>OX155898.1:44883494-46083494 GCA_944588485.1 Phosphuga atrata
GGAAATTCTTGCAATTGTTTGTCCAAATTATGGAAACTTCCTTAAAAATTTTGTCTTTCAACAAATTCGAAGCCAAAGGGCCTAGCAATTCATTTACATTTCCCTCGGAAAATTCATTTCTTTCCCACTTCTCTGACTTTGTAAATATATATGTCAAGAAATATGTATACAAAAATTTATTAAAAAACTCGAAACTAAACTACTTAAATAAATGACAATGTTTGAAGAGTCTGACAGCCCAGCTCGCAAACTGCGGTCTGCCGCATGTTAGGTTATCACTTATCACGTTTCTGCAACGAGATTCTATAAATTATGAAAAACTAACAGTTCGCAGCTAATCTGATTAAACAATTCAAACACATGTTTATATAATGGCTATTTATTAGTCCCTCCGGCTCCGTCCCAAATTAGTTGCTAGATTTTGTTCGAATATTTTGTCCCAAATTAGTTCGAGAATAGATGAACCTAAACCTGTTAGAAGTTACGAAAGCCAAAGGTATATTAAGCAATGTTTATGGCAGCAGTTACAAGACAAAGATGGGATTCCAATGGGAACGATTTTGTTATGGAATGGTCATTTATTTACTTAGATAATGCAAGAATAATCGTGCTCGTGGAACTGCTGTGACAAAAAATGCAAGTTTTTAAAGAAATACGAAAAATTTCGATTATTAAAGGTTTTCCTGCCTATACGTGAAGATTTCCAGAAAGTGGAGTTCTAAATATATACAGCAGAAATATTACCAATGCTGATTGGTGATCAGTAAGTGATCTAATAATAACCTCCAAATAGCCAGGTCTTAAATGTACTATATATTTTTGACGTGATTCAATCAGTGCAGCCACAGAAGGCCACAAAGAATATTGACGAGTTAACTGATGCAATTGACGCTTTTTAAAGTATGTAAGTAGATAAGCTTGACAATAAATTTATAGACATGTATGAACAACATTATGATGTCTCTCGGGTCCATCTCAGACAAGATAACCCACCTCAACAAGGAAAACTTCGTCGCCAAAATCTTCTTCCGCGCAGCCTGGCAGACAATCCACAAGTTCTATTATGTGCAAGAAATTCTTTAAATATTCGCTACTATTTCGCTACTACAACTTAACAAGTACTTGGCAAGTACTTAAGATTAATGACTGTCAAGCTTCGTCAAGCTAATATATAAGCTAATGTTAATGACTGATAACATATCGACCAAAAATCTCTGAAAAATATTAAAATAATTTAAGAAACCATCAGAACCAATAATCAGTAGAAAAATATTCAAATGTTGTAACTAATTTTGGACGGAGGGAGTATTAAACTGGACTTAAAAGATATCATTTTTTCAATTTACTAATAATTAGGTTTTAGATATTTTCATTTTATGTGCACGATTTAACAATAATTGGATGAAAACAAACTTTGTAAATAATTGTTTTTGCAGAGTTTAGGGCTATCGATAACATTTAGAGAACAACACGCGAAATAACATCACAGGGGTAGAGATATAATCTGTGTGTTGCATATAAAGCATGTGCATGGTACACGCCGTGGCCACGCCTAGCATCAATCAACGATCAGGAACATGTGTACCAATCTATGAAACAAAACCCTAAACATGGGTTGCATGACATATTACGATCTAGAAATATAGTGCCGTAACCGAAATGTAGCCACATTAATTTTGAAACTTTAAGAGCGTGCTGTGTGTGTTTGTGTAGGTAAAAACGTTAAATCTCGTTCCTTTTGGGGAGGAAATTTATAAGCTTTTTATTCCGTAACGTCAACAACTTATCATAAACACTCTGGGATATTTAAAAAGGAGAAGCAAGGATAGATATTATTATAAAAATAACTGTGAATTATGTAAAAGCTCCCCAACGGGTGATTTTACAGCAAGACAACACGTATTCGCAATTCCCCGTTTTCAAATTTAATACAACGGTGGCACGTGATCATAAATTAGACCCAACTATCAGCTAATCACATTAGAAAACCTGCTAACTTATTATATTATCTTTAGGTTAGCGACGTTGATGTTTTCACTACGAGCTCCAATTAATATGCAAATTCTATTAACTATCCAATTAACAAAATTAAAAGTCTTTTCATAGATATATCTATAACAGTTTATATGTTAGGACTATAATAACAGAATTGGAAGGTATTTAATGAATAATCTATTTACTGGACGATAATTTATATATTTTTGGGTTCCTTTTATCCATAATTTGTTTTCTTTCTAAATAATTTTAATGAAGCATGCAAGACTATCGATTTATTAGTTTGGATTTGTCTTTTGTGTTTTCTTGAGCAATGTTTTTGGTGAAACTATAGTCTGTGTTTTAACAACGTAATAAAACCCACCCCATATTCGTTGTTAATGGTTTTTACAGTTTATATTGCAGCTAGCTACATTGTGTGCCCATTTTTCTTTAAATATTCCGGGACATCAAAATAGTATCTCTGATACGACATTTTCAATAACTATAAATTTGATGAAACTGAAATATTTAATGCAGTTTCGATCCGTACAGTAAAGTTTATATATTTTTTAAAGGATATTTAGTATCGATGTAAAATGGATCAAGATAAAAAGTGACGGGTTGGTACGACGTAATATTGATGTTTAATATGTCAACGTATATGGCGATAACGGCTCGATAGAGTGTGGGGTCGGTCTATCCCAGTGTTGGAGGGTGAGCAGGGGAGCCTAAAGCCGCCGGCCGTCATGCATGTTTAATGTGGCCGTCTAGCGCGCGGCGCTGTTCATGTCGCTGACTAGCATTAATTAAAGCCCATGCGCCCTTAACACACTGCAATTCACTGCGTTTTATTCAATTTTAATATTATTTGATATTTGCAGAACTACGTAATCAAAATAACTCGTTAATGTTTATTTTATATTTGTTCTGTTAATGGAAATGGAAATGCAAATACAACGGAGGGTGGGCATATAGGATACGTAAACTGATAAATACTCCACAAAATTCAATTCTACCTACTTGCAATATATGTTGACACATACCAATAATTTTGAAGCTAATTTACTACCCTCAAATATTGGATATTTTTATTTATATGGATGGGACGGTTTTAATGTGATTGAGAAATATATATATTCTAAAATATCTTGCAATATAAAATAGAGGAAGCTATTCTTTGTCGTCAACGACCTCTCCCATACTCGTAAAACGTTTCATTTCATTCTTACTAAAATTTAAAAGAGTCATATATTTAAATTTATTTGTTTTCGATGGAGCTTAAGAATATCCGGAGGAGAAAAATAAACAGACAGCTCCATTATTTAGAAGGTATATTTATCGTTTTGTATTCTGACATAATGGGGGGAATTCATTCTAAAAATATAAATATCTTGACAGGTAAATGCCGCTGTATACCTAATTCCATTGTGTTTTGCATAAGAACTCAACTTTGCTATTTTATTCATTCTTGTTAAACTGGATGTCGAATTGTTTTACCCACTTTAACTACATGGAAATATCCAATAACGACCATGAAGCAGATAAAACATCGGCTCCGGTATTTATTGCTCCCCATTCGATGTCCAGTGAATATTGAACCATTATATTAATTAATACATTCAGTAATTGCGGAATTCGAGACACAGTAATTTGGGTAATGAACCGTCCCAGACAATAATTCACTAGAAACGTCCAATATTCGCGATAATGTTTTTACTGTGCTTCGGGATTATTTTACAGCGGCAATATACATTAATAGCGTTTAAGAAACACAGATAAAAATTTCGACCGAATTCATTAATTATTTTATCCCTCTCGGGGAGTAATTAATTTGAGAAGACTCCCTACTACAATTATGTGGAGACGTAGTTTTCGGGGTCCAGCAGTCATGTACAGCTGATTAATACTAACTTCCTGATGCTTCACTGTAAAACAATGGTAGTTTAATAGACTTTATGCCTCTAGCAACATCTAACATACATTATATCATATATATATATATATATATATATATATATATATATATATATATATATATATACATATATATATATATATATATATATATACATATATATATATATATATATATATATATATATATATATATATAGAATATTTTTAACTTGATTCATAAGTAATAAGTAAATTGTGCAAAGTTTGAATAAAATCCATAGGAAAATATTGGAGAAAATAAGTTGTGCAAATGTTGAAAATGTATTTTATTTCAACTTGATTTTATCTCGTAAGAATTTTCATATCTTATGGTCCATCTTAGTTTTCATATTGCTCACAAATAATCAATATTTGCTAAACATAGATGACCTGAATCAACTTGACCGATATAAAACGCATCCGAAACCGCGGGCTATAGCTAGTTATTAATAATGTTAATAACAACACTAGACAAACACTCTACAGACAAGACTAGACAGACATAACTAAACAGACAAGACTAGACAGACTTGAATAGATCAACAGACATGACTAGAATAGACATACAAGACTAGACGTGACCACACCGCAAGACTATACAGGCAAGTCTAGACAGACAAGACTAGACAGACAAGACTATACAGATAAGACTAGACATACAAGACTAGACAGACAAGACTAGACAGACAAGACTAGACAGACAAGACTAGACAGACAAGACTAGACAGACAAGACTAGACAGACAAGACTAGACAGACAAGACTAGACAGACAAGACTAGACAGACAAGACTAGACAGACAAGACTAGACAGACAAGACTAGACAGACAAGACTAGGCAGACAAGACTAGACAGACAAGACTAGACAGACAAGACTAGACAGACAAGACTAGACAGACAAGACTAGACAGACAAGACTAGACAGACAAGACTAGACAGACAAGACTAGACAGACAAGACTAGACAGACAAGACTAGACAGACAAGACTAGACAGACAAGACTAGACAGACAAGACTAGACAGACATGACTAGACAGACAAGACTAGACAGACAAGACTAGACAGACAAGACTAGACAGACAAGACTAGACAGACAAGACTAGACAGACAAGACTAGACAGACAAGACTAGACAGACAAGACTAGACAGACAAGACTAGACAGACAAGACTAGACAGACAAGACTAGACAGACAAGACTAGACAGACAAGACTAGACAGACAAGACTAGACCGACAAGACTAGACAGACAAGACTAGACAGACAAGACTAGACAGACAAGACTAGACAGACAAGACTAGACAGACAAGAGTAGACAGACAAGACTAGACAGACAAGACTAGACAGACAAGACTAGACAGACAAGACTAGACAGACAAGACTAGACAGACAAGACTAGACAGACAAGACTAGACAGACAAGACTAGACAGACAAGACTAGACAGACAAGACTAGACAGACAAGACTAGACCGACAAGACTAGACAGACAAGACTAGACAGACAAGACTAGACAGACAAGACTAGACAGACAAGACTAGACAGACAAGACTAGACAGACAAGACTAGACAGACAAGACTAGACAGACAAGACTAGACAGACAAGACTAGACAGACAAGACTAGACAGACAAGACTAGACAGACAAGACTAGACAGACAAGACTAGACAGACAAGACTAGACAGACAAGACTAGACAGACAAGACTAGACAGACAAGACTAGACAGACAAGACTAGACAGACAAGACTAGACAGACAAGACTAGACAGACAAGACTAGACAGACAAGACTAGACAGACAAGACTAGACAGACAAGACTAGACAGACAAGACTAGACAGACAAGACTAGACAGACAAGACTAGACAGACAAGACTAGACAGACAAGACTAGACAGACAAGACTAGACAGACAAGACTAGACAGACAAGACTAGACAGACAAGACTAGACAGACAAGACTAGACAGACAAGACTAGACAGACAAGACTAGACAGACAAGACTAGACAGACAAGACTAGACAGACAAG
Organism: Phosphuga atrata; assembly: GCA_944588485.1. Classification (NCBI taxonomy): domain Eukaryota; kingdom Metazoa; phylum Arthropoda; class Insecta; order Coleoptera; family Silphidae; genus Phosphuga; species Phosphuga atrata. The sequence goes on from OX155898.1 coordinate 44,889,428, forward strand.
ACTAGACAGACAAGACTAGACAGACAAGACTAGACAGACAAGACTAGACAGACAAGACTAGACAGACAAGACTAGACAGACAAGACTAGACAGACAAGACTAGACAGACAAGACTAGACAGACAAGACTAGACAGACAAGACTAGACAGACAAGACTAGACAGACAAGACTAGACAGACAAGACTAGACAGACAAGACTAGACAGACAAGACTAGACAGACAAGACTAGACAGACAAGACTAGACAGACAAGACTAGACAGACAAGACTAGACAGACAAGACTAGACAGACAAGACTAGACAGACAAGACTAGACAGACAAGACTAGACAGACAAGACTAGACAGACAAGACTAGACAGACAAGACTAGACAGACAAGACTAGACAGACAAGACTAGACAGACAAGACTAGACAGACAAGACTAGACAGACAAGACTAGACAGACAAGACTAGACAGACAAGACTAGACAGACAAGACTAGACAGACAAGACTAGACAGACAAGACTAGACAGACAAGACTAGACAGACAAGACTAGACAGACAAGACTAGACAGACAAGACTAGACAGACAAGACTAGACAGACAAGACTAGACAGACAAGACTAGACAGACAAGACTAGACAGACAAGACTAGACAGACAAGACTAGACAGACAAGACTAGACAGACAAGACTAGACAGACAAGACTAGACAGACAAGACTAGACAGACAAGACTAGACAGACAAGACTAGACAGACAAGACTAGACAGACAAGACTAGACAGACAAGACTAGACAGACAAGACTAGACAGACAAGACTAGACAGACAAGACTAGACAGACAAGACTAGACAGACAAGACTAGACAGACAAGACTAGACAGACAAGACTAGACAGACAAGACTAGACAGACAAGACTAGACAGACAAGACTAGACAGACAAGACTAGACAGACAAGACTAGACAGACAAGACTAGACAGACAAGACTAGACAGACAAGACTAGACAGACAAGACTAGACAGACAAGACTAGACAGACAAGACTAGACAGACAAGACTAGACAGACAAGACTAGACAGACAAGACTAGACAGACAAGACTAGACAGACAAGACTAGACAGACAAGACTAGACAGACAAGACTAGACAGACAAGACTAGACAGACAAGACTAGACAGACAAGACTAGACAGACAAGACTAGACAGACAAGACTAGACAGACAAGACTAGACAGACAAGACTAGACAGACAAGACTAGACAGACAAGACTAGACAGACAAGACTAGACAGACAAGACTAGACAGACAAGACTAGACAGACAAGACTAGACAGACAAGACTAGACAGACAAGACTAGACAGACAAGACTAGACAGACAAGACTAGACAGACAAGACTAGACAGACAATACTAGACAGACAAGACTAGACAGACAAGACTAGACAGACAAGACTAGACAGACAAGACTAGACAGACAAGACTAGACATATATCGAAAACAACGGAGAACTGTCCCAATGGCAGTATGGTTTTCGAAAAGGTCGATCAACCGTGGACGCTATTGCTGAAGTAATTAGAGCAGCAGAAAAGGTCAAAAATGGAACACGGCAATCAATTAGAGCAGCAGAAAAGGTCAAAAATGGAACACGGCAATCGAAAGGTTATTGTGCATTAGTGACCCTTGACGTTAAAAACGCCTTTAATTCAGCAAGGTGGGATGTAATCATGAAGGCATTAGCATCAAGACAGACACCAGAATACTTGAGAAAGATGATAAGCAGCTACTTGAGCGACCGACGGTTGATATACCACACGGACGAAGGTGAAGTTGAGTATGAGGTAACGGCGGGTGTCCCACAAGGATCGGTATTGGCACCATTCTTGTGGAACATTATGTACGATGGCTTGCTAAACCTAGACTTGCCTAGAACAGCGCAAATAGTTGGGTTCGCAGATGACGCCGCGGTGGTAGTGACTGCAAAGGAAATAAGTACACTAGAACTAGCAACTAACGAAACCCTTCGGCGGGCAAATAATTGGTTAAAAGAGCAGGGTCTAACAATGGCAGTTCATAAAACAGAAGCGATACTTATCACGGATAAGAGACTATTCACCCCACCGAAACTCGTTCTGGAAGGGCAAAATATCCCTTTATCGAAATCATTGAGGTACCTTGGCGTCCAACTCGATAGCGGTCTGAGATACACAGACCATATAGCCAAAACATCGAAAAAGGCAGCGTCTACAGTGACAGCTTTGGTAAGGTTGATGCCGAACATTGGAGGACCGAGGGAATTAAAACGGAAACTTCTCAACAATGTGGTACACTCAAAAATTCTCTACGCGGCGGAAATATGGGCGGGCGTAACGAAAAAGATTGGAGCGAGAAAACTACTTACAGGAGTACAAAGAAGAAGTGCTCTAAGAGTAATAGACCCCCAATAGACTTACTGATTCGCGAGAAACAAGAAGTCTACGAAGACCTGCAACAACACAGGGCGAAAAAAGAAGTAAAACACGAAAGAGCAGCCGCTAAGGAGAGAGCACGTAAGAGACTCATGGACCGATGGCAGACAAGATGGGATAACGACACTAGTGGCAGGTGGACATACAGACTTATCCCTAACGTAACAGCATGGTATGAAAGGTCACACGGACATATGAGTTACCATCTTACACAAGCACTCACTGGTCATGGATGCTTCAACGCATACCTAGAACGGTTTAAAAAAAGAGACACGGCGGAGTGTTTTTATTGCGGTCATATCCCAGACGACGCACAACACACTATCTTTATGTGTACAGAATCAGAGAACGAAAGAACTCGACTCGCGGAGACACTAGGCGGTACAAAACTAGAAGAACAGAACATCATGGAAGTTATGTTAGAGAGTGAGCATAACTGGGATGCAGTACAAGCTTACATAACCGAAATCATGTTGGGAAAAGAACAAATGGAGAGAGAATGGAAGGCGATTATAATATCACACGAAACACAAAGAAGCTAACATGGACGACTAGATATGTGACGAAAAGACCGAAAAATGGTTTATCACACGACTGCATAACTAATACGACAGAAGACGAAAGACGATATCGAAACGAGTAAGGGACAATAAAAATAACAGTAAGGAAACAATTGGTACAAACACCACCACCCACCTGAAGTAATGCTCACGCAGTTCCGGGTGGAGTGTAGTGTAGAGACAGAGGAGGGGGTTTAGTGGGTATGCTGGTCACGAAGAACTCGATCAGAGAGCCCCACACTACACGGGTTTGAATATCCGGTGTGCAACAATGCATTCCCCCTCCTCTCTGAAAAAAAAAAAAAAAAAAAAAAAAAAAAAAAAGACAAGACTAGACAGACAAGACTAGACAGACAAGACTAGACAGACAAGACTAGACAGACAAGACTAGACAGACAAGACTAGACAGACAAGACTAGACAGACAAGACTAGACAGACAAGACTAGACAGACAAGACTAGACAGACAAGACTAGACAGACAAGACTAGACAGACAAGACTAGACAGACAAGACTAGACAGACAAGACTAGACAGACAAGACTAGACAGACAAGACTAGACAGACAAGACTAGACAGACAAGACTAGACAGACAAGACTAGACAGACAAGACTAGACAGACAAGACTAGACAGACAAGACTAGACAGACAAGACTAGACAGACAAGACTAGACAGACAAGACTAGACAGACAAGACTAGACAGACAAGACTAGACAGACAAGACTAGACAGACAAGACTAGACAGACAAGACTAGACAGACAAGACTAGACAGACAAGACTAGACAGACAAGACTAGACAGACAAGACTAGACAGACAAGACTAGACAGACAAGACTAGACAGACAAGACTAGACAGACAAGACTAGACAGACAAGACTAGACAGACAAGACTAGACAGACAAGACTAGACAGACAAGACTAGACAGACAAGACTAGACAGACAAGACTAGACAGACAAGACTAGACAGACAAGACTAGACAGACAAGACTAGACAGACAAGACTAGACAGACAAGACTAGACAGACAAGACTAGACAGACAAGACTAGACAGACAAGACTAGACAGACAAGACTAGACAGACAAGACTAGACAGACAAGACTAGACAGACAAGACTAGACAGACAAGACTAGACAGACAAGACTAGACAGACAAGACTAGACAGACAAGACTAGACAGACAAGACTAGACAGACAAGACTAGACAGACAAGACTAGACAGACAAGACTAGACAGACAAGACTAGACAGACAAGACTAGACAGACAAGACTAGACAGACAAGACTAGACAGACAAGACTAGACAGACAAGACTAGACAGACAAGACTAGACAGACAAGACTAGACAGACAAGACTAGACAGACAAGACTAGACAGACAAGACTAGACAGACAAGACTAGACAGACAAGACTAGACAGACAAGACTAGACAGACAAGACTAGACAGACAAGACTAGACAGACAAGACTAGACAGACAAGACTAGACAGACAAGACTAGACAGACAAGACTAGACAGACAAGACTAGACAGACAAGACTAGACAGACAAGACTAGACAGACAAGACTAGACAGACAAGACTAGACAGACAAGACTAGACAGACAAGACTAGACAGACAAGACTAGACAGACAAGACTAGACAGACAAGACTAGACAGACAAGACTAGACAGACAAGACTAGACAGACAAGACTAGACAGACAAGACTAGACAGACAAGACTAGACAGACAAGACTAGACAGACAAGACTAGACAGACAAGACTAGACAGACAAGACTAGACAGACAAGACTAGACAGACAAGACTAGACAGACAAGACTAGACAGACAAGACTAGACAGACAAGACTAGACAGACAAGACTAGACAGACAAGACTAGACAGACAAGACTAGACAGACAAGACTAGACAGACAAGACTAGACAGACAAGACTAGACAGACAAGACTAGACAGACAAGACTAGACAGACAAGACTAGACAGACAAGACTAGACAGACAAGACTAGACAGACAAGACTAGACAGACAAGACTAGACAGACAAGACTAGACAGACAAGACTAGACAGACAAGACTAGACAGACAAGACTAGACAGACAAGACTAGACAGACAAGACTAGACAGACAAGACTAGACAGACAAGACTAGACAGACAAGACTAGACAGACAAGACTAGACAGACAAGACTAGACAGACAAGACTAGACAGACAAGACTAGACAGACAAGACTAGACAGACAAGACTAGACAGACAAGACTAGACAGACAAGACTAGACAGACAAGACTAGACAGACAAGACTAGACAGACAAGACTAGACAGACAAGACTAGACAGACAAGACTAGACAGACAAGACTAGACAGACAAGACTAGACAGACAAGACTAGACAGACAAGACTAGACAGACAAGACTAGACAGACAAGACTAGACAGACAAGACTAGACAGACAAGACTAGACAGACAAGACTAGACAGACAAGACTAGACAGACAAGACTAGACAGACAAGACTAGACAGACAAGACTAGACAGACAAGACTAGACAGACAAGACTAGACAGACAAGACTAGACAGACAAGACTAGACAGACAAGACTAGACAGACAAGACTAGACAGACAAGACTAGACAGACAAGACTAGACAGACAAGACTAGACAGACAAGACTAGACAGACAAGACTAGACAGACAAGACTAGACAGACAAGACTAGACAGACAAGACTAGACAGACAAGACTAGACAGACAAGACTAGACAGACAAGACTAGACAGACAAGACTAGACAGACAAGACTAGACAGACAAGACTAGACAGACAAGACTAGACAGACAAGACTAGACAGACAAGACTAGACAGACAAGACTAGACAGACAAGACTAGACAGACAAGACTAGACAGACAAGACTAGACAGACAAGACTAGACAGACAAGACTAGACAGACAAGACTAGACAGACAAGACTAGACAGACAAGACTAGACAGACAAGACTAGACAGACAAGACTAGACAGACAAGACTAGACAGACAAGACTAGACAGACAAGACTAGACAGACAAGACTAGACAGACAAGACTAGACAGACAAGACTAGACAGACAAGACTAGACAGACAAGACTAGACAGACAAGACTAGACAGACAAGACTAGACAGACAAGACTAGACAGACAAGACTAGACAGACAAGACTAGACAGACAAGACTAGACAGACAAGACTAGACAGACAAGACTAGACAGACAAGACTAGACAGACAAGACTAGACAGACAAGACTAGACAGACAAGACTAGACAGACAAGACTAGACAGATAAGACTAGACATACGAGACTAGACATACGAGACTAGACAGACAAGACTAGACAGACAAGACTAGACAGACAAGACTAGACAGACAAGACTAGACAGACAAGACTAGACAGACAAGACTAGACAGACAAGACTAGACAGACAAGACTAGGCAGATAAGACTAGACAGACAAGACTGGACAGACAAGACTGGACAGGCAAGACTGGACAGACACGACTAGACAGACAAGACTAGACAGACTAGACAGACAAGACTAGACAGACAAGACTAGACAGACAAGACTAATTAGACAAAACTAGACAGACAATGCTAGACAGACAAGACTAGATAAGTAAGAATAGACAGGTAAGATTAGATAAACTAAACTGTAAATGTGTTGTTGATTTTGATTCTGATTATACTAACGAATACCAATAGCGTTAAAATTACTTTAACATCATAAATGAGATGTAAACTTATTGAATTTCAAATGGTTATAATTGATGATTGAAATATGCACCTGATGCTGTAATATGCTTTTGTGTGATTAGAATTTGAACAGGCATTATGAAAATTTATAAATCCGATTGATTTGATGGCATTAAGATAGTGGCAGCGGGATTTAGGAATATTACTACGTCTAGCATTATTATATAAGCTTTACACATAATGCATTGCAAATGAGGAATTATTGTCTTACATACATGGAAATGTGGAATAAATATGCATGTGCCGCTTTTACGAATTAACATGTAAATATGGGATTGTTATTGCTGTTGAGCGCAATAAATTTATATGGCTTTAAAAAGAAAGCATTATTTTGAAGTTTATATTCGTTTATGTAAAATTTGTGGAGGTAGTTTTGTAAAGTTTTACTTTAGCACATGTTTTAATCTGCAATAAAATAGTGAGTAAGTAGTGGTATCCGAATGTAATATTTGAATAAAATATCTTTTGAAATTTATAAGATTTCGCTTTATAAACTGAAAGTTGCGGGTTTGGTGAAAACCGCTGCGTCCGCACCAAAGCCAGTTATAACAAAAACTGCAGACTGTGCATCAAAATCTCAACCCGCGAGTACAGTTTAACTTGTTGGAAAATTAGGGATTCTAATTAAAACTAATTCTCTAATCCTCACTCTTGCAATTATACGGCAATTAGTTGGAGCGGCACACAGTCGCAGAACCCTTCACAAGAATTATTAGACATTTTACTAAATGTACATATTTTTTTTAATATTCGAGCCATGAAAGAGTGGCTAAGCAAATAAAAATATGCAGCGATAAACATTTTTATTAAAATAATAGCAGCCAGCCAGCGCCTGGAAAATAACAGGTGTTGGAAAAGCGATTACTTATCAAAAAGGCAATCAACCGAAAGCAAACATGTCAAAAGTACGATCATTATTCGATGTTTTATCGATTCCCTTTCAATATTTCATCACGCAAAAATTTTAATGGTGTTTTTCTTTTACAACACACTTCGCAGTCAAACTTTCTCGGCGGTGAACTTTTCTTGTTGTCTTCCCCTAAAATTGCATTATTTTTTTAAAAACGAGTAAAGAGCTTTTAAATATTTAACGAGAGCTAATGGAAGGAGCTTTCTTTTTAAAATAACGAGTTAGATTCCGAAGAATTATTATTTACCTGGCCTCACAAGTGAAATTTCTTGGTATGAATATTTTATGGGCGGATGCTTACTATATTCCCAGTGGCCCAAAGTTTTACTAAGAGGGAACTGCTACTGCAAGAAGGGCTTAGGCTTAGGCCAACAACCACTTACTTTATAATATACACAACGGAAAAACAACAGATCCGCCCTCCGTTAATAATTTCGTTATTTTTAAGAGGAATTTAATAACGTTAGCGTTTTCTGTTAGTTGTGTTAGGGCTGACTTTAGTTATGCGTTGCGTGACGTAGTTCAACCCAGTAAGCTTAATAATTATTAAATTTTATCACCGGTTGCCTGTTTATGGAAATCGTCGCTGTCAAAGTGAAATTAATAGAATTAACACACGTTTGTATAAAATATACTTTAAAACGTGCCTTTCAAATTAAATTTAAAATACTAGTTGGGTTATATATTGAATATTTTACTATGTCATTCGACGGAGGTTACATTAATAAAGCTAATATGATTACACGTTTCTTACAGTATGGTGTCGCAAAGCATCCAGGAGTTTTGTTCTTATGCGTAGGTGGTGATGCATTTCGCTTTACAGGTTTATATGTGCGCCATTTCATAATGTGAATCTTAAGCAAAGTCTCTTTTTATAAAAGCTCTAATGTGAGAAATCCAAAGTGGTGTCATACAATGTCAAGTGTTGTTTACATCTATGGCATCCCGAGGGGATAGAAACCGCGCCGCTAAGCATTTAATATTTTAATGTTTAAAAACGACGACCTTTTCAGTATATCCTTTTATTTATTTTGCACGGTAATGTTTCACTATTTTTCCGGAAAGTTATTCGTCGACCTATATTCTGAACAATTTTGGTATGTCGAAGAGAAGGGGAAGTGGGCTTGCTGCGCGGTTGTGATTATACTTATGAGTTTGTTAAAATTGTGTGTATATGTCTGCAATGTGGCTGCTGGGGATAATTTAATATTTAAGGAGGGTGGAAATTTATATGGCGTAGGTAGGAAAATACAAGAAACATGTACATATCTATCTGCGTCCGAAATGTAAAATTTACATAACACAGCAGATAACTTAATTACTTTATTGTATTTATTAAAATTAAATGCATGCTAACACAAAATAAAAGTTCTTGATTGCGCTGTGTAAATCATATTGATAAAAAACGTGTTTTGTGAACTTATCTAAATTACTTTAGGACTTATATATAACACGTTCCCCAGTTGTATATATATATATATATATATATATATATATATATATATATATATATATATATATATATATATATATATGTATATATATATAATTTTTTTATGTTAAAATATAATCATGATTTATTTTGTAATGGGGACGTTTAAATGAGTTTTAAATATTAAAAAAAGTGGCAGTCAAGTGTGGCAGTCAAATATAATGTTCGTGTGATTAGAAATAACAATAAAATGTTAAATCTTCTGGAATTGCTCATTTACGACGATGTCGGATCCATAAAGGAACCATTTTCGAGTGCTGTGCAGAAAGAAACATCAAAACAAAAGTGCCATAAAGAAGTAATTGTGCAGATTTCAAATTTTAGTTTACCTTTCCCCACCGAATATTCTTTAGATAACAGAAATGATTTTCGATTAAAAAATGTTGCTTTTGATTTCGTAAGAGTTAAAGACGATTTCGGATATTTTGAAATTTTTAAATTAATTGCGGCGTTGATACGTTTTTTTTCTTTGCAATGCAGCCCTTAGCAAGTTTAATGCGGCCCTAAGCAATTTGAGTTTGAATTAAATTCCCCTTGGAGGTTAAATTTCGTCGAACATGGTTTACCTTCTCCGTAATTTAAGATAAATGCATATAACTTTATATTCTTCAAAATTGAAGTTGTTTTTAAGCTCAAAACTTTATTAACCCAATTTCCAGTTTAAGCTTTGACCAAATTAACATTTACAACTAATATTATGCGAAACTAGTATTTTATTTAAGGCTATTTTATTTAAAACTAGCTACAGTTCACGGCTTCGCTCGCATAGATTTATAAGTCAGTCAAATTAATTTAGGTCAGCTATATTTACCAAATATTGATTATCTTATGAGTAATATGAAGACTAATAAACCGTAAATAAGATTTGAAAATTCTTACTAGGGCCGGAAAAATCATATCATAAAATATAAACATAAAATAACATAAAATATAAACATTTACATAACTTATTTCTTCCAATATTTGATAACACATTTCCTTCCAAGATTTTATTCAAACTTTGCACACGTATTACTTATGAATTTGGTTTGAAATATTATCAAGCTTCAATGCAATCGACTAAATTTCGACGTTTCTAAATTTTGGCGAACTTGAAAGATAACTTATTACAGGGTAACACAGCTTGAATTTATAAATATGTTCAACCTTTCCGAAGCTCTATAGTATTATTAAGTTTTTCTAAGACTATAAAACAAATCTCTTGTTGAAAGACAACAGATTTGTGTTATTCACTAGGACTCGGTTCACTTCCGTGACACTAAAACAAGACACTAGATAAATAATATGTACAGTACAGCTTTGCTCTTTTGAATTATAAAATGTAATACACTTCTATTAGTTTGAAAACCATATGCTGGGCTGTCGAGGATAGGTTATGATTTAACATGTGTGTGGAAAGACCTGAACTTTGTTTCAGTTATTGATTTATATGATAATTGCATATAGGATGAAACAAAACTAATTATAGATATAATCATACCAACTTATTACAGCAGACCACAGCTTGAATATATACATATATTCAACTTTTCCGAAGCTCTATAGTATCATTAAGTCTTTTTAAGACTATAAAACAAATCTCATGTTGAAAGACACTAGGACTCAGTGCACTTCCGTGACACTAAAAAAATACACTAGATAAATGACATTGTTTTTTAAGACCAGATCTCTTTATTTAACCCAAAGTGAATAGCCATCTGCAGACGCGTTTCGAGATATATCTTTCATCAGTGCAGCTTTGCTCTTTTGAATTATAAAATGGAATACAAGATGGACGGAAAGCTTTCAAAAAATCTAAAACTAATTCCGCTACTATTATTCCTTTATAAGATATCGCTGTAAATATAAGAATGTGCTTTTAGCTAGTTCAAATTGTTCAGTTCTTTTTAAAATTTGCTAAGTTAGTGTAATCTCAATTGCATAAAGTTCTATATTAGCGTAATCTGCGTAAAATTCTGCTGATATTTTGATATCCAGTAAGTAAAAATTGGAGAGGTGTCGAAAATCGCAAATTATTCCGATATTCCTTCTTCGAAATCGCGAATTTTGACATGTCATAAATATAGACATATAATACATCAAAAGATGCGAAAGTTTACGATGAACAAATAACTAATAATCTTTTAAGCTACATGAATAAAAAAATAAAAAAAATAAAATGAGATTCGTTTGACCAAGATTTGACCATGATTGACCACCAAATAGTTTGTTTGCCCACATTCCGTTCAAAAGATATTATAACAAAATGATTGGGGGCCTAGCCTCCCAAAATTCATTTTTTCTATATTTGATAATGTCATCTTAAAAATCGTCGTTTGACCATGTTCGCCCACCATTTTTTTTCATAATTTTTTTTTGAACCCCATAATCCTTTTTTTTTAAATAATAATATTTATTAATATATTAATTATTTTTTTTTCATTTGTTGTTGAAGAAATTCATTTGACCATGTTGACCATCATTTTTTGTTCAATTCAAAATATTTTGAAGAGCCCCAAAATCGTTTTTATAGTGTTTTACTTAAAAAAGGTTGTTTTGATACGTTGAATTGATACAGACCAAAAAATGGGCAAACCTCGAAAATTAATCAAAAAACATATTTCGCATATGCCAAAATAGTTTTTACGTTTGCCCACCCACCCTTGCTTCTTGTACTACATAAGAAGTGAAAAATTGTGCAATAAATAAATTTTAATAGGTCCTTGTATTATCCGTACTGGAAGCACATTATAAATATATCAGTAAGTACATCAAAGTTAATACTAAAGAAAACAGTTTTCTATTATTTTTTTAATTTCTGATTTATTTTAAATGCCATTTGTTTAGTTACAACTTGTTATCTTCTTATATATCAGTTCTATTTTACATTTTTGATTTTCCAATTTTCATTTCCTTTATTTTTCGTGAATTTCTGTGTAAAAAATGATAGAAACTTATATTTTACACTTCTATGAATTATTTAAAATTTGTTTTTTCTTGCATAGGTCATTGCGAACTTCCCAGCGATTTGTAATTCTTCGACAATATGCCACGTAATACCCGTTATCTCTCGTTTCTTTCAATTGTCTCTCAGGTGGTTCGACATATTCTGTTGTCCCCTTCAGAATATACGTTTTTCCCCTGATTGCAATTTTTCGGGAATATCAACGAGGAAAATCTTGTCCGGTGCTTCATTGCTTCATTTTTTATAGTAAATGCTCATCAATGCACATTCAAAGTCGAGAATGATGTTTTTACCTGAATTTATTTCCGCCACGGATGAATTGCGACATTTGATGCAGGTCCGTGTTTTTTTTTTTAAATCATCGACGAATTTTTGTATGGCGTTTTTGATTCCTAATTGGATGACAGTTTTTGCGTCTTTTGCGTCTAGTTTTTGCGTAATTTGCGTACGGGGTTTCGACTGTCCGATCGTACATGCCATTTGTTCAGCAGTTGGATTTACAAGAAATAGTTTTCCGATAAGATTGCTGATGTTTGCTTGGCAATCAAGGACGACATTGTACTCCTTGAATATGCGTGCCAAAATTTCTCCTCTTGCGCTTTAAAGTCTGGAAGCTGCTCCATCCGATGCGTATGTTTTGATGAAAGATATCTTCTTCTTCTATTTATTGGAGATCTGTCGATCTTAATTCTGGAGCCGCCTCTGCATCTTTTCCTGAGAAGTAGATTCCCAACTATCTTTCCATCTGTTAGGTGGTCTCCCGGGAGGTCTTGAGCCGGGCGGTTTTTTTTCTAGAAGTATTTTCGGAAGTCTCTTCTCCGCTGTTGCATCCGTCTTACCTGGTTGTACCACTGCCTCTTACGTTGTCTTCCCCATATCACACACAATGTCTTATATTTCGCATTTTTCTCTGATATCTGTGTTTTTTACTCTATCTCTTCTTGTTTTCCCCACTATAGTTTTGAGTGTTTTCATTTCGGCCACCCTTAGCATGTTTTTCGTCTTGTTGGGGTGTTCGCAGGCTTCTGTACCGTAAGTCATGATCGGTCTCATACAAGTCTTGTAGATTCTAATCTTGCTATCTGTCTACTATATCTCGAAGGCAACCAGATATTGCGGATGCTTTGTTAATCTGGCTCCTCAGGTCTTTAACTGGGTCGTGGGTGCTTGATATGCCTATGCCCAGGTATCTGAATTGTATAACCTGTTCTATGGGATTGTCCTACACCACTAGCTTAAATCTGAGCGGATCTCTATGAAAGATATATTTAGACAATTATCCTGCAAATTTTGCAAATATTCTTGAAGCAAGTGCTTTTCAGTTCTATCAATCTTGTATCCAATCCAAAGTGGTCTCACAATCCCTGCCATTCTTAAAATTACCTTACTCTTGTCCCTCTTCATTGGTCGATGAATGAGTCGTACTTCTGGACACGGTGTTTTCCTCTTGTTTTTTTTTTATTTGGTGTCCAATTATCCACTTGATTTTATTTTTTGTCTTCTTCCGATTTGTGGAATGGTATTGATTTCCGGTGTTGTCTGTGCAAAATCCACAGAAGAAAAATGTGAATCTTCTGGTGAGACCAACGGGTTTTAGGGAACTTGAATTGTTGATTGCAAATAACTTTGTTGAATCGAACTGTTACGACCAGGGGATGAAAGAGCCGAAAGGTTTTCTATATTTGTGTTTATAACGTTTTCTTTTGCAAACAGCTCGCTCAAATTTACTTGTTGCTTCGATTGAACGTATATGTTTGACGATAAATTTATCCGCGCGAATTGGACCGGCAACGTCGCCCATGTCAATGTTTTTCAAATTCTTGAAGTACATTTCAACATTTGCTGAACTTCCTACATCGGATTGTGACCCGATTTTTTTTTCATTACATTCGTCTAGAGGGGAAAGAATCGGGCCAACATCAAAAGAGGTTCAGTAGTTTCCGGAATAAGCGTTTGGTCGATCAAAATTGAAAAATTGTTTCGCCTCTTTTTCATCGAAAATCCGAATGCTTTCTACGACGTACGTCCCTCGGCACAAGTACAAGTTCGACAATCCATTTCTTTTGGGGAATCGCTCATGTTGTTCATGGATATCACACACTAAAAAATCGATTTTGGGGCTGTTAAAAACATTTTATATTAAATTGTATGTATTTTATGTATTGTATTTTATGTTAAATGATGGGCCAACATGGTCAAACGAAGTTCTTCAACACCAAACAAAAAAAACAATAAAAATAAAAATAATAATAAAAAATTTAATATTTAAAAATCGATTTTGGGGTTCCCAAAAAAAATGGTGGGCAAACATAGTCAAACCATAGTCAATGTATTTTAAGATGTTATTCTCAAATACAGAAAAAATGCTTTGGGGGGCTATGCCCCCGATAATTTTTTTTTTATCTTTTGAACGGAATGTGGGCAAACAAAATAATTTGGTGCTCAATCATGGTCAAATCTTGGTCAAACGTATCCCATTTTATTTTTTCCATTTCGGGGGGCGATCTTCACGCAGCTAATCTTTTACTGTTTTGGTGAAACGTACGCCTGAAATTAGCGGCTACAAAAACGCTGGAAATCAAAGAGCGTACATTGCCCGAAACTTTCTCCAAAATAATCTAAATCGACTGATTCTTTTCCTATGTTATTCTAAATTAAATGCAGATTACAACTACGTACGATACTTGCAGTTGCAAGAATAAATAAATCTTTAAAATTTCCTATAAATTAGTTCGATTAATTTTAAAAAATTTTCAACTTGAAACTTTGATCTCGATTTTCGCGGACCCGCGTCCAGGGTCATTAACATAACCTTACATCAGTGGTTTGGGGGGAGCTCACAATACACTCCCTATTGCATTTGGCTTTTAGTATGCGCCACCCATGTGGTATCGCATATTTCGCATTCATTCAGGGTGGGCAGCCTGGACGGTAAATGAAAACCGCCCTAGTTCCCGCTTGCCAGGCGGGTATGTTGTCAACTAAACTACGGAGGACTAACCTAACCTGACATAACCTAATCTAACTTAAACGAGCTTTAAAAAAAATCCTTTAAAGAAAAAGAAGCTTTAAGAATTTGTTAAGATCTATTGTAGATTGTATAATACTGTCTAATAGATTTTACATGTTCAGATGCAAGTTAACCCTTATTAGGAGTAGATTTGAGATAGCATTACTAATTGACGGATGGTCGATTATAGATGAGAGGCAGGCAATCGATAGCATATGAACTGTCACGATAAGGGACAGTTGAATAATTGATTATGTCTATCAGAAGCAATTATATTTTTGAGTGCAATGGAATAGTGTGAAGGATATGTAGGATGAGGGGATTAGAATATTATCAAATGAAAGGGATTTTAGGTTCGAAGGTAAATTTAATCTAATTGGTTACGGCGTGACGAGAAATCGATTTAATGTTTGTAAGGGGCTTTTTATGATGACGGCAGCCGCAAGATTAAGTCATTATTCATCGCACTATGTATACAGAAATTAATTAAAACCCCTAAGTTGGGCCGATATAAAATATGTTTTCGTTTCTTTTCGTAACCTATGTATTTATGATATTTAATTTTATTACAATTTGCCGGTCATATTAGTTCCCAAAAGTTTGCAAACAAGCTGTTAATAAGTTTTTATTGAATAATTTAAACTTAATTTTGTGAAAGTAGGTTAATATATTACGGCGTCGAGTCGGTTAGTGTAATATTTACGCAATAATGTTCCTGGACTGATGTTGTGTTTTCCCAAACTGTTATTTGCTGAATTAATTGAAGTTGAAAGAGTTTGAAGCTCTTGTATGTATATTGGCGGCGTGTATATTTAGAGGTGTGGTCCGTTATGGTAATTGTGAATAATGTGGCCGCCATCCGCATAAATCAGCCACTAATTATGGTCACAAACATGCAGGCGCAGCAATAATATCAATGTTCATTACAGCATGCAGCGCATAGCATGTTAATACACTCTGTCACATGATGTCTAAAATATCACACATGTGAATCGTGAATATACAGAAAAAAATGGATAGAACTGAATCATAGATTCAATTAATCCAAATAGCCGACACGCCCATTATTGCTATTTGCTGTGCGGCTTCAACAATCGTTTTTCACGCCATCAAAATAATTCATTTTATTCCCAAACGCGCATATTTTATTTAAATTTCATTATTCCGCCGTTGCTCCGCATGTTTTTATTAAATTAACGTTTCGCGTGCACGACGTACGGATACACGTCCTTAACGCAAATTCAAAATTTACAAAATTCCCCGCCTTGTTTACCCATTGAATATTATTCTAAGTTTTGCATTGTAAATTATTGGCGGCGCCGGCTCCAAAATCGATGGGGGTGTGTGTATGCATCGGATACCTGTTAAGCTTTACATACAGAATCAAGGCCCCGGGCTTGCAATTGATTTGTCTACTTGTATTAAAGCATGTCTCCGTCAGAACAACCTAAATAATAAAATGCTTATATGGCATTCGCATTAGTAACGTATCATTAACCTTGTTTACCAGCTTTATTATTCAAACGCTATAATTGCTGCAGTTCTAATTATTATGCTCAACTATATCTATTATATTATTTAATGCTTGCACAAGTTCAACCATTATAGCGCAAACTAAAACCAAGTATATATTCAATTTATTTTATACATATATTCTCACAGTTTAATAATGGCGCTTCAAAAATATAGTTTTCTTTTTCTTAGTACCTAAGATGTGTTATATAAAAATATGTTTTAATGTAATGCGTCTAGACGGGAGAACGTGGGAGCTTTCATGTTGAGAGTTTTGAACAGGTTTTTCCTTTTCGACCAGGGCTGCAAAGGTTAATAAAAACGAAATGAAATCGTATCTACTAGGACTGAAAACAATTGTTTGTGCTAACCGAGAATCCGTGAATCATAGATTTTAGTGTGCTGTTACCACAACTGCGATATCGAGAGGTCACAAGTCGAAATATTACTAGATATTATGAAATACATTTAGAGTAATATTAGAATGTGGTTTATATTGATTTCCTATTGTGCTCGTCTAGAACGGTAGGGAGAGAAAAAGATTGATGAACGCTTTCGGTTGGTCGACGATGGACTGACTGCTTTTATCTGTTGCAGGGACTGACCGCATCGCCATCTCGCTGGCGACTTGTGTCCCAGCACCATTCACAGATGGTGGTTTTGTGGTATGTTGGTTGGCTCTTCAGCCAATCCGCAACTCACTACATGTTTTCTAAATGTTTACAATAGTCACTGTTGTTGTCGTTCACTCGTCACGTTGATGTTGTCACTCTATGTTGTTGTTATCGCACATCAGCTGTTTTATGTTTTATGTTTTATAATAAATATATATATATATATATATATATATATATATATATATATATATATATATATATATATATATATATATATATCCGCTAGTTGTAGTAGTGGTTCTGCTAAAGCTGTTAGAGTACCAGGGGAAGGCACTTAGACGACGTCCTGTATTTGATTAGAGACCTGCCGTTCCGATCCCTCACGTCGTTAGGTCGCTGCCCGGCCCGGGGCTGCTCCCCCGTGCCTGGATAAGCCTCCTCGAAACGAAGCTCTAATACCCAACCGCATTCCTCGTACGAACCCAAACAAAAAATAAATGACCTGCATATTGTTTGTGTTTGTTGAAATTTAGGCGTTAAGTGAAACGTTTGATTAACGTAGGAATGGATTCTTGAACTGTGCGCCTACATCAAACGTAAATTTGAAATATAACCCACGTACACATATGTTATCTGGTAAACACAACATCCCTTTGATCTCAACCCCATCGGAACAAAATGTCAGGAGCTGTGCGCGTTTCTCTGTTTGATGTTAACCTTATCCGCTTTGTTCTCTAATTCTCATTTATTCTCGTGTCAGATACAATACGTAAGATACAATCATTGAATTCATTCCTGAAATAATCGAATCCGCAATAAAAATGTATATTTAAAAGAAGTATCCAATCGTTATTTTAACATTAGCATCTAATGTTGTTTTCAGTGTGCAATTTGTTTCTAGAATTCGATGTCTTGCATTAACATAAGCTATTATATATAGTGAGAGTAGTGATTGAAATGTAACAAGGAGTGCATGATAGGTTTCTTTTCTCTTGATTTTGGCGTTGAGCCAATCGGTGGTTGTTCTCCCCGTCGGGAAACTCTCTCTCTCGTCATGCATCTCCGCCTAAAGGTTGTTCCGATCGACTCCGTCTACCTTCATATCGGGTATTCGCGAAAATAAATTTATATGTATATTTTGTTCTCCCGTAGAAGCACGTTCCTGCTACGCTGCATACTAAATCTCCAATATTTAAACTCATTTGGGGAGGAAAACTATTTCAACTTTTCTTATAAAAACAATCCCGCTTTCTTTCTTGTTCGTATATATCCGCACGACTTTTGTAGCTACTAGTCTTAATTAGAAACGGGTTGGTTAAATTGCTATCATTATGGGTAAATGGAAGAACTGTAAAAACTATCAAAAAAAGAACCTGTTAAGTATTCCTCCAGCATTTCGCTCAAAGGATACGAGATTTTTTTTCACAATTCGGTAATGGTTTCAATAAATGGATCGATTTTTGTAAACAAATGCTCGTTTATCTTATCGCACTCAATGTGGGGTGCAAGCATGACATACTGTGTAGGCCTATGTTAACTTAGATTGTTATCTACACTTTAGCCCTTATTAAACCTTTAGCTGCATAGTCGTGATTTATGTCATTTATTCTACTCAAGGCATGTTTTGTTAGTCAACCGTGTAGTAGCTGCTACTAATTCTTTTTATTTTTGTTTTAGGTAAGTCATTACTTTCATATACTCACTATTTGGTAAGTGTATTTTAAATTATATTATACTAGCTATAGTCCGCAGCTTCGCTCTCGTGGATTTTGGGAGTTCATACATATTTTGGTATTCAAACCCTACGTATATTAGCAGGGATTATTTCAACGCCTTAAGCAATTATTCATTGCAAGCGTAAATTGTCTTGAAGTCATATGTTTTGTAGTCAATGTGCGCTGTATTGAGATGATTTAACTATTAGATCTGCAAGAAAGGGTATTAATGTATGCATATCAATGTCACATGTTTCAAAGTATCTTGGGAATTACAGACATTAGAAGAAGCAAGGTGCGAAGTAAACTTGCTTTACGAGGAATCGTAATAATATTTTAATATCAATTTGCATATCTCTAGCATCGCCAGTTTTTGAGAAATAAATATCCCTGTTTAGAGATAGAAATAACACATGTTTCTCCATTTTGTAACAGGAATTCTACTGAATTTTTTTGTTATTGTGGTATTTTCGGTTTTAGGAATATAGAACAGGCCTGGCCAAACCCAAATGGTTTCAGTGGGCTACTTTAGTGACGCGTAACGTAAAAGCGAGCCGCACTTTAAGTAATCACGATTTTAAAATGTGCAATACAAATACAAAATGAATAAAACTTTATTGTTCTACTTTGATTCAATATAATTGAGCCGTTTATTTTGAAGTGACCTAAGTCTATTTGTAAAAAAAAAACAAAACTAACCACCTTATATTTAAATTTCTACGTTATTTTTTACTTTAATATGAGGAAGAAAATTGTCGCCAAATATATTTCAAATCACTAGTATAATTGTTAAGTAAATATATTTGATAACTGCTAACATGGAAATGTAAATATAAATATAAAGTGGATAGATAGTTCTTTCTTTTTGAAAATGGACTGGGTCACTTTAAAAATAAACGGCCCGATTAACTTTTAAGTCTTTTTCAAAGAGATATTTCTTTATGCCTTCTCTTATTTTTTGTAGAACTATATGTACGAACGACGTTGCACATCTTAGCTGGTTTTCTGAATGAAACACGTGATAAACTGTAAATTTCTTCTTCGAAAAAAATATTTCACAAACATATCTGGATCTAAAGCCACTTAAAACTTGTTGGGCAAAATCTCCCGGGTGTAATATAAGTATTCTAAAAGTAGATGCAAAAATTTGTTTCATTTCATTGTTGCACTGTAACTCAATTAACTTCATTTGTAAATTTTCAGGAACCCTGTTCAAGTCAACATGAAATGGGCTGGAAAATATTTCAAAGATTATATCATATTTTGCTAATTCTGAGAAACGACGATAAAATGCAGTTATAACTTTCTTTATTTGATTAGCATACTTCGACAATTTCTTAGATTGGCTTTTTGGGAAGTTATTTAGAAGAGAAATATATTGAGCATTATTATTTCTAAGTTAAGCACTCAAATAACAATAATTTCTTATTAAAAACTTGGATACAAGCATCGATTATTAAATTATTTTGCCCTTCCAAGTCAATATTTAGCTGACAGTGTGTTTTTCTGTTATATCCACTAAAAAACACAGGTTTAACAACCAATCATCATCAATTAATTCAGGAACAGATGCTTGTTTCTCGTTCATAAACATATCAATTTCCTTCCATAAATTACAAAATCTTTTAAAACATTTTCCACGGCTTAGCCATAACATTGCTAAAATATACGATATCACCATATTCAAAAGATAATTCTTTAATGATTTCTTCGAATTGCCGATGCTGAAGAGCATGCGAATGAATGTACTTGACTATCAACTTATTAAAACGGAGCATAGCTTGAATAAATTAATATATTCAACATTTCCGTAGCTCTATAATATTATCTGAGTCTTTTTGCTTTTATGAATAGGATGGTTGCGACTGTTAGTACGTGGTAATTCATATTTACATTGAATTGAAAAATTCACTATGTTTTAACCACACTTATATCTAAAACTGTTATATAACTTATTATTCACAGTTATATAAATTTCTATATTTACATTCACGACTCGAGTTTCGACGTTTGACGGCCATTTTCAAGTGCTTTACTTTTTGTTTGCTTTTACTTGTGTTTCAACATGAGATTTGTTTTGTAGTCTCAAAAAGACTTAATAATATTATAGAGCTACGGAAAGGTTGAATATATTTATTTATTCAAGCTATGTTCCGCTTTAATAAGTTGGTATAATTATATCTATAATTAGTTTAGTTTCACCCCTTTATGTAATTGACTATGTTTTATAACTACGTTCATAACGTGATTGCTGGATAACACCCGAGCAAATAAATTTTGGTGATGTATCAAACGATGAATAATAAAAAAAAACATTTCTTTTAATGTCTCTGCAATAATTAATTTTACAGCTTCTTTATTTTTACCTACCAAAGCTGGTAGTCCGTCTGTTGTTAATCCGGAAAAAGAGACGATATTGAACCGATTTTCGGCTAGAATTTTTCAATGGGGTTTCAATTCTTAAACATCTTTTCCTCTAACTGTCTTTTATATTTAAAAGATTTAACATTTGTTCAGTCACCTGGAATGAATCATTCACACCGCGAATAAATATCACAGGTTGAGATATATCTGAAATATCTGTTCTTTCATGGAATGCCAAAGAATATGCTTTGAAGTGGTTTTAACGTTGATGTCTGTCGCTCGATGTCCGCTGATGTGTCATCAATGCGACGGCATATAGTTTGGCTTGAAAGAGTGATAGTTTGTTTTTATCGGGTAAAATATCTTTTATAAGTGCTTCCAAATAGTCCTTTGCCAGTTCAACATCCGAAAATTGTTTTATTCTCTTTGCAATCAACATGGCAACGGAATAACTTGCTTTGATAATGGTAGATAGTTGTATTGATGAACCAAACATCGTTTGCTGAGCTTTCAGATACGGTTTAAAGCACAGTTAATTTAAAACTTTACAGCTTCCTTATTTTTACCTACCAAAGCTGGTAGTCCGTCTGTTGTTAATCCGGAAAAAGAGACGATATTGAACCGATTTTCAGCTAGAATTTTTCAATGGGGTTTCAATTCTTAAACATATTTTCCTCTAACTGTCTTTTATATTTAAAAGATTTAACATTTGTTCAGTCACCTGGAATGAATCATTCACACCGCGAATAAATATCACAGGTTGAGATATATCTGAAATATCTGTTCTTTCATGGAATGCCAAAGAATATGCTTTGAAGTGGTTTTAACGTTGATGTCTGTCGCTCGATGTCCGCTGATGTGTCATCAATGCGACGGCATATAGTTTGGCTTGAAAGAGTGATAGTTTGTTTTTATCGGGTAAAATATCTTTTATAAGTGCTTCCAAGTAGTCCTTTGCCAGTTCAACATCCGAAAATTGTTTTATTTTCTTTGCAATCAACATGGCAACGGAATAACTTGCTTTGATAATGGTAGATAGTTGTATTGATGAACCAAACATCGTTTGCTGAGCTTTCAGATACGCTTTAAGCACAGTTAATTTAAAACTTCTTACTTCTTTCCTTAAAATTTACATATTCAACGTGATTTGTCTCGTGATGCCTTTTAACGTTATGTTCCTTAAATACAGCGACCGTCTCTCTACAAATTAAGCACATTAATTTTGAGTTCTGCCTTGTGAAGAAATAATGTTTATCCCAACGTTAATTAAATTCCAAGTTTTTATCTACAAGTTTTCTTTGAATTGATCCTGAAAGGTTAAAAAAAACTAACATGAATGTCAGTTGGAAAATATTGGTGTTTTACACAGAGCAACAAAATTTACATTCTTGAAAAGGATGGTTGCTACCGTTACTACTTGATAATATCGACTCATATTTTTAGATAAGTGAGGTCTTTCCGTGTGAGGTCCAAGTCCAATGCTACTAGAAGAAAAAAAAACAATAAACTGATCGCTTCTAAAGTGTGAAATATACCCAAAACATAAGCTATTAGCAAAATACTGCAACAAACCTTTATAAACTAGAAAATAATGGGCAAATTTGAGTTGCGCAAACCTTGATAGACAATATTAAGTGGACAAAATTAATCCATTATTTCACAGCTGTGGTTAATCTTTAATCTTCAGTTAATTGAATTTGATTTATATTAGTGGGATTTTCTATACAAAAATTCTCCCGCGTACCAATAAAATTTTGGGGAATCAGAAAATTGGTGAAAACATGTGAAACAGAAATGATGGATTATCAAAAATTTTTGGATTATTCTGATATGGATTATCAGAATAATCCATACTTGCTCTAAATTGAAAAATTCACTATGAATTTACCATTAATTTTTGTGAAAATATTATATAACTTCTGAATTTAAAAAATCTAAACAGTTTACACGACTCGAGTTTGGGTCAGTTGAGGTTACAAATTGATGAGATTGATTGAGAGTGAACGCACTAGGAATTTTGGTGGGCAAGGGATATGTCTGTAGTTGGGGACTTATCTGGACACGATTGCATTATATTAAATGGTAGGTGAAAAGATTAGATCGGTTTGTTCGTTAAGGAGATTTATTTTTTATATTTATTTTATTATTATGGCTTTGTTTGAAAATTTCTAATGACGTCAGGGTAAACTTTTGGATACATTCTAGACATGATTAGAAAATGAACTTTAAGACGAATGCCACTGTATTTTTTTAGCCGGTTGATTTTGTCTTTAGCATTAAATAATATGTGAGATGATTTTTAAGAAGGTGAAATGCTTTTTGTAGATTTTGTTTTCGTAGAACGTTATTCAACGACAATCGAAAATCATTGACACAATCAGACTCTGAAAATACAGGCCCTATAATTCTAAAGGAAGAACTCACATACGCAATCAAAAATTCAAAATCCGGAAAAGCAACTGGTCTTGATGAGATACCAGCTGAATTGATAAAACTTATTAACGAAGATTACATTGATGTTCTACTCAATCTGTTTAATAACATATACAAGACGGGTGTTATTCGAAAAGAATGGCTAATCTCAACATTCGTGACACTACCAAACAAAAATGGAGCCAAAGAATATTCAGACCACAGGATTATTGCCCTGATTAGCTACACCTTGAAGATCTTCCTAAAGGTAATACACAACCGAATATATATAAAAAAAACTAGAATACATTAGCGACACGCAGATGGGATTTAGTAAAGGTATGGGAACCAGAGAAGCAATCTTATCAGGAGGAGGATTAACCACGAAAACCACGAAATTTGTAGCAGATGTACATTCAACTTCCAGAAAGCCAAAAAGTTTTGACTTTTTTGACTTACCAAACTACTAGAGATACTGAAGAGGAAAACATCGATAGTAGAGATACAACAATATTCTCTAACCTCTACTGGAACTAAATAGTTAATGTCGGAGAAGACCTAAACAATGAGGTTAATAGATGCCGTGGGGTAAGACTGGGATGTGTAAACTGTCGCCTCTCCTATTCAATGTATATAGTGGATGTATTTTCGAAGAGGCATTGTCAGAAGGGATGGGAGACATCGTCATAAATTGCGAAACAATTAACAAAGTACGATATGATAGTCATCATAGTCGATTCAGTAAACATCGACTGTAAAACGTACGAACTGGGCATCAACACGAAGAAGACAAAAGCTATAGCTACTACAAAGTACCCAAACATTAATCATAATAGACCACATATCGTCATTAACAACGAAACTATAGAATGGGTATGGAATACGGGTAACAGATAATGCAGAGCAAGCCAATGAAATCAACTGCGGAATAGAACTCGCCCGTAGTGCGCTAAAATAGGGAAAATTCTCTGTAACCGCAGCATTAAATTAGAGATTAGAAACCGAATGCTAAAGTGCTAAATCTTTCCTACCCTGCTGTATAGAATGGAGACCTGAAGATTAAAGGCGGAAAACATAAAAAACAAACTAGAAGGACTACAGAGTTAGTTGTAGATTGTTGTTTAATTTTAATTTTATGTTGCGAGTGAATGATAAATCCTTACTGATGCAGCCAAAAGGCAGAAAAGCGTCTAAGGATGTACATTATTATTAATTTTTATCGGGTAATATATAATGTTCTTTAACAACCCGCTAGTTTTGTTGATTTTTTTTTACTTTTTTGGAGTGAATTTAATTTTAGGATGAAGGTTATTGATTAAATTTAGAAATTGATCCAATTGACGTGCTGCACCACTGTAACACGCTATTACGCGCCGATGTAATCTGTACCAAAAATGAAATGTGCTTTCCTGTAAAATCTAATTTGAAATTGCGTTGCTCAATATGTGACATAAATGAATCGGCTAGAAGTGGACTTAATAGAGATCCTATTATTAGACCCATAGTTTATTGTTACTGTTTTCAGTAAATTTAATTATCGTGTTTTCTAATGATAATGATTATGTAATACTACCAATATTGAATAATTTTTTTCAAACTAAGAAATGAAATAAATGAAAAAAAAGAAATGAATTTAAACTAAGAAATGAAATTCTTTGCAGTTAAAAATGCAGTTTTTCTTAGGTTTATTTTTTTTTGGCAGATTGAGCAACAAATTAGATTTTTTATGACATGTTTTACAACATTCCTCCCCTGCAGGGGGCGGCTGTTGGTGCGATTTAACACTTCTTCACTTTTTCTCCAAAAACTCCTATTCTCTTACATGGCGACGCGGGAAAATATATATTTTCTGTTGCCAGAATAACTAATGGTTTTGCAATTTGTAAAATTAGTTATACTGATGATGTTAACATTGTTTAACAACGAAATACGTATATTATAAAAATAACGTATACGTTAACGTATAGGTATATTATAAAAATATAAATTTTGAAGAAAAGATTCACAATATTTCATTTCTTATTATAAAATCTTCATACTCAATTTAATACAAATAGTGATCAATTAATACTTTATGGTTTTATTAAAATCTTACTAATTCTTAATTTTACTGCAGCGGTAAAAATACATATAATAACTTGATAAATTTCCGAAAAAAAAAAATGAAAAGGAATTTGATGCCTTCTGACGTGACAGGTAACTAACTTTTGCAATGAATGAAAAAAAAAATACATTTCTGATTGTGGGCAGATGAAGATTTTAAATCAAATATTAGCATTCCAAAATTTAACGAATTGATCAGTTTGGCGGATTTTGCATAAAAAAAATTAAGTTTGGAAACAGCTCGTCTAAATAGTTATAATCTCGTTCAAAAACTTTGTTTTAAATGCGTAAATTAAATTGTAGATGTTAAAAACAATCTTATTTAAACTTTGTCACTTAATATTTAACTCAAGTATTTGCAAAATTCACAATTTAATATTAGTTTGGAAATGCATTTACTTTTTGCAATTACTTTGAGTTAATCAGATTTATTCTAATTATGTAAAAACAAATCTTATTTCATCGAAACAAGCAACAAAATATTCTTAGTAAATTGCTCTACATCTAAAACATATAAAATTATTTTAAATTAATATAGAGAAGAACAACACACGAACAAAAATTTGATTCACCCTCTTTGGGGTACGGTGAATCAAATTTTTGTTCGTGTGTTGTTCTTTTCTTAGTGCCCAGTATTTCTTCATTCTTTCTGATCTTCTTTTCCTCTATTCTTCCGAAACAATGGGTTTGGGTTTTTGTGTGGATTTGTCTTGGAACCTTATGTTTTCAACTTTAATGATTAGCTGTTCGATCGATTAATCTGAATTTACTGAAAAATTTAATTCCACTAGGTCTTTCTCCAAACCAATTGAGTTTCGTTTTTCGGGTACGGAAAGAGTCAGAGATTTGTTTGGTTAATCTGTTAGGGTTCAATCTGGGAAGATTACCATAAATGTATCCTCCTTTTTCGCAAAGTTTAATTCTTTATGTATACTATCTTATTATCTTAAAATTTTGGTCTTATGATTTTCCTTAAAATTTTCCTTTCCTTTAGCACAAGTTTCTCCATTTGGCATTTGAAGTTCATGTTTAGTATTTCTGATGCATACAGTGCTTCTGGCTGAATCACTGTCTTGTAGTGTATAATTTTGGACCCCCATGAAAGGGATTTTTTGTTGTACGTATCTTTTGTTAATTCGAAGGCCAGTTTAAGTTTATTTTTTCTGGATTCCATCGCTTTGCTTTTCCCAGCATTCCAACTAATCCATTCTCCGAGATATTTGAGTTCTTTTACTACTTCTGAAAAAACAGAAATACGGAAGAAAAGAACTTATTGGTGAGACGGTGAAATAAAGCAACAGATCAAGGAGAAAAAGGAAATCTACAAAAAACTTATACAGAAAGATGACGCAGACACCAGAGAAGAATACAAAAGAGCGAACAGGAAAGTAAATCAGGAAGTGCTCAAGAGGAAGAATACTGCTTGGATTAAAAAATGCGACTTCATAGATCAAAACCTTGGGGCAACCAGAAGCTCTGAAGCATGGAAAACAATAAAATCCATACAAGCTACAACGAAACCAGGAACCAACTTAAACAGTATATCAAACAGCGAATGGGTACGATATTTCAGACATCTCCTGGAAGAAAGGCGCCCGCAGATTATGCAAGAGGATCAATGTCAAGGAAGCGGAAATATAATACATTTACAGAGTACCCAGGTTGAAGAAGGTATGACCATTAAGTTAAGGAAATCCCCAGGACCTGGAGGAATCTATCCTGAACTTATCAGGTATGGTCCACCGAAACTTATAGAAATGTTGAAAACATCTACGAAAGATGCTTGAACGATGAAAATATTCCTGCGGATTGCAGAACATCCTATATAACAACAATCTACAAAAAAGGACCCAAGGACGACCCAAAAAATTTCAGAGGAATAGCAGTAATTCGAACTATTGCCAGAATATATTCACGAATCCTAAAAAACTTAATAGAAGAAGTTATTAAAAATAAACAGCCGCAAGAACAGGCGGGGTTTCGAACGGGCCGATCCACAATGGATAACATCTTCACCTTAAAAATAGCCGTAGAAAAACGGACGCAAAGGAACAGAGAAACACACTTAATCTTATCGACGCTCTTGTCGACCTTGAAAAATCCTACGATAGCGTCCTCGTGATACAACTTTGGAAAGCTATGGAAAAACTTAGTATAAGACTTACTCTAATAAACGCCACCAGAGAGTACTACAAAAATAAATCTGCTCAAATAAAAGTTGGCAACACACTAACAGAGGCATTTATCACAACCAAAGGCGTAAGGCAAGGATGCTGCTTATCCACTCTATTTATAAAAACCCACTCTATTTAAAATGTATTTAGACAGAGC
This sequence comes from Phosphuga atrata, assembly GCA_944588485.1. Classification (NCBI taxonomy): domain Eukaryota; kingdom Metazoa; phylum Arthropoda; class Insecta; order Coleoptera; family Silphidae; genus Phosphuga; species Phosphuga atrata. The sequence continues at coordinate 44,917,601 of OX155898.1, forward strand.
TCTACGAGGGTGGACGAATAAATGGAAGAGCATGTGACTAAGAGTGGGAGATGAGACACTATATTGTCTATATTTCGCGGACGACCAAGTTGTTTTAGCGGAGGACGAAGACGATTTAAGTTACATGATTAGAGAACTCCAGGAAGAATATGGTAAAGCTGAACTGACCATGAATATGAGTAAGTGTGAATATGTGTTAGTCGGTAACAACGAAAGTAACGACCTACCCTTGGAATCTGGAATAATAAAAGGAGTAGACCAGAGTAAATACCTAGGAGTTATCCTAAACAAGCAGGCCAACAGCAATGAGGAGATTAGGGAACGGATTACCGAAGGTAGGAAAGCCATTGGAGCATTAAACTCACTCCTTTGGGAGAAAGAAATCAGAAGGGAAACAAAATGGAGAATATACAAAAGCATAGTGGAGAGCGTGATGATTTATGGGCCAGGAGTGTGTAATGTGAGCAAAAAGAATAACCAAAAATTACTAGCAACGAAAATGGATTTCTTAAGAAGGAGTTGCCGAAAATCTCGACTGGAGAGGGTACGGAATACGAGAATAAGGGAAATGATGTGTAAGGAACAGACTGTAGCAGACGAAATCGAAAGAAGACAACTAGTATGGTTTTTACATACCAAAAAAATGGAGAACACATGGCCCAAGAAAGTCCTGGAATGGATACCATCGGAACGAAGGAAGAGACGACGACCGAGAAGAAGCTGGCATACGACATAAAAGAAGTACTGGACGCTAGAAATTTAGAAGAGGAAACTTTTTACGATAGACAAAATTGGAAACTGGGGACAGAGAGGCGGCGACATCCATATAAATCTGTTGTTATATAAATATATATACTATTTTAATCTTTTTTTCTTGGACTTTGAGTTATTTACGTGTGTGTTTGATGTTCGTCGTGATCTTAGTTTTCTCGTAGGAGATGATAAGAAAGACCTATTTTAGCTGCTTGTTTCTATGCTTCAAGAATTTGCTTCTATGATTCCTCCATTGTTTCAGCAAACAGGGATATGGCCATCGACAAAAGCAATGCAATTTACTTTAAGGTTCTTTTTGCAACCCAATCTTATACCACTCTTTATATTTGTGATCCATTCTACTACTTTCTCAAGTTCACTGTTGAGCAGCAACGGTGAAAGTCCATCCACCTCTCGCACCCCCGTTTTTATTTCGAAGGGTTCCGATAGTTGACCCATAAATTTAACTTTCGAAAATGTCTTAAAATACTTGGTAATGGTCGCTTTTATTATATTATTTGTTTTCTTAAGCTAATCCATTTCTTCCAGGACTGATTATAGAGATTCCCCATCAATCGAACCATATGCTTTTTTAAAATCAATGAAGGATATTACTTACGTCTTTGCCCTTGATTTTTGGTATGCCATTGTGTTTTTGAGGTTTGGTATATGTTCAGAGCACGACCTACCCTTTCTAAAACCACCCTGGTACTCCCCGATTTCCGGGTCCAATTGTTGTTCTGCCCTGTTCAAAAGGTATTTAGAAAGGATCTTGTATGTTATATCTAGCAGGGATATTCTTCTATAATTGTTGGGGTCGGTCTATATATATAGTTTATTTGATTATATAATAATTTATTTTATTATAAAGCGTGATTCGGGAAGAAAATATTTTAAAGATAGTTCAGGACAATAAGCTCTTTAGTTTTAAGTTCGATTTTCATTTGTTTCATAGATATTTTGAACAGGTGATATATAAAATTAAAGAAAAACGCATTACTGAAGTTACAAAGAAAGATAAAACAAGTAACATTAATTCACGTAAAATTTTCGAAAACTACACTAATACTTCTTTGTGCGTTTATAAAAGAACCTGGTGACCAGTTTCAGTGAGCGATGATTCGCTCTAATTAACGCCGCAGCTTTAAGAATACGATCTAGTAGCGTATCTCTTGTGTTCACTTTCATAGCATAAAGTAACGATTTCATCCATCCGCAAAGACAAATATCTAGGGCAGTGAGATCCGGTGATTTCGGTGGCCAAGGGTGCGGGCCTCCTCTGTCATTCCAGCGATAGATGGGTATTTACAAAAAATTTCACAATATTTGCATAATGAGGAGGTGCTCCATCATGTTGGAAGATAATACATCGTCGAATATTCTATGGTACTTCGTCCAATATTTCCTCTAAATGGTCTTCCAAAAAATGTAAATAGCCTTTCCCAGTTAGGCGGCCATTCAATACAAAAGGACCAAACAATTGATCATTTAGAATGTCGCACCATACATATAATACTAAACCGAAATTGGAAATTGTGTTCTTGTGTGGCATGGGGATTTTCATCTAACCAGCGATGTTTATTGTGGCAATTATTAATTTCATCTCGAGTAAAATAACCTTCATCAAGAAATAAAAAGCATTTGAAAGATCCTATATTTTCACGAATCCATTGACAAAATTGTAGTCTTAATGGATCGCCTTAATGCATTTTTGTTCTTTCTGCAGATGAAAAGCGTTTAAACCTTTTTAAGGAGCAGTTTTAAGGAGCTCACAGACCGGCGCGGAAGATTCGCTGAAGCAACCGGTGTCGTGGTAGACCGACTGAAAATTCAAAATCGAAACCGGAAGTATCAAGTTCAAAATCAGTGGAGATACAGTGCCTAGACTCATCGGAGGGACTCGACAACGACCAAATAGTGTTCCCGTTACTGTGCAATTTTACTAGTTAGCAATTTATTCCAGGGAGGCGAAGAACGTTCTAACCTTATTGGAGTTATTGGTCAGTGATTTGAAGTATGTTGTCTGTCAAAATTACAATTTTTACAATATTATCGGTAAGAAATAATATTTTTTTTGTAGATTCAACAGTATTTTGGTGCGTGAAAGGCTTTTGTGCACTCATTGCGATTAAACCAATCCCCTTCGGCTCGTGCTTTAAACTTGGCAACTCATGTACAAAAGCCCTTCTTCACACACTTGTATCGTAAACTACTATTATGTGTTTTAGAAATTCAAAATAAATACAAAATAACATATTTCATCTTATTCAATCAATGCTTAAAATAGCATTGCTTCTTGCTCTACAGTCAGACATCATGACTACTATTCGCACGTATATGCACTACTATAAGCACGTAAAAATCGCGTTTTGATGTGGGCATTGCCATTTCGCTGCAGCGCCGCTAGCGATTTTTTCGTTGCAGAAATTTCGCGACGCATACGCTCCGCGCCGGTCAGAAGGAGCCTTTAATGTTTTCCAAACCGTTGTTTGCGGAATTTCAAATTGGATTGCAATACGCCTTGTTCTTCCCTCGATTATTATTTCAACAACATCCAGAATATCTTCTTCAAGTTCCAAACCGAGCCCTTGCGGTTTTTCAGAAACAATACGTACCCTTGGGAACATTCCAGATTCGCTAGCACGTGTAAAAACAGTTTGAAACACTTGCCTATTAGGAATTCTTCGATTCGGAAAACGATGTCGATACACTTGTACTGAACGAACATAATTACCATTACAAAATTCATATATAAACACCATATCTGAATATTCTCTATGAATATCTGTCATTTTTACAATCTTGTAAAGCAATTGTTAATTATTTGTTTCAAATTGGCTCTTAGGACAACGTTGTCAAATTTAACTCGATTAACTTTTTAAAAAGAAAAACCTAATTATCTCTGAAACAAATGTAAATCAGACTTGAACATATGAGCTTATCTTGCTAATCTTTGCTTCCTGGATATGTCTTTGCAATATTTCCATTTCCTCCTGAATCACCCTGTAGGCCCTGTAGGGTAAGTCCGGGAGAGTTCGACGACTTTTTGGAAAAAGCATTATAACTTTTTTGTTTTCTGAGATAATTTTTTTTACCGTTAAAGCATTGACTAAAGGGTTTAGATCAGTGGTTTCCAACCTTTTGATAAATTGTACCTCATAAAATGATCTGCCAAAAATTCTGTACCCCTCCCCTTTTTTTAGTTGTAAGGGGAAAAAAGTTTTAATATGTTTATTTTAAAAAAAACAAAATAAAATAATCTTATGATAAAACATAGTTTTATTATAATTATAATTTATAATACATATAAATTATAATTATAAAATAAAACTATAAATCCCTCAGAAGGCAACGGGAAACCGCTGAAGCAATATCCCACAAAAAGTCACATGGAAGTTACAACTAACACACGGCCCTCAGACTCCGGCTCATCGAGGGTGCTAAGAATCCCCTTAGGTAAAAAAAAAACACATTCAAATCGGGACATGGAATGTCCGCAGCCTTTACGAAGCAGATAAACTCGCAAACACCTTCAGAGAAATGAAAAGATTGAACCTTGACATTCTTGGAGTAAGCTAAACATTCTGGACAGTTTCAGGTAAATTTCAATCAGAAAACAAAACTATATATTCCTCAGGAAATGATACACATAGACATAGAAGAGGTGTTGGTATAATTGTATCAAACTACATAGCTGATTCTATAACTGCTTTTATACCAAACAGAGATAGAACAATGCTCTTAAAAATAAAGGCAAAACCCTTCTCTATGAACATCATATAAGTTTTATGCTCTAACTTCGGAATCGAGTGAGAATGAAATCAAAGAATTTTATTCCCAAATTTCCGATTTATTACAACACAGAAAATCGCACGAACTGAGCATGATTATAAGGGGATTTTAACGCAAAAGTTGGATGTGATAAAATATATGGAATAGTTGGTGCGTTTGGACTAGGAGATAGGAATGAAAGAGGAGACAAATTAATACAATTCTGCCAGGAAAAGAACTTCAAAACACCTATATACCCGGAAATCGCCACAAGACAACCAACAACATATCGTACGTAACCAAATCGATTACATACTAATAAATAAAAGATTTGCTTCAGCAATAATCAGAGCATACACATATCCAGGAGCTGACGTGCCTTCAGATCACACCCCACTGAAAGCGAAACTCAGAACTAAGATTACATCTGAAGGCGAAACACCAACCAAACAAAAAAATTATCTTGAACAACTGAAAAATCCAAATATTCAAGCTTAATTGTCAGTACATAAACCACCTGGAATTGTGGAGTCAAACAGCCGAAATTTTAAAAAGCGCATTAAAGAACTCCCTAGTAGAAGATATCAGCCTAGAACTAAATGGATAACTGACAATCCTTGAATTAATGTATGAAAGAGGAGTCTACAAGAACAAAGAAGGTGCAAAGTACAATAGTTGGCAAAGAATCATAAGATCCAAAATTCGACAAGCAAAAAACGCCTGGCTTGAACAAGAATGCTCGGAGATAGAAAGGCTCCAAAACTTGCACGATGATTTTAACTTACATAAGAAGATAAAAGAGGCATCAGGCATATACAAGAAAAAAACCACGAATATGGTATTCGATAACTACAACAAATTTATAACTGGTGCTGAAGAGAAATCTTATGTTTGGGTGCACAACATTAATAAGCTAATTGAAATTATGAAAAAAAAATACGCTCTTCATAAGAAATTTCTTGAAATTTCTATTGTACCCCTTGCAACAACGCAATGTACCACCAGGGGTACATGTACCCCAGATTGGGAACCTATTGTTTAGACAATATATAAATAATAATTTATTATATCATACAAAAAAAATTTTTATTTGAATGAAAAGTACAAACATTACAACTGGTCGATCTCACCCGTATGTCCGGGTTAGACCGATCACCAACTATAAAAAATAACACAACATATATCTTAGAACTTAAAACTGAATAATAATAATAAAATAATAATATAATATAAAACAGCAAACGCTAGAAAGTTTATAACCTAGCGTTTGCTGATGATATGGCACTAATTGCTGAAGACATCTCTGATGCACAAAAGCAGATCACTATCTTGCAAAAACAAGCAGCAAAAATAGGGCTACATAAAAACTAGCATAAGTCTAACATACAAAATGCGCCACATGAAATTTATATTAACGCTAACAAAATTGCTAGAGTAAAGGAATTTAAATACTTAAGCGAATGGGTTACTGAAAATGTCAATGAAAATAAATCTTTATCATCAAGAATCCAGAAAATGGAGGTTGCTTTTCAATACACTAAAAATGTTTATAACAAGCAATGCCTGTCACGGAATAGTAAAATTCGCCATTACTTATTTTTCGAATTTTGAGCATTCATTATGAAACCAACGACTAATTTGTTTGCAACCGGCCCATCTAAATTTTGTAACTCATTTGCAACTCACTCTGAATTGAAAAACCTTTTTATTTAACTAATTGGGCTTCAATAAATCTCTATTTTTCTGCAAATTTCTCTCCCGGATTAATGCGGTCGTTAACTGGAGGAAATACAAGTAACGGCTACATTTTTGGGGTTATATAGTTTTATGCATATTTTATCATCCAGTATCGAAATATTTTAAATAAACTTACACGTTTTCAAAATATCTAACATAGTATATATGTCAAAAAACTTTCAAGTTCGCACAAAATTTCAAATTTAATTTATAAATTCACACTGCTGCCGCGACCTGATATATCAAGTTGGTTGCAACAAGCTGAACTAATTTTACAATATATGTTACGCACATATCCCTTTCTAGTTTTGTTCTTGAGTTATCCCGTGTGGTCGGTCTCACCCGGTGGTCGATCTCTCCCTGACTTAACCTATAATAATTTACATTTTTTTAATGAATTATTTCCAATAATAATCATAATAAACTATAACCAATAAATTTTTGAACCTTGAATAAACGTGTCAGCTGTGACTCGCGTGCCATTGGCTTTCCAGCGCTGACATATGCAAATTTTCATTTATTCAGTATTTTTTTTATACAAGCAAGGAGAAACAAAAGTTTTAATGTAAATATAAAATCTTCCGACAGGCCCCAAAATTTAACGCGATATAGAATAAAAAAATTATACCCTCATTTTCAGATTATTTGCCCCGTTAATTAGATTTTCAAAAAATTATGAAACTCTTGACTTTATTTTTAAAAAAGAATCATAATATATAGGGTACGTGCATACACCCTGCACGTGCATACATTTATATATACATATATATATATATATATATATATATATATATACACACATATATATATATATATATATATATATATATATATATATATATATATATATATATATATATATGTATATATAAATGTATACTCGTGCAGGGTGTATTTAAATATGATAAATTATTAAGGTATGGATACTTAGATAAAACCGTGATGAATGGGGAAAAAGGGATGTAAATTGTATGCAAGGCAGCCTTGGTACTGGTGAAATTACATTGAAATATGAGGGCTTTAGAGGCGATGAGGTCTTTCCTGATCTTGCGCTATTACCTATTGCGTCGTTTAGAGTCTTAATGTGTGGTACTGTATTCCCGGCACGTCTTGCACGCGCTCGCCTGAAACCATCCCGAAGCCACCCACTGGAGCCAAAAGCTGTCGCCTACCCCTAATCATCAATACTTGGCGCTTATAATAAAATGAGGGCGATTATTAATATAAATTGTGCTTTCCTTCTGCGCTTGCATATATTCGGCTTTTTTTATACATGGGAAGGTAAGCGTAAGTTGTGCCCTCCTAAAATATAGATATAAATTGTAGGATCTATGAAAAAATATATATATCTGTGTGGCAATAATATCTTATATTGTCGTAGCTGATATTTATTACAATAATATTCCAGACTATTCTCGTAGATAAGATTAATAAAATATATGAACCCGAACGTAATAAGACCAGTTAGAAAATCAGTATCCTAAGTCGTACCTACGTTTAAAAGTAGACAATTAAATTATAAAGTATAATATTATAATAAAATTTTATTTTTCTCAATTAAATTATTTTTACAATTAATTACAACAATGGACACAAAGACTCTTCTTGACAACTCGCAAAGGATGGGTACACGACTAATTGTAAGCCATAAACCTCGTCATGCCGCTACAATTTTAGAATGTCATGTAATTACGAGACACGTCACAATTAAGACACGTCACAATTTATAATTCTAATGAACATAACTAAACGCTGAATAAAGCTAACACAAATTTTGTTAGCAGTAAACAACTCCTTAAATTTTACTGCACGACTTGCGTGATATTACGCCTATTATTTAAAACATACGTCTTGAGCGGTGGTACGACCTGCGCAACCTTACCCTAATTAGGTACCGTGCAAATGTTAATAGCAGTAAAAGTGTTAATAGATTACTAAATTACCGAATCCTTTGCAATCAGCCAATTTTGTTTTATTTTAGAAGTTTGCTGGCGATTCCGTTAATATATTCCGTAATATTTAAAAATGTAGTCGTATATGCCCCTGGATGTTTAGGCAAATCTATATCGTACATTTTGCAAATTACACATACTCGAATGCGGCATTAGCATAGTTATATTCGTAGGAATATTTGTAATGCTGTTTATGTTGTAACGAAACGGTGCGTGGAATATGTTATCTTGGCTGGAATTTCGATATTGCTGTAATAAGGGTTGTATATGTAGACGGGCGGTGATGAATATAATGAAATTCATGGTGATATAATCGGTGTGTTTTGTTGAAGCCGAATATCACGTTTTTGTTGGTTCCTTGTAGCCACAAAGCGAGGGTGAATGTCATCACATCTTATAATCATCAGTCTTCATTACTACCACAATGGGAGGTCTCTGTGTTGCCAGATGATGCTGCCACTGTTTTCTTCTTTTCTCTCCTCTCTTTCCCTTTGTCCCAGTGCGTTAAAGCCGTGATAGTGTCCTTTGTTAGCCCTCTCACTCCTTCCCATCACTATAATCAAATTTTGATAACTTAAATTGCTTAAATTCAGTTCACGCCCCATATCCACACACACATATACACTAACATTAAACTTTTCTTAGGATTGAATCACCCAACTGTTTCGGAACACAATTTGCAAATTTATGCAAATATATATATGTGGTGATAATTTGCTGTTAAGTTTTATCCAGTCTTAACGGTCCCAGTGGTTCGCCTAAGTGGATTAAAAGGTTGCGCAATCGTTTCCTGTTGAGTCCCTCCCTTTGACTTGCCGATATGTCAGCGGGTCGCGTGAGATAGATTATTCCATCGATCTTTACACAACTTCAAATCTTAAATGTCAGCCGTTTTCAGCATTATAGCACATTTTATAATCGTTTATTTCATAGGTCACATTTAAATGATAACGGTAGAGGTTCCGCGCTAACTAACCCTTTGCAAATTTACACTTTTAAAGTTCATACAATTTCATTACAATATATTGGCTTCTTTATACTCAATTCTTGGGAATAAAAACCTTATTCGTCATAAAAAGAAAAACTTTTGTATTGTCTTTTGTCCGAATATTATTTTTGTGTGTGCCACTCCTCTGACGACCGGTCGATTGATATTGTCTTCGACAAGGTCTTCTCATGGACCAATCATTTCGGAGGAAATTCGTTATCTAAAGTTGAAACGAATTCTGGGTTTACGTCCTAGAACAGCGACCACGTACTTCGGTTATGACTTTGTGGACGAATTTAATGTCTGAGGTCTCTAAGCCGCCTAATAAAAAGGATTTTAATTTATTTTATCACCCACTAGCTATTAAAATGGTGTGCTCTATATAGTTTGGATTACTCGTCTTTACCCCCTCACTCTTCTCTCATTCTTCTGTTTGGGTAACATCGTGAAAATAATTCAGGATCTATATTTTAAATATTATTATTATATCCTTCGACAGCGAGGGTTGCTATAATAGGTATACTATATGCAATAACGAACAGCGGCGGAGGGTAGATGACCGTCTTATACATAATATATTGAATTAATTTTCTACTATGTTGAAACTTTCTATATTGAACAGGTATTATATTTCAAAACGGGTTTTAGGCTGATAAAACGTAATTTATTAATATTATATAAACGTAAATTAAAAATATGTCCAAAAATAATGATTTTGCTACAGAAAGACCACAACCACAATTCTCGTATAAAGCGAATACCTTTTTTTGCTTGTATTTTTTCTGCGCACATTGTTATCAGCTCGGCCTTTTTTCGGTCACTTCAAAATATAATAGATCTCAATCTGAAGTTTCCAGTCGTCCGTTACCTTATCCGGTTTTATTCTCAATGTCCATTTGATGAATTCCCATTATACTCTTTATTTTTTACGCTTTAAGTGCTTATTATTTATATAAAACAATTCTACGATACGTGTATTTACTTAAAAATTCCACGTACAAATATAAAACAAATACAGGTTTTAAAGAAAAGGAAGTGGGTGGTTAGACATCGAGAACGCAAGCGAATATAATGTTTCAGTCATAACTTGCGTCTGGCGTCTGAAAGCTATGGACACAAAACATTTCCCTTTCAGAAATACCTATACATAGGACAATTTATGATTGTATAGTCTAGACTTATAAGCAAATATCAATAGTTGGAGTAAAAAGCGTGTATATTGACAAGTATATAATTTCAGTTGTACAGACGAAATTATTCACTTAAGAGTATAAAAATATTCGTGGACACATTGCGCTGTTTGAATTAATTAAAAACACCTGAGCAGCGAGTCGCGTGCTCAACTGTTCTTTCAACTCGTGATAATTTGTAGGTTCAGTCGGCTAGCCAGATACTAATTACGATAGTTTTAATTTAATATTGTTTTCGTTTTATTTTATTATTTGTAAAAGAATTTCATTATATTATTTATAAAAGAAAAATATTAAATAGTTTGTTTTATAAAATATATTATTTATAGTTGTTCCGTGTAAATATTCGTCGCTTATAGACATCGTGTTAAAATGTGTAAGTAATGGCCGGATGTAAAGGGAGATGATGATATTGAGAATAAAAAGAGCAAATCATAGCAACTAATCAAAAATAATATTAAGAACTGTCAGGCGCAAAACTGCATGAAGTTTGTTTGCGGACAGATGAGAGATGGGAAATATATTTTCAGCTGGGGTTGAAATGCTTTTAGAGAAAGGCTCGCTGTGAAATTCATGGAAAAGATTTCGTTATCGTCAGTTTCCATGAACTTCGGATAGAAGTTTAGCTGAAGACGATCGGCGGGTGTACGAGGTGTGCCGGTGCTGAATTCAAGGAGCATTTGCTCCTCCCAATTTCTACCAAACTCTGCTAAAGTCTCGTTTGTTTTCTCGTCGAGCTTTCAACTTGTCACTATATTTCCTTGCTTTGATAACTTCATTTAAGAAGACTCCAAACTTTACCATCGTGTTCATTATTCATACATATCTCCATTACAGGATGTAGGACGATTCAAAATTTCTCTAAACTAGCTACTTTTTCATCCGTACGTAATGAAATAATCGGGCTTTTATAACGCCGGAATGAATGTCTTTTGTAAGATTGATCGAAGCAAGAGGAATATTTTAATTTCTAAATGTGACAGAATGGGAATAATAGAAACCTCCAACCCAATGTGTTATAAATGTTATATTCTCTTTTCTAAATTTATATAATAGCGAATAAATGCTTTTACATTTGTCAGTCTATAGCTTTTCAATGACAGTTATCAATTTACTATATTTCTTTTTTGGAAAGCTTCCAATTACTTTTCCATTTTTTTTCTATGGGCAAGGAAAGATAAGAAATTTGCATAAATCTATTTATAATTGGATTTTTTTTCTACTAGTATATGAGTTGGAATACGTGTGTATTATTTCAATTAATTTGTTTATGGTTTTCTATTGTGTCACGATATATGCCAATTTACATTCTATATATTTCAAATCCTAATGACGTTCTAAACGAATTATAATAACGTTGTTGTTTTTTTGTGGATGATTTTCGGTTTTTTTATGTTGAAGGGTAATTCTACTTTTATGTCACTTTATGTAGTAATATCACGCATAGCTCTAAATAAGTCTTCATCAGAGTTCGCCACACGTTCCGGTTCCGCTCTTGCGGTCGCGTCTTCATAACCCTAGTGTGAATAATAACGAGCTTTACGAGATGAAACACGTAGATTCCGGGTTATGGAATTATAGTAGGATCATTCCTTTATGCACAACGTGTCTTCTAAATATTAATCAATACCCCGTATTCTTTTCGAAGTGTTATATTCCGACCGCGGCAGTCTTCTGCTTTACAGAATATAGCGAGAGGCGGAAATATATTTATGTAATCTGCAAGGCAAAGTAATTTATGCGGGTAATGGTATACAGAAATAATAGTGGGAAAATTCCGAAAGGTAGAAAAAGTTTAACAAAAGGCCGGTTTCGTTAAAACTTTTTTATAAATGATTCTTAATACCTTCATTTGAATTATGCAAATGTTCGTTTATAAATTCTGAAAGAAAAGGCAGTTTTAGTATGCAATTAAAAAAGGAAATGGAAATCTCGATCCCGGCTACACGTTGTAATGTAGATGTTAATGCATGCTACAAATTTGAATATTTAAAGCCGGAGCTTAATCCGAATATTCTTTTAGCGAATTTTCACGAGACAGATAAACATAAAATGATCGCATAGGCGTTATGGGCTCGTTCGTATGAAATTTTTAATTCTCGGCGAATTCCCCTACATGTTGTTTTTTTAATGTGGAGCCATCGATGGGTTCTTACATTATAGTGTTACAATATCAACATACTCCCCAATGGTTAATAAAACGTGTCGCAGAAATATAAAAACAACCGCAATGCAGTGCTGCTGTGTTTATATAGATTTCGCATTTCCATAACATCTCATCTATATGACCTTATTATATATAATTTCACGGTAACACGCTGTTCGTTCCGTACGTAATGGGGTTTTATTTCAAACAATGTGCGTCTCGCCTATGGGATTGTTTGTATGCAACGTTGTATCATCTCAATGCAGACTACAGATTATGCAAGTTGAAATTTCTCCAGGGATCGGTGCGAAGCAGACACTCGTGCTTGATGCAGACTTTCATGCCTGCCAGCTTATACTACTCCTGTGCCGTCAATGTCGGATTTGTTTCGGTTTCCAACTCTCAAACACTCTGATGTGGCGGGATATTTACGAAAGTGGACCAAATAGAAAGTACACCGAGTGCATGCTTCGCTTTGGTTATCTAATGTAAAATCAGCGATTCTAGTACACCACGTATGCCGCGGGCCGAGTGCGATATTGCATCGAGAGGCAAGCACATCTCGTTTTCAGTCTCCGAAGTGTTCTGAAATATACGAGGCATAAAGTGCACAGTTTCTGCACTCGACTCTCAAAATGACCACATCACTAACAGAGCAAACATCATTTGGTCAGTTTTTTTATTTGTTTCTCGCTTCTATGGACAGTGTATATTCCACTAAACGGGCACTCGCCTGGAACTAATTTCGCGATACTGTTCCCATCAACGGCTTCTTTTTCTCAGAAATTCTATTTTATCTCGGAACGCTGCACCTGCATATTTTAACCTTTTCTTTGTATAAACCAATTAACTTTTTCTAACTACACAAGCAACGGGTGCTTTACATCCGAACGTAATAATACCTTATTACTATTCTCTTAAAAACAAAAACCTTAAAATAGATTTTTATTTTAATCAACATTTTAATTTTCAAACACAATACAACGAGTGGTCGGACTCTTGCCGGCAATTTTTGTCAGTCAGTTAACGAATAGCTTTTGCGACTAAAATTTAAAGGCATTGACTGACATAAATTACCAAAAGATTCCTGTCACGAGTTGTATTTGACTATTTGATTTCAAGTCGAAGTATTTGACAGGACGACTAGCATTTATTGCCAAGGAGCTTAATTTCTTTTCAGTATAATCACTTTTGATTTCCTTAGAATCTCATATTAGAGCCATTTGATTGGAGCATATTTAATGAACTGGATTGTCAACGTTAAAAGCAAATTCGTTAATTGTATGGTTGCTTTCAGTTACATTGCGCTGTTACAACAAAATGAATATTTAAAAATATCACTGCGGTGGTATTGAACAAATTTCCCTACAAAACATGCTGTATGAATATTTTACATGATTATAATAATATCTTTAATATAACGACATGGTGAATCACATATGTGATATTACATGATGATTTACAATATAGCAATACCAGCTTTTTGTAGTAGAGCTTGATTAACTTCGGAGCTGACCTCACAAAACGAACAAAGAGTAAATGGGTGGGGGTGCTGTACGGTGAACATTCTGTCGGACGAATATTCGACCGACTGCTGACCAATACCAATTTAAATTCCTGACCGGCCAGTGAAAATTCGAATGTATATTGGATTGGATGAGTAAAGTGGGAGACATACTCTCTACAGACGGTTAAGGACCACTCACTCGTTTGACCCTATTTGAATTTTATATTTCATTTAAAAGTCAATTTCACGGTTTGTATATAGAACATACTAGATCCCACTTCCGCTATTATTCGCGCAAAAAATTAGTTCGTGAACGTCGTTGAGATTACGTTTTATAAAATGTATGCGCTGGTGTTGATGCTGGCAGTTTAGAAGTATTGCCAAAGCCGCTCCTAATGTGTTGAAATCTGCATCTGCTAACATCAAGCTGTCACTATAAGGGTTGCTGTGTCAGCGCAGTCAGCTGTGCTCGAAATCCTAAAATCTGCATTAATCATACACACTACTCACACAGCTTATCACAATGCTCCTTTATAATTTCCACGCCTTGACAATTATTTGTACTTTAATTATTTACTATTTTAATTATTATACTTTCAATTATTTGTATTTAATCGATTTCATATTTCTTTTGTTAGACGTAGAACAAAATCCTTTATCCATTTATTGATATATAAATATGATAAACATTACTAGTGCTATTAAACATAACTAGTCTTCTCTGCATTCTTACTAATATTTGCTATATTTTTTTTAAATTTAGTTTTATTATAAATAAATCAAAATGTATATATTTGAGGCTAGATCAGACAGGTAAGACGAGACGGACAAGACCAGACAGACCAGACCACACAGACAAGATCTGACAGGCAAGACTGGACAGAAAAGACTAGACAGACAAGATCAGACAGACAAGAGCAAACAGACAAGACTAGATGTACAAGGCCCGACAAACAAGACCAAACAGACAAGACCAGGCAGACAAGATCAGACAGACAATACCAAACAGACAGGACCAGACAGACAAGACCATACGGACAAGACCAGACAGACAAGACCAGACAGACAAGGCCAGACAGACAAGACCAGATAGACAAGACCAGATAGACAAGACCAGACACACAAGACCAGACAGACAAGACGAGACAGACAAGACCAGACAGACAAGACCAGACAGACAAGACCAGACAGACAAGACCAGACAGACAAGACCAGACAGACAAGACCAGTCAGACAAGACCAGACAGACAAGGCCAGATGACAAGACCACACAGACGTAACCAGACAGACAAGACCAGACAGACAAGACCAGACAGACAAGACCAGACAGACAAGACCAGACAGACAAGACCAGTCAGACAAGACCAGACAGACAAGGCCAGACAGACAAGACCACACAGACGTAACCAGACAGACAAGACCAGACAGACAAGACCAGACAGACAAGACCAGACAGACAAGACCAGACAGACAAGACCAGACAGACAAGACCAGACAGACAAGACCAGACAGACAAGACCAGACAGACAAGACCAGACAGACAAGACCAGACAGACAAGACCAGACAGACAAGACCAGACAGACAAGACCAGACAGACAAGACCAGACAGACAAGACCAGACAGGCAAGACCAGACAGGCAAGACCAGACAGACAAGACCAGACAGACAAGACCAGACAGACAAGACCAGACAGACAAGACCAGACAGACAAGACCAGACAGACAAGACCAGACAGACAAGACCAGACAGACAAGACCAGACAGACAAGACCAGACAGACAAGACCAGACAGACAAGACCAGACAGACAAGACCAGACAGACAAGACCAGACAGACAAGACCAGACAGACAAGACCAGACAGACAAGACCAGACAGACAAGACCAGACAGACAAGACCAGACAGACAAGACCAGATAGACAAGACCAGACAGACAAGCCCAGACAGACAAAACCAGACAGACAAGACCAGGCAAACAAGACCAGGCAGACAAGACCAGACAGACAAGACCAGACAGACAAGACCAGACAGAAAAGACCAGACAGACAAGACCAGACAGACAAGACCAGACAGACAAGACCAGACAGACAAGACCAGACAGACAAGACCAGACAGACAAGACCAGACTGACAAGACCTGACAGACAAGACCAGACAGACAAGACCAGAGAGACAAGACCAGACAGACAAGACCAGACATACAAGACCAGACAGACAAGACCAGACAGACATGCCCAGACAGACAAGACCAGACAGACAAGACCAGACAGACAAGACCAGACACACAGGACCAGATAGACAAGATCTGATAGACAAGACCAGACAGACAAGACCAGACAGATAAGACCAGACAGGTAAGAACAGACAAACAAGACCAGACAGACAAGGCCAGACAGACAGGAGGAGACTGACAAGACCAGACAGACAAGATCAGACAATCAAAACCAGACAGACAAGACCAGACAGACAAGACTATACAGACAAGACCAGACCGACAAACCAGACAGACAATACCAGACAGACAATACCAGACAGACAACACCAGACAGCGAAGACCAGATAAACAAAACCAGAGAGACAACACTAGACAAACAAGACTAGACAGACAAGAGCTGACAAGCAAGACTAGTGGCCAATATTTTGACAGGTTTTGACCATTATGGACTAAGTGGGACACCAATAGATAATAGTGGACTAGATTAGACAATAGTATGCCATGTGGGCCCATTATGGGCTAGTGCTGATCAAGATTAGAACAAGTAAACAAATTTGTCATTTCAGACTAGATTTAGCAATAGAAGATAAAACTACACCACTGTAGACTAGATTAGACATTAATAGATAGGACTGTATCGTTGTGGACTATATTAGACACAACATTGAACCGTTCTGGACTAGATTTTACAATAGATTACACACTAGTAAGAGACTGTATCAGTGGCAAGACTGTATCACTGTGGAGCAGATTAGACATTAATATAAAAGATTGGGCCATTGTTAACCAGACTAGTTATCAGTAGAGAAGAATGGACCATTCTAGACTGGATTAATCACTACTAGACAAGTTTGGATCATTGTGCACTGAATTGGACCATGACACTAAGCCATCTACAATCTATCTAGACACTAATGGACAATATTGGACCATTGCGTATTGGATGATACATTACCAAACAAGATTGAATCATTGTGGAATAAATAATACAGTAGTAAAGCAGTGAGTACCTTTAAGATGAGACATTAATACGCAAAATTGGACTATTGTGAATTCGATGAGTCATAAATAAACAAGATTGGACCATTTTGGACTAGAATAGACATTACTGGACAAGACTGTATTCATTGTGGACCATATTAGATGCTTTTGCTCAAGATTGGACTAGACTAGTTTAGATTAGCTACTAGTAGACAAGATTGAACTGTTGTAGACTAGATGAAACACTAGTAGACTTGATTGGAGCTTTTAGGACTAAATTAGACACTAGGAAACATGATTGGATCATTATGGACTAGAGGCTAATAGTCTATATTATGTTAGACAATATCAAACTAGTCTTATCTGTCTAGTCTTGTCTCTCTAGTTTTTTTGGTCTAGCCTAGTCTGTCTAATCCGTCTAGTGCGTCTAGTGCGTCTAGTCCGTCTAGTCCGTCTAACCCGTTTAGTCTGCCTAGTCCGTCTAGTCTGTCTGGTCCCTCTAGTTCATTAATATCAAACTAGTCTTGTCTGTCTAGTCTTGTCTCTCTAGTTTTTTTGGTCTAGCCTAGTCTGTCTAGTCCGTCTAGTACGTCTAGTCCGTCCAGTCCGGCTGGTCTATCTCTAGTCCATTTAGTCGGTCTGTCCGTCTGGTCCGTCAATATCACAGTAGCCTTGTGTGTCTAGTCTTGCCTCTCGTTTTTTTTTTGATCTAGCCTAGTCTGTCTAGTCCGTCTAATGCGCCTAGTACGTCTAGCCCGTCTATTACGTCTAGTTCGTCCAGTCCGACTGGTCTATATAGTCTGTCTAGTCCGTCTAGTCCGTCTAGTCTGTCTATCCGTCTAGTCCGTCTAGTCCATCAATATCACACTAGTCTTGTGTGTCTCGTCTTGCCTCTCGAGTTTTTTTTATCTAGCCTAGTCAGTCCAGCCCGTCCAGTACGTCTGGTCCATCTAGTCCGTCTAGTCCGCCTAGCCAGTCAATATCAAACTAGTCTTTTCTGTCTAGTCTTGTCTCTCTAGTTTTTTTGGTCTAGCCTAGTCTGTCTAGTCCGACTAATGCGCCTAGTAAGTCTGGCCCGTGTACTACATCTAGCCCATCCAGTCCGCCGGGTCTATATAGTCCGTCTAGTCCGTCTAGTCTGCCTATCCGTCTAGTCCCTCAATATCACACTAGTCTTGTGTGTCTACTAAGAAACACAAGACTACACTTGTTTCTCGATTTTTTTTTATCTAGTCAATTCCGTCTAGTGCGTCTGGTCCATCTGGTCCATCTAGTCTGTCTAGTCCGTCTGTCCGTCAATATCAAACTAGTCTTGTCTCTTTAGTTTTCTCTCTCTGTTTTTTTTTTGTTCTAACCTAGTCTGTCTAGTCCGTCTAGTGCGTCTAGTGCGTCTAGTCCGTCTATTGCGTCTAGTCCGCCTAGTTTGTCTATCCGTATAGTCAGTCAATATCCACTAGTCTTGTGTGTCTGTTTTTGTCTCTCGAGTTTTTTTGAACTAGCCTAGTCAGTCTAGGGAGTCTAGTCCGTCTAGTCTGTTTAGTCCATCTAGTTCGTCTAGTCCGTCTAGTCCGACTAGTCGGTCTAGTCCGTATAGTCTGGCTAGTCCGTGTATATTTTATAAATCTGGTTTAAATTTAATTAATCTCTATAATATTGATGTGGGAATAAGAGGAAAATACGGTTGTTTTTAATGAATAAATCTGTGGAAGTGATGACTGTGCACAAAAGTCGTGAGGGAACACCCAAATGAAATCTCCACTAGTTCAAGTAAGAGAGAGTAATTCCACGACCCGACGATACATCACTGACCTCCCACAGCCTCCCCTTTAAATCGTATGGAAGGACGTCCGTAAACCACCCACACGTCACTCAGGTTCATAGTCATCAGTCACCTTCAGCCACCCAATGAATCTGGGAACTTCGCCGGTATATACTCTGGATCCGGAAAGGTGATCTCAAATAGCTCCCACGTACACGTACTCTCACATCCACCACACTTACGTCTCTCCGCATTTCCCGCTCGCCTATAGATAGTTTCTCTTCGTGATGTGTGATTATTACATATTTTAAGCAGGAAATGTGGAGCTGTAGGGTAAATGGATGTAGGGGTGATATAAACACGTGTAACTCGTGAATGTGAGTCTTGGTTGTTTGAACGTGTTAGTATATGTGCTTGTGGTGCAAGTTTGTGATGTGAATTTATTATTTTAAAAATGGAATACTTTTTTGTTATAAATTGCACGTCGTATTATAATCGAGGATTTAAAACAAATTTGTTTCTTTCGGTTTTACTCGAATTATAAGCGGACTCGTTTTACTTCGTGCTAATAAAAGTTGAAACGTTAGAAAACACATTAAACAGTTATCATTTGACAGCATAATATAGTTTATGAACTTAGCTAAGAAATGTCCCTAAAGTTTCAAAACCATTTTTTATTGAGCAAGTTATGAAGTGTATATGCCAATTATAAATTGTTGGGCGCAGGTATGAGAATAAATGACTATTATTCACGATTAGTTAGTTTCTGGAATTGCTTGTAGCATCAAAATCGACGTGTCGATCAACATGTTTGTAATGATATGGGTATCGCTTTTAAGTGGTCTCGATTATCAATTACCTGCGCAGATTGCATAATTGCTCGTCAGGTGATCCCCTGGGATGGAGTCGATCGATTTTACATTGCCCCCGTTTGGCCCTGGCACCGTCCCTTAATTAAACACGAAACGTCCTGTATTTGTGTACTTAACACACACACAGCAGACCTTGTGTGTGGAGCATGTTGCCTCCAGGCTGATATGAAACTATATTAGACGGGCTCATGTTTATTTGTTACGGATGATGGTCCCTTCTTACATAGTATAAACATAAAATTTCCAACTTTGATTTTCCTTTGTGTTAACGGTTTTAATAATATGATTATATACGGGAACTATATTCGATTTTATACAGATCGTTGCGCTGAAATCCGTGCTCCCCGGCAGACATTATAAGCACTTGCATATTTTAAGGATTATATTGCAACGGATCTCATATTATTACATCCTAAAACGTTTTTAGTTCCCGATGAAAATTTAATGAGGTCGTATACATTGTACTTACTTCTTCAAAGATTTGTTTTCGTTTTCTCATGAAAGATGTTAGTCTTGATTTGTACATGCACTCATAACTCATTGCCGCACTGGACATATCTCTTATAGATGGCTGTAATAATTTCAGATGAGTTCATATATGTCTAGTAAATATTTCAAGTGTAACCCACTTCAACAACAATGTCCAGAAAAATTACCGATAATTATTTAACTCGGTGCTGTGTTCGTTGCACTCCTTTTCTTACTGAAAATATATTAATTTAAAATCCTTTTGATTTTCTTTGTTCGCCGACGGCCGCCGCTCTCAAAGAATAACTGTAGTAGCTATATACAATTAATTACTGTTCAGAAAATTCCATTGAATATTAATTCTTTTTTTTTTTATTAAACATTTTTCTTTCCGCCCTTTTATACAAACATTCCAAGTTTTCTTGGGATAAAAATATAATTAAGACATCGTATATTAATAAATGTTAGAATATAATAAAATATTTAATTAAAATATGATTAGGATATCTATTATTATTACTATTAGAATAAATTAAGACACCAATCTTTTGTTTGTTTGTTATTTTGCCATTTCTTTACTATTTTAAATAACGACAATAAATATTGCTATGATCTATGAAATTAGTTTTAATTATATATAAAGTATTTGGATCATTATCTAAGATTAATATAATAAAAAGTGTGTTTGTTAATAGATGTTGCTGATAATTGCATATTGAAAATTAGTACAAACAGAAGTGTTAATCAAGCTTTGAAACAAGCAAGTTTGCTCTGTGTACATAGTTGTAAATAATTATAAACATAAACAAAGGCTTCGTTTGATAATAGTTTGCTGCAGCTTCAAAACTACTAGTCACAGCAAATATACATGTCATGAGTACCGAAACGAGATAGAATTCCTTTTGAAATTTGCACAAATTTCTAAATAGCTTAATATATCACCTACCTAATCAAAATTAATTATAAATTATTCAAAAAAACGTAATTACTGTACATTTGATCCCCTGAATATAAACGTAACCGCTTTATTAAGAATAGTAAACGACGTTTTTATAATTCACATTGTAACCACATTGACCACCCCAAGAAAGCCCCTCCAGTCAGAATTTATTCCCTTTGATATAATTTGTCTCGGGAATATATCCTTCCTGAACTACAATATTCCTTTGATCTAAATTACGCTTAGTTGGCCTAGGCCTTTCTCGATCTTAGGAAAAGATTTTCTTTTTTAAATTAAAACCTTTGATTAGAGACGAATCCTAAGTTTTAATTGGAATTCTTTCGGAAATTACAAGAAATTTAAAGTCGAGCGGATAAAAATAACGCCGAAAGGAAATTAAAATACACGAGAGATAATTTATAGCGCAATGTTAATAATGTTCGATATTTTATTTCCAATTTCAACTTCGAAGGCTTCCTGGTCTAATCTGGATCTGACTGGTCTTGTCTGGTCATATCTGGTCTTGACTTAACTTGTCTAATCCTGTCTGGTCTAGTCTAGTCTTACCTGGTCTTGTTTGGTCTTGTCTGGTCTTGTCTAGTCTTGCCTAGTCTTGTCTGGTCTTGCCTGGTCTTGTCTGGTTTTGTCTGGTCTTGTCTGGTCTGGTCTTGTCTGGTTTTGTCTGGCCTTGTTAGTTATTGTAATATCTTGTCTGGTCTTGTCTTGTCTTATCTGGTATAGTTTCGTTTTGTCTGGTTTTGTTTGATTTTCTTTGGTCTTCTCTAGTCATGTTTGGATTTGTCTAGTAAATATAATGATATCTTTGCATACCGGGGGCATTGAGCTAGTTAAATAATAAAACTTTTATTCCAAAGTATTAAGTTATTAATACGTAATCAACTGCAATTTCTATGGATGAATGATACTCTTCAATACTTTTGAAATTGTTTATAGTTTGTCGATTGGATTTACCTTACAATTCATAGCTTTGAAAACATTTCATTATATTTATTACCATTATTGTCCTGTTAAAGAATCTACGACAATGATGTAATATGACCCTCAGGAGAATTCCAGCTATTAAAACTTTATAATTTAATTGATTTTAAAAGTTGCAGAAAGTTTTTGTCTTGAAGATAATTCTTGTTAAATATGTTCTTTTGGTGAAACTCGAATATTCCGGATTGTAACATACAGTAAACTTGCGGAATTACTATAAACTAGTCAAAGTGTAAAAAAAATGAGGATCATGCTCACTTAATTTGAGATTAAATTGGCTAATACTCGGTATTTGCCCGAGCTTATGGAAGCATATAGTATGCGCCTAGCAAAAAGCTTCTTAAAAAAAGTAGATCTTAATAGGATTTGTAAGATTACCAGATTATTTGATCCAAATCCAAATGTTAAAGTACTTTACAGACATTACAACCGAAGGTGTTGCCAACTTTAATAATCCGATCATTTTATATTATCGAATTTGTCATTCAAATCTTATTAGTAAATAAAAGTACTGTCAGCAGTTGACCAAAGTGGGAATCCATGCAAATGACATTCTAACCGCAACATTAGAAATATACAAGCTATAATAAATTAGTTGAAGCCATGATTGTAGGTTCCGGAATAACCTAATCAACTAACCACAAGGATGATTGCACATTACACTTGATAAATACTAGAGCGTTAGAGTCAGTGCGCGCAATGGCAGGCCGAAGCTCGTAGGATGTGCACGATTACCGTTATCGGCTGCAGGTTTATCATCCGCTTTTGTTTTCGGAAACCTTTTTGATTCTAATAGAAAGGGAGGATTATTCTATCCGGCGGGCGTAGAGGTTATTAGGGATTACGGGCGATTGAATTGCGCATTAAAGGTTTCTTTTCCTCTTTGAATAATAAAAGCGTTATCGTGATTATAGCCACGGAAAAAGGTATTAAAAGAAATATCGATCCCATAAATAGATATATCATGTAGTTTAGTAGGCGCGATATGTTTCTTCGGCGTGAATTATTGCAAGACAAACATAATAAATTATTAACCGTTTCGCTTCCCCGTGCCCAACTGGTTATATTTCTGTATTTGCTATGAATGGGTAGTAAATTCTCTGTTGCGTGTCTCGTGGTGTAGGGATGATACATGAGTCGCCATATTGATAACGAGTGGTTCCTCGCACCTCTTATATCCGGTTCTTTGCGCGCTGAGTCTCAAGAATGGCCCACATAAATTGATAGCGTGGACAGTGGGTTGATGTAATATTCATTCTATTGGCTAAATAAATCAGGCGTGTGTTGCAACCTACACATATACAAAGCACGGTTGCTGGAAGGAACAATAAGGTTATCATTTTCCGGTGTTTTCCTAAAGAAGACACATAGGCGAGCCGTTAAGCTCGGCCAAATTACATTTCTCGCTCAACCGTTTTATTCACTTAACATTTCGTTACTTACGCTCGTTCTTTTTATTTTAATTATATCGTCACCACCCACAGTTCTTAGAAAATAGTTTTTCAGACATATCTTTAAAAAAATAGTAGATATGGTATTTTAATTTAAATTAAACGTTTACAACTATAATGTTCGTATGCGTGCAAACAATGACAAATTTTACGCTATTTCAAAATTTCAAAGATTCTTCTAATTGCTTTTTATTTTTAAACAATCTATCCTTCTGTACTTATATCAGTTTTCAAACATGATACAATACAATAAAATCTTAATTAGAATCCACTTTGAAGAAAACTTATATTTTACGTTCATAATTCTTTTTGTAAACCATTTGGTTTTTTTTTTAATAATTAGACACAACTCTGGAGTAATATCGTGTTATTTATATAAAACATAAAAAAGTTAGTTTGTTCTATTTTCCTTGTTAGAAGTAAATGTTTACATTAAATGTGTAGTTTAGTCTCTAGCGTGTTTCAGCCAATCGCTGCATAGTACATTAGTTCCCTTTTTGAGATAAACGGAGTTTATTTTATTTTCTTGTAAAAATATAGGGCAATTGTTATTTCAATTGTGCAAACATCATAAAAACTGTAAAAGTACCGAAAACTTTTGTAGAATTTGAAATTATTTTTGTATTTAAATTGCGGAGTTGTGGAAGAGTATTGACGAATTTAAACTTTGCCGTTAAAGCTGAGAGACCGATTGAATTGTCCAATAAATTTGTTAGATATTGGAGTGAATTTATACTGTAATATCTAGAAATAAAATTGTGAATATTTTAGCGAGTCGTAAAAAGTCTTGTATCGTGTGGACGATTCTTTTTAGTGTTCCTGCGGAAAATTTCGTCCTCGTTCGCAATTTCACCAGTTTCCGTTCGCGCTCGTTCGTACTGCTCTTTCATTATTTTCGTCTTCCTCCTGTTAAATTTAATGACTTCCTAAAACTGCTTGAGACGCTCATTCGCACCAGTACCTTGATTCGTGTTGTCTGCGCATTTTATACTCGTATTTTTAATGATTATTATCGTCCTACGTGTAATACACAGCCCACATTAAACTTTTCCACTCAACAACACTCTTATTCGACCCAAAAGAATTGCTAAAGCAGTGAGTTGAGCTGGTTATCCTTTTCATAACAATGGAATGTTGTTTTCAAATAAAACTTGTGAGGAATGCGCGCGGCTTTTCAATTAGTTTCTGATAGTAATAAAGGCGTGTCCAAATATATCGATTTGTTTTATAAAATATACACGTTGTGCCCTCTGTGGGACACTGGTTTGTAATACAACACGACGCCGGTTAGTTTGGCGTCGCTACGCTAAGCGTCGCCACCATGCGGACGTCTGATTTCATTTTGTTACACTTATATCCAAATATTTCCAGTTTTTATATATGTAACAACTGAACAACTGTAACAACTGAAATAATGAGTTGTAATAATAATTTGTTTTTGTTAATATAATTAACGTTTCCATCCGATATCTTAGAAATAGTTTTAAATTGCAAAATGTATTCGTTAAAATTAGTTTTGAGCACAAGGGATGCTATAAGCGGATTGGGAGTGAATTAGCGTTCTCGGCTATGAAAGCTTTGTCTGCAGAGGACATTGCTGGGATCTAGGGTTTCCCGTCATCGGGAGATTAATACTGATTAGCTCATCTCCTCGCTGCATATGAAGTTGTAGATTTGTAAAACCCCTTTGAGAAACTAACAGACGCGCACACAATGTGTGTATGACCACATGTATGATGATTCACGTCCCTTCGTTTGGTATAACCTTTGTGATCTTCCTTATTAAAAGGAACATGTTTTAACAAAAAAAGGGCTGGCTTAACTGTGGCCTATAAATTATGGGGAACTAAATTTTCTCAAATTAATTTGAAAACAAAAGTCCGCTTGACTTGAAGGCAAATAATACTTTTTTTTATTATAACCGTTTCAAACATAAAACAGTGGGGAATAAATGAATGTTCGCTGGAGGGGACTTTTTGCCGGATGTTCGTAGTTTTTAATTACGAGACCAGCTAATGAGTTGAATTCCATCAGGACTCTGTAGAAAGATTACCAGAGATATTGCACTGCTCTAAAGGGATATGTCATTCACATTTACGGTCACATCAAATGATGGCTTTTACTGTACATATATTTTTTGTTAGAAATATATTTTGTGTTAATCTCGCATTAGTCCGACTTCAATGGCATGGGATGTTTGATTACGACAGATGAGTTTTATCCGACTTCTATAATTTACCGAAATAATTTCATTTTCTTCTTTCACGCTTATATAATGCACCAAAAAATATCCTGTATAAAGTTAATTAACGTAGTACTAGAGGAACCACCTTTTATGTGTAATAATTAACGAAATTATTAGTTCAGTCGAATTTACACTTGGGCAATTTCTGAAATGTGTTTTAGTTTCATTGACGAAGTTTAAAACTGGAAAGTTTGTCTACTTTGAAGTGAGCTAGTTCCAGTGATATAATCAAATTTTAAATCGACAGTAAAAAAAGTTAATGTTCATTATAAGTGACTGTTTTTAATTAAAATCAGCCGTTTATTCCTAATTAAATGATGAAATGAGTTGCTTTGTAATATTACAGCAGGAGGGCGGATTTTTTTCAGCGCCGGAAAAATTAAAATACATTTAGCCATATAGTGTTAGAGATTTTCCAACACGCACAACGCACGTTTTATAAATTAATAAATGTGAAATGATTAATTTGAACGCCGCTTATATACATTCCCCGAGAGCTTGTTAATAACCCGGCTAATCTTTCGCGCTTCCAATTTATTAATTTCAAGTGCGTGCGCAATAAATCATAAGCCTTCCGCCCGCCACTCGCCCTGATTTTAGTTTTCGCAAATTTCTCGCGACTTGTAAGATGTTGATGCAGGCGACTGCCGCTGTCTACCTTGAATACCCGGAGTTTGTTATGTCAACAGAATTAATTGGATTAGGTTTAATCTATATGCTTTCTATGTAGCAGCAACTATGGCGACGCCGACGGTCCCTATTGAAACTTTATAGAGGTGTAAATGGAAATTAAGTGAGTACACAAATATCTCATTTACGTCTAGAATTCCAATTCCAAACTAAATTTTAATAAATTTAATATCTACAAGATTAATAAATTTTAATTAATACCTTGCATATTTCTTACATAAATACCCTTCAGCAAATAATATTAGGTGTAATAGGTTTTTACGCTTATTATTTTCCGTATTTTTTTATAAATATAAGATGTTGAAGAAATTGAGGATTGGAAACAGCTGCAGTAGTTAGTATTTCTATCATCTCATAACGTGACCCAAGTACTCAAGGTTTTTTCTTTTGATGGTATTACGATTTCTCGTTTATCCGTTCTTCTGAGAATCTCAACATTTTTTTCGATCCGTGACACCCCAAGTATCCTCCGATAAACCCACAACTCGAAGGCTTCGGGTTTATTAGTGTCTTTCTTATTTAATGTCCTTGTCTGCATGCCATGGAGCAGCATGGAGAAAACATAGCAAACATAGCATCTAACTAATGGCATTTTAGGGTTTAGATTGATGTCATGAGGACATAAAACACGCATCATGCTTGAAAAACGCACCGCGGGCTTTGTCGTTCATTATTCTTCTTTCTTGAGTTAAATCATTGTTGTTGTTGTTTACATTAGCTACTAGGTAGTTACATGTGTGTACCTGGTCAATGGAATCACCATGAATATGGACAATCCTATAAACCCTATGTGTCTTAGGTATCTTTTCATTCAATGTCAGACTTTTCTCTTCAGTGTCTGTTACTATTTTGTTTAGAATGTGTTGTAGGTCTTCTAATGTTTCCGCTATTAGTACCGTGTCGTCGGCCTAGGTACTGCTGTTTATAGGCTTTCCATTGTTTTTTGTCCCTATCACTTTTTCTTCTAGCGCTTTTTTAATGATTTCTTCAGAGCAGATGTTAAATAGTAATGGTGACAACACACATCCTTGCCTGACTCATCTTTTAATTTCGATTTCATCGGTCATCTTGTCGTTCCCCACTTGAACTTCTGCCCGTAGTAAAGATTCGATATTATTCCTATATTCCGCGTGTGTAGTTACTTTGCCCTTAATAACTCGACAAGTTGTTCGTATCTGACTTTATCAAATGCTCTTGTTATTATTTTGGTGTATAATTATGGTGGTTAAGAAAACAGGCAAATCCTTCAGGAATTACATCCAGGTACCTTTGGGCTAGTATATGAAAGCAAACAATGCTTCTCGGGTTCCATGCCCATTTCAAAATCCGAATTGAGTTTCACCAATATCTTCTTCTTGTTTTTTTTGTAAATTCCATTCTGAGATTTTTAAGTGATTTTAAAAAGGATCTTTAGTGTGTGGCTCAATAGATTGAACGATAGTCACCGCACTGTCTGGTGTGGGTTTTATTTTGGAATAGTGACAATTGTTGACATTAACTATTCTTGTGATATTCTGCCAGTCATATAGATCCTGTTGAGCAAATACACTATTAGGTACTTGGTCTCTTTGTATCAGCTTGAATAGTTCTGCTTGCACATCGTCTGGACTTCCCGTCTTTTTGTTTTTTGATGATTTTATAGAATGTATCACTTCTTCTTATGGTCTTCTTATGTTATTCGTCTTCAAAAAGTTTTTGCGTGTATTTTGCCCATGTTTTTAGTTTGTTCTTTATATCGCCGATAATGTTGCCTTGAGTTTCTGTGAGCATGGCTGCATGTTTTCTTCTTCTGTCACTGGGTTTTTTTATTTTCTTGTGCTTATCGAACAATTTTCCTCGAGCCATACTTTTTTTGCGTTGCGTATTTTGTTTCTATTCTCTCTGTTAAGATTTGTATATTGATCGATATTCTTGTCTCTAGATTTTCTCATTTTGTTGTCTCCATAAGTGACATAATTTCGTCACTCATACATTCTCTTCCTTCTTTAGATTTTTCATTTTTCAGGCGTTTCCTTATCGGTTCCAATAATGCTTCTCTAAATTTTGCCTGGTGTGTCTCCACTTCAAGTTCTGTTTCGATTTCTGTTTCGATTTCCTTTGTTTCGATTTCCTTCATCAATTTAAGTTTTAATTGGATCTCATTCCCTATTTTTTGCATTACGTTTTGGTCTTTTAGGTGGCTATCATCTATTCGTTTCTTCTGACTGAGTCTGAATTTAAGACTCATTCGGAGTTTGGCGACTAGTGGGTTGTGATCTGACCCGATCTCCGCATCTGGGTATGTTGTTCTTGATGTAATTGTATTTTTGTAGCGGTTCTTTATAATGGGTTTTTAAATTACACATAACAACTTTGTATTTAAATCAAACATAGAATAATTTAGATATCGGGCTGAAATTTTTCCCAGGTATAGTACACATATTACAATTATGTATGAAACTTGACGTCCGTCATATGACCACCACGAGCACGACGGCATCGATCGATTCTTTGGATCCAATCATTCTTTCACACATATCAGCCGGAATGTAGGCAATTTCACGTTAGATATTGTTCCTGAGCTCCTCTAAAGTTGTTGGATTGTTGGCATAACCTTCGACTGAAGGTAACCCCATAGGAAAACTTGTATGAGCGAAGTGGGCATTCGATTGGACCATTTCTTGAGATTAAACGATTACCAAATTTTCCTTTCAATAAATCAATAGTTTGACCAGCTGTATGCTTTCCATCTTATTAGAATCACATATTGCCGATGTCAAGTCCATCCAATTCTGGCCAAAAATAGTCCTCCAATAAGGCATGATAGCCAACTCCACTGGCCATAGCATTGCGTTTATTTTCATCGACGAAAAAATACGGCCCACACACCTCCACACGCTCAATTTCTGTGCATGCAATGTATTCTCATGAAGCACATGTGGGTTTGTTGCTGTCCAATAGCGTATATTCTGCTTATTGACAAAGCCATTTAGCAAAAAATGAGCTTTATCAGCTAAAGATATTTTTTCTCCAAACTTATTGATATTATTTTATATTTTTATTACTGATATTATTTTCTCCAAACTTTTGCAGAACGAAATCGGATAATTTTTGCGCTTTAAATGATCCAAAGGTTTCAGTTCTTGGTTTAATTTGTCTTGTAAGGGTGTAGCAATTTGGAAAGAAGAAAGAATCCCAGAATAATGGAACACGGCGAGCATATGTTCCGTTTACAAAAAAGGTGACAAACATAACTGTAACAAGTACAGAGGAACATCACTGCTCTGTATAACATATAAAATATTCACAAGTATACTACGCCAAAGAATAGCAGAATATGAAAAGGAAATCATAGTGGAGAATCAGGCAGGTCTCAGAGGAGGACGATCAACTATTGACCAGATCTTAACCACCCGACAAATACTAGAAATATGATGGGAGTATAATGTACTAATATATGAACTATCATTTACATCAAGGAAGCCTACGACAGTATGGACAGGAACAGATTATATGATATAATGAAAGCTTTTGGCATACCAAGCAAGTTAGGAAGATTAACCAGAACAACTATGATAGACTCAAAGGCAGTAGTGAGAATACATAGAGAATACATATATCAAATGACAGACAGACTCTCAACCTCGAATGGAGTGCGGCAGGGAGATGGACTTGCACCGACGCTATTCAATATTGCATTAGAGAAGGCAACAAGAAACACCAGTGATAACCTAAACAGCAAAATAATACACGTCACACTAGAATTGGACTTGGAGATAACAACTTCGAAGTAGTGCAACAATTCAAATATCTAGGATCCTAAATCAATATTGAAAATTATATCAAACAGGAAATACAACAACGCATACTAGCTGGAAACAGATCTTTCTTATCACTTTCACATATATTTAAGTGGAATCCACTTGTTTGGTTCATTTTGAACAGAAGCTCTTACGGCTGCAATATTTATAGTACTTCGACCGATGCGTTGTGGGCACAGGAACATTCAATAGTGATGGATATGTGGAATATTTTCACCATCGCACGCACAGCTTGCCTGGTGGCACGATTATTACGTCAAAAAAATTTGGAGCAAGCGCTTTTAATGTTGCGACTACCGTTTCAGAATTTCGGTAATGGATAAAAGTGTAATCCTTCACCTGACGTTTTGACTTTGGCAGATCATAAAAAAGTTTGTAGCTTTTGTTCCGTATTATAAAATAAAATTGTTATGTCCCTATTGAAAACTCTTTAGTTATGTAATCTATTTGATTTTTCATTACCTAGTTTTTGGGGTCTCCGGGTGCTTTTCAGGCGTATAATAGTTTTATAGTCGGGAATTTATAGAACGTATTCTTAATGACTAGTTTGTTTTCTTGGCAGAACTGCATCAGCCGCTTTCATTTCTTAGGCCTAGACCATAATCATCTACCAATCCCCCACATTTGCCTATACCGATCTAGCGTTCCAATCTCCAATGGTCATCGTAATATATCCATTGATTTGGTTGAATTTTGAGGGCTTATTCAATCGCCTTGTAGAACTCTCTTTCGATTTTTTTTACTGGTTCCCCAAAGACTTGTTCACCAAACCGAAATCCCGAAGGTGTAAACGCGCATATTTTTGCGAACGATAGCATTAATAGACAACACTACCTTGTTACAAAAAAAAAGTTCAATCTTCAGAAAGATTACTACCTAATGCTTGCATTAATTTTTACGGCGATTGTTTTGAGTAATTATTACATTAATTAATAACTGCTCTTAATAAACCAGATATTGTTTGTATATATTGTTATCATGTTTTGCAGCGTAGCAATAAAGTTTTGTTATTATTAACCATTTACTAATGTTATACAAAGTAAACTAAGTTTTCAAATAGTGGAGATTATTAAACATGTCAATATTAGAATATTGAATTTCATAGCACGAGGCCATAAATAATTTTCACAATCTCATTGATAATTACATGGAAATAATTCACGCCTTTAGTTCTGTTACTATTTTCTGTTTTATTACTTTTATTAGCAATAAAATAATAAACCTATATATAAGTTAGTTGCCGAAATATATTTTTGTTTCGTCGAGACTCCATTTATAGCATTTATTTACACCAAAGAAATCTATTATAACAGCTTTATTGGTGGGAAACTTCTTCAACTTTTAAAGTTTCTCACGAACTAGATTAGATTCAGTAGAAACTGTGGATTAAAGAGTATTATAGTATAAGTCGATTCTAACACATTTTGGACATGTACTTTCTTGCGTTGCATTTTTTTGAGATAACCATTATTTAGGGGGAGATAGAGACTTATCGTATCAACGGTTATTTGTAGTTTCTCACTTTTTTAACACAAAGTTTTTAAGCCAGTATATTACGACAGTTTTATAATAGAGTTGTTTGATTTGCAATACATGCTTTTGTTACTTCATACCTGGTAATATCTGTATCAAGTTTCACGCCTCATTTTTATTGCGGAAATTGATTTTTATCGTTATTATTGGGTTTACAAGCTAATAATTAGAAACGAATAAAAAAAATTAAATCTATATATTAGAAAATTAAAAATTAAATCTATATATTAGAACTTAATGTAACGCGACGCGACGTGACGTGAATCTTTACTTTAAAGTATGTTTGTATTTGACAGTTGACAGCGTTAGTACTTGAAAATGAATTATGTTTTGAGGCATTAATGCTTCAATGTTATATATTATAAACGGTAAACTTTTCAAACTGTAAACACAATTAATGTAGCAACACAATGACAAAGCTACTCTTTCGAGTGCATGCGCGCAAGAATCAAGCGAGCGTTGATTGGCTAAAAGAATCACGAAAGAATCACAAGAATCAGCCCTTGAACGTGCAACAAACACCCAACAGACTTGAGGAAACGCGACATGAAAGCATATAAAACAATATATTTTAGGTTTAAATCACGTATGGTCGTGTCGCGTTAAGTTCATCGTTCAGACTTCGTCGTAATTTTAAGATAGACTGATTGTGTAGGTTTCGTAGGTTAAGCGGCTTAGGTTAAGGCGTAGGTTAAGCTTTGAAATATGCAACGACACTCGGTCATTGTTCCCATCCAAATCATGAAACAAATTGAAAGGATTTATCCCAGTTTTCAAAACTATCAACAATTTGTTCGTGTACTTGTTTATCTAGATTTTGACTTACATATCATCTCATATCGTAAGATAGCAGCAGGAATAGGCACCATCCACCACCTACAATTATACGGCTGTATATGTATTAATCAAAATATTTCCTTTTCTATTTTCAATTAAACTTTTAAATTAATTATAAACTATTACTCGAATGACAGCTGCCAACTGTCAGGTCTGCAATGAGCATTCTTTTTTTTTTAAATAATTTACTACCTATTTTAACTGGATTTTTTGAAAATGGTAACACACCTATTTCTTCAATTCAAAAGAAGAATTTAAATACCTAATTTCACATCTCTAACATCTCCAGTTCTTGAGATATGTGTCTCACATTTGCAGCTCTTTTAGCTAGATTTTCGGAGCCGTCTTAGCTAGATAAAATCAAATCAAATAATTTTATTTATTCCCAGATGTCAGTAATTTACATATAGGACACGTCACAAGAATGTAGCAATTAAAGCTAATACTGATAATATACGATAGAAAATATTAAAAATAAATTCTCCTACAGGTAAGCATATTAATATTTACATACATACATATATGCACATTTACATAGATTATTGCTTTAGTAAATGTCATTTAAGGTGTAATAACATTTCTAACTTAAATAAATTTTAAGCCGTCTTCAGAAAGCGTTAAAACTATTTTCTCCAGGGATGTAGATGTTGATTGTAGATTTCGGTGGTTACTTGTACTGCTACCTTCATAGATCTATTGTACACCACCCTCTTCCTCTAATTGTTGGTATACTTACCCATTTAGAGCGCCTCCTCTAGTCCTGATTCCTTTAGGAATTTCAGGATGGGATTCAAGGACTGCTGGGCCCCAAGATACATCTGTCTCTTGTGGAGCAGTGAGAGATTTGTTGGATCGGAGCAGATTTGTGGAGGTTTCCTCTGCTGAGCCGCAGAAGTTTCTCCAGGGATTGTCGTTGGAATGCAATCATCAATCTATTTGGTGCACTTTTGCCTGTCGTTAGGTTGCTCCTTGCTCATTTGAGATTTTGAGATGCGTTGCACGATAGTTCCCATATATACATATATGGAGGGTACCGTTAAAATTTTAAATTTTTGAAAGAATGATCTACAAGATATGGAGTCTTTGATCTTACCTAGAGATCTTATAATCCGTTTTAGGGCGAGGAAAACATTGTGTGTATATGGGGAGGCTTCCCAGACTAAAATGCTATAGGTTAAAACAGATTGAATTTCGGCATGGTATATAGTGAAAAGGACCTTCTCACAGTGGACCCATCCATCACGCACTTTTCTAATTAGGATGCCTTACTATTTAGTTTCTTGATGAGGTCATCTGCCATTATTTTCCACATCACGTGTTCTTCTAAATACACTTATTGCTCTTCTCCTCTTCAGTTATATATTTTCGGATTTTGTAAGTGGAATATCTTTGGTCGGTTTCCTTCTTCGACATTGGAAGCCCATATAATTAGTCTTTGCCAAATATAGATATAGGTTATTTGAGCAAAACCGCCTATATAGCGCATCCAATGTCTTATTTGCATCGGATATTGTTTTTTTGTTGAGAGACCTTCGAGATCAAGTTCATCGATTCAAGATGGCATCGTCAGCATACAGGGTACAATGATTTCCACCGATATGTTGAAGTACATCAGCCGTATTTAAAGTGAATAAAATGGGAGCTAAAATGCTTTCTTGCGGAACCCCAATTTCCCTGTTCTTTATATATTTTCAACATATTGGGTTTTATTGCACAGATATGACTTGAACCAGCAACCTGTTTTTCCTCTAATTCCATACAAATATAAGTAATAATTCTTAATAACCCAAAAAAACTATCTAATAATTCTTTGAAAAGCTCTGGAAAGGTCGCAAAAGATATCGGCAGGACACTTTTCAACAACTAATGCAGTTGTCGTCGATTTATCCTTACAGAAATCATCTCGTTGATATGTAATTAGATAATATTTGAAAATAAATGGCATAGGTCTGTATTCCATACAATATTCTAAGATTATTTACAACAATGATACTAAGCACGATTGTTGATACTTTTAAAATGTCCGACTCTTCTTCTGTTGAAAAGGAACAGTTTATAAAAGAAAATGTTGGTAATAGGCTCGATAACTTCATTCTACAGATTCATAATTACTGCTTGGAATAGTCCGGTCTGCAACTACATAATTTATTTATTAGTATTTGATGAATAATTGCCATTTCAGTTGTGCTGTATTCTTCTAAATACATATTGTAATATATATATTTATATATATATATATATATATATATATATATATATATATATATATATATATATATATATGGTGTATGTATGTGTGTTGATTTGTTTTCTCGGAGATTCCGCATAGATGTTGAGGGTTTGTTCTGAAAAGAATCGGATTCTCGACGTTTCGGCGAACTATTAATCGCCATTTTCAAGAGATATATGCGTCCGTGCGGATTAAGCGTTAGACGCATAGTGCAAGCGTTAAACGCTTAACACGCACGGACGGGTAATAATATTTGGGATTATGTTTTCATATGATCTAGTTATGTCCTTGTACTGGTCTATTTTTAAATATTTTAAGTATTCTGAAGAAGATTTAATGAATTTTTTAATATTATAGTTGAAAAGATCAATAGTATTATCAATTAGAAAACTGAAAGGTCGTATGGTTGTAATAAGTTTTTATTGAGGTGTGTTTTAATGAAGTTGGATGTTTGGGATTGTGGAGTCTAGCACGTAGCATACGGTTTAATTTATATTAGACAGTAAAGGGATTAGGGACATGGATGTTAATAGTTAAACAAAGTTATTGCGAGCGACCGCGACAGAGTCTAGAAATTAACTGGAATAAATCAGGCAGGAGATTTGAGAAGCTATTGGCGTCTTAATACGGGATTTTGCAGGACGCGTCGGCAACGGAATACTAACGGCAGAGTTGGCCCGGAGCGAAATGGCGGGAGTTAGCATCCGGCGTAGCGCTCCGGATGGCGGCCTCCGTCCGGATTAATCAAGAGACCACAAATCTGAACCGCCCACATAAAAGCAATTCTCTGGAGAAATGAGATTTACAGAAACATTGTCCACGCAATGGCTCGGATGAATCGGACTAGAATTTGAATGTATAATGCATGCATTTCTGCCGCCCATCGATTGGAAATAATCGCGGAGGAATTGAATCGTTTACAACCCCGCTGTCGTCGTGATCGACATCATTACTGACAAATTCCTTCGCAAATAATATCAGTTATTCTCTAAATTTCATGAAACTAATTTAATGAAACTCACGTCTTTTTATGAACCACATGAATGCTTTATATGCTAGGGGTTTCTCCCCTAGCTACTTTCCAAAGAAGGGTTTGCAAGTTAATTGTCCCTCATTGCATCCCTTTTACATTTTTAACGTTACGGTCACATTCATGTTATTCCACTTATTACATTCTGCAATTTTAAATGAATTTAGAAACGACGTTGTTGCGTGATGCCGCAGAAAGGTTTTTAAGAGTGCCAACAAATTTAATTCTGCTGCTTTAACGCTACGCTTTTGACGCACGAATTTACACAGCAAAATTATTAGCAAAGAAAACAAAGAGCCCACACACACACCACACATAAACGCGCGAGTTTTATGTGGAACAGATTTTTCACAGTCCACTAAATCCACGCTCCCTTGTCCATGGGTATTACTTTGTTTAGGGTGGTCAACCAGCGGAAGAACGCAGCCGGTGTTTGCGGCGCGTGCGGTGTGCGTGCAGGCGTTAATTACGCCACATTGCGGCTGAATTCAGACCTATATATTATCACAAAAGATGACCGCATTGTACTAGGATTCACTTGACTATAACATTTATTTTCTATAAAATGACCACCCGCATTCCAAACCTAGTAAAACCAATTTTAACTGTCCTATTTCTAAATTCCAAGAAGTCTAAACTCTATTTCCCACAGAAAGTTAAATGTATTTCCAGCAAATTCTCTGTTTATAAACTAAAACATTTTTATATAAACTATCCCACTAAGTAAATGCAATTTACCCTTAAACTCTTTCGTGTCACGATTTTTCATATTTTCTTTTTGATTTGTGCGAAATTGATTTATTTTGTAATGAAAAACATGTTTGAAATCTTTGCAGAAATAGTTTATTGGTCTGTAAAAGAGAATAAATGCATAGCATGTAATGAATTGTGGCTTAAATAAAAATTTCAAAATTTTACGAAAATCGAATTGTATGCAGAAATGGAATAAATATTTATTTATTTTGAGTTTTAAAACATTTTTTCAAAAACTGATTTTCATTTTCATCACGTTCATTTTCTGGACACTTACTATTTTACTCTGTATATCACAGGGCCAGGGCTCCCCAAACTAAGAGCACATTCTATTGTAGAATCCCGATCGAACACCATTTATTTTTTCAATGTAAATTTATAGATGGACATGTAATATACATAAGATATTTAATTAAAAATATATAATTTTAACGTTTTATTTCATTTTAAAAAATGTCCCGCTTTTTATAAAATATCTGCACTTCTTATTTTAAATGTACTGTAATATATAATATAAAAGTTTTCCACATATACCCATAAAATCTTCATTTTTAATGTCACCCAGTGAATGTTTTTAATATGCTCGAATTGAACTATCTATTCTTCGAGATATTCCAAGAAGTTATTATAAAAATTCCTGACTTCTCTCAGAAAATCCGGTCGTTTAATGGCACCTTGTTCTGAATTTTTTATTAGGTGACATTAAAAATGTAGATTTTATGAGAATATGAGGAAAAATCTTTTGAATTTATTAGTAACCATTTATTGGTAAAAAGATACGTTACGTTACGTACGATGAAAAAATGAAATGTTGGTTGTCTGCAAATATGGAAACAGAAAAAAATGGACTGAGTTATTGCTTCATTTAAAACAGAATAATATTCCTTATCACAATATTTTGAACATTGTAGAATACACGCTCTCCCTTCCAGGAACAAATGCAGCAACAGAAAGTGTTTTTTTATTATCAATAAAATATGAACAACTGACAAAACGCAGTTGAACATTAAACTTTAAAATCTATATTAAGCGTAAACAATAATTCGACCAATTCATGTGAGAAATTTCACATTTTAATAAATGATCCGAATCTATTGCCAAGTATTCACTCGGATAATAAATATA
Source organism: Phosphuga atrata (assembly GCA_944588485.1). Taxonomy (NCBI): domain Eukaryota; kingdom Metazoa; phylum Arthropoda; class Insecta; order Coleoptera; family Silphidae; genus Phosphuga; species Phosphuga atrata. Next base: position 44,955,571 of record OX155898.1, read on the forward strand.
ACCGGGAAAGAAAATTATAATTTTGTTTAAATAAAAAAATTAAATAAAATAAATTTAGTATTTAGTTATTTATAAAGTCATAAATCAATAAAATTAAAAAATAGTAATGTTAATATTTATTATAATTTATAATGTTAATAAATTATTGTTTTTTACAAATATTTTTATAGTTACTAATAATTAATAGGAGTAATAAATAATTTTTTTTATATATAGACAAGTGTATGTATACAATAATATATATATATATTTTAATTGCTGGTCTTCTTTCACAATTAAATTATAATTCTCATTTCATCACATTTGTCCCGCTTTGTCTCAATGAAAATTTGGTCACTTTACTTATGTGTGATGTTCTTCTCTGAAACATTGCATTTTAGGACAATGTCGTTGTGAAAATTCAAAATTTCTGGTTACACTTCTTGTGCCCTTACTCTGCTACCAACAAGCTGTGCTGTGTTGTTGCTATTGTTTGTAGCTATTTCGATTACATGTAGTTGGCAAGTAAAAAGACTAACAAAGAAGTGACCACTGGCTTGGTCATATTAAACTGTTGAAATCAAACTGGTTTTAGAGTAATTGTATATTGCAATGCTAATATATCTAATATCAATATTCAACAATATCTATAACATCGGCAACATCCCGAAAGAATGGATCATTTCTTAATTGATATTGCTGCCCAAGAAACAAGGGACAAAGAAATGCGGAGAATACAGAACCATAAGCTTAATGAGCCATTTACTCAAGCTTTTCCTTAAGGTTATCCATCGCAGAATATACAAGATATGCAAAGAGAGAGTAGCAGACACAATTTGGCAAAAAGGAGTGGGCACAAGAGAAGCACTTTTCAGTATACAAGTATTATTCCAACGGACATGAATTGCGACATTTATACCTACTTTGTAGACTACTAAAATGCGTTTGACAAAGTCCAACACCAGAAGATGATACAGGTGCTTAAAGGCATGGGAATGCATGATAAATACCTCAGAATTATACAAAATCTGTACTGGAACCAGACAGCCACCATAAAAATCAACACTGGAGATGAAACAACAGAGGCAGTTAACATTCTGCGGGGCGTACGACAAGGGTGTATCATCTCCCCTCTGATATTCAATCTGTATTCAGATATGTATAGATAATTCAGATAAGAGATATTTAAAGAGGCTCTGGAAAACGATGAGAATGGAATTCTTGTAAACGGTGAACAACTGAATAATATCCGATATGCAGATGATACCGTCATATTTGCAGATAGTATAGAGGCTCTACAACAGCTAATGAACAAAGTAAATGAAGTAAGTGAACGATATGGGCTAAAAATGAACATCAAGAAAACAAAATTTATAGTCATAAGTAAAGATAAGAAAGAAAACTGCCAACTATTTATTAAAAATATACCAATAGAACGGGTATCCAAACTTGTCTACCTGGTAACCTTAGTAAACGAACAGTGGGACCACTCACAAGAAATCAGATGTAGAATAGAAACAGCAAGAGATGCCTTCATGAAAATGTCTAAGCTCTTCAACAGCCACAACCTCAAATTAGATATCAAAGTAAAAATCCTGCGCTGCTACTATGTGTTCTCTATATTGTACTATGGCATGGAATCATGGACATTGACTGAAGCAACACAATAGAAACTCGAAGCCTTCGAGATGTGGCTATACAGAAGGATCCTTAGAATATCATGGGTAGATTGAGTGACCAACAAAACAATACTGGAAAGAATGGGGAAGGAAAAAGAGGTGATGAACACGATTAAGAGAAGGAAACTAGAATATCTCGGGCATATAATGATAAATGACACCAAATACAAACTCTTAAAATCCATCCTCCAAGGAAAAGTGTTTGGAAAGAGACGGCCCGGAAGAAGAAGGATATCATGGCTCAAGAACCCAAAGACATGGAATTCAAAAGCTTTAAACACAGAACTGTTTAAAGTAGCAGTCAACAAGGTCATCATAGCCAGGATGGTCGCCAATATTCTAAACGAATAGGCACTAGAAGAAGAAGAAGAATGTTATTAAGAATGACTGCTTTTATTGGAAAATATAAGCTAATACCAAAGCAACAACATGGGTTTTTCATTCATAAGAGGAAATCTATCACAATCGCTGTGGTAGATTTCACAGCAAACTAATTTACGAGGTAGATAATGGAAAATATTCCATTGGAATATTCTGTTATCTCGCCAAGGCATTCGACTGTGTTTCCCATAACAGATTAATAAATAAACTACATAATTATGGAATCAGAGGGAAACTTTCGATATGGATTCAAACTTACCTATCAAACCGAAAATAGTACGTTTCTGTGAGGAGTCGTAATGTAGTTGGCCAGTCGGACATTTTAAATACAAATATTGGGGTCCCCCAAGAAAGCATTCTGGCGCCAACGTTGTTTCTATTATACACTGCTGACCTGATAAACTATGTGAAAGGGCCGCATTGCATATTATACACTGATGACACAAGTTTCATTGTGTCGGAAAACAACATCGTCGAGAATAGGGAACAGGCGAAGGTACTATTAGAATCTCTAAATAAATTTTTCTCCGCAAATACTCTACACTTCAAAAAGGCAAAACAGAGTGTAGTATTCAAAACAGCAAGAAGTACGTATGTCATAGAGCTAGGCCTAGAAATACAAAACTACAAAATCAATAGAACCAAGCATACCAAGTTTCTGGGTATTTATTTAGAGGAGCACCTTCGCTGGAAAACTACGACACAGAACATCTATTCGGCACTACATAAGAAGGCTCACGAAACAAATATTCTAAGGAAACTACTAAACAGAGAAGATCTTCTAAAGCGGTGTTATGCAGAAGTGCAGTCTTTGCTGTAATACGGCATTATTCTGTGGGGAGCTTCGTCATAAATCAAAAACATACAAATTGCACAGAAAAGAGTTATTAAAAATATCACAGAGTTAAATCCTGTAAACCTCAATTAAAAAAACTCTAGAATTCTAACAGTTGCTAGCCGGCACGGTGGTGTAGCGGTGACACTTGTGGTCTCGTGTTAAAGCGCTAACTAGCAAGTCTGGAGCTCCCGAGTTCTATCCCCAGTGTCGGCCGCATTTGTACCAGAAACAAATGTGTAATTAATTAGCGCAAATTTATAAACATCTAGGTTTCTGGGCTTATAAATGAAAAATGTGGGCAAAATACTATAGGCCACTAGGCCGCAGCGTTTGAAGGGTTAATACCCGGTATCCACATTGGACCGAACTTAAGAAAAAGAAAGTTGCTAGTCTATATATCCTGGAAACCACTAGGTACGTACAAAAGTCGCAAAATAGGTTTAAAAAAAAAATGAAGGCAAACATAATTACAATACAAGAAGTAAACATCTTCTCTGTACGAAAAAAAAGAAACTTAGCCCTCTGTAACCAAGGTGTAGAAAATAAAGGTATCCTAATTTACAATAATCTTCCAACTATATCTACAATAATCTTCCAACAAACCTTAGAAATATAACCTCCTACAAAAAAATTCGCTAGAAATTAAAATATTTACTAGTATCAAATCCAGTATATTCCGCTCATGAATTTTTTTGTTCTATTTGTTGTATTAATTAATCTTTATACTATTGTTGACACATCCTATAGAAACTTGTATCTCATTTTGGAAATAAAGCTTTTGAATTTGAATTTGATTGATAACAAATGATGAAAAGTCAATTTCATTGTCAACTATCAATTTTTAATATTTTGCAATTGGCAAATGCACAAGTAACTTCATCTACAGATGGATATTCATATAATCAGTTTAGCTTTTACCGAGCTTACAGACACTATTATTATAATTATGTTTTCGTATTTTCTCTGCAGCACCAAGTTTAAATAATTCAATGTCTTTGAGGAAACAAATAAATCAGCCAACACGAGTTCGTCAGTTCAAAAAAAATGATTTTTGGTAATGAGATATTTTTATATCTTTAATTAAATTAACAAGAACTTTGCCTTTACTGAGCATATGTACTTCATTACGCAGAATAAATTCCGGATTCTCTAATAGGTCCTTTCAGAGGCGGTGAAACAAAGGGGCTGCTTGAATAAAGATTACTATTTTTGTAACTATTTTCAGGAACTGGGAAGGGTAGTATTCAACCACACAAAGTTCCTAGTCGACAATACAATGATGCGATATAAAGTGTAGAATTGAATTAACTTTCTTGCAGAAGTCCAATAACTTCATTTGTATTACCAATTATTGCTGCCGCTTCAACAGTGGTTTTTGCTGACAGCTTATTTGGAGGCATATCTATCGACGTAGTAATGAGAACCAATCACATTTCAATCACACAAACTTCCTGGTGGATAATGCAATGGTGCGACATAAAATTTGGAAATGATTTTATATTTTATTTATATTTTAATACTTTTTTTTCAGAGGGCTAATAAATCCATTGATATTACCAATCATTGCTGGTGCGTCATTAGTGGTTATTACTGCTTGTGTGGAGGCATATCTTTAGACTTTGATTTTGAAAAAATCGACAAAACCTGTTGTACCTCCTTCTGTGGGTGATATTTTGAATAGATGTTGTTTTATAGTAAAGTTACTAAATGGCATTCTCACCATAACTGCTTAAACTGCTTTTTGAAATATATGTAGATTTGTAATGAGAATCAATCTCATATTTTGAAGTTTCAATCACACAAATTCTTGGTGGATTATTCAATGATGCGGCATACAGTTTAGAATTGCATTAACTTGCTTTCCGAGGGTCAATAAATCCATTGATTTTACCAAGCATTACTGATAGATACCTCATCACTGGTTATTGCTGACAACTTGTGTAGAGGCATATATATATATATATATATATATATATATATATATATATATATATATATATATATATCGACGTTGTATATCGACTTCACCCGTTGTTCCTCATTTCGCGTCTGCTATTTCGAAAAGATCTTCTTTTATAGTAAAGTCACTAAATACTACTCTTATCACTTACTTGCTACTTACTACTTACCACTACTTACTTGCTTTGTTTGAAATACTATACACTAGTAATGAGAACCAATAACGTAGATTCCAGTTTCAATCACACAAAGTTCCCAGTGGATACAATAATGCGACATAAAGTTTGGAAATGAATTAACTTTCTTGCAGAGGGCCAATACATTCAATGACATTACCAATAATTGCAGATACCTCATCAGTGGTTACTGTTGAGAACTTTTGTGGAAGCATATCTATCTACTTTGTATATATTTAAAATATGTTATAGATATCTATAATATAACCCGTTGTTCCTCCTTACCCTCTCAAAGCCACTCAAAGTTCCTGGTGGATAATACAATGATGCGATATAAAGTTTGGAAATGAATTAACATTTTTGCGGAAGGCCAATAAATTCATTTGTATTACCAAATATTGCTGGCGCGTCATTAGTAGTTTTTGGTGACAGCTTGTGTGGAGGCATATCTATCGACTTTGCATTTGTTCTCAATACGTTATAGATATCTTCACCAGTTTTTCCTCCTGTCATCGGTAATATTTCGAATAGATCTTCGTTTACAGTAAAGTTACTAAATACAATTCTCACCATAACTGCTTACTGTGCTTTGTTTGAAATATCTGTTGACTCGTAATGAGAACCAATCACATATTTTCAAGTTTCAATCACACAAAGTTTCAGGTGGATAAAGGCCGATTTTCATATGCGCGACACTCAGCTACGCGACTTCGCGCGACATCGCCTGTCAAATAATGATTACATTGTTGTAAATGGGCACGTTTTCACTACGGCTACGCGACAACTGCTATAAGTCGCTATGACGTGCGCAGTCCCTGGGATTATTTCGTGAGCATTCTCTTACATTTTGTCGCTTGACGTCGCATGACGTCTAACCAGTTTTTTGTGATTTTAATGAATAATTGTAATTTTTGAAAATGAGTGAAATGAAAGACAAAAAAGCAGATGAATTGATTGCTCTTGTGGCTGATTATGTTAAACTATATGACTTAAAAAAAATAAAAATTTCAGTAATCAACAAAGGAAAGATCTAAATTTAAAATTTCAATAAGTTGATAAAATTTTTCTGGCGTCATTCTAAAATATTTCTAGAATTTCAATTCATCCTCTTGTAATCGTTTGAAGGTAGTGTGGAATTCTCTTTCTACTAATCTTGTTCTTAAGATCTGAAGCAGCCAATATTTTCTTTTCCTTTTATTTTCTTTTAATTTCTCATTTTCATGGCTACAACACATGGCTACGACGAAAATATCATCATCGGAACTTGACGAACTTGACATTTTGAAAATATAACTTAACCTGAAATGTAGAGAAACTGCAGATTTGACACTTGCAGCTTAGAAGTGTCACTGAGTGTCACATATATGAGGATACCTAGCAGTGACGCGACAATTCGCGACACTTTGTCGCACGTCATCGCGTAGCTGAGTGTCGCGTATATGAGAATCGGCCTTAATACTGTGATGCGACATAAAGTTTGGAAATAAATTAACTTTCTTGCAGAGGGGCAATAAATCCATTTATATTTCCAATCATTGCTGGTGTCTCATCAGTGGTTTTTGCCGACAGCTTTTGTAGAGGCATATCTATCGATTTTATATTTGTTCTAAATACGTTATAGATATCCTCACCTGTTGTTCCTCCTTTCGTGGGTAATATTTTGGACTAATCTTCTCTTATAGTAAAGTTACTAAATATTATTCTCATCATAACCGCCTACTGTGCTTTGTCTGAAATATCTGTAGACATGTATTGGGAAACAATCACATATTTCAAACACATAAAGTTAAAAGTGGATACTGCAATGTTGCAACACACAGTTTGGAAATGACTTAACTTTCTTGCAGAGGGGAATAAATTCATTTATATTTCCAATCATTGTTGGTGCCTCATCAGTCGTTTTTGCTAACAGCTTGCGTAGAGGCATATTTATCCACTTTGCATATGTTTTTATTTATTTAGCGTATGGCTCATCACAATATTGATAGTAATTCAAATAAAAGATGATGGGATGTACTCGATTGCGTTCTCGGTTGCGTTGAGGAGCTCATAAGGTGTCCTCGGTAGGACCTCAGCGTGTGTCAGTGATTCTGGAATCCCCACTGTCTTGCCCACTAGTCTTACAGCTCCGCAGTTGTTCTCAGACATTGTCATGATCTTATCCAGGAGATCCATAGGATTGTCTGGTTGTCAATTGTTGTAAGTTCATTTAGTTCACGTTTTATGAAATAAAATGCTATCCAGGGTGCACCGCGGGGAGGCGAACTAACATTACACCCCTTTGCAAATATGTTATAGATATCCTCATGTTCCTTATTTCATTGGTAATATTTCGAATAGATTTTCTGTTATAGTAAAGTTACTAAATGCTATTCTCACCTTAACTTTTTATAGTGCATTGTCTGAAATATTTGTAGATTTGTAACGAGAACCAATCACATATTTTCAGGTTTCAAGTTCCAGGTGGATAATACAATGATGCGACATAAAGTTAAGTAATGAATTAACTTTCTTGCAGAGGGCCAATAAATCCATTGATATTACTAATAATTGCTGATAAATCATCAGTGGCTTTTGCTGACAGCTTGTGTAGAAGCATATCTATCGACTTTGTATTTGTTCTAAATATTTTAGAGATATTCTCACCTGTTGTTCCTCCTTTCATGGATAATATTATGAATAGGCTTCTTTTATAGTAAAGTTATTAAATACCATTCTTTGTCTGAAATATCTGTAGACTTGTAAAGAGAATCAATCACATATTTCCATGTTATTGTTTAACAGAGTAAACAGACAGATTTGATTTTATTTTCATCTTTCTTAATTCAAATGTAACTGGATATCTCTTTTTAAAGTGACATATATTGTCTGGATGGAACGTTCAGCTTTATGTTTATTTCGGAAGTGCAACACTATTACAGCGCAACAAACACATTTATCTTTAAAATTGGTGAAGGAATATGATTCCTCCCAGTCAGTTTTAAAATGATAGGTTCGTTGACCCTTTCTTATTATACTCATTTTGGACTTAAAATGACAAAACCTATGAAGTAGTAATATATAGACCATAATATATAGACTATTTAACTAAGAGTAAATAATGAATTAAATATGTTGAGAGAAAGTATTTGTAAAATATGGTATATTTAATTGAAGAAATCACATATTTATATTTTTCTTGATAATTTATCCAATTAGCCTAATTTGATTCCAATTTTACCTTCTAGGTAAAAATTTTCTTTACATTTATAAAGAAATAATTGTTTTCGGACAAATACTCTTATATTTCTTTAAATAATTATTAAATAATAAAAACGTTTTTACAAAATATTTTATTGAAAATTTATCGTGGTTGCTCATCGCCGGGCACACGTAAAACGATTCGCGTGCATCATGCTGCCAGCGGGCATAGCGCTGGGGAGCCCTGATTTATATAATGTTATTTTTTTTAATTCACTAATCATATGTATAGTCTATATTCTTCATCATCGTCGATACATTTTAAATGAAGTACGCATTATATTTTCCAATAACTGATTAAAATATCCGTTATAATTTTTATATAAACGTTTGTCATGTTCGTATTGAAAACTCTGCGTGTGAAAGCTCCCATTTTGTGGGGCGGTCGGATGTGACGCGCGCGCCCTGATTTCAATGGGAGATTTTTAATTACGGAAAATCCCAACCCCGAACGGAAAGCCCGGTCCAAGATATGTAAGGCTTACCCTCGGGACCCTCTGATTACAACTATATTATATGATGACATTGTTAGCGCGGCCGGCGGTTATATCAAAACACGTATCATATAAAAGTAATGTGCGCGAGAAACTTTCCAAATAATGCAGTTATGTAACAGTATTAGGTTTATTCTCATTATACAAAAGTAATATTTTTTAGGAGTACTTAAAGGGGAATAAAAAAACCTTTTGTTAACTCTGTTATATAATTAGTTGTAAATAACAATTATCAGAATGCCGTTCTTTGTAAAATAGAGACGCTTTTAACTTAATTAAGTAGAGAAATAAATAATAAAAAACAACAAAACAAGCACAAAACATCCATTGTCTGCTTTTGCCGCGAGCTAAGGAACTTTTATTAAACAACGCCATTGAAAGGAAACTGACCCCGCATCCTAGGTACACCCAGCATCCTTGCCCCCTTAAGCGGCCTTCTATTTTCTTTTTAGCCTTTCTTCGGACAAATGAGGAATTTGAATTGGCGTTGTGCATGCAAGTCGGTTGGGAAACGTTAGCGTGTCAGATTCCCATCGGCCTCCCATACGAGTCCTCTGTGAGCCTTTCGAAACAGTCGAGTTCGGTTTCTAGTACTCCGCACCATCAAACCCTTATAATCCTATTATTTCTCGAACCTATTTAACTATCTCACACCATCCACGTTCACATAGAATCTTCACGGAACAGACAGTTTAATCGATATTTAAATCCTTTGTCGTCATTTACATTACGACACATTTATTAAGACTTCTTGTATCACAACTACCATATCCAATAGTAATATTTTTATAATAAATACATTTTATTTGAATATATATCTTAATTGGTTTGATTTGCTTTAAAGTAAAACGAATGAGGAAACCGGGAAACTATTGTAAAATGTTTCCACTTTGATGTAATTCAAATATTTTAATGGCCGAATCCTCTTTGTATAGAATTGATAGATACGTACGGAAAAGCGCAATTAAAAACATGTCATTGATAGATTGGCCTAAATGTAACCAGTCTGCGAAAATTGCCTGTCATATTGAAAACAGAGCACCGAAATATCGTTCAAACACGTAATGAAAAATATTTTCATTTTTCTAATCTATATATATATATATATATATATATATATATATATAAATGTATGTGTCTTGACTGACTGACTGACATTAACGCAACCGTTTAACTTACGAACGTAACATTTGGAAGGAAAGCTGCTTTTATGTCGTACTAAGGAAAGAACACCTATTAAGGAAGGAATTTTGGAAATTTCGCTTTTAAGGGGGTGAAAAGGGAGTTAAAGTTTTTTATTAAGATGCCTAGATACTAGGTTCTTAAACTGGGGTCCGCGTAGTCGTAGGGTCATAGTAGCGTAGTCATCGGGTCCGAGAGACCGCGAGATGTAACAAAAATGGTTGAAAACAGGTAAAGAAGACGAAGATATGCTGTAAACTTTGTAGCTCTTTTTACTACTATTTCTATTCATGTTATGTTTTTTTTTTCTATATTCTAAGAAAAATGTTTGTTATGTCCTAATAAAAATGTCCATTTTTTTTAATTTTTTGATACATTTTTAGCAATATTTTTTGTAATGTAGTGCCTATGTGCTATATGAGATTATTGAGCCAGAAATTAAGTCTCAAGAAGTAAAGAAATGGCTAAGATTAGGATAGGGTTCGCAAAAACAAAGTTGTTCAAGAGGAGGTCCGCAAATAAAAATTTGTTCAAAAGGGGGTCCCCGGACTACATAAGTTTAAGAACCCCTGGTCTAGATTATAGATTTGAAATTTAGTATTAGGATTCATTTTTCAAAATAAACAAAGACCTGTTTTAACATTTTTTGAAAATTCGTTTAAGGGCCCCAAAAACTGGGGGTTGAATATTGTTATAAACCTATATCTGGAAAATGTCACAATAGTAAAAATGGGTAGTTAGATTTCTGTTACATAATAGAAAAAAAAACGCTGCAAATGCGGGTTACTTATTTCTCACAAAATTGAGATGCGAAAATTGATATTTAAATTCTTCTTGCAAATTGATGAAAAGGTGTGTTACCATTTTAGAAATATTTAGTTAAAATGCGTTTGTTTATTTATTTATTTATTTATTTACTTCTGAATATGCGAGAAGATTATGGATATGCAGAACACCTTTATATAGAAACCAGAATAATAAGTTAGAAATATAAAGTATCTAAATTAAAACATTATGTTAATTATACATTTTACAAAGTAATTAGTATCATATCCAATAGTAAGAAACAATTAGCAAAAAATAGGACAGATATAAACTAATATAAACTAACCAGTTAATAGTTCTAATCAAATTCTTAACATATAATAATTTTCACATTGTTGGGAAGTAATTCGAAATATTTCATTGCCATATAATAAGCATTTTCTGTGATTATCTCTTTATTGATTTCTGGTAAAATGAGCTACCTAGATCGAGTATTAGCTGTTTCCAGTATTAGAGTATTAGTATTAGCTGTCTTTCAGAATGCAAAAGTTTGGAATCATTACAATAGTAAGATTAGCACTCACAATGAGGAATCTTTTTTAAAGGTACCACCGATGCATTCGGTATTTACATTTTTCTTCTGATTTTTTTTGCATGGAGCCTAATGATTTTTCTGAATTGTTATAAGACCCACCCCTTGCAATAATTCCATAATTTATTATGCTTCCCGATTCCCATTTATTATGATTCCAGTACGACAAAGAAAATTACAGCTGTATATCAAATACGCAATAACACAATCACACAAATGTGTCTGCTACAGATGATGCCACCCTATTCGCGGACAGTGAGAACGGGCTGCAAAAACTAGTTCACAAATTCAACAAGTAGCGACGAAGTACAACATGAAAATCTCCACCAAGAAAACAAAGAGCATGACAATAAGCAAAGAAAACACGAGATGCAAGATTGTAATCAACGATTAAATTATTGAACAAGTAATGTCATTCGATTTCCTAGGAATTCGACTATCCAGTTGGGGAAACCTGCAACAAGACATTAAACACTAAGTAAACAAAGCTGCAAAGATACCAGGATGCTTGCGCCACGCTATATAGAAGAACAACATTCTATCAATACCCAGCAAAATTTGGATCTACAAGGTTGGCATACGTCCCATATTAACGTGTGCGGCAGAAACTCGTGCGGATACGTCAATTACCAAACACGCTCTCAGAACAACAAATATGCAAACGCTAAGATCCTTCAGTGGATACACACTTCGGGATCGAAAACGAAACACTGAAATAAGAAAGGAATGGGTTGGAAGACGTTGTACGCTGGTCTCGAAAAAGAAGAAGAATGTGGAACGAACATGTCGCGAGAATGGATGAGCAGAGAATTGCGAAAATCGTCAGAGGCGGCAAGCCAACAGGCAGAAGAGCAGCGGGCCGACCTCCTAAAAGGTGGAAATACAGTTGGACTTCTATATCACAGGAGAAGCGTCAGGATAATATAGGCGATGCTGGCTAAAATAAGAAGAAACAAAAAATATGCTTTCAACGAGACCATGATATATTGTTTTAGAACAGGAGGTAGCAAACATTTGCGTAATTTAAAGAACAAAAAAACCCGGCCAGGTGCGTAAGTAAGGTATCTTTTTTTTGTGGAGGACGTAGCAAGCACATTCAGTTAACTTGACAAGTGGCCCTCCTGAAATCACGACCATCTTAGTACCGATGCAAGCATAACCTCAAGATGTCGCTGTCGTACGATGGAATTCTACCCTATATTTTATTACCATACATCCCCCATTCACTATGAGTGTTTAGGGGTTCTGGAACCTCACTATTTGTTTTTACTGCTCAATTTTGCCTGTATACCTATATACCCTGTATAAAGGTATACAGGGTATTTTTTTTAATAACGCGAATATTTTTAAACTTATAAAAAGAAAACTTTATTTTAGTAACTATTTCTAACTATTTCTAGATCTAATATAAACTAATATATTAACTATTTCTAGATCTATTTCGATACTCTTAACATTCAGCTGTTTAATTGACTGCTTTTGGGCAATTGACTACCAAAAAATATAGGGCGTACGTGATTTAAGTATATGTAGATTATAAAGAAAAATTAGACGAAATATAATATATACAGGATGTTACGGGACTTGAGTATGTCGCATGTCGGTTATAAACAAGCAAAATTTAGACATATTATATACCCTGTATATATTATGTATATAGAGCATACGTGATGAAATGCATAACGAATATAAACAAAGAAAATTCAGAATAAACAGCTTGGTGCCGACGCATACTTTTTAACCTTCGCACCAAACCGAGGAGGACCTAATTGTATGCAACCCATATGCTTCTGCTGCCTGACAATACCACGCAACAGATTAGTGTATTTTCATAAGTTTCTAATAATAAATACGCATTTTTCTTGTAATTAAACTACATATTTACGGTTTTCAAATTTTTCCCTTTACATGTGCTGTAAGACACCGCTTCTTGCCAAATTTCATGATTCTAGGTCAACGGGAAGTACCCTATAGGTTTTGATTCCCTTGTGAAATCGCAAAATATGCGACATAAACAGTCATATCTTTTGATCGCGTTGACTTACAAGTTTGATTTTTTCACAGCTGTGACCGCAGACCCGAGTATTTGATACAAATTTCAACTTGTTACCTCTACGCGTTCCTGAGAAAAATGGTCTTGACAGACAGACAGGCGGACGGACAGACAGACAGACAGACAGAATTTTTTAATTCCATTTTGATTCTTTATAATTAATACACAGACTGAAACCCGTTGCAGTACTATCTACATAACTACCATAACTGCCAGTTAATAAATGCAGACTTTTTAATGTTGCATATTGTTGCATTTAGCATATATTTAACCTTTTTAATCATTCAGGCGATCTCTAACCTCTCCGCAGTTTTTCCACAAATGTAACACAGCCGTGTCATCAGCATAAGAAACCAGTGCATTTTTAGGTAATACATTAAAGATATCATTAATATACAAAAAATAAATAGCGGACCAAGTATACTTCCTTGAGGAACCACAACTTTTACAGATTTATATTCACTTATACAATTATTTACTTTAACGCATTGTTTTCTATTACTTGAGTAATTTTCAATTAATCGATGTGTACGACTTCTGGTACCACGTCTCCACAGTTTCTCTAACAATATCTTATGATTAACTATGTCAAAAGCTTTGACAAGATCCTAAAATACTAATACTGTTGATAGATTCTTATAAATATTATTATAAATAAAATTTGAGGTAAAGGTAAGCACATCATCTTATTCTTCATAAAACCTAACTGTTTATTATAGGTTATTATAGGTTATTTCTAGAACAAAAATCCATTAATCGATGAAAAATTATATATATATTTTTCAAAAACTGTAGCTAAATTGGAAATAAGAGAAAAGGTCTATAATTAATCGCTAAGTGCTTGTTACCATACTTAAAAATCGATATTATATCAGCTTTTTTAATGAAGTTTGTCATATGGCTCTACTAATACAAATATTAAAACTAAGTTACAGTGTATTATTCTTACCTAGCTTACAATTAACCATATATTCTGACCTAGTTAACAATTAACATAGTGTTAACAATGTTTTTTGCTCTAGTTATAATAATTCTTAACCATATTACTTCCATAATTACATTTAGCTAATTTACTTTACTTATTAAGCACTTTACATTATGTATTGATTTTTAAGTTCAATATTATTTTTATCTAATTTCCCAATAAAGGGTCTTCCAATAACAGGTTTCATTTTCAATAGTTTTCCGCCATTTCAACAGTTGTTATAAGTCAACCTGTAACTACTTGATAGATGACAAGTAAAAACTACGCAATTAATAAAAATGGAACGATATACGCTTCAACAACGCATTGAAATTATTCAAATTCTCTATAAAAATAGATAAATTCTCTATAGAAATAGAGAAGATTTTGCGGTCACAGTCCGCAAAACTAAAGCATTTTTGGGTCGTTATGAAGCACCTTCTCAGCCAGCTGTTGTGAAACTGGTAGAAAAGTTTAAGCAGTTCGGACAAGTTGGTGTGAAGAACCGAACTCGTGCACGTCGCTCAAGAACAACTGAGAATTTTGCTGTTGTAGCCCATACTGTTAATGAAAACCTAGGTTTGTCCATTTCTCGTCCATCTTTGGAATTGGGAATTCCACAAACGAAATTACACCGTAGTTCGCATAAAGACACAGGTTTTAAGGTTATTAAAGTTCAGTTAACACAATAACTCACGCCTACCGACCATCAACAACGTCGTTTCTTTGCCGATTGGGTCCTTGAAATGTATCTAACTTATCCGAAATTTCATAGAAAAATCATCTTCATTGATTGATGAGTCCCATTTTCACCTCGGAGGCAACAAACGGAATTGTCGCATCTGTGGCTTGGAAAACCCATTTATTATTGAAATTATTAATTATTATTGAAAGGCCTTTCTATCCTCAACGTGTGACTGCTTGGTGCGGATTTTGGCTTGGCGGTTATTGGTTCTTACTTTTTCGAAAATGAGGCTGCAGCAATAGTTACGGGGAATGGATTGCGCAATCGAACGATGTTTATTGATTTTGTATGGCCGGAATAGGAAGATATTGATGTGGACGATGTTTATTAACAAGACGGCGCTACGTACCACACAAGTAACGATACCATCGCTCTTTTGCGTGAAAAGTTTCCTGACCCCCAGTGGCGATCATAATTGGTCACCGAGATCGTGTGATTTAACACCTCTAGCCTCATTTCTATGGAGCCACGTGGAAGATAAAATCTATGCCAATCAATGGCCCACAATCGATTCAAGACCTCAAAGATGGAATTCGTGAAGTTATCGAGGACATAATGACGCAAATGTTTGAATTCGTGATGGAAAATTTCATGAAAAGAATATTGTCCTGCAAGCGTAGCCGTGGCGGCCATTTGGCTAATATTGTTTTCCATTATTAATGGCATACCCTCCTCTTTACAATTAAATAAACATCCGATGATTTCGCTTAAAAATTCTTGTCTTTTTTACATATCAAAATGAAACCTCTTATTGGAAGACCCTTTATTACACAATAGTTCTTTGGTTTTACAAGAAATCATTAGCCCCATTGTAAACGATTTACTACGCTGTTTACTATTACTTTTGTTCTTTTCACTTTAAACTTAGAGTCAATTATTAATGATTTTATTTTATCTGTAAAGTGTCGCAGAAAAGAATAATTTAAAGACTAATAATTATTTGTAGATCTAACAGGTGACTGATGATAATTACAATTTAAAATGCAAAATGAAAATAGGAATATAAATGGTTCATATTCTGTCGTTTTATTGTAAGCGATGTATCGTGTATATCCGTCAAGCTATCTTACGTTATATGTGGAAGTTAAAATCTAGATAAGAAAGTACACGAGCAAATAGTTGATAGTGTACAAAACTATAATGGATGGATCCTCTATAATGTCTCATGGTAATTGTAATAGTGGCAATATGCGAGTGCCGTTGCATATTTCAGAGCCCAAACCGCTTAACCTACGAAGTCTTGAAGACGAAATCTACAAACTCGGTCAACTCTGTTTAATAATATTGGAAAGTTGTTACGAGGGCCAGATAAATTGAAAATGAAGGATGCAGCCCTCGTATTCGCAGACTTCAATTTGATTTTTTCCGGCCCTCAAATACATTTTCAAATCTTACTTACGGTATATCTTAGTCATTATATTACTTCATTTTATTTGTTAACCTTAGTCGATATGAAACAATTTGGCTGTTATATACTATATACACCTATATAAAATTTAATTTGTAAAAACTAACATTTTGAGAAAATTCCTCATAAAGTAAGTACTTTTCCACTTTGTTGCTTCCAACGTCTATAGTTTTCAAGCTAAAAAGCACATTGGCTACAAAACAGAGATGACTTCGAGGCAACAAGTCTGCAATAAATAATTGCTCAGGACGTTGAAACAGTTTCAAAACCTAGCCAGCGAGGCCACGGCTGTATCCAATTTAATATAAATTATCAATTTATTTGTATCAAACATTTAAATCGAAATATAAAAAAACTTCTCCCATTTGTTTAATGCACTAATATAAATCAAGGAAATCTCAGAATGCGTACAATATATTTACTAATGAATACTGTTCTGCCATATATCAAGATTGTCCTGATAATCAAAATTAATTGTAATATATCTATATATACGCAGTCGTACAAGGTTTACATCTGCATCCCATAATTAGTTAGAGTCTTTATATTAATTAAGCACTTCGAGAATTCAACTCGTGATAGATTATATTGAAACATTCATAAAGTTAATTGCTGCCGTAAGTACATTTTGATTTAATTATAGTTTGACAACATAAGCCCGGCACAACCACCATTACATAATGGAAGATGGCTCCTACTACTACGTCATACATCTTTTATTAAACGAGCACCGGTGAAATTTATTTGAAATAAAACCTAAGATTAATTTAAGCAACTTTTCGACAGTTGTGTAATTATTGTAGTTGTTTAGATAAGAGTCAATAATATTGCGGTTAAATAACAGTGTAGATCTGATTGATTATGTTGAAATATTCGTAAAGCTAATTGGCTCAGTAAGTACTGTGTTTTAATTATAATGATATAATAATCCCTGCGCTTCCGCCATTACGCAACACGCATATTAACGTCATTACATGTTATTACTTTTAAATGTTTGGGAAAACAGGAATTAATAAGGTTAGCATGGAATTAATGTTTGTGTATCTGGTCGAAGTTTAAAGTAGTTTTAAAATGATATTCCCTTAATGGTTGATATCTCGGAAATTAATTGGAATGCGTCTGTAGATTTTAATCCCAAGTATGATTGTGTGTTGTAGCGCAGTTCATTGATAGTGAATAGGGAGAGAGAGCGAGATGCGAGGAGGATATATGTTGGGTTATTAAGTGGATGCCTAGACGCATATATCTAGTGGTTGTATGCGTGTGCGGGCCGACGGGTTTGCGTGTATGGCGGTGTACTTAGATGTATAAATGCAGCGAGGTAATTGAGTGTCACTGTTATATAATAAATGAGGGTCTATGGAACGCGTAAAGTACTTTCGGTAGACCCTACTGGGACTGGGCCAGGTTAAGGTAAGGTGCAACTCCTTGTTGATTAATGATCTTTATGTAAAACAGCGTGTAGGTCCTTGTTATAGTTAAACACCTTGCAGTTACAATGACACGGAAGCGTCTTGCTACCTGACAGTTGACGCTTTCTCACGCACCCCTCCCAAGAGATCATTAGTTTTCAGCCGTTCGCGGAAGGAAGCTTTTCAGCTTACCTTCGCTTATTTTTTAATAATCCTTCCGGGCAAACATCCATTTGTTGGTTCCGGACGCCCTCATTTTTGTGGATTTCCGTTACTTTGGAAAGTTGCAAATATAAATTATTTATTAGGGCTGCCATTTTTCAATACAACGGAGATGAAACTCATACAATTTGTAAATAAGGTCACCTAGTTTCCACCGAACGTGATGGAAATTTATGCGGGATCCTCGCTGTTGTGTCTGGCTGTAGCGTATGGGGAGATAAAATCCCGCAGGTAAATTTTCTCACTTTTCTACGATCACACTAAATAATACATTTTTTATATTTATTGTTATCACAATCTAAGATTATATTAGAGTTGTTGTGACCAGAAGCAACATGAGCTCCGCCTTATAGTGCCAACAGGTCAATATCAAACTGGGTCAGATCTCTTGCCCAACGAAATATCCGTCTGGAGCAAAGAACCGCCCGCCACCGGTCATTGGATATTATGCATCCAATCCTATAAATTACCATACCAACGCATGTTACTTTTTACAAAAAAACAAAAAGAAATTCAATTATAATAAATAAATTTGATATCTAACATAATGTGTCAAAAAGCAACATAATTAAACATTCAAATTGTTAAAAAAATATTATATTCGTGTTGTTAAGTCGTAGGCGGGTTGAACAAACACTTATTTGACGTGCTTTGTCCTCACCCCAATTATGTTTTTAACGAAACGACAAAAGCAGTTAGTTCGGATTGGCCCAAGTGGTAATACTTTTCCTTCTTTAATAAATACAAAGTCACGCGATGCATCTAGGCAGCTTACTCCGTGTTTTCATAAAACACAATTTTAATTTTTAATATTAGGTGCACTCACGCTAACAACCACTTTTACAATAATCCATCCAAAAAAGAAATTCTCTAAATTTGATTAGAAAGTTCTCGAGCCTGCGTTTGAATTGTGGTAACATTTCAATAATGGTAATTGTCCTAAACCAGTATCCCGCAAGGCAGGCAGTAGAGGCAATATGTGGTCGCCACGTGACCCTGTCGTGTGTATTGTTGGGACACAATCAAGCTGAGTGGTATCGGGGGTCACTTTGGTAACAAGGAAACGTTTCACCACTTGCAAATATTTAAATTTAATTACTTGCTGCGGCAATTTTAACGAAAAATAATTATTTCATCCTGTCGTTTCTGATAAAAAAGACATCCATCATAGCTGGCTGCACCATTTGATATATCAGGGGAAGATGGAATTTATTTTTCAATTCACTTATACTCCTTGAAAATATATTGTTTTGCTAACAGCCTGATCACTTTATTTAGAGAAGGGGAGGGTGTAAATATGTATTTGTTTATTGAGAAACTTTATTTCGTATTTTTTCTTCTTCCTGAAGTAAGAAACTTATATTTATAATTAATTACGAGTTCGGTATTTTTTTAATTATTTTGTGTGAATTACTATGGACTTTTGCAAATAAAAGTTTTCTGCGGTTATTTATTTATTTTTTCGAGACTTCTTGCAATGTTTACATTTAATTTATTATTGTTCGCATTTCATTTAGCTTTAAACTACGCATTTTTTTCGTTGCTGAATACAAATAATGTTCAGTTTTGTTTACATTGTCCTCTGTTGAAACGGACGTAGCATACATTTTTATATACATTTGCAGCCGTATGTACACATACACTTTGTAGAAACACATAAATTACATTTCAGGTTTCTGCATTCCTAGGTAGCATTTCAAGTTTTATGTCTTACGCAAACAAATCGATATTCAATCACGCAAATGCATTTCTATTCTTTATGTGTGCCCTTTTTCTAGACCTATCACTACTTACAACGAGCCGCTTTATTTTAAATCACCATTTATATTTTGTTACAAAACATACATTATAGTCTTAGAAAACAAAAATAAAATCTAGACAACAGCGATAACAGAGTAAAAAAATAAGGGATTAAACTACTAAGACGATTCTACAAAGTAAGATCAAGGTTTCATCTAGACTACAGCTTTAATAATCCAGTCTAATTGTGATGGCTAGACTATGTCTTCAAGGTTTTATCTAAAACTGACTTTTAAAAATTTATTACGAATATGTTGAATACATTTAGTTTTCATAGTTTTATCTAGAATGGACTTTTAATAATCTAGACTGAATTTTTAAACTACATTTGGTGTTCAATGTTTCATCTAGACTAGACTTTTGATAATCTATTTTGTGTATGTAGCTAGTGTGTTCAAGCTATCTTTCATTCCAGAAAAATGATGTTTTAACTCGATCATTCGAGACTTATTTTTGTGTCCAATGCAGTAACCTCTGCGACGACTTACATTGTCTAACCGTCTTCGATACCGCTGCAGCTGCGGAGCGAAAAACCCCCTATTAGTGTAACGATTACATTATTATATTAGTTTTGTCCCCATAAATATATTTAAACAGACAATCTGTGCGCTAATACTAAGTTTAGTCGATGAATCTTAATAGTCTAGCTAGTATAGATCATCAAACTTAAGTAGAAATGTCGAAATAATCTGTTTATAGTACAATCACTATTTACTTTGTAACTAGTAAACTAGATCGAACTATATGCAGATATATCAAATTAAACTACTAAGTCAGTTCTACAAAGTAAGGTTTCATCTAGACTAGATCTTTAATAAACGTGTCTGTGTATGTAGACTAGATTTGGTCTTCGAAGTTTCATCTAGACTTGGCTTTTAAAACTCTATCTCCTCAAACGTATCGCTCGTCTCCGAGCATCGTGGCAATGGTATGACCTAGGGATCATATTTGTTGTACTTGTTGTCTCCATTCTTCCCTGTTTTCAGAAGCTTTTGTGCAATCGTGTACAGTTGCGCCTATGGATTTGGATATTTGATCCACATAGCGCGATGGTGATCTTCCTCATGGATTCTTACCCTCTATCTTTCCTTGGACTATCAATTTCTCAAGTGAGTCGTCCTTTCTTTCGCATTATGTGACCGAAATATATTAGGATGGATTTTTGGATAGTTTTGCTCAGTCGATCGACGATGTTAAGTTCTCGTAAAATGGGTTCATTAGTACGTTTTTCCTTCCATGATATGCTGAGCATGCGTCTCCAGGTGTACATTTCAAACGCACCAATTCGACTTCTGTCAGCCATTTGTACTGTCCAGGATTACACAGCGTATGTGACTATAGGAAATATAAGTGTCTTTATGACTGCCATCTTGGTTCCTTTAGAAATGCTGTGATCCTTCCAAATACGTGATAAGTTTGGCAATGGCGGTTTTGTCCATAGCTATTCTTCTCCTTATTTCTTTTTTACAGCGGCCAGTTCTTGAAAACTACTTTGTTTCTTCGATCCCATCAATATGCGTTGGGCTTTGCAGTCTTTCTTGGGATCGGTCTATTATCATTATTTTGGTTTTTGTTTTATTCCTTTCAAAGCCCAGCTCTCCACTGATTTCTTTTACCTTCTGTAGCAGGTTCTTGATCTATTCTTCCGTACTCCTCAGCAATGTTGTATCATCTGCGTACCGTAAATTTGATATTTTGCTGATTCCTAAAGATATTCATCCATCCCAGTTGTGAGTTGCTTTGCGGACTATCCATTCTCCGTAGAGATTGAATAAAATAGGTGAAAGGATGAACCCCTGACGAACTCCTATGTATAATTTAAAGGCGGTATAAACTGAGGCAATCTTCTATTCTGACCTGTGGTTCTGCTGATTGATATAGGTTGGCGGTGAGGCTAATAAGATGTCTAGTTACTCCCATCTCCGACATAACGGTCCATAATTTGCTCCATTTTACTTGATCGAATGCCCTTAGTTGAACTCCCTTAGTTTTTCAATTATCTGTCTGATGTTCAAAATGTGCTCTCGCGTGCCTCGTCCCGGCATGAAACCTGCTTGTGCTTGTGGGATTTGGGGGTGTATGTATGCTTTCAACCTGTCATGAGGTATGTGTAACAATGTTTTGCTGACGTGTGATATTAAGGATATCGTTCTGTAATTTGAACATTTTGTCATTGTTCCTTTTTTATAGATTGGCACGAATACTGAGGTTGCCCAATCGGTCGGCCAAACTCCTCATATACAGATCTTGTTGCATAACATATGCAGGAGACTTATCATATTTTCAGACGCGTCAATCATTTCTGCTACTATTCCATCAGGTCCTGCAGATTTTCTAGGTTTTTGCTTTTTGAGAGCCCACTCCACCTCGGATTTAAGGATTTCTGGTTCTTGATATTCTGAGTTTGGGAACTGAGAAAACTCTATTATTAGTACGTAAATTAGACTTGATCTTCATGGTGTTGTCTATGCTGGACTTTTAGTAATCTAGACTGAGTGTAGACTTGATTTGGTCTTCCACGTTTCATCTAGACTAGACCTTTTATTATCTAAACTGATTGTGTAAAACTAGACTTCGTCTTCAATGTTTGATATAGACTAGATTTTTGATAATCAATACAGAGTGTGTAGATTATACTTGGTCTTCAAGGTTTCATCTAGACTAGACTTTTAATAGTATAATCCGAGTGTGTAGATTAGACGTGGTCTTCAAGGTTTCATCTAGACTAGACTTTTAATAAACTAGTCTGATTGTGTAAGAATAGACTTGGTCGTCAAGGTTTGGTCTCGACTAGTCTTTTGATAATCAATTCCGAGTGTGTAGCCTAGACTTGCTCTTCAAGGTTTCATGTAAACAAGACATTCGATAATCTATTTTTAGTATATAGACTAGACTGGGTATTCAAGGTTTTATATAGACTAGACTTTTAATTATCAAGGCTGATTATGTAAACTAGACTTGGTTTTCAAGGTTTCATGTTGACTAAACTTTTGATAATCAATTTTAGGGTGTAGACAAGACTTGGTCTTCAGGGTTTCATCTAGATCAGGGCTTCTTAAACTATTTTTAGCGATCCCTAATGTCCCAAATCCCAATATCCTAAATTTTAGGGTCGTGACATTTTAATGTAAAATATTTAATCTAGTGCGGCAAGTTGTCAATTGCCCACGAGAATGTGCAATTGACAATACCGCACGAGTTGCAGAAGAATATTTTTTATTACGCATGCGAGGAGACGTATCTTACAAGTAACGGGCCACAAAAAAAAGGAATCCAAAAAGAGGATTTTGCTTTTTCAATTATCTCCGGTGGTGTGAATTCGTCATTAGAACGTCACAAGAATGGGTCTCCAGAATCACCATGGAATGAATGTACACTCACTCTAAAACTTTTTATTTTATTTAAATTTCTTAATGAAAAAAAAATTCGCTCACTTTCACGTTATTTTTTTTCAATTTACTTTTATTATGTGTTTTTTTAGTTACCTATTTTTATTGAAAATTCTTGTGCGCCAAGCATAATTTGCGTGCGACAAGTATATTTGTAGCACGCAAATAATTGAATTGACAAACAGCCATTTGTCGCACTAAGAAACGGGCGCCAAAATCGTACTTATCCGGCACGAGTAATAAAAACACAGGTTTCGTGAGTTGTGGTTTGTGTCACTTCTGACTTTCGGACTTTCAGAATGAAAATCATTTTTAGTCAAACTTAAGTAAGAAAAGTAATGTTGCCGAAGACAATGTTACAAAGTCTCCTCATGCAGGAATTATTATTGAGAACAACCATCTAATATACAACAAAGAAAATATGATGAGTCTTTTCTTCAATTTGTCTGTATATTTAAAAATTGCAATGATAATGAATAAACTTTGTTTGATCAGTAATGAATTATTACTCAAGGAGAGTATAGAACCATCAAAATTAAAAACCATTAAATCAAAACATGCTTTGTATGCCAATATGAATATTTTGAATGACTGTTAACATCTTTAAATGAAGATATAAAATTTATGACTATTAATGAAAAATATTTAGTCGTGTCATATGAAGTTTCATACTGCATTGCTAAAAGTAAAAAGCCTTTCACCTACAGAATAGGTCTTATATTATCTGTAGCTATACATGGCTAGAAAATGGCTGCACATGGTTAAGTAATATTTAGTCATGTGTAGCCATTTTCTAGCCATGTATAGCTGCAGATAGTATGGAAGTAAATATGGCTATGAAGTTTGAAAAATTCCTTTGTCAAACGACACGGTCGCGAATAGAATTAGCAAGGATGAATTGGTGCAACTTATTACAAAAATTAAAGAAAAGCCAAAATTTCTTTTCTTTTGAACGAAACAACTGTTATTACTAAATTAGATCAGTTGTTAGTAGATATATGTCAGGTACGTTTATAACAACACCTCCAGGAAGAACTGTTATTTTGTCGTCCTTTGAAAGACCATACTTGAGGGAAAGACATTCTAAGTTAAGTTCTAAGTGAAAGACAAGTTGAGGGATTTTTAAAAACTGAAGGGAAAAATTGTTGTGGAATATGCACAGATGGTGGAAAAGCGATAACCGGCCAAAATATTGGTTTTATATATATTTTTTTCAAGCTGCTCATTATGATCATATTACTTTTACTCAGTTATTCATCGGGAGACCTTCGCAGCACAAAAAATAGGACCAGAATTGAACGATGGCCTTCAGGATGCTACTAAAATTATATATCTTTATTTTAAATTTTTTGGGTTGCGATATACATCACAATCGTAAATGGGGTCGTAAATAAAAAAAGTTTAAAAAGCCCTGATCTAGATTAAACTTTTGATAATATATTTTTTTTAGCAATGCATTGAATCTCTTGCTGGTAAAAGTTATTTTAAACACCACTTATTTTATCGTCAACTGCAGTGACTTAGCTGACGACTTACATTCCCTGGCCGTCTCCAATACTGTCACAACTGCACAGCGTAAATTCCCCAATTGGTGAAACGATTCAAATTGTTATTTTTTTTCTATAAATATACTTAAACTTTCATGATATACGCTAATAGTAAGTTTAGTCTAGAAATCTTAATAGTATAGTTAGTATAGATCTAAATACGTCTAGATAAAAGCGAAAATAAAATATTTATTTTCTATACAGAGCAGACGGATATTAAAATTTTTTTCTTGGAAGTAAGAAATTTGATGGATACAGCTTACATGATATTTTGCCCCGCGGTTCATAAAAATGATAGTATTACGTAAAATCTGGAATTGACAGTAAATTATTTTCTCGACTGGAGAGTTTCTGTGAAAGTTCTTCCAAATCCCGGCGTAGTTTTATTAACCCTTGCTTTTTCCTGTATTCCCTCCGGGTGACTTCTAAAAAGAAGGGTATAACGCCCTATGTGTTCGTATGTTCGAATTGGAAGATCGCTAGGGTGAGATTTTTAGATTTAAATAACTCCAAGGAAAGCTCTCACAAAGGAAACAACTTTAATTGTCTATCGATTTTGCATTTGAAAAATGAAATGGTTGGCGGTGAAAGTAAGGATGTGTCGGATAGATCGGATTTTGATGTATACGTGTGGGGGCAGTGGCGACTGTTTGCGACATGAGCTTGGCGGGCCAGGTGAAATGTACCCGCCGCACCCGGTTGTTGTGCATAAAAGCTTTGTGGCCGTTTGCATCCATAGCAACCGCCGCACAAAGAGAGACATGTCACTCGGTAACGCACTCGCCAGCAGCAAGTGCAACTAGCACACACCGATGGCTATTCTATCGGGTGTGTGTGCATTGCGTGTTTTATTACCGATATTTTATCGTAAATATTTGAAATTGAACATAATGGTAATAATCTCTTCGGATTGATCCTCCTATGCGACATTCGTGGATCTAAATACTCTCGGTTGAAAAAGAAATCAGGGTACGATGTCCTTAAGCTTTCGGTGCAGACCTTAAAAGCAGTATTAGCCGACATTAAACATCAAAGAACGCGATATTGAATAACTTGTTTCTTAATAATGAATTTTACTTGGATGATATTGGAAGAGGGGAAGAGACGCGATCGAGGAATGCGTTCAGCGGGCTTCTTGAGTAGCGCGCATTACTTAGTTTGAATTGGAAATTCTCGCTCACATACTTGCATCTAATAAACTCAGAAATTTCCATGTAATTAACTTTGAGCTCCCATCTCGAAGATCAATGAAGCGCGTTCGTTGTGTATTCTTGCTCAGTGAAAATATTTTGTTTGTGCATATTTTTTTATTAACTCACGCGCTTAAAATTTCCCCGTTGAAGCTCACCTTGCATCCGGCCGGAAACTCGTTTTGCTTTGATGATTTCATTAATACAATTACACATTGATCTACATATTCGTTTCCTCTCTGCGAATCCTTTTCGGATTTTCTCCTATAATTATTTCAAGGACAATTTAGGCCCCAAATCGTTGTTTATATGTGTAAACATGGAAGCTAAAGGAAATTGCGTGTTCTATAAGTCTAAGGGGATGAAATGGTGCTGTTGGCGGTAACGGACAGGGGGCGCAGCGGGAGTTCGTCTGCTGAAGACAGATCTCATATTGCACGTTTAACTTTACAACCGACTTCTTACACCTCCAATTCCAAATCTAGATTATAATTAAATCGCGTTTTCTCATTTCCAACCCTCCACTGCACCGACCCCACGCCTTAGACAAATCCGAATAAATATTAAACAGACACTAAATTTCTTTTAAGGCTCTCTCCCTAAAAGTTATATACGACTAAATCATATGCACATATCTTATCCCATCAGCAATAACTCTTATTTTACTTCTTTCTTAAACGTGACGACAGACGCAACCGCTGGCGATATTCTGTTTTATTAACTTTCTCTAAACCCATCTTTTGTTTGTTTGTCAAAAATGTATGCTTAGATACTCATCCACCCTCACACTCAATAAAAAAACCGTATATATTCATATATAATTATCTTAAAATTACATATAAAATGCAAAAAAACTTGTTGCTACGAAAGCACATCAACAGTACACCAACCATACATTACAAGCTCATCATACATTCTCTTTCACATGCAAACCTACTGCTTTTCCCAATCCTAATTAATTAAAAAAATTTTAAAATGTAATAATTAATTACAAGTGTAATATGTAAACTTGTTTTTATATCCATGCAGCTCTGGTCTTTTAATCACGCATATCATTTATGCTTACTTAGTATTACAACCCTATAATATTTATAAGCTCAATTACAGATTACGTACAAATTCCTTCATTAATACCTGCCTCTGTTTAATTAGCCCTTTTCCCATTCACGAGTAAAGCAACATATAATAAAATTAGTGCAGCCCGTAAAAATTTACACCGAAATACCAATATTAGAAAGAATGTAAAAATTTGTTAAAAATCAATATTAGAAAGAATGACCACGAAAATAAATCCGATTGTACCTAATACATGTCCCATTTTTACGAGAGCTTGTTGTTTATAGCTAAACTACATCACAAGTATTATAGCGTAGGGTGTGCTCTCGGACTGACAGACAAAATTATATGGACAAAATTGTGCAAACCTTCATAGAAAAAGCTAAATGGATGAAACTGAAATTAAATTTATGTCTAAACCTTATTTTAAGGATTATACAGTACTTTATATACTTTACTACACTTTTATCTACACGCAGACCAAACTAAACACACTAATAAGTAATTTATTGTATGTAAAGGATGCCATTATTACAATCGTGTCTAAAAGTATCGTTCATAAAAGTCCAATGTAAATAAAATGGAGTTTCATTATTAAACGTTTTCTGTTTGTTGTTACTATGGCAATAACTGGCGTCACTAAACAAAAGACATATATGTAGTGAAAATAAATTTTCTGATATTATAGATGAAGATTTCTGTATATTAAAATTGAATTATTGAATTATTTTGAATCAAGAAAACTCCGTCTCTCATTGCAGATTTATCTGGCGCTAATATAACTTAATCTAACCATAACGTAATCTAAAAAACTTGTAAAAATGTAATAATTAATTAAACGTTCTATAACGTTTCTACAGATGTTATATAATATAATTAATTAGACGGCTTTCGCCTTTTAATCACACATATCATTTATGCTTTCTCAGTATTACAACTCTATAATATTTATAAGCTCAACTACAGATTACGTCAAATTCCATCATTAATATTTGCTCTCTATTTAATTAGCGCTTTGCCCATTCACGAGTGGAGCAACAAATAATATAATTAGTGCAGCCCGTAAAAATCTACACCGAAATACCAATATTAGAAGGAATGTAAAAATGTGTTCAAAATCAATATTAGAAAGTGTAAACAAGCATAGTAACGTAGGGTGTACTTGGTACTTGGACTGACAGACAAAATTGAGTTGTGCAAACCTTGTGCAAACCATCGACAATACTAAATAGCTAAAACTGAAATGCGTAATGCATGATAAAATCTTGATAAAACTAAATTATCGTCTACACCTTATTATAGGGATTATACAGTACTTTATATACTTTACTACACTTTTATCTATTCGCACACCAAAATAAACACATTAATACGTAATTTATTATACTCGTGTAATAGATATGTATTACATATTATAATCGTGTGTAAAAATATACAAATCGTTCGTAAAAGTCTAATGTAAATCAAGAGGAGTTTCATTATAAAACGATTTCTGTTTGTTGTTACTATGTCAATAAGTGACGTCACTAAACACAAGCCTATTTAAATTGATTTAATTTTTCTAAATTCTGAATCATGAAGTCTCGCCCTCTTAGTCTGAATTTATCTGGCTATAATATAACTTTACCTAACCATAACCAAATCTAGATCAAATCTAGGTTAACCTGGAATACATCGGGAACGGCCAAATAGTGTTCCGGCCACTGCGTTTTTTGTAGGTAGCGTTTTTTTGCCACGAAGACGCTGTCTGTCAAAATAACAATTTTGCAATATTATCGGTAAGAAACAATTATTCTGTTTTAGATTCAACAGTATTTTAACATGATTCGTAGACAAAATAATGTATGTTACACGTGTGTGAACACTCTTTGCGAATAAAATTTTAAACTTCGCAATTTATGTACAGAAGTCCTGCTTCACACACTTGTATCATAAACTACTATATATATAAATATTGTTGTTTGGATATTTTGTTTTTTTTTTCTACTCGCCAGTTGATATTCAAATTTTATGAAATAGGTCAGTAATTTTATGAGATGCAATAATGATAACTATACTCCAGTTATTTTATGTCAATAGTAATGATAATGGTAACAGCAGTCGTTTATATTAATATGAGATTCTATCAAAGTTTTTGCAATAACGTTATAATTTATGCTGCGATCTCGATACAGAAACGGGCGATAATAAAAGTTTTTATTGTATATAATATACAAACACATAAAGAAATGACGAGTCTGGGGTTGGTGCTGGAAAGGGCCGATTTCACCGCGTTTCAACAACGTATCAGTCGTCAGTCTAAAGACGTTCGACGCGTTTGAATGCAAAATATAAAGTCACCTATCGAAACAATAACCGAGAACTCATGAACTTGTCCTTCGGTATCTGTACAAGTCTCAAATTCAAAAGATAATAACACGACACATATTATATTCTAGAACAGCGATTGCAAACCATTCAGACTTCACGAACTACTAACAAACAATTTTGAATCTCGCATACAACTATCATGTTAATTTTTTGATGTATGATTAAGAATAGTTTAGTTGTATGGCAACCGTAGCCTTGTCTGATCTTTACTTATTATTACCTGACCTTCTCAAGCCTTATCTTCTCTCCAAGATAATTTATTTATTCCCCAAAATAATTCTTATTTTTGAACAAATTTTCAAATGATTTTTTGTGGACAAGTTATTTAAATCTCTTTGTTTTCTGTGCTGTTTTTAAATAAATGGGAATTCATGGGATATAAATTGCAAACAGGAAACTCATATTTTGGCAGAAAATTAGTTTTACTAAATATGGTTTTGGACGTATTTGTTAAACACATTAAATGATTGAGTTGAATGAGATTTTTGATTTGTTTAACAGCAAAGATGTTTGAAGTAGAACATCTCTTCTGATAAGCAAATCAGAAATATCATTTATCTCAATCATTTAATCTGTTTAACAAATACATGCGAAACCATATTTAGTAAAACTCATTTTTAAATTGTTGATAAACTTATAATTAACTGAAAACTTAAGATTTCAATTATCTACTATTGAACACCGAGGTTTTATCCTAAAAGCCAAATTATTTCTCGCGAACCCTTCCAACGACGTTAGCTAACCCTGTTTTAAACGGTGCCGTATCGTTTATACTCAATGATACTTGATTATCGATTAAGCGTAGCATTTTATTTAGATTACGGAAACACTTCTTGGTCCACTATGCTTGTACTAATTGATTAGAGAGCCAGGCTTACATTTAACTAATCCTTACATCAATCGCTCGTTAATTAAGCTAAATCAGTAGAAGATTTAGGATTGATTTTTTTTTTCTAAAAGATTGTATAATGTTCACAAGAATTTGCATTTTTTAAAAGTTGAAACGTTAATAATAGCTAGTGATCTCACCGCGAGCCTTTTAATGAATTATGCAAACATTAACTTTTAACCCCAAGTTAACTAGATAGTACTTAAAAATAGATCATATAAAATGTAGTATAATATTCTTGAAAGCTTTCTTACGGTTTTTAATTTTTCCGCTTGCGAAGTGATTTCTTTTGAAACTTTTTACAATTTAATATGCTTATATTAATCTGCTTAATATCTTCCTTCCGTTCTGTAATTTATTTATATGTCCGTAAATTAGGATATAACAACCACTATCACAATTTACTAGTTTCTTAACAAATGAAGGTATTTATACATTTAATTGATCAATTCTCTGTGTTTCAACCACACTTAATATCTAATAGTATATTTTGTAACTTTGTAGGTAGGTTGTTAATTAGACACGAGAGCGAAATTGGGCGCACTAAAGAAGTGAGTGCGCACATTCCCTCGAGAGAGCAATTGACAATACCAGCCTGTTACAAACAATATTTTTATTACACATGCGAGGGGATGTATCTTACAAGTTTGGGATCCAGGTGCCATCCAAAAAATTAGAATCAAAAATGAAGAATTTGCTTTTTCAATTGTCTGCGGTGGTATGGATTCGTCATAAGAACTCTCCCCAGAATCCGGTATCACCATAGAATTTACACTCATTTAAAAACGTTTTCTTTAATTATTATTTTTATTTTGTAATGAAAAAAAATTCTTGTGAAAGTGACAATGTTGTCAATTGCCCTCTGAGCGTATGTGCGCACTCACTTCGTTCGTGCTAAATTTCGCTCTCGTGTCCAATTGACAATCTACCGCCCTAGTTACAAAATATACTATTACATATTAAGTGTGGTTAAAACACCGTGAATTTATCACTTTTTTAATTTAGGTCTCGATTGTGTTTATCTTCTTTATTTAATTGTTTTTTTAATGTAACCTAGCGACATTGAATATTTGCGTGCGTTACTCATGTTATGTGGTAATACAACTAAAAGTGGAATTTATCGTACTAAAAAACGTGCGCCAAGATAGTACTTTTAATGCATGAGTAATAAAAAAATATTATATAGCTTATTTCTCACACTTATATAAATTTGAACATTTAACACGACTCGAGTTTCGACTGGTGAAGTTCATTTTCAGGTTAAAGGTAATTATGTTTCTATTGATCACTATTAAGCTATTTTACGCTGCAAGAAGTATAAAAAATAGACTTATTATTCGCACCAGGAATCTTCTGCGTTTCAATTAAGCAAGTAGCTATAGAGTAGAAGCTAATTTAGCATGATTTCGGATCTACTTCATCTAAATTGTATGGTTAAAATAGTAAAATGGTAAGTATTTTTTTTATTGATTTATACCTATGGAACTTATAGTTTTCGCTTTAGTTCTATATAGTTTTCCACATATCAGAGCGTTCATATTTAGTTATAGTTAAAAGAATTGCGCGTCTGCTGACATAAAATTTATGGAAATTGGTTATAAGTTTTCAATTAAAATTTAGTCGTTCGATTTTCCATTATATTGAGTCCTTCAATGAATCGATGTCTGGGTCGATGCGATTGAGGTCGATGAAATCAGAGGAAAATGCGACAAAAATAATTTTGCTAAAATAAAGATCTAATGTTATAAACGATTTGTTTCTCCATTTTTTGTCTACATTTGTGTATACTTTGTTTTTTATTATTTGATACGAGTTCGTTGAAGGTTTTTGCTACCATCAGTAAACAGTAAACCTCCTGTGCAAAAACGGGACACTATAAATCGAGTCGAGGACTCCCTCTGACTAAATTACGCAATCAAACCAGTTTTTACACCGTTTCAGTCGTTCATCATTAACTCATTGTTCTTTTACGCTCGATATAACTGTACCTTTACGACAATCCTTACGAACTTTTTCTTTGAACTATAAAAATCCATTCATTATTTTTAATTTCCAAAGTTGCAATCGCACATAATAGATATTTACAGAATATACACATTTATTATTATTAACTATATAAACAAGATACATTTACTTTGAATAAAGAACAACAGTTTATTGTGAAATATTCTATAAATAACCATTCTAAGTCACCAAACAGTATATCGATGGTGTACTTGCAAAAAGCCCAAAATATGAAACTTTAGGAGAGACAAAAAAGTAATCTTGACTAGATAATCTTGTTTTCAATTTCTAGACTAGTATAAGACTAGTATTACTAGTATAAGTTTGCCTATTTTGTATATGTAATAGTAAAATGACATTAATGAGATAATTTTAAAATTTTAGGCTTACACCTTTTAATCCAGGAAGTGAATCAGACTTTCTAAATTTTCCCTGAGGATTAGAAGTCCTCATAACAAAAGCATTGGACACCGGGTTTGTTTCAGGACGTGTGTGCAGGGAAACTGAGACGAATTCTAGACATACCAAAATATCAATTTCTCAGAAAAACAGACTTACGTCCTTTTGCAAATAGTCCCTCGATTTGTATTTTCCATGTGTTGCAAACATTCCACAAATATTTCTTTCGCACATTTCAACTATATCATATATTGGACTGAGACTGTCTCGCATTGCATAGCCTATCCAAATTCTTTACACACCTCTTCTATTCTCACACGTCCTATCCATCGTTGACTGCATTACCTATTCTGCCCTTAAAGTATGTTCCGATCAAAATAATATATACGCAACTTTTTCGAATTTAAATTATTTCTCGAAAATCGTTGTTTATTTATGTTGTCGGATGTTGTTATGTTTCGTTACTTGTTTTGAAAGTAAATATTTAGTGTTGTGATGATTGTTATTATTTTCTTAATATGTAAATAATCACATTACTTTTGCTTATTTATCGTCCTTGTTGAGATTTTCGCTGTGTGTTGTGAGGATCTAAATAAATAGATTAATTAAAATTAGAATAAATAAATTTAGGTCAGAAATGCGGAAGCAATTAACGCTAAGGGCGTGGGATGATTATAACAACACAACGATCCCAATTAGTCTTTGAAAATAAATAAAACTCGATGAAGAAAAATAAGCGATATATTTTTGGAGAACTCGATAATTCTTAAACGGCTTACAATTTTAATTAATCAAATTTCGCGAAAATATTTTAATAAGCGGAGCGTATTATTTTACTAATTGTATTAATTATTTATTGCACGAGCTTGAATTGGATTTCGTAATTACGGGCATCAATTTGCCGGAGTGGATGGCGGGAATAAAACTAGGGCTTTAGCGCATCGATGTAAATATCTTTTATTGTGATAAATCTCATCCTTGAGTGAAGTGCGCTATCGATAGCTATTCATTGTGAGGTTTCTATCTCAAGTGCTGGTAGCCCAGGTAAATGAAATTGAATCCCCACCGAATTACAATATACGAGAATTTGGCGTTTTTTGATAAAGACAGGCTGTGCTTGTTGTGGCTTGTTTCGAGTACACTCGACTGTCAAATAAATGTCAATTTTAGATCTCTTCTACTTCAACAAATCTGTTATACGTATATACAGTATACAAATGTGATAGAGAATCGTGGAAATATCTATATCGTATGTACCTACATATGATATAGCAGAAATATGAGAGCAGGTATATAATATCCAATATCCTTTATGCAATTTGATACAAATTTATGCGAAATTTTATCGCAGTTTAACATTGCATTGCCGGGCTGAACGATATTAAAAATCTAATATATTATAACATCTTCAATGGATAATTCGATATGTTTACTCAACCACCATTATGCAATCATAAATATTCCGGTTTGATTAGAAAATTCGATATGGGAAGCCCCCGCGATGCCCGCAGGCAACATTTGTACCTGCCTCCCCCTTAATTCGAATCCAGTATTTATTTCTCAGCTCCGGTTTAATTTTATCCTACACTCTGTTTAACATCCTTCTTGGGAATTTTAATTACTTTTGCGCTCCCATCCTGTATTTGTATTAACTTTATTTTATGTTAGATTTAATTTAATTGAGTTTTTTTTAACTCTTTTTCTTTATTAGGGCAAAATATATATCTACTTTTAAAAATATTTATTACAACGTCCTTTTAAATCTCATTATACTTTTTAACTTTCGTACAAATGACTGTGACAAATAACAAAGTTGGGTGTGCTAAATGAGGAACACTTTCTTACGAGAAATCCCAGAGAATGACACACAAACTTTCTTGATTTCATAATTGCGAGTATAAGAAGACAGTTTCAAAAAGATCGCGAGATGCTATTTGATTTCGCATTTGTGCACCTTTTAAAATATCCTAAACACTTTAGAATATTCGCACGGAGAGCTTTTATGTAAATGTGAAAGCTTTATTTTTCATCGTTTAAATTATCAAGGGCTGATTCCAAGAGAAACAACATTTCTTGATGTTTTATTGTTTAGTAAAACCCTTGGGATTTCTGCTGAAAAGGAATACTTGCAGGCTGGAATTGTAAGATTCCATTCGTATTCCTACCAATTACTCTCTGCGCCGCGAATTAGACCGACTTTCCGAAGACCGACGCGCGATTCCCACCTAATAACTTTTAATTGAAATTAGTTTTCCTTGTAATAAATTCATTAATGTGTTATGTATTTCCAATTGTTCTGAGGTTTGCGCGTTTAACGGTGTATAATACGATAGCGGTGATTCCCCAAATGTGAATCAATCATTATGTAATAAGACGCTTTGTGGAGGGAGAGGAGTGTTAAAATGGCAGTAATGGGAGGAAATTCTGAATAAATATGCTGTTGCTCTGGTTTCCCCTAAACAGACACGTTTACTCAATTTTAAATGGGCCCACTAATGGGACTTGTTGATGCGTTATATACGATTTCATTAAGTATAAACATATAACTGTTGCATGTTGCATCGCATTTTGTATACCTAAAACACTTTAAATGGTAACGCAGGAAAACTAATTAAAAGTATGTTTTCTCGTAAATATTTTATTTTATTATTTCTATTACTCGGAATTACATTTTTACATTACAAAAATAACGATTCCAAGAGAAGAATTTGACAAAAGAAATGCATTTAAATTTTAATTCATTAAAAATTCTGTTTATTTTACAATACACATATAGTACTAATACATTCACTATATTCCAACGACATTTTCATTTCAATTGAATAATTTATTTCTCCTAATGTAACTGTTTTCCTCTCAAACATCAATCGTCCATGTGGGTTAAAAGAATTTATATGGGCATATATTAGCTGCCGGCTTAAAAAAGGACATGTTCCTTTTCTGTTTTGTAAAAAAAGGATATTAGGATTTGCATTTATTTCCCTTTGAAATGTTTATATAATTAATTGCCATTACGAAATTTAAAAGCGTATGTTTTTTGTGCCTTTGCCAATAGCAATAATAACGTACTTTTACCATAATGGCTTTGGAAATAATTAATTATAAATATGCTTTGAAAACAAATTCTGTTTTTGTAGTATTCATCGCAATTTAACATGTTTATGGGGTTGTGTACCCAGAATAATTAAAAGAGTAAACAAATAAAAAGTAATTACATACGAACGCATACGAATTTCGCAAAATGTAAAACTGCACAAATATATTACAGGTTGCAAAAATAATCGAAATTGTAGGTGTATTTATGTAAAAAACAAATAAATATATTCAATTGAAAAAATGGCAAAATGATATGAAATAATTTTTTTTAATTATACTTATTTACCCTCGTAGAGGATATATACATAGGTAAAACAATTGAATAACGTCAATTCTCAATAGATTACTGAAAACTTTTTTTGTTCATTAAGCTCACACTTTTATAATTTATTTCGACTAGTTCCCAAAAACAATATCGACCAAGTGGATTGTAATACATTACTGTGTTCTTTTTCGCGCATTTTCCATCACGTTGATCAGCGGATATTGTCTTTGAGCTCTTCTATGGTCTTCTGCCGGTTGACATAAACATTGCCATTCAAAAATCCCCACAAGAAGTCCGGTGGCGTAAAATTCGGAGATATTGGTGGCCAGTCAATATCGTCTTTTTTCGGGAACTTCCGATCCAAAGAGTCCATTATTATTGAGCGCGCAGTGTGGCATGTCGCGCCGTCTTGGTGAAACCAGAAGTTTTCTAGCCCTTCCAAACGCATTTACGGTAACACAAAGTGAGCCAACATTCACCGATATCGGGTGCTATTGACTGTCTCACCGGCTCCGGAGAAAACGGCCCAAATAAGGTTTGGAGCAAACACTGGCCCAAGTCACCCAGTGACCCAGTCACTTTTTGATTAAGCAATGATGTTTCATGAAATATGTGGAGATTATCGATGTCCCAAAAGTAGCAATTTTGTTTATTGAAGGGACCAGACACTATGAAAGGAGCCTCGTTGGTCATCAGAATTCGCTCACAAAAATCGGGCTCAGTTTCAACCATTTGAATAACGTTATTCGCGTAATTTAAGCGACGTAGCTTATCCGTTTCTAACAATCTTTGGGCTAACAGCACTTTTTATGAAAATACGTGCAGATCTTCCTTCAAAATCCTCTTCCTCGTGGTTGCACTGATGATGAATTCCAGATCACGGCCTCGATACGAGACATTCGGATTTGCGGCAACATGTGCAGATGCAGTTGAGTTCTTATACGTTTTGCTACAGACCCGTGCTAAAAAAAAGTGAAATACTGAATTGTATGGCTTTTGTGCTCAGGATGACTACGATACTTCCACGATACGCACTTCCACGATATTTTCAATGTTGATTTCGGCGCATTCTTTGGGTGTATAACGATGCATGGCTGCAATTGTTCTAAAGAGAATTCTACAAGACGCGTTCAACACGCAAATCGGTTGACACCTGGCAAAGATATTCAATTGTTTCACAGACCAGTTTGAGATGGTGCACCCTTTATATATGCATATAGTGTCCAAACTGATTCTCAATACACAGATCAAATGGTTTAATCTTATCATCATTGGTGTTCCCCTATGTGCTTCCATTCTGCCTTCTCCACTGAACTCTATTCATAGCCTTTCTCTTCATATCCACGCATCCTTTCCCTTCTTTCAGATCGTCAACTATTTTCAGTCTTCTTCTATCTCTATCCCCAACACCCTCCACAGTTCCCTCGATTACTTCTTTCAACAAACAACTCCCTCTCAACACATGGCCAAGCCACAATCTTTTTATTTTCAAAATAGTCTTTAAAAGATCTTCTTTACCCTATTCTTTCCAAAACCAGCTAATTTTTGATCTTGTCTATCCACTTTATTCCTAGTATTTTTCTCCATAGCCTGTATCCTTTTCCTATCCATCTTGAAAATTGTCCATGTCTCACATGCGTACAACATAACACTCCATATAAAGATCTTTGCCTCCCTTTTTCTTAATTTCAGATCGCGCTTGCTACACAATATCCTACCTTTCTTTATAAAAGCTTCTTTGGCCATTCCTATTCGTGTTTTTATTTCTTTCCCGCCTTTCCAGTCACTCGTTACAGTGGTACCTAGATATTTATAGTTGTCGACCTGTTTCAGTATTTCACCTTTCACAATATGCAAGTAATGTTTCGAAGATATAATAATAATCAATAATCAAGATCAATAATCTTTCGAAGATATGCAAGTAATATCTTCAGCTTCCCCGATCTTCATAACCTTCGCCTCTTTCTGATTTATTGCTAATCCGCATTCCCCTTCCATATCTTTTAGTTGTTTGTCTATTAACTTAAGATCTTCTGTACTTTCTGCGAACAGGACTGTGTCATCAGCAACCGTACGAATACAACTCTCCTTCCTCCAATATTTACGCCCTCATTACCTTTCCAACATTCCGACACCATGGATTCTGCGTAAATATTGAACAAGGTGGTGGATAAAGGCCATCAGTGTCTCACACCCTGGACCAGATGAAACCAATCCGTAAGATTGTCACCGACTTTCAAAGCTACCAGCAGTCCCAAACACAACCGACTTATCAACCCTCTGTCCTACGAGTTTACCCCTTTTTCTTTCAGAATATCCATTATTTTTTTCCACCGGACACTCATATGCTTTTACCAGGACGACAAAACACAAATTTAGATCTTTTCCTTTTCCAATGTACCTTTCACCTATCATTCTTACACATACAATCGCTCTACTCTTCCCATTCTTCTTCTAAATCCGAACTGCTCATCCGCCACGGTTTCTTCCATTATTCTCTCGAGCCCTTCTATTTAACACTCGCAATAATATTTTGCCGCATTGCCTACTAGAATGATAGTTTTTTGCTCGCCGCACTTCTTTGTGCCTATTTATTTAGCCAGAGATATCATCAGCGTCTTCAGGAGGTCTTCTGACCACACTCCTGATTCATATATATCATTGCATAAAGATGTTAATTCACTCATTCCTCTTTCCTGAAAACACGTCAATATCTCTACTGTAATTCCATCCACCCCAGCAGCTTTGCCTACGCTCATGTCCTTCATTGATCTTTCTACTTTTGCGATCATAATTCCGGATCCCATATTGTGTGAACAGACCGAGTCTTCTATTGCCAGTTAAGGATTTATTTTTCGTCTTTCAGCCGTTCCTGTCTTCTATTTCATTACTACAAACTTCTTTTGATGTTCTATCCCAAGTAATCTCTTTTATTTCGTTGCAAACAATGCCATGCCTGCCTAATCTTTCCAGTTCTTCCATTTCATTACGAAGCTTTTTCTTTCTAGCTTCTAGCAATCTATCAGTTTCTTTTCTTAACTCCGTGTTTAGCTTTCGATATGTTCTCCTTCTTTCATCTGTACAGATGTTTTTGTACCTTCTTCTCTCGTCCATCTTTGCTATCATTACCTGTTTAATCTACGAACGTAAAATTTTGAAGGAACATTATAACATAAACATCTCCCAAAGAAGGATTTTTGGAAATTTCGTTTCTAAGGGGGTCAAAAGGAGAGGAAAAGTTTTTGTTAGGATGTCCATATCCTAATATCCACATCTAATATTTGTTATAAATAATGGGGCTTGAATATTTTGATAACTGAAGCCGAATATGCCATAATAAATTGTAACAGGAATCTATTATTCCTCCTTCTAGCTTTCTGTTAGAGAAGCAGAATTTTCAGTTTTCAGAAAATGTAGCTAAGTGGGCTTTGGCCGCATTTGCGGGATACCAATTTTACAAAAACTGCAGATGTTAGAGATGTCAAAATTGATATTTAAATTCTACTTTTAAAATGCAAAAACGGGTGTTCTTATTAACATTTTCCAGAAATCCAATTAAAAGAGGTAGAAATGTATTATTAACCCCTTGACATGCGAATAAAATGCGCGTTGGCGTGTCCGTAAACATGTGATCTTATCAGATATATATGAGGTCTTAGAGACGTCATTGTATATCAAGGGGTACACTCGAATAATAGTTTACTTTTCCAATTTTAAAGGCAAGTTGAAAATATAAATATAAATGGTTTGATGACTCCATATACAGCCGTACTATTTGGACCGTGCCTATTCTTGATGCTATCTTACGTTATATGTGGAAGTCAACATATAGGAAAAGACGTACATGAAGAAATAGTTGATAATGTTGAAAACTAGGATGAATCCTCTATAATGTCCCATGTTTATGATGATAACGATAAGTGAGTGCCGTTGCATATTTCAAAGCTCAAACCAATAACTTACGAAACTTTGTTTACCCATTCGGCCAGGTTTAATAAGTTTTAGAAATCGTTACTAGGGCACGATAAAATCAAGTTGAAGGGCATATTCAGCCAACGGACCCGAGAAAATCGAGATCAAAGTTTCGAGTCTCTCAAAAATTGATAGAATCGTTTTATATAAAATTTAAGAGGTTTATTTTCCTTACAACTGCAAGTATCATACATTTTTATTTATTTATTCTGCATTTAATTTAGAATAATTTAGAGAAAGATTTAGTCAATCTAGATTATTTTGGAAACTGTCTCTCTCCAGTCGTTTATTTCATAAATAAAATGTCGTGATCTCATGTTGTCCTGTCATGTAGCTGAATTAGCAATGTCTCTCCAGTTATCCCTCTCTGTTGCTGTCCTTATGTTTGTTTGAAAAGGAATTCCTGTTATTTCTTTGACCTGGTCCACCCACCGTTTCGGAGAACGTCCTCTGGGTCGGGTTCCCTCTACTTTTCCTTGAATTAGAAGTTTTTCCAGGTTATCGTCTCTTCTTCGCGTTATGTGTCCGAAGTATTTCAGAATTCTTCGTCTGACGACAGTTGATAGACGTTCTTTTATGTTTAATTCTGCAAGAATGGAGACGTTAGTTCTGTTTCGCTGTCCAGGGTATTCTCAAAAGTCGTCTCCAGCACCACATCTCAAACGCTTCCACCCTCGCTCTGTCTGTTGTTTTTAGAGTCCAAGTCTCGGCTCCATATAAAGCCACAGGAAAAACTAACGCATTGACAAGCTTTATTTTTGTGTTGTTTGAGACTTGTTTGTCTTTCCAGATTTTGTTGAGGTTCGACATCGCGCTTTTGCCGAGTGCTATCCGTCTTCTGATTTCGGTAGACGTATTGCCGTCTTTACTTATTTTCGCGCCAAGGTATACTATTTCATGGACGTTCTCTATATCTTGTATGTTCGGTATATGTTCTATGTTATTTACTCGATCAATTGTCATCAATTTAGTTTTTTGACGGTTCAGTTTTAATCCAAATCTTAGGCTTTCTTCTTCCACCCTCTCGATGAGTTCCCTCATTTCTTGTTCGTCTTCTGCAATCAAAGTGGTGTCGTCCGCATAGCGTAAGTTGTTGATTCTTTTCCCTCCTATTACTATTCCTCCCTCCCAATCTTCCAGAACTCTTCTCAGTACGATCTCGCCGTGTACGTTAAACAACAAAGGTGAAAGCACACAGCCTTGGCGGACACCTCGTTGTGTACTAAAGGATTCGGAGTCTATTCTATCTATCCTGACAATTGCTCTGTTATTGTCGTAGAGTTGCTTTAGCAAGATGACCAGATGTTGAGGAGTTCCCATATCTAGCAAAGCATTCCATAGCTGGTTCCATTTTGGAAACAATTTCGGGAAAAAATCCGAAAGTACGCTTTTAACGTGTTTTTATGATCGCTAATTTCAAGCATACGTTTCAACAAAACAGAAAAAGAATATTAGTTGTTTGTTCTACACAAAATTATCGCGTCTTTTGGTGTATTATATGTCAATATTCATGACATGTTAAAATTCGCAATTTTTTAAAAACCTTCGCAAAAATCCTGATTTTAGACACCTATCCAATTTTTTACTTACTTACTGTAAATCAAAACATGTAGGATTCTACACAGATTACTTACTCACTCACTCACTCCATTGGCTTCTTTGGGACGTGACGATTCCGTGCCGCTCTCACTATCTGCCTCCATTCCTTCCTATCCAGCGCTGCATCCTCCCATCCAGTGACGTCCATTTGTCTGCAGTCAGAGGTGACCTCATCTTGCCATTTACTCTTCGGTCTTCCGGGGGGTCTTGAGCCTTCCATCTTCTTCTCATGATCATATGTCCTGCCCATTGCAGCCGTTTCCCTTTTATGATGTTCACTATCCTGGTTTGATTGGCTAACTTGTACAGCTCACGGTTTGATTTGAGAACCCATCTTTGAGTTTC
Source organism: Phosphuga atrata (assembly GCA_944588485.1). Taxonomy (NCBI): domain Eukaryota; kingdom Metazoa; phylum Arthropoda; class Insecta; order Coleoptera; family Silphidae; genus Phosphuga; species Phosphuga atrata. The sequence goes on from OX155898.1 coordinate 44,997,581, forward strand.
CTGGTCAAAAGTGGGTCTGAATCTTGTACACCTTGTTTTCGAAGACTCTAAGCCGGTGTTCCTCCCTTTTGGTCGTACTCCATGTTTCGGCTGCGTATAGCAGTACTGGTCTAATGACCGTATTGTATAGATTTAGTTTGGTTTTTCTGGTCAGCAGCTTCGAGGAAAGTAATTTTTGCAGGGAAAAGTAAACTTTGTTTGCGTTCTGTAATCTAATCTGGTATTCAACTTGTCTTCTGTTGCAGTCATTTATATTGACACAGAGGTATTTGAGGTTTGGATTGTTCTTAAACGTGAAATTGTCTATATTAAGGTTATTGCAGTGTTTCGTTGATCTGTAGTCATGTTTTCTCTCTGTATGATCATGTATTCTATCTTCTCTTATTTTTCTTCTTATTCTTCTTCTTCTTTCGAATAGGCCTATTCTGGACCACGCTTGTTCAACTGTTGGGATTTGATCTTTGCCCAATATTGTCGCATCTTCCGCCTGTGTACCTCCTTTCTCTCTTCTGTCCAGGGGGTACCTTTCCTTCGGGTTTTTTCCTGAAATCCACGGACTTCCTTCAGGGTGCGTCTCACAGACTGTTTGTTTTGGAGATCTGTTATTACCAGTTCTTTAATATCCTTCTCGGTTTCTGTAAAAATCTCTGTCAATCTTGCTACGTGGCCATAGAAAGCTACCCTTCTTTTCCTTGCACAGTCAGAGAGCAATATGTTCGTAGAGCTCAGAGTTATGTCGCTTTCGGAATTCCCCATCTTCCTTTACCGGGCCTAGGATCTTCCTGAGGATTCTCCTCTCTCTGATTTCCAATTTCTCTACCAGATCTCTTCGGTTCAAAGAAATACACTCCATGGTATACAGTGCTTCTGGTCGTAAGACTGATGTGTAGTGCTTAAGTTTCAGGTTACGTGCCGGCATTTCTTGTTGTAAGTGTTCTTAGTCAGTCGATAGGCTGGTTCTAACTTGTTGACTCTCTTGGATAATGATGCTCTTTCTGATAAGTTGGATTCAATCCATTCGCTCAGATACTTGAATTTCTCAGACCTCTTGATGTTTCCCTGCTCTAGTAACATCTCTCTGTTTGCTTCTCTGATGTTGGTGAAGAATCCTGTTTTCTCCAGTTTCTCCAGACACTTAAACACCCACTTTGGCAGCCTGTTTTCTGGGGCAATTTACCTGCATTGTTGCCATCTCAAGAGAATCAGCAAACAGTACCATGTCATCTGCAAACGCCAGGCAATTAATTTTATTTTCGGTTTCATTTAATTTGCTGAATGGAGTTTCAATTTCTCCTCGATGACTTCATATTAATACTATGTCAATAGTATATGCAGAATATTCCAGGATTTTGTGATTGTTATCTGTAAGGTCTCAGGTTGTGGCTTCTTTGGTTTCCCGAATTACTTTTGCATCAATTTGTTTTAGTCCAGTTCTGTTTTCAAAACTGTCTGATATGGAGCCAGATTGTTTCAATCTGCTCACTGTCTTCTCCATACACATTTTGACCAAGCTTATTAGTTTCTGTGGGATTCCGTATTCTGCCATGATTTCCCACGCTGTGCCTCTGTGGACTGAGTCGTAGGCCTTTTGGAAATCAATGAATAGGTAATGGACGTTTTTGTTATATTCCCAAACTTTTTCATTAATTGTCTTGATACAAAATATGTTGTCTGTTGTAGATCCGCTATCTGTAGTTCCTGCGATTATGTTACCTGTGTTGTAGTGAAAAACAGATGATCTCGGTTGATGATTTCCTTATGTTATTTACTGTCCCGTATACTTTACGGATGTTGTTCTCTTTTTGGCCATTCTCAATTCTCTCTAATGTGTGCTTAAGGTAGAGTTTCTTCTGCTTTAATTTAATTTTAATCCTTCATTTTTCCTGTCCAGTAGCCATGCCTTCCTTGCTGTGATGCTAGCTTCTACTGATGTTCTGTATGTGCCGTTGAAACATTTCTTCTTCTTTCGTTCCACTTCTGGTAGTGTGGTTTTGGCTGATTTTTGAATCACCTCCTTGATATTCTTTCACAGTGTAACAGTATCAGTAGTTTTACCTTCATCCACTCCTCCTGCTTCAACAAGTACGTCAAATCTGTTGCACATTTCCACTTGATATTGACAAGTTTCTGGATTTTCCTTTAATGCTTGTAGATCATACTGCATTGCATGCCCTTGTTGTTGTGTTGCTTGTGGTGTGTTTGCAGTTTCACATCCATGGATGCAACCACTAAATTATGGTCAGAGCCTATGCCAGCTCCCCGATAGGTACGAATATCAATGATGGTGCTTCTGTGTCGGTTTGAGATTAGTAGGAGGTCAATTTGGTTTGCTGTCTTTACTTCCATCTGCTGAATACCATGTTTTTTTTTGTGTACATCTTTGTGTGGGAAAGTCGTACTCCTGCCATTACCGAGATTACGCTAATATAAATCATTATACCGTTTAGTTTACAATAGATCAGGGAATCTTAAAAGCCAAACAATTTTCAACCACTTAAAAACACCTTGTAATATTTACGGCAATATCATAAAAAGGAACAAAAGTAGCACAATTAGGTTAAGATTTTCTGAAAGCTTAAAAAACCTTAAAATGTTTCAGTGTAATTTATTATTATGTTTATTATTATTACTAATAAAAAAAGTTATAATAATTACTCCTATAATTTATAACAACAATTTGGCTTTGTTAGCTTTTACCTAAAAATCACGTATACTTTCGTTATATAATGCAAAATTTTCTTTATTTTTTCGTTAAGTTACCTAATTTTTATTTCGAGTATTTTTAGTTTAGTTATTTGGGTTACTTGATAGACCGTCTTGTCTACTTTTATTGTAAACAGGGCTAACTGAACCTCGTCCAACGGATATTATATATTTTGTTCATATTTTTAATATTAATAATAAAGACTTTTATTTGATAATAAAGGCCTTATTATTATTACTAATATTGTTGCAAGCAGTAAGACTTAGTAGACTGTTTAAGAACGAGAGGTCCGATACTACTTGAGAAAGAATACAATAAATTGATCGCTCTAAAAGTGTGAAATGTATCCAAAATATAATCTGTTTAAAAACGAGGCGTTCATTTCGACGAATTTCGACGTCCCGGGTCAAAATTTTGAAAATTTATATGCAACTGCATACTTCCAATCATCTACTCGATTGCATTCAAACTTATTAATATTTTTATCTTGATTCAGAAGTAATAAGTGGTGAAAGTTTTAATAAATAATAATCAGTAATATACAATAAATAATTTTTATCAGGCTCACATAACAATTTTCAAATCTTACTTACGGTTCAATCTTTAATATTATTCTTCATGTTACTCATAAGATAATCAATATTTGGTAAACAGAGCTGACCTGAATTAATTTGACTGATATAAAAATCCACTCGAGCAATGCCGCGGGCTATAATTACTTGTTCATATATTAATAATACGTAAGTGTTTACATTTGCTTTTCTAAACAAAAAAAATGTTTAATTCTAAAAATTTTAAATTTATCTTACGCTCTATACAGCACTGTTATTAGTATACGAGTACAAATCGCAATTTTTTTATCGCGTTCTACGGAAGCGCTTTATACGGGAGTCCAGCGAGTCCAGTTAGTATTATTTTTAATGGTAAAAGATTTTTAGTTATAGTTTTGTATTTATATGTTAGTTTTGAGAATATTTAATATGAATTGTAGGGGCATAGGGTTCAGTAACCGCGAACAGAATGTATTGTATGTATCTTATAAAAATTGGCGTTGTCGTTGAAAGACAAATCTGTATCCCTTGCAATTCCTGATACAGTCACATATTACGGCAGGTATAACAAATGTGCTAGTATGCGTCGCTCGTTTGTCAGCTCTCGGCACGGTGACGGCGGAAGGTGAATAAAGCACACTATTTCACCAAACTTTGTTACGATGAGTTTGTTTTGGGGATATTTGCCAGGCGGGTGCCCTCATATATATATACAGAGCGCGTTACCGCCTTCCCAGCCCATCCTGGCACCTCACCCCCGCCGTCATTTCGAAGACAAATTTCCCCAGTATCTATTTCTCGCTATCTCGTTACACGGGGAACTTTGAACTCCCCGAAGATGCGGAGAATTGTTATAACTAAGGTGAGCGCGCCCGGTTTTGAGTATTATTAACGACTTTTACACATAACTTCTAAAACATTCATCATCGGAATCTGGCACCGGCGCTCGCTTTATACGTTTACGCCCTATACGCAGCCCGAATCCGTCGGCCCGTACTTCACTCCTCTAACACAACGCGGTTAATTCCCTTGCTATACTCCTCGATTTTAATCACAGACCTGTCACACACTGCTACCTCATAATTATAAAGTCTCCTGGATTGTTGAAAACCCTTTCTGGTAAACGCGTTACACTCATAATACAATATTTCACACAAACACACACAATTTATATATATATATATACATATATATATATATATATATATATATATATATATATATATATATATATATATATATATATATATATGCAAAGAAAATTTCTTGTTGGGTGTGAGGTAACTGGGGGGTGTCTGGCAGGTGCGTCGCTTCCTCTAAAATGAAGCTAAACAAACTTTTCGACAAACTGTGTTGCATTGGTGCTGGAACCGGCTACCAACTTCTTATTGGTTAAACATAATTGCTTCTGCTGTCATAAAAATGCGGCACATCTTCTGCCGATTTAATATTTTACACATCTAAATTTATTAAAATCCTCACCACATCGTGTTTTTTTGCTTCTGTGAACTCTCGAAAACTTTGGCGACGATAAATAACATGATTTATTTGTGTGTATCAAAAGTTTTTCGCAGCAACATTCGACACCCACGGTCATACATAAATTATGCCCGATGGTTATTAACGTTAAGTGGTAAATACTTATAGCCTAGGTACATCAATATTTTTGCTGCGATTATCGCGTTTTCCACTGATTATCCATAATTGCGTTGAACTCTAGGCAAGCGTACTAAGCTACTTATGTGTTCACGGTTTTAAGTGCTTTAAATTCATTTACTGCTACCTAAAACACATTAGGGGAACATTATTAACCCTTAAAATCCTTATATTATGAAATATATTTCAAATAACCGTTATTAACATGTAACATTTCTCCCCATTTCAACGTCCATGCTTTTATTTTACTATTTAATCTCCATATTCATAATGTACTTTTTACTAAAACACTCGGTCGTTATCCATTAAATTTTAAATTTCAATACACGCGCATTTTGTCATTAAGCTCTTAAAATAAATATAATTTCGAATTTATTTTGGTTTCCACGAACGTTTGATATATTCAGGATAAATGTATATTAACGTGAAAAACTGATCACCATATTAAAATGATCATATATAGACGAGATGAGTTTTAATCATTCTTCGCACGCAGCGATCCGGTTTGAATATCATATTGATGGCAACTAATTTGAGCACGCATCGATCATACACTGCGAAACCGTACACATACATATTCGCTTCTGCATATTAAGTTTAATTAAAACGTAATTCGATATGTGAATTTTAATTTTTAGCTCAACTTAATTATGCATTCGCTGTTAAACATTTATCTCAAATTTTATTTTATTATTAAATATAATGCTGATGAGCCCCGCATACACTTTTTTATTATTTTGGAATAAACATAATAATTCTGTAATAATTGGAGGGCTCTTTAGCCAGCAACTAATTATATTTCGGCTTAACGAATTTGAAAACTGCGCCGAGAGAATGAGATGAAACAATGCAATTGAATTTGATGCAATGCGAAGTTCCGCGTTATATATATATATACAAAAAATATATCATTCGCTTTGTGTTTCCGCGAGTGAGACAATAATGTAAAAAGTATTTGGGCCATTAATTTCGGTTGATGAAACAAAGCGTTCATTTCGTTGCAGTGTGGAAAGAGTGTTTTGTAAGACGAGGAATCAATAGCTGCTGGATAGCGGGTGTTTGGGTCGAGATCCTATGGTATCTTTCATTGTGATCACTAATAGACTAACTTTGTTACTATCGTGCCGGCGTCTCCCGAAATACCTCGGGCTCGAAGATCTGCTTATCTATATATTTCTTCTTCAAAACTTCGAAATCCGAATGCGTTTCTCGATTTACAGTTTTAGAAAGTTTTTTTTTATTGCTTCAATGTTATCAACTAATACATTTGTGCATTGTTTCTAAATTAAATTTAAATTTCTATTAAAGGAGTTGAAATTCGGTTTACAAAACAATCGTGGGATGAATTGCAGATGTTGGTTTTGTTCAGCGGTATCGGCTGCTTGTGTCACAATGACTATTGAATGTCATAATTACTTGGGGGTTTCCAACTTTTACATAGTATAAGGAAACTTCGGGATACGCGCACGAAACTTGTAAAAAGAATGGATGAAAAAAAAAGAAAGTTAGATAAGTTTTCTATAGTGTTTCTGCTTATAGGGCGTCATTCATATTTGATGGTGGAAAGTTACAATATTGACACGGTCGATAAATTATTTGCTCTTAAAAGTTTCATATAATTGAAGCCGACAAATCGCGTGAATTTTCCCAACAATATGTATTTTAATTATCAACGTCGTGACTAATATTTATTATGTAGCAGAGCGTCTGATTCATGACCGTGAATAAACCCTTGTTTAAGCCCATAGTTTACTGTACCATCAAGTAGCCTTATTTGCTAACGTTCAAGCTGCCATCTAAAACATACAGTTTATCATTTATCTCCGTGTATAACAAAGTGATATAATCAAAACTTACTTTAACAATTCGTAAAATAAAAATTCGTTATTAATAAAACAATATCGCATTTTATACATGTGGGGTCAATAATATCACGAGTTGATGTAGTTTCGGCAACAGTTGAAAGTGCGCCGACTGAATTCGAATGTAATGTACGTTTCGTGTGCGGAGAATGCGTGATGACTTTCGTCGCGTACAAAAAGTCGTCCGCGAAAGTAAAACATATTCTTGGATATCGGCCGAAGTTTAGACCGCTATCTGTGTGCTTAAATAAGCAAATAGCCTTTGTCGGAATCCCATTCTACACACACACATAGAGAAGACCGTTCTCGCTTCGGGCCAGAGGTCCTTGTGTTTTGCTCTCACGCTCGCTTCGCACATGTCCACTTCCTAATGGGATTTTCTCCAAGGAAATGATATCTAAACACAGGAACTGGTTTCATGTTTTCTTATATCTTTCCGTCTTTCGCATTCAGTTCCTAAAAAACTTTAACTATCAAATAAAATATCCGCAAAATTATATCTCATACAATTTGTAATTTAATTCCTATATATATATATATATATATATATATATATATACATATATATATATATATATATATATATATATATATATATATATATATATATATATATATATATATATATATATATATATATATATGAACAAGACTAAGGCGGTTAATTCAGGGTTGTCAATAGATTCGATCGGCACTGGAATTGAATGTATTTGGAAAATAAAAATTGTATACTTCGATGATTGACAATTTATTTCTTAACTAAATACACTTTTAACGACGCGCACTGCCGGAGTTGAAATTTTTCTGGGATCTGCGTGCAGAGAAAGTTACATTTAAACTGGTTGTAATTATATATTTTCAAAAGAAGGAAAGCTCAATCCCCGCTCTCAGTTGCCTGCCCCCACTGCCATTAAGAAATTTTAACCCCAAGTGCACGTGGTGGATTCTATCCTCTATCACCACAAATACCCAAATCAAATATAACTAAAACTCGTAAATCTAGACATTATATTGCAAAGGCACATTTAAAGCTATTTATGACCACCACAAATATCAGATGTCGACTCCTAGCACATCGTTACAAACATGTAACAATGCGAAATTCCAAAAAAACTTTCCTAAGTGGATGCTTACATCATAAAAGCAACGTTCCTTTCAAATTTTACGTTCGCAGGTTAAACGGTTTAAACTTACGTAGATGAGTCTGTTAAGGCACTTACATTTACATATATATATATATATATATATATATATATATATATATATATATATATATTTACATATATTTGCTTTGTAAGCGTTTAAACAGTTATTGTGTTATGAAATATACCAGAAGAAGTGGGCTTTTATCAGATATTATGTAAATAGCTGCATATATTGGTTAGGGAAATGGAATTTTGATTTTACATTATCATAACGTAAAGGCAGTAGCAGCAATTCTTTAAAATGTACTCAGCTTGGTAGTAGTAAACAACATTTTCAAGACATTTCTGAAAACCGAGCCATATATATTACAGGCTGCTGTCTTTTGCTATTAAGATTACGTAAAACAACCCAAACTAAAAACGATTATAAAGCTGTTCCGTTTCTATTATTTAAACTCGTATAGAAAGCTGCATAAAATCTGAATCGTGTCACGTAGATTTCATAGTACTTTTAAAAAGGATAATAGACTCAAAATAAATCTAACGCCGAAGCAGGCCTGAATGTTGAAAACTAATCCAATTACATTCACTAACTTTTTTAAATAACATTATCCCTCAGTCCCAAAACTTGGAAATATGTTACTAGTCTCTGTGTGGGGTTATCGATTTGTATTTTCTGCGGCTTTACTACTATGAAGAAACTATTTCAAACCCAGGACGTTGGCAATATGAATCCAATATATTCCGGTTATTAAATCATATATTTTTCGATCGAAGTTATTAGAAGTTATTAAAAGTTGTTATTAAAAATATAAACGTTTGAATAAATTAATAGACGTGTTTGCACTATCTGCTAAACTATTTCAAAATCAATACGTTCAGCAAAACATATCACGAAGAGCTATTAGAGCATCTTTCTGACATTAATGCCCTCTTATCTGCGTCTTACCGAATCTTATTATTCCTATAGCATTCTAATTCTTTATAAATCTAGATTACAAAAATCGAATTTAATTATTTTCTTTCGCTTTGGAAATAAAAACCCGATTTTTAAACATTGTATGTTTTTTTTAAATAATTCACTCGCTTTGTGTAACTCTTTCCGCATTTCTTTTTTTAATTAAGAAGAGATTCAAACCGCCGAAAATTAATATCGAAAAACATCAATGGAAATTTCTTTTAGTCAGAACGTTTCGTTCCTTCGCGCAATATTTCTTATAAAACTATTTTCACCGGAATGTTCTCCGGAAACTTAATTATAACTCTTTGCGTAACGAGATTAATTTTAAACGTAGTGCCTGCTCATTCCTTTTGATTTTCCGGTGCGGTAAGTCCGAGTTCAATCATTCCCGGCTGCGTTCTATCAGACCGTTCTAGCAGAGTTCCTCCGGAATTGGAAGCTCCATCCTGTCGAGATCCGAACAGGAAAAAATCGCTGTTAACATCTTCGGGTGACGGAGGTAGCGAGAGCTGCGGTAAATGTCGACAGTAGGCAGGCTGTTGTTATCGCACGTACGTCGTCTTTGCAGAAATCCATCTGAGGCGGGCACGTGCACGATCGCGCGACTGCTTGCATATTCACCGGTGATTTTGATAATGGTACCAAATTATTTCCAAGTATTTTAATATAACAGTTTATAGTCTTCAAGAATTTTAAAATATATCTAATAAGATTTTAAAAAAAGTTTTTTTTTTAATAATATATTAGGAGTATAATTTTTTGATATATTGAGATTCACTGCATTAACGATGCTTAAACCATTTTTCGTCTATAGCAGACAGAAAACACTAGACAGGTAAGACAAGACTCCTACAGACAAGACTAGACCGACAGTACTAGACAGACAAGACTCTAGAGATAAGGCAGGGAAGACTAGACAGGAAAGAGTAGACAAGAAAGAGTAGAGTAGAGAAGTAGAGAAGGGTAGTAAAGAGTAGACACGCTTGATTAGAGAGAAGACTAGACAGACAAGACTTGACAGACAGGATCAGATAGACAATACTAGACGGAGAAGACTAGACCGGTCAGAATAGGCAGATAAGACTAATCTAGACAGATAAGACTAATAATAATAATAATAACCTTTATTGGCATAATTAAAATAATTTAAACTTCCATACAAAATATACATAAGCAAAAAAAAACAATAAAAAATAATAATAAAAAAGTTGTGAAACTAAAACCCCAGAAATCAAAAAGAAAAAAGAAATTTTACCACCCTATAAACCTATACAAAAAAAAAAAAACTAAACCGCAACACTCAAAAAACTACCCCGTCGCATCCGCACTTTCCATCTTTTCACTCTGACTAAGAACGACAGTCCCTTCCCGCTCGCGTCCATACACTCACTCCAATCCTTTCCTCGCCTTCTCTCCTGTCCATTCCACTCCGTCATCGTGCATTCTTCCCAGCAATGACCCCACATATCCTCCTTCAACCCACACACCAAACACCTTCTACTTTCCTCCTTCATCCAATTTATCCTTCCACGCTCTTCATTACCACACCTAAATCTCACCAACACGGACTGGTCGTCCGACCTTTTACTTGCCTCAAATAACCTGGAACACGGCCGTGCACTTGTATCTGACTGTAGCCTTGGTGATATTTGCTATCCTCCATTTTGGATTTGCGCTCTTGGCAGTCCACTTCTAATAACCTCTCCTTTAGCATCCGTTTCCATTGAGCACCCGCCCTTTTTTCAGTTTCCAACCCCTCGGATGATAGCCCACCTCTCTCATACAGTTTCCTTTTATTCAGCCCCCAACCACTCTCCCTTCTACCACTTAGCCCCTCTTTATTCACTACTCGAAAGATTTCCTTTATTATCCTTTCATCTCCTAACCCATCCACCCTATACTCGAACTTTATCACTCTTTCCGCAGCAATTACCGCCACCTTACAAGCACTCGCTTTCTGAAGCACAGTCTGACCAGGCGTCGACCTATCCAGTTTCAACAATTTCTTATAAAACTTTAGCTGCACCCTTTCGATCTTGTCTTCCTCTTTCGTTCCCCAGACCTCGCATCCATGCAGTAACACGCTTCGTACACATGACTTCCACATGGACTCTGCTGCTCTAAAGTTTCCGTAAAAGTTTCTTTTCCAAACCTCCCAGATACGACCCGCCGCCACACATGCCTTCTTTGTGACATACTCTATGTGCTCTTTATTACTGTATCCAGTCCCAAAGACATACCCCAAATACTGAAATTTGCTAGCTTCCTCTATTTCAGTACCCTGCCATTCAAACCTTTCTTTCTTATATCTCCCACCCGTTTTAAACCGAATCCATTTTGTTTGTTTTACCAACATTCATTCTTAAATTCCTCTTTTCGAACTACCTACAAAGCCCTTCAATCACGTCCTTCATCTCACTAGCCGACTTTGCAAATAACACCATGTCATCTGCATATGCCAAGCTCCACACCTTCTTTTTCCCAATCACCACTCCTCCAGCTTGCCCGGCCTGTAGAACCTTCTCCATATCCGCCACATACAGATTGAAGAGCGTGGGACTCAAAGGGCAGCCTTGTCTCAGGCCCTTCCTCTTCAAAATTGTCCGATTCCCATTCATTCGCTACTACCTTACAGACCGTTTGCTCGTACAAATCCCTGATGTTCCTTCTTACACTCTCTGAGATACCTAGCTTGCCCAAACACTTGTCCAGCCTCCTCCTGTTCACCGAGTCATATGCGGCTTTCAAATCAATGAAAAGAGCAAACAGGCATCGCTTTCTTTATTTCTTGGTCTATGATGACTCTTAAGGTCGCCAGATGTTCCACAGTGCTCCTTCCTTCTCTGAACCCCGCTTGCATTTCCGGCAAAAGCTTCCTTTCATTGATTTCCTTCCTCAAGCAAGAATCCATGATTTTAGTAATTATTTTGTATGAGGAGTTCATCAAAGTTATACCTGTATAATTTTCTAGCGCGTCCCTCGTTCCACTCTTAAACACCGGTTGAATTTTCCCCACTTTCCAGCTGACTCGTATCCTTTTGTCTCCCCTCCCTATCCTTCTCAATTCCTCCGTAAACTTCTCCCTACAGATTCCAGGTGCTTCTTTCCACGCTTCATTTCCGAGCCCATCCAAACCTCCCGATTTTCTTGGCTTTAGGGAATTAGTAACATCCTCCACGTCCGTCACTGTGATATCCTCGGCGAGCTCTTCCTGCTTTCTCTGTCGATCTCCTGAACAATCTTCTCTTCCTGCCCGCATCTCCACCCCTCCTCGCATTATCATGAAGTAGTTTTGCCATTTTTTTATCGCAATGCTCTTAGGTAATCTTTCCTTCCTTTTCCTATTCTCTCTCATGTATTTCCACAGCTCAGCTTCCGTCTTGATTTCCCGTACCCGCTGCTTCTCCTTCTCCTCCCAATATTTCCTCCCAATAGATAAGACTACACAGACAAGACAACGAAGAGAAGATAAAGCGGACAAGATTAGGCTAGACAGACAAGACTAGATTAACAATCATAGACAGATAAGATTAAAGCGACAAGTTTATAATAATAAGAATAGACAGACATAACTTAGACAGACAAAGTTTGACACACAGGATCAGACAAACAAGGCTAGACAGGCAATACTAGACGGACAAGACTAGACCGGTCAGAATAGACAGATAAGACTAGTCCAATTGTTAGAGCAAAGGTTATTAGTCGCTTTAAATACATAGATTTTCATGCTTTAATTATTTTTCGTCGATATCAGGCCCACAAGACCAGACAACACAGAAAAGATTAGACAGATAAGAACAAATCTACAATATTAGAACTGTATTAGGCAGACACGACTAGACTGAAAAAAATAAACTTGACAAGATCAGACAGACAAGATAGACATACAAGAATAGACTGACAAGACTAGGTAGACAAAACTAGACAGAAAAGACTGGACAGATAAGACATGACTTGACAAATATTAAAATACAAGACAAACAAGATTAAACAGATACGACTAGACTAACAAGACTAGACAGACAAGACTTGCGACACTAAGCAGTGATATGCGAGAAACAACAAAAGAAATGGTTGTAGCGGGTGATTTCAACGCTAAATCATCGGTGTGGGGATCTCAAAAAACAGATCACCGAGGTGATATGATGGGCAGCTGAAGCTGACGTCTTTATCCAGAGTGAGGGAAACAAACATACCTTCGAGAAGGGAAATCCGGATCGATAATAGATCTGACATTCGCGACAGAAAAAATCGCGAATAGATTTACATGATGAAGGATCATCGACAAAAAAAAAACCTGGATGGAACCTGAAAAGATAAAGGAGGAAAAATTCAGTTATCGACTGACACACGAAGTGAACGAACCAACAGTGAATGTGGAGGAACTGATTGGAAAAATTATCAGATAATGGTAGAGCATGCGATGTATCTATGACCAAGAAAGAAACAAGCTCAGGCAGAAAGCAGGTACACTGGTGGAACGACAATTTTGTACATAAAAGGACAGAGTGCGTAAGTAAGAAAATACCAAAGAGCAAGAAGTAGACATAGTGAAGGCGACAAGCTTGTATCTCTGCAAAAGATATATGCGGACACAAAAAAAAAACACAAAGAAGAATACAAATGTCAAATGAAATTTGTTTTTGGTAGTAATAAAAAGACTCATTCGTGTTATAGAGCTGCGGAAAGGTTGAATATATGGACCATATATATTCAGGATGTGTAAATAAACAAACCTAAAAGGGATTAATGTGCGAATCTGTGCAAGGACATAGACGAGGATGTATGGGGGACGCATATAGGATTACTCAAAGACATTTAAAAGTCACGCTTTCAGCTTCCAGCACACAAAATACCCGGGATAGTAGATCTCAGTTAGAGTTCTCTTCCCAACACACTACACGCCACAGTGGAAACAGCCGACGTTCCATACTACCGTATAATTCACAGAAGGAACTGAAAACCGCCTACAATCGACTTCGTACTGGCAGAGCTACAGGACCAACATACCTGCAGAGATCATTAAAAGAACGGTACCACAATACCCACAAACTGAACTTGCAGTGATCAATGAAAACATTAGGGCTGGGACCTTCCCAGAGACATGGAAAAGAGCAAAAATAGTACTTTTAAGAAAAGGCGATAATCCAGTGGGAGAGCCAACTTCGTACAGGCCCTTATGTCTTCTAAGTACTATGGTAAAACTACTTGAACAGCTGCTACTGATATGGATAAAAAAGGAGTTGGAAGCTCCAGGAAAAGAATTATTTACAAGGCAATACGGATTCAGAGAAGGTCGTGCGTGCTCTACTTGCCACGCGGTAACTGCTTTCTAGACATTGTAGAGAACTTAAAAAGAAAAAACAGAGCGGAACCGCCGAATATGTGCGAATATGTGTGAACATTACGTTAGACGTGAGAAACGCCTTTAACTCTGCGTCTTGGCAGCACATAATGACTGAAGCATCTCGAAAAGGTCTGTTCCCATATCTAGAAAGGATGATAAGGAGCTACATAAACAAGCATATGATCATACACGAAATAGGAAACGATGCAAGAGAATACAGACAGCATCACCAGTGTGGTTTCTTTAGGGATCGGTCCAGTTCAGAGAGTCCAGCTCCACTCATTACTCATTCCCTCACAAGTGTTTGTATCTCTTGTACATTTGTATATATATATATATATATATATATATATATATATATATATATATATATATATATATATATATATATATATATATATATATATATATCGTCCACGTAAATAAATTCCTCTGCAAACCGTGAGTGATACATTATTCTACACCGTGTATCCACCACAACCCTCTTTATATGACGATTCCCAGATATTTTACCCATTCCATGGGTGCGATCTTGGGCCCCACACTCTGGAAGGTAAAACACGATGAAGTGTTCAACATGTTACAACTCGAAGAAGTAACCACAATCGGATTTGCAGATGACCTAGCAATAGTCGTAACAGCAAAGACAGAAAAGAGTCTGATGTAGAAATCAAATATAATGGTCGAAAAAATAAACAAATAGATGACTAGTAATGGGTTAAAACTGGCGCCTGAATAAACAGAATAGTCTTATTAGAATAGTCTTAGTCAGAATATTCTTAGCGCTAAAAGACAACTCTCACCTATATCGTTTAGGATCCAAGAGACGAAGATCACACCCATGGAATGGGCAAAATATCTGGGAATCGTCATATAAAGAGGATTGTGGTGGATACACGGTGTAGAACTGGAAAGGGTATCACTCACATTGTTTGCAGAGGAATTTATTTACGTGGACGATATATATACAAATGTACAAGAGATACAAACACTTGTGAGGGAATGAGTGGAGCTGGAGTCTCTGAACGGGACTGGTCTGGTTGAATCGGCTGCTGGCTGGGTCTGGTTGACTAGGTCCACTGGCTGGACCGGTGTTAATGGGTCCACTGGCTGGACTGAACTGGACTCATTGGTTGGTTGCACCTCACTGTTGAACTGAACTGGAGTCGACTTGATGACTGTTTGCGCCTGCCTGTCTGTCCAGAACTCGAGTCGACTTGCTGACTGTTGCGCCTGACTGTGTGGACCGTGAGTGACTTCCTTGTTAGGGGGTTCAGGTATTTATGTTATGTCCAGGTATACTGATCCCTCAACTCGGGGTGATTA
Organism: Phosphuga atrata; assembly: GCA_944588485.1. Taxonomy (NCBI): domain Eukaryota; kingdom Metazoa; phylum Arthropoda; class Insecta; order Coleoptera; family Silphidae; genus Phosphuga; species Phosphuga atrata. Next base: position 45,013,133 of record OX155898.1, read on the forward strand.
TTTTTCTATTTTCGGCTATTTGTCGCTTTGGTGATTACCGATTCTCGGGAAAAACATCTTGTCGTAATTTCCCCGGGGCTTACACCATTGACCCTAATAAAATATTTTCGGAAATTCTTTTGAAAATATTTGGGTAATCACCGTAATTCCATCGTAAAACTAAAAACTCAAATATTTCTTAATCTGCTCGAGGATTACATTATCGACCCTAGTAAAATATTTTCGGAAATTGTCCGAAAATATTTGGGTAATTATTGTAATGCGCTCGAAAAACTAAGAAATAAAAATGTAATGGCTCCTTAACGCTACAGGGTTAAACTCCTCGGCACACATAAGATGCGCTGCTTCAAAAGCTACAAAAACCGCATACGTTCTACAAAAACCAAAGGTCGTAGGTCCAAAATGCAGCAAACGAAGGCTGCTTGGCCCAGTCGCCTACTCCATCATGCCGTACGGGGCTCCTGTGGGGCCTAATGCAATGATAGAGAGAAAGCAGCAGCAACTGGCCAAGGTACAAAGAAAAATGGCACTACGATTTGCAGTGCATGCAGGATCCTAACTAGAGATGCAGCTCTCGTTATCGCCGCCATCGTCCCCATCGAGCTGACTGCGCAAGAACGCAAATCTTACTACCTATCAGGCCTAGACAAAGTCAAAAAATAAACAGCCAGGCAAAATACGCGTAAGGAATGCAAAGAAAATGGAAGCATACAGGAAAGGGACAATGAACCAGATTATTAATCCGGGACCCAATCAAATTGAAAGACAGAAAGCACGAAGAACCTAACTTCGACATGACACTGATACTCACGGGACTTCAATGTTTCAAGAACTACTTACACAGGATTGTCAAAGCAAGAGAAGCACAGTGTGGTTACTGCGAAGAGGACGACAGCGTGTATCACACACTATTCGCCTGTGTCGGATGGGAAACTGAGCGAGCAACGATAATGATGCCTGCTAGAACTATTCGCCTGCTAGAACCAGGAACAATAACAGACCATATGTTAAGAACAGAAAAAACTGGGACATCGTGAGCAAAGCGATAAAAGACATAATTACCATAGGTGGGCATTAATTCGTTAATCCGTTAATCGTTTATTAACGAAGTTAACAAAATGCTTAACTGATTAACTTTTAAGTTAACCCAAGAAAATGTTAACGCTCTTGTTAACTTCCGTTATATTAAACTTCCGTTAACTTTAGTCATATTTAGTCACTAGGTATTATGTATATTTATTGCCCTTACGGGTTTATAAATTGAATCCAAAATTTACTAAAACTAACATCGAACATAATATAAATAAGAATAATAATAATAAAAGAAGAAAAAATACACATTAAAAAAAAAGAAACATATGCTGCTCAAACTAAAAACAAAAAAAAACAAAAAAAGAAAGTCACTAAATTCCTATCCCTAAACCCCGATTACCGGCTTCCCTCCCCACATATTGCTCTTCTTCTCTCCTCAACTTTCTTCATCCAATCTATCCCTCTTCCATCCTCGTTTAAAATCTCTTCTCTACACTCGTCCCTTTCTCTCATTTCTGAACATTCGTTCAGCAAGTGTTCTATTGTCTCCTTGTTTTCTCCACACATCCTGCATACTCTATTCCTATCCTCCATCCAAAATTTATTATCTCTCTCTTCATTTCCACATCTGAATCTTGCTATTGTCACTCTCTCTTTTCTACTTTCTCTTCCTAGGTACTTTGGCAGTTCTTCCGTTATTATTTTTTCATATTTCCCATTGTACCTAGACTCCCTAATTCTTGCTCCCCCTTCTTGCCTTTGCGCATCTCTATCTCTCTGGACCAATTCCTCTGTCATTACTCTACCTCTCTCTCTCATTCTTTCTATCTCCGCTCCTGCATACCCGTTTCTTTCTAGATATGCTTCCCTCTCTTTCCACACCCCCTTTCCTATTTCTTTTCTTTTTTCTTTGAGGCACTCTTGCAGAATTCTGCACTCTCCTCTCTCTATCACTCTCTCCTCAAAACTTATCGCTCTCTTTCCTGCTTCTATTCTTATTCCATCTCTCTTTGTTTCCTCCAACACAATATACCCCGGGGTCTCTCTACCTAGTCCTAGCACCCATTTCAAATATTTTTCTTGCAGCCTTTCCAGTCCTTCTTGCTCTCTCCATCCCCATATTTCCGCTCCATACATCATCACACTTTTCACCAGGCTATCAAACATCATCACTCTCCTTCTATAGTCGTGTCCAAATTTTCTCTCTCCTATTCCCCATACCACTCCTAGTATTTTATTGGCTTTCTTTACTAACTCTCTCACGTGTGCTGTTTCAGTATTTCTCTCATTAAACACGTACCCTAGGTATTTAAATTCTTTTACTTCTTCAATTTTCTCCTTCTCCCATCTCCACTCAATTACTCTTCTCCTGCCACCCCCTTTTCTAAACACCATCATCTTGGACTTCTCCACATTCACTGTCAGATTTTTCCTCCTCTTATATTTCTCCATGTTTCTTTCATCCCTTTCTCGTCTCTCGCTAGCACCACCAAATCATCCGCGTAGGCTAGGGACCACACTTTTTCTTTGCCCACCACAACCCCACCCGTCTGCGCCTTGCTGAACATCTCCTCTATGTCTCCAATAAATGCTGCAAACAGGCTGGGGCTTAGTGGGCAGCCTTGTCTCACTCCCTTATGCGTATTAAAACCTTCGCTCACCCTTTCACCAACTCTCACTCTACTTATTGTTTCTTCATAAATCTCTTCTAATTTTGATATCAGATGCTCCTTTATCCTTTTCTTTCTCAGGCATTCCCACAGTGCTTCTCTTGCTACATTATCAAAGGCCGCCTTCAGGTCCACAAATAATGCATACATCTTGCCGCCCCTCTTTTTTATCTCATTCCCTACTATGTGATTCAACATGTATACGTTATCCATGGTCCCTCTCCCTTTCCTAAATCCCGCCTGTCCGTCTGGTATCACACCTGGCTCCTTCAATTCCTTCGTCAATCTCTCTTCTACAATCATTGCATATATCTTATATGCCGTATTGAGCATGGTGATCCCCCTGTAATTGCTTGCTGTTTCCCTTTCTCCTTTCTTATATATGGGGCATATTATCCCCTCTTTCCACTCCTGTGGGAAGCCATCTTCCTTCCACACTCCATTCATTATCTCCAACAGCCTGTCAGCTTCCCTTTCAGTTCCATATATCCACGATTCATTCTGTATACCGTCCCTCCCCGGTGCCTTTTTCTTTTTCAGTTTACTCAGTTGTTGTTCTAATTCTTCTCTTGTTATCTCTTCTATTTCTCCCACCCTGTGTTGACTTCCTGTCTGATTTCATCACCACCCAGCAGCTGACTGAAGTACTTTCTCCATTCCTCCATAGTAATTCTATTACTCACTCTTTCTACTTTTTTCTTTCTTTCCCTATTTATGTATTTCCATGCCTCTTCTTCCGTCTTTATGCCTTTCATCTTTAGTTCTTCTTCCATCCATTTCTTTTGCTTCTTCTCCTTGCATACTAATTTGTACCTCTTGCGTGCTCTCTTGTAATCCTCATTACTTGCTTGTCCTCTTTTCCAATTTCTTAATTTCTTTCTTACTGATTGCTTCCCTTCCCTGCATTCTTTATCCCACCACTCGTTTTTCCAAGACCCCACCTTCACTCTTGTCTCTATCACTTTTTTTTCTGTTGCATTTTTTACGTGATCACCCAGTTCTTTCACTTTTTCGTTTATTCCTTCCTCTTCGTATCTAGCCTCCCTAAGTCTTGTTCTATAATTTTCTATTGCTTCTTCCGTCCAGATATTCTTCACAATTTTTCTTCTAACATCCTTCTCACTTCTTCTATTTTTCTCTCTTCCTTTTGTCTTCACTTCCAATGGCATATGATCCGACTCGACTCTTTCTCCCACCTTGAATTGTTCTATTTCATCCCATGCTTCTTCATTCACCATAACATAGTCAATAACTGTCTCCCCTCTTGGTCCGATATATGTGTACTCTCCTTTCTCATCTCCTATACTGTTTCCATTAAGTATTCCCTCTTTCTTCTACTAGACTAATCAGTAGTCTCCCTTCGGCGTTTTCTGTTGCGTCTTTTGTTGGTCTTCTTTCTATTGTTGTTTGTTCTTCTTCTAGCCGTATTCCCTTTTCTCCAATTCTTGCGTTAAAGTCCCCCCCAATCACCAGGGTTCCCTCGTCTTGTTGTTTTACTCACTCTTCTATCATTCTCTTCGTTTCTTTCATACTTCTACTGTATATTGTTATAATTCTCCATTTTTTCTGTCTAATTTTCACCGTTTTTTCCATAATGCCTCTTTCTTCTTTTGCTTCGGTTCTGTTTTCTTCTTCCAAACCCTTTTTCACTCCCATTATTATCCCCCCTTTAGCTCTCCCTTTCCTGCTTACCCTCTCTACAAATTGACACTTCCACTTAAACTCTTTCGGCATTATTTTTTCCAATTTTTCCCACCCCTTCTCTTCCACCCACGTTTCTACCAGTCCCACTACATCAAATTTTCCCAAATATTCCCAAAACTCATTGTCTTTGTTTTTTATCCCCGCTGTGTTCCAGTATACTATTCTTAATTGCTCCGTTTCTTCCTTATTCCTCTCCATGTTCGTTTTCTGTTTTCTGTCCTGTCGTCTTTTCCTTGTGCTCTTATTCAAAAATTTGTTGTGTTTAACTCCCCCTTTTCATCATCCCACTTAAAGCCTTTTCCGTCTATCCATATCTTTTTATAACCGACTTTCGCCCACCGTCCTTTTTGTCGTTTTTCTTTGGCTATCGCTCTTAATTCCTTCCGTATGTCTCTTTCCTTCTTTGTCAGATCGTCTTCTATGTATACTCTCTTTTCCCTTTTTTCTCTTAGTTTCCTCTTATTTTCCATAACTATCCGCTTTTCACCCCAGGTCCCAAGTTCCGCCACTAACATTTTCCCTCCACTTACTTTATACATCTCTTTCACCGTCACTTCTACCTCTAATTCTGCCTTTATCCATTCTTCCAGATTCTTCTCGTTCTCACATTCCCCTTCGTCCAGTCCCGTCACAACAATATTCTTTTTTCTCATTATTTTTTCCTTCTCTTCCATTTTCTCCTCCAGTCTTTTAATTTTTTCATTTAGTTCTGTCTTTTCTCTTTCCCATTTTTCTTCCTTTTCACGCATCATATTTTTCAAATATTCCATTTCCCGGCTCATCTTCCGATTCTCTTCCTTTATCTCCCCTATATCTTCCATAATTTTTTTCAGCATCTTCATTTCCTCACCCATTTCCTTTTTAGCCGGTGATCTTTCCAGTTTCTTACTTTTTTGAAAGGGGTTCAACCTTTCTTCTGACTCTCTTCCCTTTTCTCTTTTCCTTTTATAATCCTCGTCTCGGTCGCTTTCACTCTCACTTTTTTTAATTTTTTCTTTTTCTTTCTTTTTTTTTCCTTATCGCGCGCCGTTTTTACGCGTCACAAATAAAAAAAACTCAATCCGTAAAACTCGCTTCACAAAACACGTCCGCTCCGCTCAACCGCTCGAATTGGACTCCCTCGTCATATTTAGTCATATTTAGTCATAGTCCGTTATATTGGCTGTTGACATGTCATTTTTTGTATGAATTACGCGCCACGCGAGCACATCGGCGCTACTCGGCGCTCAAAAGAGCCACAATTCAGAGCCAAGAAACTAGTCGAGTCGAGAAAATATAAAAAATGGTTGATGGTATAACAAAGTTTACATTATGAACACTACTACTTCTACTCAAAGTACGCAAAGCTCTGAAAGTGAAACTGAATCAAATCCTTGGCCACACTTGCAGTAGCGTCGCTAGCGTCGGTCAATCGGGCGCACGGGGCCCACGGGCTAGGGGGGAGAGATGCCCCAAGAAAGGTTGTGCCTATATTTTTTTAACGGAAAAAGATGGAACATTTTTTTCTTTACAAAATTTATTCAGAAAAATTAGCGTTTTTCAAATATGCAAAAATATAGGTATGGTTCTGGGAAAACAAAATTCGATGACGTCATTACTCCAGTTTCCAAATATGGAAAAATATGTAAATTTGGCTTCAAATGGTCCGTACTCAATCCCATTTAAAAACCTCTTTTCAGATTTTTTCTATCGTGTTTACTTTTTTTATAATTGAGCTGAGACATCGAGTTTTGCTCACCCTGTACAATAACCACTCGTATGTCTAGTCTTAATATTCCTGAACAACATATGAAAAAGTATGTACAGTTTGAAGAAAAAAGTAAAAGCTGCGTCAACTCGTGGGAAAAAGAAAACCGTTCTGACACTACTGTCGCTTGTAATAATTAAATCAATTAATCTATCTACTTCTTTTTGTTTTATTTACCAATGTATCCCATCCCAATAGGTACCAAAAGGATGGTTAACTTTTAACGGTTTACTTTAACTTGCATTAAATTTTCGAAATTTTAACGCTTTAACGATTAACGAAGTTAACTTTTTTATTAACGATTAACGAAGTTAACTTTTGGATTAACTGTGCCCACCTGTGATAATGACCCAAAAGGAGGAAGACGATAAGTTAAGACAAGCCACAGAGAGGAGGCATCTGAACATGCCACTGTAATACACCTTGCAGTATTGCGAAGAGCGGGCCCGGGGTGTCATGTTTTATGTTCTGTATTACTATTTTTAAATAATAAATAAATAAATAAATAAAAAAGAGAGACAAGAGTACTCATACAAGGCTAGACGGACAAGACTAGACAAAGAAGACTAGACAGACAAGACTAGATTTTTTTAAGGTGGTTGGGGGAAGCTCTACCAGCCTGAGTGCTGAGCTCTCATCTGCTAAACCACTAGTGCACTTGGAGATGTTGTTTTCCCACCCCGGAATCATTATTATCTTCAGAAGACAGACAAGACTAGACAGACTAAACTAAACAGACAATTCTAGACGGACATAACTAGACAGACAAAAATAGACGGACATTGCTAGACTGACAAGACCAGATCGACAAGAGTATATAGACAATTCTAGAAGGATAAGAATAGAGGGACAAGTTTAGAGCTATAAGACTAGACAGACAGGACTAGAAAGAAAAGATTAGACGGAGAAAACTATGCAGAAATGATTAGACGGACAAGACTAGTCAGGCAGTACTAGACGACTAAACAGACAAGACTTGACAGATAAGACTAGTTCAATGGTTACAGCTAAGGCTTTTAGTCGCATTCAATGCATAGCTTTTTGAGTTTAAAATATTGTTATAATTGCTATATTTATAAACTTACGTGGAATACTTATATGGTAGTTAAGTAAAAATAATGTAATTTATGGTTGGACTCGAAGTTAACAACAATACACAGTATAACAACTCTTCAGCGAGAGATGGCAGAAGAGCTGAATGTTGATCATTCAACAGTTGTTTTATATTTAGGCCTAATTGGAAAAATAGCTGGATAAATGTCTGCCGAATGAAATAAACAAAGATGTAATTGGCGGAACGAAATCGGTTTATTTGTTCAATTATTTTTGCTCGAATCTGCCAGATATAATTGCAATTATTTAAATGAACTAATTATTTGTTAATTGGTATATTTGATTTTATTTAAAAATGAAGGAATATAATTGAACAGAAGACATTAATACATTTTGCTATGGCTAGTTACGAAGACTGTGAGTGCTTTGTAAATTGTTTCGTTTAATTTATAAATAATAAGTTTGGCGTTTTAAAATGCAAAATTGTGTTTTATTGAATTTAACTAAATTTCCGTAAACTAATCGCGATTCAACAATGATGATAAATAATTAATTAGTATGCGAAATGCGTTCCGGGAGATAGGAATTGAAATAGTAAATAATTTTAAGCAAATGCAAATATACGGCGAAATATTATTGAAATAACATTACACACCGGATGCCGAAACGAGTTTGTTCCGTTCGGGGGGTCGCAAACACCCATTTTCTAATTCAGTTTTGAAACCCGTTTACATTATATTTGCTCGCATTGCAAATATTGCCAGGAAGCCAATAATCAAGAAGCTATTATACCGCACGGAGATGGGTGCTTGATTGTAGTATATAATATTCCCTTTGCCTTTAAAGATTCAGTACTTACACCTCAATATCAACCATCGACAGAATAAATATGTACCTACTTAAACTAGTAAACTTCATCAAGTTTCCGGTACCACTACAGACACTGTTTATTTATCCACAGACGGAAAACTAAACAATCAATAACTAGAATATACATTCGCTGTTTGTTAATTAAATTTAATCGTTACGAAAACGGTTCGCCGTATTTTTATCTGCAAGTAGACGATTGGCCGTGTTTGCGTTTCATCAATTAAGCCGTTATTAGATTTATCTTATATGAAACAGAATATCTGAGCTCGCACCACACTAAATCATTTTTCTAGAAAACTGCTAACTTCCTTCCTTTCCACTCGCCGGGACGGAAAATTATCGATATTTTATTACATCGTTTATGCTGGAAAATATTATTACACTTTTTAGAATATTACCAATAGAAGACAGATTTGATTCTGGAAATTGTGCACTTCTTATCTGCAACACTGTTTCCAGGATATGCAATTTGTTTATTGAGCTATAAGGATTTACCGATCTCTGTTATCCTTTCAGCTGTCATTACAACATGACAAACCCAGCGCATCCACCCGATAAAATTGATACTTTTATGCCCCTGTTATCCGACAGCCCATAAAAGCACTCATATTATTTCCAACCAAACCGAAAGAAACAGATTAAATTGTTTCGTGGCACGTTTTTGTGGCGTTTGAATTGAAAATAAATAATAAGAACTCAACGAGGTTCTCTTCAATTGTAATTGAAATTAAATTTTAAGTCTTTCAATTCAATTCGCAACATCCATATAAATAGAAAGAAGATGTTTTCGGCTGGGGACAATACATAAAGTTCATCCGTTGTCATTCGCTTAAGCATTAATTACATTAAAACAAAGTAATTCCGACTTAATTGTAATTATGCTTAATGCATGATTGAATTTAATTAGTTAAATAGCGGGGGCAGGTTCCGGAGAGTGGCTTAGTAGAAACAGATAAGAACTGAGACTCGAACTTCACATGTGCTAATTTTAATTATTCGCGCTTCGCGTAGAAAGTAATTAGTCTTCTCTAAATGTAATTCGTCAAATTTTATATCATACGCACACTTATCTCATTACCATTAACATTTATATGCTGTGTAAACATTTATGCTAATTGATTTTTCTTTCTGTTGCAGGTGAGTTTGGCAATAACATTTTACTATCGAGTACGTGAGTAATTACGACTTGCATTATCACTGCATTATTTTTACTGCCTGTCACTGTTTTATTTTATTTTTTATATCCGTATTCGGTATGTTCTGCTTTATATTTCATATGGCTCCCGTATATATTTTTTATTTAGTGCGGAGCTCCACAGTCATACAATTTATGATCGAATAATTCTTTTTCGCTATCTCTTGCGCCGTTCGGTAGCGTTTCATAGTTGAGCACTTTGTTGCCCACCAAAATTCCGACAATTTATAAAATGGCACGGTTACACGGCCACGAATTAATTCACATTTCTGCTATTTATAACTATACCGTGGAAATAAAACAATAAACGAGAGTACTGTGCACTTGCCGAAAACTAATTTGACTGCGTAGGCAAAATAATAAACGCTGGTAATGTTCAGTTTTAAATCCGTTTCAAAGTTTATTCCAAAAGTGTCAAATAGCAATTATACATGTTACTAATTATTTGAACCTAGTGTTGTTACGTTGGTGTGAAAATAATTTGCGGTTTTCAGTGGCAAACATGTTTTTTTATTCTGAACTCCTTCGAAAACCTTCTCTCGTAGAAAATGTTTAAAAAGGGATTATCTGTCGAGTCATGTCATTTAATTTCAATTATCTAATGCTGACCGTAAACGCATTTTTTTTTTCTGTCAATTTAATTTTTTACTTGTCTGTTCTTGTTATTGCCTCACCGGGATTTAAAATTTTGTAAAGAATTGTTTCCGTCACTTGCTGACCGCCAAACAATTACCAATTGAATCTAAGCACCTTTTTTTGGAATCCCATTCTTATTACCAAGGCCTTATCTAAGTATTGAGCTTTACGTTCACTAATTGACCTTCAACAATAAAGTAATATTATGAACATCTTTTGTTTCTTGACCTAATTTAAACTGAAACACAACACAATCGAACGAACTTACTCTCTTCTAACACTAATTAAAGATGTTATATCCAATTTAATATTAAATAACGAAAGCAAGGAACATAAGTTGAAATCAATAGTATCGATTTCTTTCTGTTATTCTATTATTGCACCAACATAATATTGCATTTATGTTTCATTTGAAAATGACCTTCAACAGTCGAAACTCGAGTCGTGTTTAGTGTATACATTTATATAACTTCACAAGTTATATTAAATTTAAAAAAAAATAGTGGTTAAAACATGTTGAATTTTCATTTGAGAGTAGATTTTTCTTTAATGGGGTAATTTTAATTCGAAGTAACAATTTATATTAAAATTGTTAAAAAATCTGGATTCTGAACCGAACTTGTAACATTCAAATATATTTTATTTCCGCTGATATTAGTCTTTATTTTACAGCTTCTAGATAAAATTTAAGTACCTATAAATACAACTTAATATGAAATGGAGACCAGAAAATGAGATCACTAATTTACTCTTTCTAAATAAATGTTTGTTTTCTCGAAAAATATCTTGAATTTGATTAATTTAGTTTAGGAATAAATAAGTTTATTGAAATTGGAATTGTGTAGAATTTGCGAGGTGGAAAATTTCCCTCATTGAATCGATTTCCGGCTTCGTTTAGTTTATACGGAGTTACAGTCGTTAGCAGGAAAAGACGCGAGTTGTATGAGGTGGGGAGGGCTATTTTTCGGTCCTCGAGGCGATCGGCATTTGTTTTGTTGCTAATGAGGAAGGCTGAGCAGGGTCTCGTCTGTAGGTATACCGGATATAATGTTATATGGAGCGCGAGTAAAGCTGTTTACTGGAGCGCTCCGCCGATCGTTCGCAATAAACGTGCTCCATTCATGCAGAACCTAGAAGACAATGCCGTGCTAACTGTAGTTCGCTTTGTTGTTTACTTTGTAAGATCCGTATGGGCTACATGTCACGAGTACTTTGTATTTTATCTATAAACACTTGTGTTATTGCGCTGACAAAGAACGTGTGTGATGCAGCAGGGCCCTGATGTTTTAATTAACGTTCAACTATCTACAATTACATACACTTGAAACACAGTGATATTAACAAAAGTTCAAAGCAGAATCTTTCAAAATATACTTGTATCTTTTTCTTCATCTCTGAGATCCCTCAATATTTTTATGGGCGGTCAATGAAATTTTATGACCGGTGTTTTATATTCCACATAGTTATCACATAAACGGAGACCTTTGCACTGAATTCTTCAACGCGATAATCTGCTTTTACAACTTTGTCGCAGAATTTCACATCGTTCTAGTAGTATAAATCCTCCAAAAATCTTCCTTCTTTGAATCAAAATTCCATTAAGTTTTGTAACCCCACCTTTTAGAACTACGAGTGCACACAGGGGCAGTGCTAGCTCTTTTAATTCCAGTCAAGTGCATGTCCCCAAAGCGAGTCTACTTTTAACAATGGAACAATCGACGGTTCCATATATGTGTTGGCGCAGTCCGAAGAGTTTTAGCACTCGCCCTGTCGGCCGCCTATTTCTGCCACCTCATTTAACTTTGTTCAATAAAAGTTTTTTTTTCTTCTATACTACACATCAATATCTATAATAATATCTGAGACGCAATCTCTATTTTCAAATAATATTGTCACTACAAACTTAATATAATCTTGTACGTCATATCTGGACTACTGTCTAGTCTTATCTGTATTGTCATGTTTGCCTAGTCTTGTGTATCTAGTTTAGGCTACCTAGTTTACGCTGTCTAGTTTAGACTGTCTAGTCTAGGCTGTCTAGTCTTATTGGTCCAGTCTTGTCTGTCTAGGCTTGTCTGTCCAGTTTTATGTATCTAGTTCAGGCTGTCTAGGTACTCTTGTCTGTCCAGTCTTGTATATCTGGGTCTTGTCTGTCCTGTCTTGTCTGCCTTGTCTGTCTAGTCTTGTCTTTCTAGTCTTGTTTGTCTAGTTTTTTCTGTCTATTCTTGTCTGTCTAGTCTTTTCTTTCTAATCTTGTCTGTCTTGTCTTGTTCGTCAAGTCTGTCTAATCTACTTAGCCTTGTCTGTCAAGTCAAAATCAAAAATCAAATTCAAATCTTGTCTGTCTAGTCTTGTCTGTATAGTCTTGTCTGTGAAGTCTTGTCTGTCGAGTATTGTGGGCCTAGTCTTGTCTCTCCAGTCTTGTCTGTCTACTTTTGTATGTCTAGTCTTGTCTGCCTATTCTTGTCTGTCTAGTCTTGTCTGTCTAGTCTTGCCTGTCTATTCTTGTCTGTCCAGTCCTGTCTCTGTAGTCTTGTATGTTTTGTCTTGCTGTATAGCGTGAGACCGGGTTTCGATTCCGCGGCGAGGCAGCGGTGGGTTTCAACATCTTTTTTTCAACCAAGGCGGCACTAACAATTCGGCCTGGCAACCCTGAAGAAATACGAAATATGCGATACCGGTGTGGCACATACTAACAGCAAAGTGTGCAACGGGGTTTAGTGAGAGGTGCCCTCAAAACACTCTACTACGTCTACTCGTCTGTCTAATCTCATCAGTCTAGTCTCATCTGTCTAGTCTTGTCTGTCTAGTCTCGCATATCTAGTCTCGTCTGTCTGTCTCGTCTGTCTAGACTCGTCTTTCTAGTTCTTCGTGATCATCATACCCACTAAAATCCCTCCTCTGTCTCATCACAACACTCCACCTGGAACTGTGTCAGCATTACTTCGGGTGGGTTGTGGTGTTTGTTGCAATTATTTCCTTATCCTTCTTTTTGTTATCCTTTACTCGTTTCAATTTCGTCTTTCATCTTCTGTCGTGTGATTAACAATTTTTCGGTTTTTTCGTCACACATCTGGTCGTCCTTGTTAGATTCCTTGTGTCTCGTGCGATATTATGATCGCCTTCCGCTCTCTCTCCATTTGGTTCTGTTTGTATCCCAGTTTTGCTCACTTTCTAACATAAGTTCCATGATGTTCTGTTCTTATAGTTTTGTACCGCCTAGTGTCTCCGAGAGTCGAGTTCTTTCGTTCTCTGATTCTGTACATATAGAGATAGTGTATTGTGCGTCGTCTGGGATATGACCGCAATAAAAACACTCCGCAGTGTCTCTTTTCTTAAATCGTTCTAGGTATGCGTTGAAGCACCCATGACCAGTGAGCGCCTGTGTAAGGTGGTAACTCATATGTCTGTGTGACCTTTCGAACCATGCTGTTACGTTAGGGATAAGTCTGTGTGTCCACCTTCCACTAGTTTCGTTATCCCATCTTGTCTACCATTGGTCCATGAGTCATGCCTAGTCTCGTCTTTATAGTCTCGTATGTCTAGTGTCATCAGTCTTGTCTCGTCTGTTTAGTCTCGGCTGTCTAGTCTCGTCTGTCTAGTCTTGTCAGCCTAGTCTTGTCTATCTAGTCTATTCTTGTCCGTCTTGTATTGTCTGTCCAATCTTATCTGTTTTGGTTATTTAGTTAGTTACTGGATAGTTCCTCGATTTGTAGTTGTATAACGTACTGCATTTTGTTCATACTAGTTTTTATATGATGACCTGTATACTAGTTGCTTTTTATAAATATAATAACTGAATATAATGTTACAATAGAAGCAATGTTATGTTGAATGGATTTGGTCGGAGGATTGGTATAAACAGTGTTTTAATAAAACAAGTATAAGCTACATGGCATTGATTCGTTATGGCTAATTAAAACATATCTAATTAGCTATTAGCAAGTCTGTTGTGCTACAAAACTTATTTAAACGATATCCGAGAGAAAATGTACCGATTTGGCAGTTGTTAATTAAAACTTTCAGTTGTTTGTTATCATAAATTTGCCTGAAATGTACGATATTAGGAGGGTATTGTTTAAATACATTCTGCATTTCTCAACGGTGTTTGCTTGGTATATTGAAATATTTTAATTTGAAAATCGACAGTATCAAGTGTGCGTTGTAACTTGGACTGAGAGTATACACGCGCATATTCGATATCATTGTCACCCTATCCTCTCATGTATGTAATGCCTTGTAACGCGGTGTTGCTGTTAATGAGATTCTCGTAAATAAGAAGATAATGAAGGCTCACACTGGTGCTTTATATAATGCATTGGACGGGTTAAAATATAACAATGCTTGAGTAATCGCCGTAATACTTATGTGGATCAACTCTTCATCGAATTCAACGCGGACGTGTTTAATCGTGGTGCGGGAACCTTGCCACCTGCAATATGTCTACCGTACATTATCCGCTCTTTATTCTCTGTTTATTTTATTCGTATTCTCTAATAGTTACATTGTGGTTTGTGTTCAGTGGACTAGAAATTTTAATATAACTACACAAATATGCAATTTATTCAGGCAAGTGATACGGATAAACGAAGATAATGTAGGTGGAAATGAACTTATCTGTTAATTCGATTCATATTGTGCTTCCATTTATTGTCATTTTCCTTTATCAGAATGGGCCGTGTTAAATGATAATTGGTAATAAAAAAATTTCATTGACACCGCATAAGTGCAAACAATGGTTAATTAAAACGCCGGTGACACGTAATTCTATGTAACCCCAAAAGTGCATAACTTTGATTGGTTTACATTCCTAAAATTGATGTACACATTTATATAACCTGACGTATTGCGGTCGAATGATTTGCGGTTCATTATGAGACATTTTAATTTATTAATTAGTGAATATCATAAAAGCAATTCAATAAACCGACGCTAGTGCGTGTTCGGATATTAATTTCTGTTTCAATATCGGTTAACAATTAATGAAAATTAATTTTTCGGAATTGAAATTGCGCCTCTGAATTCTAATTAACTTCATATTTGTATTTTGCTTAACTTTCTGCATTTACGACGTAAGCTTCCACTCATCCAGTGCGGAAGGATTTTTAGAAATCGCGTAACTAAGGATGTGAAAAGGGCAGCCAAAGTTTTTTACTAAGATATCTATATCTGAGAAATTTGGTATTAATATTGGTTTTTGAAAATAAAGAGACACATGTTTCACCATTCTTTGAAAACCCGATTACGGGGACTGAACATTGGGGGTTGAATGTTTTTATAACTTATATCTCTGGAAGCAAGTATGCCGCAATATTAAAAATTGGCAGTTAAATTCTTTATACAAAATATTGAAACTCTTTGGAACCCTTGACTTGAACCCTTTTGGTTATACTATTTTTAGAAAATTTAACTAAGGGGGCTGCAAGTGCATCATAATCAATTATATCTACAAACTGGCGATGTTAGAGGTGTCAAAAGTGATATTTAAATTCTCTTAAAAAATGTGGAAACGGAATCATTTTCCAAAAATCCAGTTAATAGACATGGAAAATTATTTGTTTATTACTCATGGCTGTTTGTCAATTAAATTATTACCACATAACTGAAACGCAAATATTTAATCTTAATCTCAAAGTTACATAAACAAAACAATTGAATAAACACTCGATATTAAAAAAAGTGACGTGAAAGCCACAGAACTTTTTTTTTTCATTACAAAATTAAAATTAAAATTAAAGAATACGTTTTAAAATGTGTTTAAATTCTATGGTGATACCGCAGACTGATAAGAGTTCTTATGATGAATCCACACCACCGGAGACTATTGATAAAGCAAATTATTCATTTCTTATTCTATGACCCTAATTTTATTTTATGTAATACGTTCCCTCGCATGATTAATAAAAAATATTATCTGCAACTCATGCGGTATTTTTAATTGCCCACGAGAGAAATGTCGCTCTCGTGGGCAATTGGCAACATACCGCCCTAATTGCACAATATACTAATTTTTAATAATACTCATTTGTAGATCTAACATTTATCACAGCTGATCTCATCAGCTGAGAAATAGTTTATAATTGCAATATAAAAGGCAAATTGAAAATAAATATGGAAATGATTTGATGACTCCATATACAGTCGTACTATTGTAGACAATGGATCGTGTCATTTCCTGATGCCAAATTACGTTATGCAAATAACAATAATAGATATAACTCAAAACTGAGACGGACTTTTAGTAATGCCTCGGTTTTGAAAATATTTTATGTTGGGCAGTTCGACCGGTGGAGGCGTAATTATATGTTTGTACACCGGAATGTAAGTGAAGGTGGAATCCAAATTAATCTCGAACTTCTGGGTAGATTTCTCAGACATGTGAATGTAATGTCCCAAAAGAGGATAAACCTCTTGCCATACAACGCTATATTGCCCGCAACTTTGTTGACCTGCTTCCGTTCCGCCTGCGCGGCTTCTTGAATTTTGGTCAACTTCTTCTAAAACCTAGTCCCATCAACACTCTGCATGTGGTAGAACTCATGACGCGTTTAATGTTCGGTGGAATTTTCGTTGCGAAATCTTTCGGAACTGGAACATTAGAATCTATGTAATCCCAAGTCTTGAACGTAACCAAAGTGCCCAGATATCGTCGTCCCAGCGCTCACAAATATAGCGCCGAATAATTCGCACTTGTACCCACGAGAATTTCATTTAAATCAATGTAGACCAGTCTAGAGATGCTTGTTCTGATTCGCAGTTGATCGTTAAGATTCGACATGGCGCGACCTTCAAATAGCCTTTGAAGCGACATGCAGATATGTTCTGCCTTCAGCATGTAAAATCTCTTCAACAGGAAGGTTTTTATGTTTCCGTCGTCGCTGGCCATAGAGAGGACGTAGTCTCCGATGGCATGAATTGCTCTTGAAATGCTGTGATAAATCATCCGCTGTTGTGATGAAACCAAATTTGAATGTATCCGTTTTCCAGTGCGATTAAAAGTACTCTAATTTTCGGATGAATTGCTCTGCTCTTGAGGAAGAGCATACAAAGTACAGATAATCCCCGAATAGGCATCACGGTGGTTGGAACCAATCAGTCATATCGAGCTTTGGTTTGTTGCCCATTCGGTTGTCCTCTAATGCTTCGGCGATTGTCTTCAGTTGGTCTTCAGACATGTCTGAAAGTCAAAATCTAAATAAGGTTGTCCTCTAAGGACTTGCGGATGCATTGCTCTGCTCTTGAGGAAGAGCATACAACGTACAGCTAATCCTCGAATAGGCATCACGATGGCTGGAACCAACCAGTTATATCGAGCTTTGGTTTGTAGCCCATTCGGTTGTCCTGTAATGTTTCGGCGGTCGTCTTCAGTTGGTCTTCAGATATGTGTGAAAGTCAAAATCTAAGCAAGGTTGTCCTGTAAGGTTCCTCTATAATGTGCTATGATTGTGATGGTACCAATAAACGAGTGTCATTGCATATTTGAAAGCTCAAACCGCCTAACCTACGAAATTTTGAAGATGGGCCAAAACCAAAAAGTCTGCACACTTTTTTAAAGACCCGGTTTAATAAAATTTAGTAATTTACTGTTACAAGGGTCGGATAAAATTAAGTTGAAGAGCTGATCCGGTCCGCGGTATGAAAATGGTATTTCTGGCTCTCAAAAAAGTCCCTCAACAATTGAGCGAATTCTCCTTGCAACTGCAAGTATCATACATAGTTTTAATCTGCATTTTATTTAGAGTAAGATGTTAAAAGATTCAGTCCGTTTAGCTTATTTTCTAAAAAATTTCGGGAAAAAAATCCGAAGGTACGCTATTTTGCGCGTTATACAATAAATACTAATTTGCTTACATTTAACTAACAGGCTTACATTTCACCAAAACTGAAAGAGTTTATTAGTTCTTTATTCTATACAAAATTTTGGGTCATTTGTTGTATTATATGTTAATCCATGAGATGTCAAATTTTTTTAAGAGTTTTCTCTGGAAAAACTGGTTAAAACTAGGATTTTCAACCACCTAGAAACACCTTGCTATATTTACAGCGATTTCTTAAGAAGAAATAAAGGTACCAGAATTAGTTTTAGATTATCTGAATGTTTTAAAAAACCTTAACATTCCGATTTATGAATATTATTTCAAACAATAAGTCTAGAAATACTGTTTAAAAACAACATCGAAATTTAGCAAATTTGTTTGCAACAAGCAATAACTTCTAAAGTAACCACTCTATTGCATTCAAACATATTAATATTTTTAACTTGATTCATAAGTAATAAGTTTGATTTGTTTGAATAAAATTTATTCGAAAATTTGGGAGAAAATAAGTTCCGTATACAAATGTTTGTTTCAACTTAATATTATCCGGCCCCGTAACAATTTTCAAATGTTACTTCCGGTGATATTTTAATATTACTCTTCATATAACTAACTTATTTTATTACTTATTACTCTTATTACTCTTCATATTTGGTAGATATAGCTGACCTGAATTAATTTCACTTATATAAAAATCTTCACGAGCGAAGCCGCGAGCTATAGCTAGTTGTACATACAGCAATTGTAATAAAAATAAAAAGAGAACAAAGGAAATAACATAGTTGTACATTTACATGCATGTAATGAAACATTTGTTATCGTTTATTCTTGGTCGCGTAGTTTTAGACCGCTCTTACATTTATCAAAGAAACAGATATACGAGCATCAGCATAACAGTATTTGGTTGTGTTGCCGTTCAGGTTCATTTTAAGACAGCGTTCCACTCATTTTACGGTGTATGCGTTCATCAATTCATCAGAAAGTAGGATCACCCTAAACTGGCGGTGCATTTACCGAAATGAACCTTATTTCTGTGGGATATACATTAAACTTAATCCGCCCACATTTATATTCTCTTTCCGCTGTTGCTTCCTATATGTCTTCAGCATGTCGGATGCTTACTTACAGGAACTTGTAGAGATTTATTGCGGTTTTTCTCTATCGTTGCATTTTTTTACATCTTGCATTGTTATTAGGTAATTTTAAAGCGAAGACAATCAATCATGTCGTAGATAAGGTGTTTTTAAAATGAATAAAGTGCATATTCTTGGAGAAGTTTTCTTATAAAAATTGAGGAAACACATATAATCTGTGTCACATAATTTCGAGTTTATCGATATAAAATGGATTCACTAAACTTCCACTAACACGAACTTGGGGTTATATAAACTTGCATACGGACTGAAGTAAACAAAGCTATAAAGACTATCTGCTATGTCTAGTTCTTCTTTCGATTGTGATAGACGAACCAACTTCGGTAATCATCTTTCGACTATCCAGATAATAACTCAGGTATATTACCATGGATTTCTTGTTAAGCTAAAAGGTTTCGATCATATTTCCTCGAAGGTCTCCATGCAGAATAGAGTGCATCTGTTTCTCGGTACATGTTAATTGGTGTTGATGAAATTTCCGTGCGACAAAGGAAAGAACTTATTTACTGATCATATTAAACTGGGGACCTATATACATTATACCGTATAACTTGTCAACTTCTAATTAGAGAGAAATTCATTATAACTGGTTGTCATAGCATCTATAACAGAAGTTTTCCACATGACTGCTATTTTCAGCTTATTGGAACCTATGTCAATAGCGAATGTTCAAGTTGCTCGCTAAAAGCAGCTCAGTTATCCTTACGCCCTCGTTACCAGGGATACTATTTTACCAGCATCGGACCTCTTTTTCAAATCGTCATGTTGGTTCCATATTATATATTTTTTGTCGTTGCAACCTGGGTAACACAGTAATTAGGCGGAGTTGCAAGCCAATATGGTTAGTCCCGTCACCACCTGGGGATCCTATACGCGTTCCAAGGTTACTTTTTCATCCGTTTTTAGAGGTTACCACGGACGACGCACTCCACTGTGGTGTTGACGTGCGGGCGTGTAGCATCTCCATGGAAACAAAAGCAAGCGACCTCTAGTGCGCATTCGTGCACCGCCTTTAACACGCGTGACGTCAGGTCCGTAGGACTCCTCCCTGCCAGGACATCCACGGCGAGACCGCCTGTTGCTAGTCCTGCAGCTCTCGCACGCGGGTTTCCAGTGCGTCCTAGTTCCTGCGCGTCTCGATCGCGCCTTCTGCTTCGTTCACCTCGTGGTTCACCTCTATGTTACATTGGACCATCAGGTATTTTTATTCCTTTTCATCGATTCGAACTTTGCCACTTGAATATACGGTTTTACATTCCTTCTTTTAAACAAGTACTTTCATTATGTTTGGTCAATACTTATTTCGTTTATCGCGAGTTTGTTTTTTCTTATGAAAAATTTAACTAAAACTAAGAAATGTAACTTTGGTCGCAATTTTTTAAATTAAAAACAAACTTTCTTCAATGCTAAATTGTTTGTATTACATGCGAATAGGACGATGAATGTCCAAATTTCCGAAACCTTATTTAATATGAAATGCATGCGTATACATTGTCTATGCAGCATAGAGAATGCAAATATTTAGAATAAATCACACCGTAGTTTGATAATAGTGTGATTAATCTGTTTCGCGAGTACTATCTTTCTAGAGGCAGGCACTTTGAAACTTCGTACGGGCGCCTTCACCATAAATCCTTATTACGCCGCAATCTCCAATTTTCCCACAAGTTCGCTTCTTCGACGAATTCGATTGTTTTCACTGTCGGTTGCCCTATATTAAGTACTAATTAAAATTCTAACTTTGCTTCTCTCCGGAGGTCCTTTAATATTGTAGAGAATATGTCGCGTAACTTAGTAAATAAAATTTCGTTCACTAACCTATTTTCGCGACGTTATAGTACCGTCGCAACGTTCACTCGAAATATTATATAAATACGTAAATAACATTTCGCGTAATTACTTAGATCAAATAAATTACAGTGTGTGGGTACTAAATAGCAGCTATGCAATTATAATTCAAATTCCACGTTTTGCTGTAATCCCAGTTTAACGCGAACTAATATAATTTGAATTAGTAATCAAATGAATATTACGGTGGAGTAAGCCATGTGTACGCCTATAGATTATGTGGAAACGGAAAAGCATATCAATCGACCTGAGAAAAGTCCAGAAATTGTTCGGTGAAATGACGGTTTTTAGTTTGTTTCGGCAGATCCGTTAGGGATTAGGTCCATTGTGTCCGTGTGCCGGTTTGCTCGCATTACAGAATTAACCCGGCCAGAAGGGAAACTTGCTCCGAGGATTAAACTATTCCCCTGATCTAGGATTAGATAGATTCTGACGTCGAATCTCAAACCGGACCAGTGCATTTTACCAACAACAAGAGAAAAAAGAACTTTCCTCCCGACACACTCATCTAAATTAATATCGGACCATCGATCACTCCCTCCAATTACTTTTCTGTTTTCAATCCGGATGTTCATTGATTGTAGACAATTATTAAATTGGTCCAACAACAAAAGGGATATGGGCGAATTACAAAATCATGCTTTATAACCTTAATTAAGTTTTTGTGGATTTAAAAACAATTAAGTCGGGATTTCCTTGAAATCAAAACTTTTAAATGCTCGTTTCATCTAGCACCCCTTTCTGTTTGCTCTATTTGCATTAACAAATTTATATCAAAAACGTGATCCTTGCAAACTTTTACCGCCCTATAACAACCTAAAAAATATTGTAATTCAAATTTGGTATGATACATATTTTTAAAAAAATATTTAGTTTAAAATTTAAAAGCATCTACTTGGAATTTTAAGGTAAATTATTTATATTTAATTTTAATAGAGGGAGAAAATTTAAAATATTCGCAATGTCGCTGAATAAAACTGTATTTTCCAGGTTGTGATGGAAGCAGGTGTATGCAAGAATACTTGTAGTACGCGTGCTGTAATTAAAATGTCTAGCAGGCAAAAGCTGCTTGTAAGGCCGACAAATTTATTGTGTACATTCTATTTGAAATTTGTTTCGGGTAGGTGTGTAACACGATATAAATCTTTGTGCAATTTGTCTATGCCGGCTGATTTATGAAAAATTCATACAATAGAAATTTTATTATAAATAAAACATTTTTAAAATCAGGAATATTTGTGCAGTCGGTGCGGTTATGCGCTTATAAATATTTATGGTTCCTTTTCAAATTACTTACATTTAAAACAAATGGCAATTCTTTTTAGAGCTTCTAAAGTTTATGAGTAGATGGCTTTATTACTTAATTAAACTTTTATTCAGAGCTTCAGTCCAAAATTTTAATATTAAACCCGCACGCGAGATATGACAAACGTTAATTAGAAATTACAAAAATAACCATTTAAAAGAAAAATTGGTGTTAATTTATCAGACTCGCACTTCAATAAGAAAAGCGTTAATCTGAGTATTCTTCATTATTTTTGTGTCGCTCGCCGCTTTCTGTCCGTCCCCCTCGTCTTATTTCCTACCTTTTGTTCGCTTCTAATTGCAAAGGTTCCTCTTGGGCTAGTTTGTATTCAGATCCCGTGGACTAATTGTAGATATGGTAATAACCAAAGTTATGCCGAACTTTAAACGTCGCCGGAATTTCCGTTGACACAATTAAAATGTGAAATGCCCGATAGATGCATTAAGGGTTGTCCGGGTTTGCCACAGTCATAAATATTCAAGGTAGTTTACATTTAGGACGTAAAAAGAAAAGATGCAAAATAAGTCGGTCATTATATTATCACGAATTTCCTTACAGTAGTAAAATATTACTGCCAAAAGTTTAGTGCGGGCGTAAAAAAGGGTGCATCTGCGACACGGACGGCACTAAAATTGAAATGCTTAAATATATTACCTATTTAAGATTATATCGATTGTATAAGTTATTATTATTATTATTAGTTTGTTCCAGTCGCTTTCTCGATATACGGACCTCGGGGTTACGGCATTGCCATAAACATCGAACGCTTATTCCGAAAAGCTGTTTACTCTTCGCGCTCTGGCTTAACTTTCCCGTTATCCCACCGACGCCACTTACGAATTTTTTTAAATACAGAGTAAACAGGATTAGGAAGGAAATGCACAATAAAATTACTCCCCCACAACTCCTCGAAAAATACGATTGATTAGAAATAATATTAAATTCCAAACTCAAAGCGATTTGATTGTAAATTCAATAAGGGAAAAGAAACATTTTTTTTCCTCTCGTTATTTGATTTCGCTTAGATCATCGGTCCTCAACAAGGGGTTTATATATATATATATATATATATATATATATATATATATATATATATATATATATATATATATATATATATATGTATATATATATAAATATATATATATATATATATATATATATATATATATATATATAACGGCGTTACCAACAATTTATCTCGGTATCGATTCCCATAATTGGCGCTTCAAAAACAAACGCTCAGGTTCGAGCATCCGACCCTCCGCTGTTGAATAGGACGTGATTACGTCACGGCGAAGGTTATGTTATGGGTCTGGGAGTGGTCCGGGAACAAACACACTTAATGAACGTCACAAAATATCATTAAGTTCGCTCTGGAAATTGAGGAATGTTTCTAGTTAAATTCATATTTGAACAAGACTCGATATTTCCACGGTTCCGCGCGCCTCACATATTTAATTAACCAATTGCATTTCGCGCTCGGGGTTCTCTCTCACACGCAAACTAATTTTAATTATTCCCCTTCTTCTGGGAACTTTTTTTTGTTCCTTGCTATCTGAATATTATTGATTTCTTGTGAGCGATGCGATGAATTTCTGGTATAAATTTATATAGAAATTTGCTTTTAGAAAAAAAAAAATGGTTGGGTCAGGCGGTTGTAGGACAACGCGGACATTCCTGGCGTGCTCATCTTTATAAAATGTAAATAAAATCTCGGGAATGTCGATATGAAACTTTTAAATATTAAGAAGTTTCACAGGCGCATGCAAAGTTGAACCTTTTCATGCACGTTGCGTTTCGAAAAGAGGGACTGAGACGAATATGAATTCATTTCATTACAAGTTTTGTTTTATGTTTCGAATTTTCACGTCGATGGGTATTTAGGACATATCTCTCTCTCTGCCTCACCACACACTTTTTTTGTGAACAAAGGAAGACAAAGCATCTCCAGAGAAAATTATTTATAAATTTCATTTTAAGAACAAAGCAAAATAAAATACCCTTCTTATATTATGCTAATCTATAATATTGAGTGCTTAATAATTGACATTTTAATGTCACTTAAATTCCTTTCTTTACATAAATAGCGATTTTATTAAAGATATCAATCAAACTTTAACGTAATCATAACACATTTCCGTTTTTAGTGATTAGTTTTTTTTTAATCAATTATTTATGAATTCGTAGAGTGTACGTTTAGATGAATAATAAAATAGTTTTATATACAACGCTTTTAATAAAACATGAAGTTTATATACACATTATATATTGAGAAATTCTTTTCTATTAAAATCAATACTCCGGCGGTCGTTACTACTTGTATTTCTCATAAATTTAATACATATTGTACACATTCACATAAAATTTCTGATTTCTACACAATAATCAAAATAATCGCTCAACACAATCAAAATTAACAAAACAGTCGGTCTAAATAATTTTAAAATATACTGCAGACTACACAGAGCAAAGTATTATTAAAATATATCGCTAAAAAAAGCACGGCGTCATAGAAGCAGTAATATTGCGAACAACATACTTGGACACCTTCCTAGTTAAGTTATAATCAAAGCCTTGATTCGCCTATCCTATCATATAACCATTATAACAATAAGCTCATATAGCATCAGATCAAAAATGGGTTGGGACTATTTAGAGAAAATAAACAAAAAGCCGGAAAGCTCTCTGACTGAAAAACTTTTGGCATAAATTATTTCCGTATAACATCCTCACAGTGATTGTAAACATTACTGACAGTAATTGTAAATTCATGAAACATCTTATATGATGATGGATATTTGGAAGAAAACCTCTACATAAGGCCATAACTGGGTAGGTTGAGTCAAAACAATTTTGCTTACACTGCAGTCAGATATTGTGTGAGCCTACACGGAAAAATATTAGGCCTAAAATGTAGGACGAAATATAATCAGGAATAAAACGAATATATGATATTTTGCCGTTAAATTATAACCACAAAATGTGATTTTAAATTTTAATTTGGTTATAACATTTTAAATTATATCCTAGATTATAAAATCTCGGATATAATTTTGAATTATATTCTATTATAATTTTGCTTATAATTTCGTTTACAGTCTGCACATTTAACTTGATTACAGTTCCAAAATATATTTGAAATAATAATTGTACTTATAATTGGGAGATATATCTGAGAATATAACTTGCAAAGTTTTTCTTGAGATAATAATGTAACTATTGGTGAAACCATACTACATTATAGATAATCATATAAATGTATTAAAGGCGAAACATTGTCTAAATATATAAATATATTCAACCTTTCCGTAACTCTATAATTTTATTACCTCTTTTTAAGACTACAAAACAAATCTCATGTTGAAACAACTACTTCCTTTGCTAATACAACGCAGGATATTGAATTATACAACATATATTTGTATGTTATTTACTATCCCCCAGTCCACTTTCGTGGCACTAAACCAGAACTAGATAAATAATATTGTTTTTAAGATCTCATATCCTTCTATTTAACTTAAGTAAATAACCATCTGCAGGCGCCTTTCGAGATTTTTCTCTTAATTATCTCTTAATATTCAATTCAATTAATATCTTAATTATTATTTAAATCAATAACCTGCTAAGTTCATGTCTCTCTACTGAAATGTTTAAAACAAAAACATAACCTCGTAATCCACAATTTCAAGTAAGTGGATTCCAAGTTATAATTGAAAACAGCAAAGCTGCACTGATGAGAGATAAATCTTGAAACGCGTCTGCAGATGGCTATTCAGTTAAGTTAAATAGAAATACATGATCTTAAAAACAATGTTATTTATCCAGTTCTTGTTTAGTGCCACGAAAGTGGACTAGGGGCTAGTAAATAAGAGATATCTGTTAAAAATATAATTTTTATAATTGAATATTTATTGATCTATTTTATAATTTTATATTCTGCGTGGTATTAGTAAAGGATGTAGTTGTTTTAAGAAGTGATTTATTTTGTAGTCATAAAATGACATAAT
The DNA here is from genome assembly GCA_944588485.1 of Phosphuga atrata. Classification (NCBI taxonomy): domain Eukaryota; kingdom Metazoa; phylum Arthropoda; class Insecta; order Coleoptera; family Silphidae; genus Phosphuga; species Phosphuga atrata. The sequence continues at coordinate 45,039,175 of OX155898.1, forward strand.
AATATTATAGAGCTACAGTAAGGTTGAATATGTTTATATATTCAGGCTATGTTTCGCCTTCAATAAGTTTTATCTGTTAATGTTGCTTATAATATGGCGATATATCTACGAATATAACTTGAAAATCATGTTTTAAAAAAATAATATGTTATAACTTTGTTAATAATTTACGGATATATCTACAGGATATAACTCGAAAGAGATTTAAGAAATATATTTTAAAAATAATCCATTATAAGTTTGCTTATAATTTGGAGAAGTATCTACGATCTTGGAGAAGAATCTATAATCCAAAAAATATATTTTAAAATATAATATAATATAATATTATTATGTTTACAATAATAATTATAATGTTTGTTATAATGTTAATGTTAATTATAATATGTTTAATTTATGATATGTTTGATTATAAGTTATTTGATTATAATATATTTACAATAGTATATTTTGCAACTAGGGCGGTAGGTTGTGAATTGGACACGAGAGCGAAATTCGCTTGAGAGGGCAATTGACAATACCGCCCGTATTGCAAACAATATTTTTTATTACTCATGCGAGGGGATGTGTCCTACATGTTTGGGATCCAGGTGCCATCCAAAAAACAAAAAAAATTAAATCAAAAATTAAGAATTTGAGAAATCTTCTCAGTCTCCGGTATCATCATAGAATTTACACTCATTTTAAAATGTTTTCTTGAATTTTTATTTTTATTTAGTAATGAAACAAAAATTCTATCACCTTCACGTCACTTTTGTAATATTGAGGTCTTGATTGTGTTCATTTAATTGTTTTTTTTAATGTAACCTAGCGATATTGATTATTTGCGTGCGTTACCCAAGTTATGTGGTAATTCAACCAAAAGTGGCATTTCTCGTACTAAAAAACGTGCGCCATGAAAGTACTTTTTATGCCTGAGTAATTAAAAAATAATAATTCAGGTTATAAGTTCTTCCGTGTGTGAGCTTCAGTTTCGCTTATTGATCGTCATACGAATACTTTCAAGAAACTTCCCAAAACGTTCTTATTCCGCAAATTATCTGTATGGTTTCTGCTTAACAAATCGTACGTATTGGGAACATAAGATTGATTGGCATCTTTCACGAATGCTGTTTTGCTACTAATGACAGCAATAATAATTAACATCTTGCTCCTTTGATTTCGATAACCAACTTTGCCTTTGGGTCTTTCTTTCGCATGTTCGCACATCTTAAACAATATCAAATAGCACATAGTAATGCATTTTGCACCGAAAATAATTTTTTGAACAGAATTGCTTCAATACCAGAAGCAAGAAGCAATTAAATAAATAAATATGTTTCATCAACATAATACTACATGTTTTAAAAATTACATACCATTATGTTTTAAATCATTTAAATGTCCTCCAAGGCTGCATTTGCATTGGCCTACCCGCCCAATTTTGGATGACACTCTTCAGTAAGTCGGGCTGGATTTCCGCAATGGTTCGATAAATGTTGTTCTCCAGTTAGGTAAGAGTTGTTGCTTTATTTGCGTAGACCAACGACTTAACGTAGCAGCAGAGATAAAAATCTAAGGGCGTTAGATTGCACGGTCTTTGTGGCCCCTCTACGTCAGCTCTTTTCGAAAAAAACGCGCTTCGGGAACTTCTCTTGCAATAACGTGTATTATTCGCTGTAAAGAACGTAGTAGCACTGTCCACCGCGGGTCACAAAGAGTTTATTATCATGGTTCTCTACCTTTCGCCGTTAACAGTCTTCGCCTGATCTCTTTTGTTTCGAAAGTTGTACGGACCAATAATGCCGCCCACCCACAATTCGCAGAAAGCAGTTTCAGTTTCTCAGGATATAAGTGGTCTGTTAGAAAAGTATCCGACCTTTAGCCGGTAAAAAAACCTGGCATACCTGGAGCGTTGGAAACCTAATAACCCTCAAAGTAGTCTCCTTGGGACTTCACACACTTCTCCCATCGGTGCTGCCATTGTTGGAAGTATTCCAAAAAAGCCTCTTTCGGAATCGACTTTAACTCGGCTGTCGTTGCAGTCATAATGTGCTCTCTTGTCTGAAATCGCGTTCCTTTCAATGACCCCTTGGCTTTGGTGAATAGCCAGAAGTCGCAGGGGGGGCAATCATCAGGAGAGTAATGAACCTGTCCAACCAGAGAAGCCTGTTTTTTCGCCAAAAAATTGTGAACCAAGTGCGAAGAATGTACTGTAGCATTATTGTGATGGAGTCCCCATATTCCTGATGACCACAACTCCAGTCGCTTGCGTCGCACAGCATCACGTAGGCGACGTAGGACAACCCTCATTTCACTTGTCGTCAATTTACTTGCATTGAAAAACCGACGAGAGAACTACACACTACGTCACTCAAACGCTGCTCGACAGCAACTGACGCTATCTACAGGCGGGCAAAAAATGCACGCATGCGCACGAAGGTTCAAGGTCAGCTCATGCAAGCGCACTTGATTCAAATCCATCAGCTTTTCAAATTAAAAAATAAGGTAGGATACTTTTCTAACAGACTACGTAAGTGAGTCTCCAGTATACCCCGTTTATGGGTGTCGATACAAATGTGGCAGTTGTGTTTATTAAAGTATCTAACTAAAAAATGTTCTTCCCTGAAGATGATTTTTTCCCCAAAACGAGAATCCGTCTCCAGCGGCTCCAAAGCCCAGTCCGCAAACGTGCGACATGATCCGTGGTCTCTTGGCTTCAATTCTGGTGCCAATTGAATCTAATAGGTATGCAGATGCAAGTCTTTCCGCAAAATGAGTTGTTGTCTCAGAAAGACCAAGTTATTCTGAACGACGAAAAATGGACAGATTTCAGTCTTAACGCACACTTTCAGCAAGAGTACCAACGGCAGGCGATTACGTATAAGCTTTACTCGATCAGAAGCTAACCCAATTTTCTAAAATCTCTTCGATAAAATTATATAAATAAATTCGTTCAATCGTGGCCTTATTTGGGCGATCATATCCGACCGTAAGCATCACAAAGTGCGTCTGTCTGACTTACAGAGCACAAACTTTTGATAATAAATTTCCAAAACTTGTGTACGTTCTTGAAGCGTGTAATTTTGCATGATTAAATGGACGCTATAGCAAAGTACAAACAACACAGCGTTTCAAAACCGAACCACAATTAAATGTCAAAATTGACGCGTGACAGTTGAAACACCCTATACTTAATATATACTTAACACCCTATACGTAAAACTATCATTTCCGTCAAATACGTAGTATTATTCAATTCATAAAATTTAGTGTAGGAGGAGTCCAATGATGAAATCTTGCCCAGGTCCCCAAAAAGCTAGTTACGGCTCAGCCTCTACGGATTTCTTAAAAACCGTATAGCACCGATTCTAAAGGTGTCTATTGTTTGACTCAGGAATAAGTGTAATCTTTAAACCTCATTTGGATTCTGGTATTATTAAAGTATACAGGATTGAAAGAAGTGCTCAAAATGGGTTACTCAAGTACCACCAAGTCACCATCAGAAACGCAAGTCGAAAATCTACAAAATATGCAATGTAATTAGTTGTATAACTTAGTTGCAGCTTAGATTAACATTACTTGCATTTTATGGCTGGCTGAAACTTTGAAGGAAATCTCTTTTTAGTTCATTTACTTCTTGCTACCCCGGCTTCATACGTTCACTAGATTATGTACCTTGTCCTGTAGACTCTTTTGTGTTTTCTAGCTTTATAAATCCCGCAGTTTATCTTCTTTGTTCCCGAAAAGAAAACCTATTGTTTTTGTTTAACATAAATTTAGAATTTGTAAGCAACCCTAAAGCCATTTCTAACAAATAACATATATATATATATATATATATATATATATATATATATATATATGTATATATATATATATATATATATATATATATATATATATATATATAGTGTGTGTATATAAACAAAGGTAACAAACAAACATATTGATTTGTTTATATACGAATTCAATTTATTCGTTGTTTGTTTTAAATTTGCATAGACACATGCTCGTCCCGTTTATTTGAAATGGCATCCTGGTACGCGTAGGGTAAAATATTTTTTTTTGTTGCATCACTTGTTGCAGCAACAGTGGGATTCTTTCGGCGGTCGTTTTGTAATAACGCTTTGTTAAACCTGAGATATTTTCGCTTTTCCCGATGATATATTGAGCGGACGCTGGACGTTTGTCATTGCATATACATGCAGAAAGTTGCGCGGTTTTGGAACTACGACAAACAGCAATTTATTTCAACATTGAAAACTCGGGATTCGAAATTAACCGGACATGAAACGAAATATGCGCTTTGAATAGAATCGCTAATTACAGTTGCCATTTCGCGTTCCCGAATCAGTTTTACGTCTATTTGATTTCAGCTCCAATTATTAGATTACATGGAAAACAATATTTAATGTGGTTTACATGCTCTCCGACACATGTTTTAATATAAATTAATATCGTGCATGCAATAAGGGGGATGGAATAAAAAAAGACCTTTGGGGGTAATTAAAATTCGTTTAGTACTACACAATCTGCCGACATATTACAAAATATTCTCAACGAGGAAACCTTATATAGGCTATGAAACCCTGGCTTCTCTAAAAACATCTGGGAATATAATCTTTTTTTACGGGGAGTTGCTATTGGCAACTCTAGAATTATATAAAAATAAGGAATTTGCACGTGTAATTGAATTTTGATGAAGCTCAACTAAAATTCCACAACGTTTAATTAGTTTCTTTTTCTGTATATGTTACGAAAACCAATAAATAACATCTCACTTGGATCTCTCTGTGCTCGGTCTCTATTTACATGCAAATTGCTTTGTAGCATTCTCAGCTATCTGACGTAACAGGTAATTTATTGGCAGATTTGAAAAATAAAGTAAAATTAACGTTAAAAAATGATTGACCGGCTGGCAATTAAGTAAGGCCTTATATTAAATATTTATATTGTAATACAAATATCCGTGAGTGTGAATGTAATGAGGGAGTTGGATACGTGTCGAAATCATAATACATATTGACGCACCGTGGAGTGGACAAACATGAAGAGACGTCCAGATCCAATCAATATCGTAGCACGTGCGTCGAACCATTCCTTATCCTCTGATGAATCGCCTCAGGTCGTGCCAGTTCCTTATATTACATATAGAGTTAGCCCTCTATACTTTATCTATATATGTGTATATTTTATACAGCGGAGTATATATCTAGTCAGTATTTATTCGCTGACCGCGTTATCAACTTTCCGCGTCCGGTTACTCGGTTCCCCCGGGGACTTTGCAATTACACTCTCTGAGCAACACTTACTCGGCGGTTGGCCTGCTATCTCTCCTTTATGTGCATCGTGCAATATAGACAAGCGACGAGTGCTTCCCTACCGAAGGCTGCCGGTCGTGTCCAGTTAAACCTCTCCTACTAGTTTCACTCGCGCCACGACGCTATTACTCAACCATCAAACTTCCCTGCTAATTATACCAACCCTGATTTCCCGCAGGATATGCATCGTATACATTTTATTCCGTTGCTTTCATACATTGGTTTATCCTATTTCCGCAAAATCTGTTTTCGAAGATGAAATATTATTTTAAAGCACAATGCAAATTCATTAACTAAACCCCTAGAACATCTCGCTGCTTACAGGAAATAATAATTCCCCGAAAGGCATTTAATATATATTTCGCATTAGAAGTTGGTAGATAGACATTTTTTGTGAATTGGAGAGTCTAATATTGTGGTATCACAAAATTTTTAAGAAATAAATCAAATAAATGGGAAAATAAATATTGTATTCTTTCTACGTTCTAAATTACAACAAATAAGATAAACAAGATGAATTAGAGAATATGTTCAAATTTTTCTCCATTTGCTTCCCGACAATAGTGAATTCGGGTAATAAAACCGTTAAAAGCATTTTGCAACCATAGTCGAGGAATGCGTGCTATTTCGTTATGTATTCTTACTTCCATGTTCTCTAATGTTACTGGACTCTTTACGTCCACAAGCTCTTTAGATGTCCTCAGAAGAAATAATCCAAAGTGGATTATCATTATATCCTCTTCATCCAATCCATCGCTTAGAAAAAGTTATATTTAAATACTCGCGCACTTGCTGAAACCAGACATCTGGGTGGATGAGTTCGTTATTATCTGGGTGGGGTCGAATTTCTTTATTCGTGGAATGATTTGTGTACGGAACATTCGGAGGTACTTTTCAGATGTTTGTGTTCCACCCATAATAAAAGGACCGATTATAATACCATCTAATATCAAAGATAACACATATCCTTTGCGGATATTGAGAATGAACTTCAATTTTTAAGTGTGGATTTACTTAGGCCTGTATATCTGCAGTTGTGTTTATTTACAGAACCATTCAATTGAAACGTGGATTCATCTGACATTACAAGGTTGTTCATAGAATAATCGTTATCATTTATTAGTTGAAACATTACTTGTGAAAATTTAACCCTCCGGTCAAAATCATCTTCAGATAATTCCTAAACAAAATGGTTTCAACGTTTCACAATTTTATACTCTTCTCACTGACGTTTCAGATATATCATGGTCTGAAGCAGGCTGACTGATCCAGCAAAACATTTAGGGACGTATCAACATTTGTTGCCGTCCTAGGTATACCTGAGAACTACGATTTTTCACACCTTCTGGTTTCTTCAAACTTTTGAACGGTTCGTGTTACTGTGGACCTACTGATAGGGATCCTATTTGGATGAGTGTCATTAAATAAATGACATGCTTCCGCGTGAATTCTCTTGCGATTAGCATAACCAACGATTATTGGAATTTCTATCCTCTCAGATTCTGTTAAATTCATTTCTTAAACTGGTTGAAGTAACTGTATTAAGCTTAACAGAATATCACATATATCTTATTATTATTTCTCTTCGTTCAATTAAAAATATCGTCAAAATATGTACTGGTATATAATATATGAAACCTATAAATATAATTTCTTAAATCGCACGCGAATTAATTCTACATCATATTATACGAAATTTATTATTATAAAAAAGTATTAAATTAAATATTAAACCTAAAATATATACTTTTAATAAATTAAAAATAAATTAAGTTGAATTAAAAATTTTGGTAAACCATTTAAAGATTAATTTGACAAACCACATCTTCGAATGTAATGCAGAATAGTGAGGAAAATATCTCAACATGTATCTATATATTTGTCCGCGATGGAAAAAGTGATAAATTTCTCAGCAATACTCTGTGAAATGACGGTCGCCCGTCATCTGTTTCAATTGTGGGTTCTAATGTTAAGGCATCATGGCCGTGCTGTTGTTGGACGAATTGAAATGATGATAGATGATTGTTTGGATGTAATGCAGAAAGAGAAAATTGAGAAGTATGACCACCCATATTTCGCAAGTAGTGCTAGAAATGTCACGTCACTAAAATTGTATTGATTATAGTTGCAATATTTGTCTGTATAGAATCCGTGTATTTAAGGAAAGTAAAATTTGCGGATGTGATAAAATGTATCACATATTGTGTTTATTGATTTTCGCATTGAGTGTGTACGTGAGAGATTTCAATAGCCCCGAGAAACATGTTCTGATTTTTCCGAATCAAATGCTCCGGTTCGTTTATTTTGCGGGATCAGGTGATTTGAATTCGCGCGAAACAAAAAAAGAGGGGAATATTATTTGGAACATTTCTCATATTTTGCTCTTTGAACTTAAAATCTTTTCATCTCTCAAAAACGCAATTTTCTTTTGTAAAGTTTCTTCATATTTATACATAAAGAGTGCTTTTTCGCGCAATAATATATATGTATAAACACGGCAGCTTTTATTGCATATGTTTAATTTAGTAGGCAACAGAGTGCTATATGAGCGATTTTAAAACAGTGTTTGCAATGTGTAATTAAGTTTCAACTTTTATATTCCTGTCGGGTTTTGCATTGTTCGTTACGAGTAAATACTTGAGGAAACTTAAACATAATTAACATTAAAACGCTATCTTGTGACCAGAGAGCTAGGTCCGAGACCAGACACGACCATTAGTCTCTGTCTTGTTAGAACGGTCTCATTTCCTCACACGTATTATGACGTTGATTAACATCAGTGGCGAGCTTTATGGGTTTCAACAGTTTATTCGCATTGCCGAATTAAATTTCCTTTGCACATACGCATTAAAGTGGTGGTGCTCCTTTAATTGAGTTTCGCCAGACATCATTTATACACGCCGTGATTATTCTATATTTCAAATTGGTGTATTTATTACACACGAAATTCGTTTAAATGAAGAAATTTCATTAAAAAACAATAATCAGATGTATTCAATTTCAATTTGAATCCGAATAATGGAGACCATTTCATCCTAATTCTGGATTTGCGACGGTTTCTGGTGCCTAAACCACTCAGTCCTCATGAATTAATCATCTGGAGATGTTGTGGCTTATTCGTGCGATTGTTGGGACGCGGCGGAGAACTTTCGCACGTCTGTAGAATAGATAGAAATGTCGTCATAAAGAGTACCTTGCAGTGTGTAAACCTTTCAGTGGCCTCAAGTACACATAAAGCCGGGCTTTGACGTATCTTCCACCCCATACGATTCGAACATTACTTATTTATATGGGCCGTTTCGGATTTACCAACTTATTCAATTTAAAAATGATATTGTCCTACCATAAAACGCTTAATAATACAGCACAAGGAACTGTATAAGCCTATAATAAAATTCGTGCAAGTTTTAGTAAAGTGCTTCATCCATAATTTCGCTTGTAAATAAAGTGCGAGCTTCTAACAATTTAAGTTTCGGGTTTATCCCGACGTCGGCTTAGCATAATCTCAGTATGGGCAGAATACGTGACTTAACTACTTTCATATCTGCGCTTGCTTTCAATATTAGCTTTTTAATGGCAACCGTTACCCTTAAAACTTTTTGTACCTAATGTCTACGGTTATTCGCTCCCATATTGTTTGTTATTCTTCCGTCGTCCAGCTCGATATTTGATAATTTGATCATTCTTTAAGTGTTTTTCGTACATATCTAGTCGATCAGGGATGACAAATGAAATAGAAATCCTACCCAGCGGCACTTAAATAATTGAATCTATTTTTTGTTTGGCGTGGAATCGATTGTCTCATGGTTATTGGAACACTTGTAGAACGAGCATATTTAATGGACGATCTCGAGACTGCTCCGTCCACCATTTGTCTTACGTCTCTCGGGCCAGTGCATTCTCAATCAATTTCATTGTTTTTTCTTCTTCTTCTTTTCCAGTCACTCCGGTGGGAAGCAGCTAAGATACTTAGTTTTAATTATATCGAGACACAACTGAGTATACTCTGACGTTTATTGGCTACTCCTTCGTCATGCTTTTTCTGCGTGTTTGTTTGTGAAATTTCCCCTGTGACTGCCTATCAACTGCTTTTCAAAATTATCTTTAATTTAGTGTGTTTCTCCATAAACAATGGTAAGTTGCCGTTCTAATTATTCAACATCTCCTCCTTTTTAATGCCGGTGCAGCTTTATACTATAATATAAAACTATTGCAACTCATAAAAACTTTACAAAGAAGGTCAATAATGTGCTTTCTGCCTTCATCTGTCAACAAGATAGTAGGAAAACTTTTCCAAGGTATAAAAATTACTTTTTACTACTATCCGTAAGAATACATGTGTGTGTATGTGTGTGTATATAAATGTTTGCTTGCTCAATACTGTTGTAGAAAACTAAGTGTATTTGACTACAACCACATATTCCAGAAATTTGACTTTCTTTATGCTTACAGTACATCTCTCCTTACAAAATCTAGTCTCTTCAAATTTATATGGTAATAAATATCGACTTTAGGAATCCCCAATAAATTGCTGTCTCTATATACTTCAATGCAGTTTTACTTTGTAGTTAGAAATATTTTTTAAGTAAATCTTCTTTATTCGGGACTTTGGAGTACCTTTTTTGAATCGGAAATGGCGTTAGCGGACGGAAATAAGGTTAGGTTAAGTCGTATCTACATAGATCTCGTTTTTCAACAGTTCCAACACTTTGACATTTCTCAACATTGAAAAATTGAAGTAAAAGTACTTCAGGCGCGACTTGAGAGTCAGACCTTTTTTCTGACAAAAATAACGTAAAATAGAGTGGTCTATTACGTGGTCTGTTAGAAAAGTATCCGACTTTTAGCCAGTAAAAAAAACTGACATACCTGAAGCGTTGGAAACCTAATTACCCTCAAAGTAGTCTCCTTGGGACTTCACACACTTCTCCCAGCGGTGCCGCCATTGTTAGAAGAATTCAGAAAAAGCCTATTTCGGAATCGACTTTAGCTCGGCTGTTGTTGCAGCCATAATGTCCTCTCTTGTCTGAAATCGCGTTCCTTTCAATGGCCTCTTAATTCTGGGGAATAGCCAGAAGTCGCAGGGGGCATATCAGGAGAAAAGGAGCCTGTCGAACCAGACGAGTCTGTTTTTTCGCCAAAAAATTGTGAATCAAGTGCGAAGAATGTGCTGGAGCATGGTCGTGATGGAGTCGCCAATTTCCTGATGACCACAACTCCAATGGCTTGCGCCGGACATCCCCATATAGGACATCCCTATAGCACTCTTACTCTCGAGAGCACTACACACTACGTCACTCGTACTCTGTTCGACAGCAACTGACGCTATCTACAGGCGGGAAAAAATCACGCATGCGCACGAAGGTTCATGGTCGGCTCATGCAAGCGCGCTTGATTCAAATCCATCAGGTTTTCAAAATAAAAAATAAGGTCGGATACTTTTCTAACAGACCATATACATTCTGCTTACAAGTTTCCGATTTTGACAAATTTAAATGTTGTAGAAATTGATCCATAGATAAAAAATGCTCAAAATATAAATGTGTTTTCGTAAATGTGAATTTTCAATATTCGTTAATTTTTTTTTTAAATTGCTACGCACCTTTGAAAGAAAGATCCTCAGAAAGATCTACGGACCGATCCTAAATGGGCATGGAATTTGGAGGCTACGAATGAACCATGAACTAAGCCGGTTAATAAACGAAGCGGACATAGTGAGATATGTAAAAGCTCAAATAATAGCATGGCTGGGACACCTGTACAGAATGCATGACGACAGACCAGCCAAGAAAATGTACAACTGGCGGCCAGTAGGAAGAAGGAAAAGAGGCAGGCCAAGGAAAAGATGGATGGAAGACGTGGAGGAAAGTCTTAGAAAGATGGGAGTAAGGGATTGGAGAGAGAAAGCCGGTGAAAGGACAGAATGGAAGAAGATTGTTGTAGAGGCAAAAACCCACCGCGGGTTATAAAGCCAACAGAAGAAGAAGAAGTTAAAATTTCTTTAGGCGGTCCTGATAGTAAGTTTTTCTGACGGCAATAATGTTGAATAAAGTCTATAGTCCGCATACGCTGTTTCCGCTATTAAGAAGCAACGACCGACTATAGCATTTTGTGAGTATATGTGTTATACATGTTTAATTTATTTATTTGCTGTTTTTATAAAGTTTAATACTAACAATTGAGTCTGTGTAGCCTTTACGCGCGGTTGAAGTAAAATTTGCTTGCGATTTGTGTCGGGTATTACCAAAAAGAATAAATTTGATATTGGGGTGAAACCAAACTTATTATAGATACAATCATACGAACTTATTAAAGCGGAATATAGCTTGAATATATAAATAAATTCAACCTTTCCGTAGCTCTATAATTTTTTAAGTCTTTGTTAGACTACTAAACAAATCTCATTTTGAAACACAACAGATATTTGTATGCTATCTACTAGTCGTCGTTCCATTTTCGCAGCAGTAAACAAGAACAACATAAATAACATGGTTTTTAAGATTATATCTTTCTATTTAATCCAAGTGAATAGCCATCTGCAGACGCGTTTCGAGATCTATCTCTCATAAGTGCAGCTTTAATATTATAGAGCTACGGAATGGTTGAATATATTTATATATTCAAGCAATATTCCGCATTAATAAGTTAGAATAAATTGAATTTAGGGATTCAATGTTAATTTTCGTTCAGAAGAATATCAACCATTAATAGATTTTTTAAAAGTAAAATTCACTTTTACAAAGAATACTTCATAATATTCACTTCTGTGAACAGCGAGATTTAGTACAACAATTGTTTTTTCAAGTAATTTAACAAATTCACAGAGTGGAGTTTCTCATTTTAGTAATAATTAATAGACCTATATCATTGCTATCTGTATTTTCAGAATTAATATAGTATGTTGAATAGGCTAACACCATTTTTAATTAAATATAAGTTAATTGCTTATGACAGCAGACTTGCATTCCAAAAAAATAAATCTTCAGACACTGCCATTGTACACCTATATAACAAAAGGTTTAGTGAACTTTCACCGCGGAATCTTCACCACAGGAACTTTCACCGCAGGAACTTTCACTACTGAGCAGTTTCACCGCTGCGAAGTTTAACCGCCCACATTTCACCGTTCGGCAATATATTTAAATTCTCTTTGTCAAGTTAGTTTCTTCAGTACTAATTTTCGTTTCACTGAAATTGAAAGTGTGCTAAATATCAATTTAATTTCCTATATTTTTGTTTATGTGTTTTTTTTTTAATTGGATGGCTCGAAATTGCCAAACGGTGAAACTTGGGCGGTGAAACGTCGCAGCGGTGAAAGTTCCTACTGTGTAGAATCTGCGGTGAAACGTATGCGGTGAAAGTACCGGACACCATAACAAAATACTGGTAAAAGTTCATTGTGAGAAATGTCAAATGAATGAGAAATGTTACCAGGACATTTGACTGTGTGTCGCATAGTCAATTGATTAGCAAACTTAACATTCATGTATATTATGGGGAAGGCAGGTAAGTGGATATAATCATTTCTCAAGGGCATAACACAAATAATCAAAATATCATAGGGTAGCGAAAGTGCATAATCTCCACCCCTGAGTATTCGCATTGAACTACCACAAGCCAGTGTTCTCCTTCAGAAACACTTATAGCTGATATTTAGTCAATGATATACTGATATTTAGCTGATATGTCCAAGTATATAGTGCAATATCACTGCACTCTATACGCAGATGCATTTTCTTTCACGTTGATCAGAGAGATAATGGAGAACAACTTCATTACCTTTCAAGTTGATCAGAGATAAAATGAATTACACGCAAATATAGTGCAGAAATCCATAATTAAATGTTTTACTGCGAGTAGATAGTCGATAGTAGGCGAACAGCTAAGACAAATTTTATGATCTTTAGAAGGCCAAATAGAAGGCCTTGTGAATCTGGCAATATCATTAAAAATTGTAAGTATTGAGTTAAAGCGAGTCAACCAAGATACATTTCTAGGAATATACGTGGAAGATTCTTTAGGGTGGACAAATCATGTAGATTACACCATAAAAAATTAACAAGAAAGATTATTTAACAAGATCAATACGGGAAATCGTTAACCTTTAAGCTATTTTAACGATATATTATGCAGGTCCAATCAATCTTAAAGTGTTGAATCTTAGTATGGGGCTCGTTAACATACATTAGACCAGACAAAGGCAAATAGCGGCCCGCGTCGACATTTTATGCTGCCCGCGAAGCATTTTATAAATCAGTTTAATTACAAAAAAAATTGACTTGGTAAAACCATACAACATTATAGATAATCATATAAACTTAATAAATTCGGAACAAAGCTTGAATATATAAATACACTCAACCTTTCCGGAGCTCTATTATACGCGTCCACAGATGGCTATCCACTTAAGGTATCGGAAAGGCATGATCTTGATAACAATGTTTTTTTAATGGTGTTTGTTGACTGCCACGAAGGTGGACTGAAATCTATAAAATGACTGACAAATTTCACACGAGATTTGTTTTTGGTAGTCCTAAAAAGACTCATAAGTATTATAGAGCTCCGGAAAGGTTGAGTATATTAAAATATTCAAGCTTTGTTCCGACTTTATTAAGTTTATATGATTATCTATAATGTTGTATGGTTTTACAAATTCAAAATTTATAATTTATATCAATAACCTGCTATAAAGTTCATGTCTCTCTCACAAAATGTCAAAATTAAAAACATCTAAGCCTAATCACCACATGGGTTTTCAAGTGAGTGGTTTACAAATTGTTGTGCATGGAAGCAAAGCTGTGCTGATGAGAGATAAATCTCGAAACGCGTCCACAGATGGCTATCCACTTAAGGTATTGGAAAGATATGATCTAAAAAACAATGTCATTTTTATGGTTTTTGTTGAGTGCGACGAAGGTGGACTGAACGCTCTAAAATAACTAACAAATTTCACACGAGATTTGTTTTTGGTAGTCCTAAAAAGACTCATTAGTATTATAGAGCTCCGGAATGGTTAAGTATATTTATATATTCAAGCTTTGTTCCGACTTTATTAAGTTTATACAAAAAAAATATTTACGCATTTAAAAAAAAAAGTTGGTTTTGTAATTGTGTACTACCAAAATATTACTTCACTGAGAAAGTAATTACAAATTTATTTATACATAGCACCCACACATAATGATCTTAATTCGTATTCCAACATAAACAAAGCTACACAAGCAACATTAACATAGAATCCCTAAAGCATGCCTATAACATGCTTATTATGTTTACCACACCTGATATTTATTTTATTATCTACTTACCACTATTTCATAGACCTTGCACATTTACTGGTGTTGTCTAAAATATATCGTTATACGAACAGCATATATTATCTACTATAAGAAAACCTAACAATATTGTTATATCTAGGCGAGTATATATCGGTCGTGGTATACAAATAACTATTAAAATAGAAAAATGTTTAATGCGTCCCGCGGTCAAATTTTCATACGTAATGTAGCCTTTTTTGCCCACCCCCTGCACTAGACTATTATATAATAAACTATTTATTGCCCAGAAAGGAGTAGTAAGAGCTATTAGAGGAGTTGGCATGCAAATCCCTCTTCCAAACATTAAAAATCTTAGCATTACCGTCTGTCACTAGAATTGCTAGAATTGACATGTTTCATGCATTGACAAATGTTTCATACATTTACCTATAACTAACTAGAGATCAACACAATCACTTAACAACGGGGAATTCAAATCTATACCCTCCAATGGTAAATCTCTCTATCTGCAAAGGTCCGAACCAATTAGCGATAGAAATGTTCACCAAAAAAATAAAGAATGTTCCAGTGCTTCAAAAAAACAATTAAAAAGCATTTAATAGAACAAGCACATTACTCATTAAAGGAATAAGATGCCTTAATTTAGACATTTCTCAGAATTGAATTTTGATTTTTGAACCTTTAGTTTTATAATTAAATTATGATGATATTTGAATTAACTTTGTGATACTCGATGTAAATATGGCTTTCAATGTAGATTATATTATCAATAAATAAAACAAAATGTGAGTGTGGCATTTTTACTTTAAGTTTAATCTTCTAAGTAATACGGGCCACAATCGTCAAAGAAGTTTTACTTCAACAACGTGTTAAAGTTACTAATTTTTGTCACAGAAGAAATTAAAATATTCCATTTTTCTATGTTTCTGCACAAACTGGTTTAAATATTTGCTGAGAGGGTGGTGCAATCAGATTACCTTTATCCGCGTATTCCGTTCCGATGATGTATGTATTTATGGCACCATGCATCAAGCCCGAACCGGAATAATTTCTGGGATCCGCAAACAACCTCGTTCAAGCCCAGCTTTTTCAGCTGTTTATAAATCAAATTGGATTTCGGAACCGAAGTTTCGGATATTCCTTGCCAACACACATAATATGTATGGTCTCGAACAAATCGTTAGTTGTTGTATGCCCGCTCATATATCTTTACTATTGCTTTATGTGTCGGCGTATTTCATACCTGAGATGATTTCGAGAATTTTTGAAACTGCCTATCTATTGTAATTTAGTTTAACCGACCTATTTCGCGCATAGCTTTCCCTCCTTAAAAAAAGTAATCAGGAAGCACAATTAATGTTACATATATCGTAGTCATATTTGCTAGACCTGTTTCACTAACTAAATTTTAATTGAAACCGCAACATTCCAGAATTTGCTTTGATATAATTTAGTTCAGCTTTCATATTCAGGGAAACTAATTGCCACCCCCACATACCTACCGATATAAGAGCTTAATATAAGAAATATTGCTATGCATAGGATGTTAAACATAACTAGATATATCCTCAGTCAAAATATAAATTTTATATAGCTTTTATACAATAGCACGATGTTAATAAAGATGACTTTATTTGGAAGGATATGAAATTCGATTTCGTTTTTTATTGCCTTTAATAAGGCGTGAAAGTGTAGTTATTTCCAATTAAATCCCTTGAAATAGGTTGCGCGTAAAATTTTTCAAATTTATTTCTATCATTATTGCTTGTCTTGTCTCCGCACCGTGATTGCTGTTCGCTTATGGTAATCACAATCAGCGGTCCATTTCCTCCCCTGATTGAACTCGCACGCATATTTCGCGTTCCACACGTCGATCGGGCAATAATTACCAATTAAAAACCATTTGCATCGCTGCGGTATCTTGGAATCAATTTGCGTGCGACACAACAACCTCCGTCGGGAGTGCTTTACTTCAATTACTCCTGAGGGACAGGACGTCGCCTCGGCAAGTGCTTCGAGGTAAACGCCACTTTGAAGTGCGTTACTGAAGTTTAACTACTTTAAAACATATTAAGCCAACATTATGCTGCTCATACACATATACGAATGAGTTTATATTAGTTATATGTACATCCTAGGTAGTGTTTAAATGATCCGCAACGGGTCCACCATATCTGCTTTTAAAGAGTTTTAAAGCTTGTCTTGTACTAAATGTTATTATATTTTGTGTGTCTGGACATTAAAATGAGATTTATGTGGTTCGTAATGAAAGTCCAAACTGTGTGTGTGTTGTATTGGGTTGGTTTATTACGTACGTAGCGTCAAGTATATGTCGGTAGCAGGTGTGGCATGTTCGGAGATTCGGACAGCTCGTGTATTAATATCGCATAAATTAAACTATATATAAAGCTTCACTATAATAATAAATTATTATTAGTGTTAGTTATTACGCTTAAAAAATGGAGCGTCATAAAATTATTTTCAGATTCTAATATTTCCTCTTTGAACTCTTTAATTGTGGAAATGCATTTTTTTTTTCAAATCGTTATAATTTCTGAATTCAATTTAAAGCAATTTAATTCATTTATACATCATCTGTATTGAAATGTGATGCCTAACGTAGTCTACAAAATAAAATAATATTTTTCATCGACGTATCAAGATCCAATTATATTGTCGTGTGTTTTCTGCAAACACAAATTTGAACGCTTTTCGTAAACTTGTTTTATTAATATTGTTTCAATATTTCAATAATTTTCAATAGCTCGGTATTTCTGCATGAAATCCTGCGAAATTGCTCTCGCATCATTTTTATAGGTTCGCTATATCTCCTAAATATATTGAAAAATAAACATTTTAAGGAAAATTTCTAGTGCCATATAATGAAAACTAGATTTTATATTTCAAATACTTTTAAAACCCATTTCTAATATACTTTTATATGCTTTTATTTTATTAAACGTTCATTTTCCATTAAAAATTATAAGTTATAAAATATAATAAACGATTAAATAATATATTTATATAATAACACAAAACAACCTAGAAAGGTTCAGAGAAGGTAGAAAAACAGCATCTTATGCAATCAGGAACGAAAAGAGACTATACGAAAAACTATCCCTTCAACAAATACAAGTGTATTTCACTAAAAACAAATCCAGAGACACCTGGATTAGCAATTATTTAAAAACATTTTTTGTCACCTATTACCATTGGTAATATTGGTCACCTATTACCAATCCTTGAAAAGATTCCTGAAAGAGTATGAACTACCCAGTTTAAATTTTCGTGACATATCAGGGAAAATGGGTGGAAATGAACAAAAAAACTGCAACATTTTAGCACAATATTTCCAAAACCTGCTCAACTGTAAATCACCCCCGGAGAAACTGGAATTTAAAAGTCGAGACGAAATTCCTGCAGAATTATATCCACCAAATGCAGAGGAAGTCCAGTAAGCGATAAAATCCCTCAAGAACAACAAATCTCCTGGTGAAGATTGAATCCCAGCTGAACTTTTGAAACTAGGCGAGAAAAAGTTTCACTACACATCAGTACTATTTTTGGAAATTTGGCGAACCCAGAAGATCTGAGAAGTTTGCAAGATGGCACTTAAACATACGCTCCACAAAAAAGATGACAAATCTTACTTGAACAATTGCAGGGGAATTTACCTCTTATCTGTTCCATACAAGATCCTTTCAAGAATACTGTTAAGCAGGTTGAAAGCAGTTCTCGATGCACAAATAGGAGAATACCTAGGTGGATTTAGAAAATGGAGGAGCTGTTCGGAGCAAATTATCAATTTGAAAAACATAATCAGAACGCGTGCTGGCCAACCATATGTTAAAACTTTCATTGATTTCAGAAAAGCATATGACTCAATAAACAGAGAAAGCCAAATTTGTACTCTGGAGGTTTGGAAGTGATAGAAAAACCAGAGAGATTGTGCAGCGAACATTGAAACAAGTGAAATTTCGAGGCAAGATTTCTGAACCTTTGAAAATAAAGACAAGTCTGAGACAGGGTGACGGACTCTCCCCAATCCTATTTAATATCACTCTAGAAAAGATAATGAGAGAGACACTGGAGGAATACGCACACAAATGACGGAAGGGAATTTGTTAAAGCACTAACAATACACGCACTAGCTTTTGCAGATGACATTGCTCTCTTGTCCATGCACATAGGAGATGCAGTTAAACAAATAGATATCTTAGCATAGCATGCAGCTAAATTTGGGCTACAGATATCACAAGAAAAAACTAAATTCATGTCTAGCAAAGTTAAGGAAATTAAGGAACTTCATACAAATATTGGATGCATTGAGCGGTCAATGACTTTAAATATTTGTGAGAAACAATAACGGACACTGGAATAGAAAAAGAAGCTGCGAAACTTCGAATAGCTAAATTTAGGAGGGCACAAATTTTATCACAGAAGTTGTATAACAAAAAATGTTTATCTCGCAATGCCAAGTTATTACACTACAGCACAGTTAGAAGAACAGAAGTACAATATGCAGCAGAAACACTCTCCCTCAAGAACTAGTAGGGGAGCTCGAAAAGAAGCAAAGAGTAATTCTGAGAAATATTCTTGGTAGATACAAAAAAAATGGCGAAAAATGGGTAAAGATGAGCAATGAAAAGATCTACCAATTTATTAAACCGGTAGAAACAGAAAC
This sequence comes from Phosphuga atrata, assembly GCA_944588485.1. Classification (NCBI taxonomy): domain Eukaryota; kingdom Metazoa; phylum Arthropoda; class Insecta; order Coleoptera; family Silphidae; genus Phosphuga; species Phosphuga atrata. The sequence continues at coordinate 45,058,440 of OX155898.1, forward strand.
AAGAAAGGGAATCTTCAACATAAGTCAACAAAGTAAAACACCCAACTTTTGGCAGGAAGGAATAAAGAAAGACCTCACAACACTTAAACCTACAGAAATGGACTCAATGAACAGGGATAAGTACAGAAGGCAATAAATGAATTTGAGGTTTTTCGGGAGTCTTCAAAAACTAAGATCAACAAGAAACTAACAGCTGAACATCTGGCGGAAATGGAAGCAGGATGAATATCAGCGTTAGAGAAGAGAAAGAAGAAAAAACAAAATTTTGAACTAGAATTTGTAACGCGGTCCTTTCGCTAAAGTTCGCCAATTCGTTTAAATAAATAATAAATAATAATAATTATTCACCATAAGAACGATATTCAATATATTTATAATCCCTAGCGGGACTGAAATAAGTCATATATTTGTGACTATATGATACTAATTATATATTTGTGATTGTGTTACCGGATTAATCTGAATACAATAAGTTACATATTTTGCGCTTTTCAAGTTGCATATTGCACTTTTCAAGTTGCAACAAAACAAGATTTTTTAAACTAAATGCACAAAATTGAGTTTGACCAACCTTATAAGATATTTATTGTTTGTATACGCTTGAGGCATATATGAAGGTTGGATTTAGAAACTTCCATCAGCTTGGCAAAAGTTCGCTTGCTGTCGCGGCCTATTCATATTTCATGGCCCAGCTACCTACATGACGTTGTCTATTTAATTTCGGTATTATTAGTTGTCATATTCTTGCTCATAACGCGATTGATCATAAATTGGGTCTTGCCTGTGTTGATCTTAACGCAGACGCTATCAAAGGCAGGCTTTAGCCCTTCCAACATTTTTCTAGCTTCCTCCAGCCTTCGTTCGCTAGCAGAACAATGTCATCCGCAAACTTCAGTTTCTTTAGTTTCTCACCGTTTATGTTAACGTCCATTTCGCCCCAATCTACTTTTTTACTCACGAGTTTTAAGGGAGCAGTAAATAATTTTTGGTAGATCGAGTCTCCTTGTGGCTGCGTGCTGAATATGGAACAAGTTAGCATTTTAGTGGTTGCATTTTCGTAGATGCCTTTTATTAGTGTTATATATAATACCTGTTGTCTATTCTACACTCGGCCATACCTTTGAGCCTTTTGTGCTGGTTCATAGCGTCGAACGCTTTTTCGATGTTGAAAAATATTAGAGAGTGACTTATTGTATTCAACACATCTTGCAATGAGCGCCTTAATGGTTTGAAGACGGTCATTTGCCCCAAAACTCGATATGAATCCTGCTTGTTGGCGAGTTTGAAAAATATCGCGGTAGTTACCTATTAACGACATCGCAGCGAGAGGTCGCGCTACCGCGCGATATGTGGTCTGCATTTATCTGCTCTAATAAATCCTAACCTAACCTTTATCCAAGATTTTTTCTTATTTCGGATCGAGAGGTCGCGCTACCGCGCGATATGTGGTCTGGATTTATCTGCTCCGTTATAACCTAATCTAACCATCCATCTTGTTCAAATCTGTAGCTGCGGTGGCGTTAGGACGTAAGTACCGAAATCGCTTAGGTTTTAGTCGCTTTGTAATAAACGTACAAGTAGCGAACAGTTTATATATTTGTGATAAGAGACTGATGCATCTGTAATTTACTAGGTATCTCCTTTCTTGTGCATAATCGTAATAATGGCGTTTTTTATTTTTGACGGCGTTTTTTCTTCTATGAAGCATGTGTTGAATAGTTTACATTTAGCTTATATTAGTGGTTCTCCACCATCCTTTATTGCTTCTATCACAATTTCGTTCTCGCCAAGTGATTTGTTGTTCTTCATTTCTTGTAGCGAAACTCGAATTTCCACTAATTTATATGGGTTATGTCCTCAGAACCTTGATTTTGAGCTCTCGATATGTGGACCTTAGTTATGTTGTCCCCCTATACCAGGGGTCGGCAACCCTCGGCTCGCGAGCAACAAGCGGCTTTTTTGCTTAAGTTGTATGGCTCCTCAACCCATCCATAACATATATTTTAAGTTTATTACAACAAATCAAACTTTCATTTTTTAAAATAGAGAATTTATGTTTAAATTATATGAAAAAAGTACGTTCCCATTCCCATCCCAGATAAACATTTTCACATTTCACAGTTCATTCATTATTCATCAAGAGGTAGGAAACATAATAATGGACTTGGTACTAAAAATGGTCTATCAAATTCTATCATAAAAATTTATCAAAATTTCTATCATAAAGTCTATCACTAAATCATTGCGAAAATTTTCTTCATATATCAGTCAATATATTGACATATTTTCGTTGTCAAAAGGCTTCGAACACTTGGCCCTAAACCATCGTTTAAATCAGAATATTCTAAGACTGGTTACAAAACATGACTACAAAATGATTACAAAAAATCTAGTTTGCTATTGAAATCAGACAGTGCAACTTTACAACCTCAATAAAAAGTTGCGAGAAAGATGAGGCGATTTTTGTATATTTAATGAAATTTTATTTAAGTACTTCACATTCACTTTTAGAAATTATACTTTTTTGAAAATCAAAGATTTTTCTTGAAAGAAGAAATTATATGTGGAACAAAATATATATCCGGTGTCATTATATACATTATCAATTTGCGGGTCCATATATTATTGTGAGCAGAATTTTAGCAGCAATATCATAAACATAAAATGGAGGGAACCTAATATAAAACAAATCTCTGCATCAATTTATTCATAAAAATCTCACCAAATGTGATTGTGATTTTCATTAAAGTATTTGCATTGGGTATTATTCATGTATTTGTTTTAGTACATGGGAAAATAAATATATGTGATAATTAAAAATATAATTAAATATACAGAAATTTGGTAATACTAATGATCTACAGTATTTTTTAATACCATCATCCCTGCGGCTCTTGTTTGAGATTTTTAATTTTTTTAATTAAAATGGCTCTTTACTTAAAACCAGTTGCCGACCCCTGCTCTATATTTATACAACTCGGCATAGAAGTTCTGACTACCTGTATTTTTGGATACCTTCTTTTGATGTAACAATCTCACCCTGGATATTTGTGAGTTTACTATTGATGGTCTTCTTCCTGGTGGCTAGATTTCTTTGTACTTTCTGGCGCATATTTTGTTGTATTATCAGGGTAAAATTGTCGGTGTTGTATATTCGTATGTCCTTTCTGGTGGATTTTGATATCTTTTTATTGAGTGTTTTTAGCTAGTCCGGTCCACTGCTGCATTTGCTTTTTAGTTCTCCTCTAGCTTTCATTGGGCGTTTTGTGTGATTACTATGTTTCCCGTTGTCTTTGGTTTCTTTTGGACAGTACCTTTCTGCGCTCTTCAGAACATTTACTATCGTGTTGTTCAATGTTTCTGTATCTGTATGTTGAACTAGACGAATAGTTGTTCTATGTGCGTTTTTATATGCTGCTTATATTCTTCTGGTTCCTAAATATCGGTCCATTTTCTTATTTTAGCCTCACAAACCTCGATAAATAAAAGTAAACAGAATTAAGTTCTTCAAATCTTGAGTTACAATAATAACTGAGCAAAATTGAGTTATACAAAGCTTGATAGACTATAATAATTAGGCAAAATTTAATTGCTCAAACCTTGATAGACAAAACTAAATTAATAAAATTGAGAAACTAAATATCAAATAAAATATCCACGGAAATACGATGCTGGATTAATATGGAAAAACTTCGAAAATTTCATCAGAGATGTACACTTTTCAAAAAAATTCTGTACTGCAAATTACCCAGGTATCTGTACAACAAAATAACCTTCAGAACGGACGTTCATACAATTAATATGCGTAATAAGGGCTTGCTGACTCCACCTATACACCATACCTCAAAATTTAAATCTTCGTACACTTTCCAAATAACGTCCATCATTAATAATCTACCAATGGAGTTAAGGCTAGCGAGCGTTGAACTGTATAAAAATTATGTTAAAATGCAAAGAATACAGTGTCTAGAATGGAGTGAGCATTTAGAAAAATTAACGTTAATATTCCTCTCTTTATGTTAATCGGTGTAAGGTTTACTTAAAGATAACAAAATGGGCTTATGGAAGATTGAGAAATTCTTGTTAATTTCTTGAAGTCCTTTTGTTTCTCCATTCCATTACATTTGTGTATATTTGTATTTAATACGTAAATAAGATTGTATATTTCTTTGTGTGGAGGACAATAAATAATTTAATAATAATAAATGGACCAAATTGAGTTGCGCAAATCTTGGCAAACTAAACTAATTTGTCAAAATTGAGTTGCGCACATCTTAATAGACAATATTAAATGCACAAAATTCATATATTATTGATTCTACACCTGTGGTTAAATCTTCAGTCAATTGAATGTGATTTATATCACTTTGGCGTGTCGGATTTTCTATATAATCTAATAAATTCCTCTACGTAAATCCAATTAGAGCTCTAAAAAAATCGAGTTTTTTATTTGCAGAAAGTTGTAGTTTAACATTTTAAGAATATGTTTCCAAAGTTTTTAAATAAAATTCACAACCGTTCAGAAGTTATATCCTCCGAAATACATAATGAACCCGTTTGCAAATTCTTTAACCGCGTTTTTCTCAAAATCTTTTTCTGCATCGCAATTGATCTCATTTTAAAACTAGTCGTCAGATTACGAATAAATTTAGCATATAACTTCATGAAATCAATACAATGTTTATGAACCTGAAAGTTTAGAAACAAACTTAGAACCAAGAAAAAAAAACATTTATGGCAAAAATGGTGCAAAAGAACCGCCAAAATATTTATAGTTATTTTCAAATGCCTTTCATTTTCAGTTTTTTGCTTGTTTTATTATTTCCAGCTAATTCAACTAACTCTGGGTATAAACATTAAAAACTTTGTATTTTACTGGCATATATGATCAATAGGGAATATGCATAAATTTTTTTTATTTGCCTAATTTACTTTTTACTTCGTTTTAACATAATATAAATACTGTTGAAAGTGTTTTAATTCATTTTTAAAATATCATATAAATTGCCGATAAAATTTGACAATATTTAAACAGTCCCATTTTTCCGGCGTTTTGGATGACGCATAGCACTTTGACATTCAATGTTACCATTTGCATAGTTAAGGATTTTTACTTTGAATTTGCTATGTCAATAATGGAAAAAGCTAAAAAAACATTTTTTCTATTTTGCGTCTATAGTGGAGTCATTAAAGCACTCATATGGGCTCGTTAATGGCTCGCTGAGTGCTTTAATAATTTTATTTTTCAAGGTTGGCACCGTTGAAATTCAGAGCTATCAACCTGTCAGTAGTGTCAAATTTTCGGCGAGATAGTTTTGAGGTTATGTGATGTGTGGAAATTGCGAATACACAAATTTTATTAATTAATGGTAATAAACGATATAACACATATTTAATTTAAATTCATTTAAATCACTTTCAGTCATTTTTCTTCATAATTTATAATCTCACCATATACCAAAATGGCACTAGGTAATGGTATATACTATAGAAATATTTCACAGCAAAAGAGAACAGTGAATATTGACGCCGATAAATGTCATAACGTGCACGTCACATAGCATGGACAAATAGTGATGCGTTTCGCAAATTTGAATTTCGTTCGCATATTTTGGACTTTTTGATTTAAATTTTATGGCATTAAATACAAACTAAATGAGAAAATAATGGTATAGGTGTAATGTCAAGATAATAAAGTATCGGGGGTAAAAAAATCGATTAAATTTGAATCACTTGCATATTCCCTATTATACAGCTTTCATATCGCAAGCAGCCGACCAATTCACTCGCGGACAATAAAGTCCTATACATCGCCATATATTTCCACCATTTTTAGAGTTCCGTTGTTATCAACAAGGAACCCTTATAGTTTCGATATGTCTGTCCGTCCGTCCGTCCGTCCTCAGTTTAGCTCAGAGACTATTAAAAATATAATGCTGTAATTTGGTATGGATATACAGATTAGTCACGCCGACAAAGCGGTAAAATAAAATCTTGAATTTTTTTTTTGAGGGTACCTCTACCCTAAAGAAGTGGAGATTTTTTTTTTCGTCTAAACCATGGTGTAGGGTGTCGTTGGATAGGTCTTTCAAAAATAATACAGGTTTGTGAAAACAATATTTCGATTGAGAGAACCGTTTGTGAAATATAATCTTTAAAGTGCTAATTTTTGTTTGAGTCAAGTGTCGAATAGCAACTATTTCTTTCGAGCGCCAACAAAATTTTTCTACGGTCAGTTGTGATACGCGTGCCATAGGTTGGCAACCGCTGACCTAAGCATCTTCCGACACGTACCCTATTTATAGCAATAATCATTTCTTTGTTGTTACTTTTTCGAGGACAAACATACGAACTTTCAATGTCACTTATAAATTGGACTTGTTTTCGCTTGTTAACTTAATGCTTAATTACTTGATTACAAAATACCTGGACGACCAACAAACGACCTACATTAGTAATAATCTTAAAATCACCGACACGAAATTTGGAAAACAATTTTGGTCTTTCTCTAGACTGCGCCACCAACTGGTACTAGACATTATGAATACGTAAAAACATATTATTCGCACAAAAATAAACGCCATTTGAAGGTAAAATTTGCAATTGCTTAGTTGCCAATTGAATAGTTTCTAACGTGTATTTTTGAAATTTTGAAGTATGTTAGCTAGAAGTTGTAAACAGTAGCGATATCGATAAAACTTAAATAAAATATTAAATTTATATACCCAATAAAATATTTACGGTAGATTGCAGAATTTACTACTATTTTCTATATTTTACCAATTTTATATGTTATACACAATACGCCTCGGAAAGAGAGCTGCAGTTATTCTCTAATAGTCTTTGTTTATTTTTAAACATTAAGAACTGATTAAGTGAACTAAAAAAATGACGCATCATACCACCTAAGAACTAAAGGACTTATATAATGAACCAGGCAAAGTGATAAATATCAAGAGCCATAGACTGAGGTGGTTGGGACACGTAGCACAAATGGAACCAGAGTGTCGATGCAAATCTTAGAAACCATTCCGGAAGGCAAACACGAAAACCGTAAAAGATGGATGGACAGCGTAGAAGAAAACTAAGGTTGAGACGAGAGAGAAGAATGGAGATTTATTATAGAGAAAGCCAAAGTCCCGCAGTGTTAAGAAAGACGAAAAGATATGATATTTCCAGCTTTGACGAAATAAAAAATAACGTGATACGTTTGTTTATTTATTTATAAGGGTTGCGTAAATTATCTCAATTATAAATTCAAAGCGTCTTTTGTGTCGAGTCAAGTGGGTAACGTTTTCCTTTTTCTGCGCTTGATATTGTTTCTCGCTTTCGATAAAGGGCCGTCGTTTTATGTTCGTAAACATGCAGCGTTTCGCCGTTTGCGTTTCCATTATTAATTCAAAGTATTTGTTGTTTTAACGAACTCCTCCGGATGTTCGATGTCGGTGCACATACATTCAAATAACATTCTCGTATTGCCTGGTTTAATAAATGTAACCGTAACACATAACGCAGAAGCTCTGGTTTAGTTGTCGAGGATTACACACGACATGACTGCACCGTCACAGGCTCAGACTCGCTAATTAATTAACTCCATTCATCGGAAAGAACAAATGTAGCTCTCGCTCTCGTTACGCTCCCGCGGATTCAATTTGTTTGCATCGAGCGCGTAGCGGGAGACCTGCTGGGTGACCGAATGCCACTTTTTTTCTTTCTGTTAGCTCAAATAATACACGTGTTTTTCCCATTTTCGACATCAATTATTTAAAATGTTAGTTAAAACTGTCAATGGAAGCACGCAATAGTAATCATATATGTACATCCAATTAATATTACGTGTCTTCCACTACAATGACTTTTACATCGACTAGTAACATTTATGGTGTTATTAAAAATCATCACGTAATTTAAGTTTGCTCTTTCTGTTTGCGGTAATATGTTACATCAGTTATCTATTGCACATCATTTTCAATTGAATATACTTACAAAAACGCGAAGTATAACGTGTTTATGGAAAAGCGTTCTTTTTTTATTATACTTTTTAATCACGAGTTTTTTAGCTCTTTATTTAAAGCTTGTCACGATGGCACAGCTAATTAAAATATAGCAATTAATGAAATCCTCTTTAAGATTTCAGGTGGAACTTGCGCGTCCTTTAATAGTCCGCGTGATTATTTGGTCCTTTGCCCTCTCACTTCCTCTCGTCATACTCATTTGCATTTATATTTAATAGGCTACTCTAATTCTTTTATTGCGTTCTTCTTTAATATTCTTTTCTGTTGGTCTTGAGCTCTGCCGCTGCCGACTTTCTTTTCGTAATTATTTCTGATTGAATTGTGAAAAATGTCTAGTTACATCTCGACCGTACCAGCGTTTCACATAAAGCCTTCAAAATTCATTACGAACTTTACATAATTACTTCCCACCAGAAACGAGAATAAATCTTGATTCAATTCAACTCCTATTCGATATATTTGGATTGATGGACAAATCTTACCATTGATCTTTTTGGATCAATCGGCGGATCAATGTAGGAATATGTAAGGGGGGAAATAATATGAAACTCACTTTTTCTGGGGGAGGAATTGTAGACGAGCGTTGGGTTTATATGTGGTGAGATTGATTCGACCACTCTTGGGGAAAGTATAACAAATCTTTTTCTTTCAGGGAGGTCCAAATATATTTTACTTTCTATTTTGTTGTAAAATGCGTTTCTAATAATTTGTTTCTAATTTTTTCTAGGTGAGTACCATAAATGCCATCTAGGATCTACAAATTATTCCATTATGGGTAAGACTTATAGGTGTTGTGTAAATGTTTAGATTTTTCTTTTGAATCATTGTTATCAAATATGCATGCAACAAAATATAAATCTAACTTTCTCAAATATTAAATAAATATTTTGAATAATATGGATTTATTTTAAAATTTATTTACGATTTTTTGTTGCTTCGGTTTTAATAATATTTAATAAATTCGATGTGAGAGTCGCGAGGAAAAATTGCAATAAGATATATTCAATGGAGCACATCGCCTTGAAAACATTTTCATATAGGATGCGCTCCAAAATTCCATTCAATACTTCTTTGTATCGACAAACTAATAAAATCCCGGCGTTCATTTTGCCGTGATCCTCAACACTGACATAGCTCCAAAATTTCCCCAAACCATCTTCCATAAACACCTCTTAAATAACATTTCCATTTTTAATCGCAAATATAGTAGTTATATTATTTGGAGTTAATCTATCGATCGTACAAAATTATTTTATTTAAAGTTATGTAATAGATAACATTTTATTTAAAATTCGTGTCTACATAAAGAATAATATTCTTATACTATGCCGACCCAAATTTTATTATTATTTAACTGGCCCAAATTTAACTAACCCAAGTTTCAACTTATTTAACATGGAATAGCCTTCTTGAAGTTACAATCAATTTGACAAACTCTGTATAATAAAAACTAAGTATAATAAGGGCCCAGTATGGCGGCGTTAGCATTGAAAGGTTAAAACTAAGGACTTCAAATTACGGGCCTGATACAAAACAAAACTATGCACGAATTTACTCTTAAAAATCTTACTCATGTTTCATTCCTAATTTGTATTACATTGTTTGCCTTACTTATTTATTTTACAATACGTGAAAATAAAATAAATGTAGAAAATAATTACATAATTATTGAATTATTTTTAGACCATTATTTGTGCCTGCTCTGGTCTATCTAGTCTAGTCTGGCTAGACGCCTTTTCAGTCTGGTGTGCCTAGAATGTTCTGTATAATTTGGTCGGTCTTCTCTGACACATCTACTCTGACATGTCTAGTCTGTTTTATCCAGTTTAATCTATCTAGGCTGGTCTGTGTATTATGATCTAAATTGTCTCGGTAGAGTCTTCTGCTTAGTCTGTTCAGTTTAGTCCGGACTGTGTAGTGTGTTTGGTCTCTCTGCTCTGCTGTATCTGGTCTGCTTAATATGTCTGGTCTATTTGGTCTGTGTGGTCTGGTCTGTCTAGCGTGTTTTGTCTAATATGATCTGCCTAGTCTGGTAAGTCTAGTATGATCTGTGTAGTTTGGTCTACCTAGTCTGTCTAGTCTGTCTCTTAGTCTGGTCTGCTTAGTTTCATTGGTCTAAGTATGATCTGGCCTGTCTAATTTGGTCTCTCTAGTCTGATTTATCTAATCTAGTCTATGTAGTTTAGTATGTCTAGTTTCGTCTGTCTAGTCTTATTTATGAAGTCTGGTCTGTCTAGTTTGTTTCGCATAGTATCGCCTGTCTGATGTGCCAAATATTTTCTACTAATCCCATTTGTCCAGTTTAGCAAGTTTAATTTCATGCAGGCTAACTACTATACGGGTAGACTGGTCTACTTATTCTGGTCTGCTTAACCTGATTTGTCTAATCTGGTTTATCTAATATGATCTGGCCTGCCTAATCTGGTATTTCTAGTCTGGTATATATAGTCTAGTCTATCTAGTTTAGTAAGTCTTGCCTGTCAAGTCCAGACCGTCTAGACTTGTTAGTCTAGTCTGGTCTACCTATTTTTTTTTATAGTAATCGCATTTGCCTCGTTTTGAAAGTTAAAATTTAATACAGAGTACCTACTCTAAGCGGTAGTCTGCAGTTTTCTTTCACGTTAAGATCTAGGCTCAACCATGGAGGAGTTTCAGTAAGCCTGCTCTCTTTATTTTTATCTGTTTGTCTAGTCTTTGTATATTCTTATTTTTATAGTATTTTCTATGTAGTTTTGTCTATTTAATCTCGATACCAAACAAGACCCACCAAGATCTGGTCTGTACTGTCTAATCTGGTTTGTCTAGTCCGATCTGTCTAGTGTGATTTATCTAGTCTAGCCTCTATAATTTGGAATATTTAGTTTAGTTTGTGTAGCCTGGTCTGGTCTGTCTAGTCTTAAAAAATGGTTTGGAGGAAGCTCTCACTAAACCCCCTACTCCACTTTGGCTTTTAGTATACGCCACCCCGATATCGCATGTTTTGCATTCGTTCAGGGTGGGCAGCCCGGACGGTTAGTTAAAACCACCCTAGTTGCCGTCTCCCCAACCAAGAATCGAACCCGGGTCTTCCGCATTGCTAGACGGATATGTTGTTAACTACACTACTGATAAGGACGGTCTGTCTAGTCTAGTCTGGCTGTACTAGCTTTTTCAGTCTGGTCCGTCTAGAATGTTCTGTGTAGTCTGGTCTGTCTTCTCTGGCACGTCTACCCTGATATGTCTTGTCTAGTTTGTCTATCTAGTCTGGTATGTGTATTATAATCTACATAGTCTCGGTAAACTCCTCTGCTTAGTCTGGTCAGTATAGTCTGTCTAATCCAGGGGTGGGCAAATCTTTTGTTTGTCGGGCCACATTGTGGATGAAAATTGAAACCCGGGCCGCATTAAAATTATAGTTGTGTCTATATGTCTATGAAATAGTAGTAGGTAGATAATAAAGTAAACATCAGGTGTATTAAACATAATAAGCATATCATATACTACATGCTTTGTGGATTTTTTTAGTTTTTATGTCGGAATACGTATTAAGATTGTGGGCACTATGTATCGATAAATTTGTAATATCTTTCTCACTGAAGTAATATTTTGGTATCACACGATCACAAAACAAACTTTTTTTTGTTTTTATTATAATATATAGATTTTATCCAGAGAAAGTTGATGAATTTTGGGATGAGGTAGAAGCCGAAATTCTCAAAATTCCTTTTAATCATGTACAAATTTTACTTGGGGATTTCAATGCTCAGATTGGATCTGAGAGAAAATGTTCTTATTTTCTATAATAGGTAAATATCACGCTCATAATAGAACCAACAGGAATGGTGAGAGATTGGTTAAACTCTGTGAACATCTAAACTTAAAGATTATGTTCACACATTTTAAAGCAAAACCAAGTGAATAGAAAACGCGGGTCTCCCCAAATGCGTTTCTGTGTGAGTTTCAGTTAAAGAAATCCAACAAGTTATGGTCAGAAAATCAATTAATGTAACTTCAGATCATTACCTTTCTCAAATCAAGATGAATTTCATACCTTTTACACGCAAACAAAATACAACTAGAATTAAAAAGTATAGAATTTCAAGGAAAACTTAGAATACCAACCAATTGGAATGATGTTACTAATAACCTTCTTGAACCAGCCCAGGATATTGCACCGTTGAACTTTTATAGGAAACATGCTTGGTGGAATGAACAATGTAAAAGAGTGATCAAAGAAAGACATTGTGCTTGGCACAAGTGGAACGGGAACAAGACTCTAGAAAATTTTGAGGAATTACAAAGATAAAGAAAAATGGCCCACCAGACTTTTCCACCAGGACGATTCGAAGAAGATATATGAAGGACCAAATAATGGAAATGGACGACAATTTTAAGAAAAATGACACACGATTATTTTATAGAGCATTTAAGAATGAAATCACTGGATATTCAGCACCGAGTTTAAATTTCAAAAGGGAAGATGGTAGGTACCCTAGCATTAAACAAGGAAAATTGTGATATCTTGGCTGAGTATTTTGAGAAGTTTTGTAAAACTGTCCATAACCGACAGACAATTTGAGTCTCAAATTTACAAAACAAAATTCTGACTCTACGCCACCAGATGTAAACGAAGTTAAAAGTGTTATTCAACTCACTTAAAAATAATAAAGCCTCAGGCGAGAATCGGATAATTGCAGTTATATGGAAACTTGTAGATGATGAATTTGTAATAGCGACGACAAATCTATTTTAGAAAATTTGGATTGAGGAAGCAATTCCAGAAGTCTGATTAATCGCCTTAATTCATCCATTACATAAAAAAAGCTCAAACATTGATGCCAATAGTTATAGGGGGATCTCATTGTTGTCTGTCACATATAAAATATTTGCTAAATTACTTCTAAACAGACTTGAACCACAGCTTGGCGAGTTCCAAGGTGGTTTCAGAAGGAATAGATCATGTGCAGAACAAATTCTTAGTTTAAAATTAATATTAAAATATTACAACAACAGGCCAAAGAATATCTTTATCTCATTCGTGGATTTTGAGAAAGCGTATGAGACAGTGGATAGGGATACTGTTTTTGACACATTGAAGGAATCCCAAGTAGATCAAGAATCCATAAATTTAATAAAACTTACGTTAACTAATACGATTTCCAGAATCAAATTTTTAAGTGAAGCGAGTCCTTCGAGGTTAAAACAGTTCTAAGACAAGGGGACAGTCTATCACCACTGCTTTTCAATTTGGTCTTGGATAAAGTCATGAGGACGTTTTGGGACAAGAACGATTCAAGTGCTAACATTGGTACAAAGTATCAGAACTTCAAAGTCAAAGGTTTAGCAATTGCTGATAACATAGCACTGTTTGCTGAATCAGAACAAGAAGATATTAACCATATTGATCAGTTAAAAGAAACTGCGGAAAAGGCGGTCTTACAGATTTCGCTGGTAAAAACAGAGATGATGACAAGTGATCCGAAATACAATAAGAAAATGACAAGAACAAATTATGAGAGCATCAGGGTCACTGACCGATTTAAATATCTTGGAGAAATAATTAGTAGCAATGGGACGGATAAATTGGCAATTGAGAACAAAAATTGGGAGTTGTTGTGCAAAAAATATCATTTACCTTGTGTCATCTTGTGCGGCATGGAAACTACAAATATAACGGAATGGAGAATTTGCTCAAGATAGAAAGCAGAATTGTAAAAAGGATTTATGGACCTGGGAAAACACAGGAAGGTTATATACTAAGATCCAATGCAGAAATTTATAGTAAAATTGACAACCAGAAACCATTGAACCAGAAGTGATGATCAGAAGATGGCGACTTCAGTTCTACGGACATATGGTCCGCATGCTTGCTCAAGGTTAAACAAACAAATTTTTGATAAAATCTGGAACTATATAGGGCAAACAGGCTATGTAAAACAAATGAAAGAAGTTCAAAATGACAGAAGATGATTGTCTAAACCGAATAGAGTACAGAAAAAAAAATTTTGGCCTCAAAATTCTTGTCGGGGAGAAGAAGAATCTCAACAGAGGAGAATGGACTGCTATTTGCGTGGTCCTTGTTGGCCCGTCCGCGATGTATATATATATATATATATATATATATATATATATATATATATATATATATATATATATATATATATATATATACTTCGTGGGCCGCATAAAACGTCGACGAATACTGCCCGTGGGCCGTCGTTTGGCTAGGCCTGCTCTAATCTGTCTAGCCTTAGTGTAGTTGACAGCATAACCGCCTTCCAATGCGGAAGACCCGGGTTCGATTCCTGGTCGGGGAGACGGCAACTAACGGTTTAGGCGGTTTTCACTAAATGTCCAGGCTGCCCACCCTGAGCGAATGCGAATGAATAAAATATGTTTTTATTTAAAATCTACTATTTCAATTTCTCAATAAACATAAATCCAATGACAGAAAACTTACAACTAATAACAATAGTTATGTTAATTCTTATAAATATTTATATTTATATATTAATAATTATTTTGTCAAATAATAATTAGTTTGATAATTCGTTAATTGCAGACAATGTTCTAAGTTTGGATTAGATTTGTTTAAGGTTGTTTAAAGCTAGATATAACAGGAATCAATTAAGGCTAATCAAGCTACTATAGTTCAATTAGTTTAGTAGTTGCGATTAATTAAATTCGTATAAAAGATTCGAATTGTGTCAATCTAGATTAAATTTTTTGAAGTAGTATGACTAAATCGCTTATTATAGACTATCTGGTAGGTTCAGTCTAAATTGATAGATAGCTGTATAATAGGGAAGCAAAATATGAATGCTTATATTAGTCTTTTTCTTTCTAGTTTATAGCTCTACAGGAATACATGAAGACTAATCAAGCTAGTATAGTTTAATATATAGAAATGAAAAAAATAAGTATGTATAGTATGTATGTATATATGAATAAAGTAAAATAGTATAGTTTATTTGATTAAAGGTTTCGAATTGTCTCAATGAACTTTACATGTTTTGAAGTAGTTTCATTACGTCGTTAATTATAGAGTGACATAGCAGGTTTATATAGCAGGTTTAGTCTAGATTAATAGATGTTGTCTTATAGCTGAATAAAAGGGAAAGAAAATAAGACTGCTTGTATTAGTCTATCTAGTCTAGTTCTAAAGTTAGTGCTAATTTTGTAAATTGGTGAATAAAGAAAACTTATTCTGTTAAGGTTTAGTTCTTTTGACTTTAGAATTTAGTCCATCGAGGATTTATTTATCAAACTAGTCCATCGCGGTTTATCCATTAAGATCCATCAGACTTAATCTATCAAGTTTAGTTCATTAAAATGTTTCTGTCAAACCTAATCTACCTGCCAGTCAGTTTATAATTAGCGAATTAGTCAAACTACTCCATAAAATTTAATCTGGAGGAAATTCGAATATTTTATTCGAATGTAATTTGTCGTAAATTGATAGATGTTGTCTTATAGCTCTATAATAGAGAAGCCAAATAAGAATGTATTAGTTTATCTAGTCTAGTCCTAAAGTCATTGCTAATTTTGTTTACGGAATATTAAAGACAAATCTAGTTCTATCAAGGATTATCTTCCAAAGTTTAATCAAGTAGACTAAATCCACTAAGTTTATTCTATACAGCATTAATTTATCAAATTCTTTTCCACTAGGATTACAGACAAAGTACTAACTTTAGATTTATTTCTTCTTCGTCAGTTGCCTTTCACCTATGTGCGTTGACGAATTATCATTTATTGAATAATTGTTAATGTTTTGTTTATTGCTGCTTGGCATATATCACCCAACTTTTTCATTCCAGTCCAGTTTCTGCTGTTCCTAATGATAGCTGTTTACGTCCAATATTTTGGCCCCCTTAGTATGTGACCCATATACCCGATCTTGCGCTGTTTATGGTATTGAATAGTAATCTGTCCACTTCTGCCTTTGTCAGCACCTCCTCGTTAGTAATGTGGTCTACCCATGTGATACGGAGCATTCTTCTTAGTGTCCACATGCCTCCATCTTGTTAATGGGTGCTACTTTTATCATCCAGGTTTTTGCTCCATACAGTAAGATTGGCCAAACGTAGCATTTGACCATTCTGTGGCGGATTTCTAAATTTAGGTTTTTGTCGTATAGCATGGGTCTCAGTTTGATGAATGCCTCTCTGGTTTGTTCTGCGCTACTCTTGATCTCTTGTAGTGGGTCCCAGCTATCGTTTACTAGTGTGCTTAGGTATTTCGTGCCCGTAATTCTTTCGATTGTTTCCCTCTCTACCGTGATGGACGCTCCTGCCTGATTATTACTGCTTATAACCATAAATTTTGTTTTGGATATGTTCATTCTTAGCCAGACCTGTGACCCCTTTCAGTTTATGTTGTTCATTAGTAGCTGTAGATCTTGCTGGTTGCTTGCTATGATCCCTGTGTCGTCTGCGTATCTTATATTGTTTGTTGTAGTACCTTTAACTTTTATTTCAATTTCTAGATCATGGAAGACTTCTGAGAATATTTGTTCGATCAAACAGCATTGGTAACATTTTGCATCCTTGACGTACCCCTCTTTTTATCTCGATTTCTGCGGTCGTTATTTGGCCGACTGTTGCCAGTACATACAAATCTTCATACACATCGTCAATTTTCTTAAAAAAACATTACTATATTCACACAAACCTACATCCTGTTGATATCATTAAAATATAAGATTACTTCCAAAATTTAATTAGAAAAATATTACTTATATCCTTATATCCTTATTTTTCTTCTACTAATTTGTCAACTTCCATGGAAGTAGTGGATTCATTTAAATCAGAATTTTCTTCAGGATAAACGATACCTAAAATATCCATACAGGCCTCGTAAGCAGCCTTTTTCTTAGCCGTTTTGTTAGAAGAAGCAGTTCCAACAAAAAAGTTTGTTCCCAACATGTACTTTATGCAAAAACTGACTTTATCTGTAGATCCAGTAACACAAATCATGTCATATACTATTTCAGGGTGCATTTGATTTAATAACATAATTGGGTTCATGAGTTCTGGATTTGCTGGAATTTTTCTCCGAAAGATTAGCATCAAAATTAGCATTGGACAAAATCAAATTTAGATAAGAACCATCGTCAGTTTTTCCTTCATTATCCCAAAGCCAGAAGCATAGGAGCACCCTTTGGTTGTAGCATATTCCTTTAACGAATATTATTCTGACGTTGCTTTTTCGCTTTGGGAACTTTAGTTCTCTTGTGCCACTTTTTGACTGTTTTGCAGGAGTTGCTTCCTACAACTAACTGTGAAACATCAAATTGACTGTCCTCTTCCGTTCCAGTAGCAGCAATAATAGGTGATTGTTCCATCTTTGGCTGTTCTTCTGGAGCAGGTGTTATTTTTGGTTAGATTAGATTTTGCAGTCTTCTGTAAATTCACTTCTGGAATTTGTTCTGGATTTAATGGATTGGTAATAGGAGCTCTTGCAGGTGGAGTAAAAATTGGTTTCTTGAGTTTCTGGTTTGCGTTTGTAGGACGAGGCGGGTTCCTGTTTTGGGAGGAGCTGTTCCTCGGGTACAAAATTGTTGGTTTGCGGTTGGAGATGCCTACAATCCACATTGCTAGTCGGCTATCCGTATCCTTCCCGTCTTGGTCTGTTATACATTTTCTTTCGCAGGTTTACGAAACGACGCTTCAAATTCAGCAATGGCGTCCTCACAATACGAAGGATGAAGATGATATATTAACAGTACCAAAATCGAGAGCTTCTTTTTGATAAACACGCCAAATAATTATCTAGACTGGATCATGATGAACAGTTTAGAATTCAATAACTCAGGTCCAGAGATCTAAAGTAGATCAAAATAGAGAAGTAAAAACGGAAATAGAAGTAAAAGTGATAGCATTACAACCAGCATAGTGTCCTTTTGGACGGAATGCTGGCCTTCATGCGCTAGTCTGCACATGAAAGAAAATAGAAATAGGCTGTTACAGGTTATCGGTCATAGCAGTTTTGTACCAATGTGTTTAGGCAGAATGTTGCTTCTCGTTTACCGGGGACGCTCTAAAATTATAACTCAGTGCCTCCGCTTAGCCCTTTAAGTTTATTAAATAGCCTGGTGTGTATGATGCGTAGAAATATTTTTAATGAGCGATTCACTAGCGAGATTAGTCTGTGATCTTTGCATTTGCTTTATGAACGTGGACTTTTTTTCCATTCCTTTGGAAGTTGTCCAGTGTTTTCCTCCTGTATCTGCTTGTAATATTCCACGTAGTTATCGTCTGGACCTGATGTTTTGTTGTTCTTTGCAACCTTAATGGCGTGTACTAATTCGGTTTTTAGAATGCTTTGTCCTGTGAGGTCGTTTTACGTTGGGCTGGTGGTTGCCTCCGGCCTGCCATCATCGAAGAGCTTTTTGGCGTATGTTCGTAGTTCGTGCTCGTGGGTCTTTCAATTGTTTCCCCATCTACCGTAATGGACGCTCCTGCCTGATTATTAAACGGCTACTATTATACTTTGACTAATTCATTAATTGTCGACTAACTAGTAGGTTTAGTACAAATTGATTGATGTCGTCTTATAGCTGGATAATTGTGAAACAAAATAAAACTGTTTGTATTACTCAAGCTAGTTTAGTTCTAAAGTTATAGCTAATTTTATTTGTAGAATATTGTTGACTTTATTGCAAACTCATTCCATCAAGGGTTCTATTCCAAAGTTTAGTCCATTAGACTTAATCCACTGAGTTTGGTCCTTTGAGTATTTATTTATGAAATCTAGTCCATTCGGATTACTGACAAAGGACTAAGTTTAATCTAGATTTGTCTAACTTGTTTAAAGGTTTATATTACACGAATCAATTACGACTAATCTAATTTACGCTACTATAGTTTATTTGGTTTGGTAGTTTTTAGCTAATTATTAGCGACTAATTAAATTCAAATAAAAGATTCAAATTTTCTCCATCAAGATTAGATTTTTGGAATAGTTTGACTAGTTCGTTAATTATAAATTAACCCAGCAGGTTCCGTCTAAATTGATAGATCATGTCCTATAGCTGGATAATTGGTAAATAAAATAAGACTATTTGTACTAGTATCTCTAGTCTAGTTCTAAAGTTATTGGTAATGTTGTTTATAGGTTATTGAGGACTTGAGGAATATAGGTTATTGAAAACTTATTCCATCTTGGATTTTCATTTTAGTCTATTAGTCTTAATCCGCTAAGTTTAGTCCATTGGAGATTTATTTATAGAGTTTAGTCTATTGGGACTAGAATACAGACTTTTGGAATTTGTGATGGGAATTCTGATTGGAATTGGAATCAAACTGATTGGAATTAATAAAGACTAATCATGTAGGTACGTTTTAGTAGTTTAGTAGTTACGACTAAATAAATTTGAATAAAAAGATGTATTGATTATTAAAAGATTATTAAAAGACAAATTGTCTCAATCAAGGTTTTTTTTGAGTTGTTTGACTAGTACGTTAATTATAGACTAACCAGTAGGTTTACTCTAAATTGATAGATATTGTCTTGCAGTTAGATAATGGGGAAACAAAATGAGGCCGTTTGTATTTGTCTAGCTAGTCTAGTTCTAAAGTTATTGCTAGTTTTGAAAATTGAGGACGAATAAAGAAAGCTTATTTCAATTCCCATTGAGAATTTATTTATCAAGTTTCGTCTATTAAGATTTTTCTATCAAATCTAGTCCATCACGCTTTATCTATTAAGTATAATCCATCACACTTAATCTAACAAGTTTAGTTCATTCCACCAAACTTAATCTATAAAGTTTAGTCCATCAAGGTTTATCATTGTATAACGCAGGAAGCTTGAATGAATGTCTTTTGACACATGGATTAAGAGATTGTCATTAGAAATACATGTAGTTTGTTACACGTGTTGCGTTTTCGCGACATTGTGGAGGAATTGGGTTAACCGGTAGAGTTTCAAATACGTTTAAATTAATAATTGCAATTAAATAAAAAGTGATTAATGGTGATGAAATTCGATAACGTTGTTATTATGGAGTCTGCAGGCGTCGATCCGGTTTTTAACGCAATAATTTATTACGTGCTCCCGGAATTTTGAATCGTTTAATGAGGGCGACATGACCGAGGGTTCGAACATGATACGTTATCAATTACAGCTGCTACATGTGCGCGGATAATGGGTAGGTCGAGAAATCCGTACAATAATTACACGTTGTTCCTATAATGAAACCAACTTTCAGTTTTGGTAGATTGCGAAGGCCTCAGGTATGCCTACATGAAACTATTATCTGATAACTGTAATTACCTTGGAGTAACAAAGTTTCCGGCAGGAATTGTTATGCTGCAATGTTAACGCGTCACGTGTACCAGTAGTTAGCTTTACTTTGAATTATTTTTTTTTTGTTCACGAAAGCTCTCAACAACGCAGTAAAATTAATTTTTTTTTTATGATTTGTTGCAAGCCACAGTCTATAATAGCGTAGTTTATGTTGTAGAGATTCGGAAATATTGATCAATATAAGTTATGATGTGTAACGCCGGGTAATGGCAGGGTGTAGTATAAACACATCAGCAAGTAAAGCATCAAGTTGGGTAAATCATGACCCAAAGGGAGCAACATTAATCGGATACTGCTGCGGGCAACGGTGGTAATCTAATCTGTATAAGCGGTTATACCAGCATAAAATACTCCCTCGGTTACTACTAAGATTGTCTGTTATTTTATTTCATATTTGTTATTAAAGTAAGACAAAAAAATAAACCGTGTCCACTATATGATGTTTTGGATGGATCCTTAAAATACATAAAGCTGAAGGGGAATATTCCTAGTCAGCAGTCCTCTTTAACGGTCAGCGAAGGATTCTCTTCGACAAACACAGCGAACAGCTAATTAAGTCCAATCAGGCTTGGTCCATCAGATCCATTAGGCGCCCTTCGTGTTTGTGCACAAACTCAGATGCTAATTGGCCCCCCTCAATCCACTGCCAAATATCCATTTGTAAACGGTACCGGAACGTCTCCCGCAATGCCATCACTCTCAACCGTAAAATAACACTTTACATCTTAATAAAGATGTACACTGCAAAAACAATCGCTTCATTGAATCACTGTACCTGCTCGAAATTAAACCTCAAATTCAAAATCAACACATTAAATTAATCCAAATATATTGCACTTTAATTCTACACTGCATTTGTTGGATATCAAGTACATAAATTGCGATTTTTATTCGTTTTGGGGATCGCAGTAAATCCTATGAACATTTATTTCCTGACTGAACTAAATGTTTTTTAATTGTTTTTTAAATTGATTGCAATAATATACTGGTGTAATATGTACATAAACTGAATGAGTTTGTATTGATTAATTGTTCTATCCGAATCACTTAGAGTAGATTGGATTTTACATCTAGTCCTGGGCGCGAGATTCGCCTATTAAAGTGGAGCGGAGTTTTATGCCTAGGAATTTCGGAAAATCCCCGAAGCTTTCGCTTGTCCTGGATTAGATGAGACTCGGCTGATAGCGACTCGGGACGCCAACTCCCACTAGGTACAGCAACATGTGTACCAGTCAACTCGTATTACGTTACTCCACACCCCGGCCCATATTAACTCCTAAAAGTTATTATCTCTAGAGAACGGATTTCTCTACTCCCTATATATATATACAATGGAGAAATAAATTAAATATATTTTTAAGATGTTTTTTTGCACAAGGGAAACTGTCGAGTCCGTTTTTTATTTTTATTTTATTTTCAGAACGGCACTTTATATTTTTCGCCTGCGTTCGCAAATCTTATTTACTTTGAAACCTCAAAAAGATAATACAATGTATAAAATTGTAAAATGTAATTTCGGTATTTGCCTCGTTCTAGTTTTCATCTGATTTATTGTTGGTGGGAAATCCCAGAAAGCTGTCCAAAATTAAAATAATGAAGTTTATATTTTGGTAATATTTCTTTTTGTAATCGCTAAAGTAGTCCTATTAATAGTCCTAGTAATCCTGAAAAGTAATATGTCCATAGTCGATACGAGGGTTAAAATAGCTCCCGAGATTGGATTCTATATTGAATTCTTTCTATTTTATTAATAAGCATCTTGCAAAAAAAATCCTACAATTATGAAGACATTTTTGCCCCAACTAAAGTGACTACGTAACGACTGGGATAGTGTTAAGAATAAGTTTTCCTACAAAACTGCAAAAAATGTTTCTATGCGATTTTTTGTGTATTTTTATAAAAAAAATTGAAGATGATGGAGGCCTGGGCTGAACTTTTTAACTCAACCTTATTCGCTTATTTTTACTCTTTTTGACACGCATTCCTCACTTTAATCTGCAGGGAATTTCAATAAAATTGCTTGCACGTATTGAAAATTAAAATTACAAATTACTTTCCGAAAATCACTATTGAGTCTTAATTATGCGAGGAAATCGCTTATAAATTTAATCTCTTTGTTGTTCGGGCTTAAAAAAATATATCATTTTAATATTATCTTTTTTAATATGCAAGAAAATGCGTTAATTAAAAGTATTAATGAACGAAATTTACAATATGGTCTTTCGCCTTTCCATACATGGATAACATTTTTTGAGTTTTGTTTGCATTTGTCGTATAGATTAAAACCGCTAACATTTCTATTAAAAGAAAAATGCAAAAGAAGTCGAAGAAAGTGAAAGAGATATTCAAGCAGAATTCGGAAAAGAATTAGGGCTACTTGTTGACCAACCGAAACAACATTATGTCAGTTTTAATGTTGGTAATACCACTAGGCTTTTTTTGAAAATTCAGCCAGTTCTGCCAAAATCACTGGAATTGATAAAGATGTAACCTTGCTATACTATACCATGTTATACTATATGTCAATTCCAGAAATTGATAAATTTCCAAATTGCGCTGCTGACGGTGCAAGAAAAGTTGTCAAATTGTACTGGTGGTAATATATAATAAATGGATAAAGCAGAAGAATTGTGTCCAAAGAAGCACAAGAATCGTGCCATAAATATATAAAAGAAATTCGAGAAACTGTTGTAAGAAAATTTAATCATGCAAGGCATTTTAAATACGCTTCTGATTTCACCAGATCCAAAAGTTTCCGAAAAAATGTCGTTTTTTCTGAACCTATCGAAATATTTACAGAAAATACAGATTCAGATTGGAAATGAGATACATCGATGATGATTAAAAATTTGAACTGCAATCTTATATTGAATTTTGATAAAATTTTTCATATTTTGTTGATAATTATTTTATTTATTGAAACCTCAACTCAAAGAACCGAATTCCACGAAAACAAAAAATTCTAGACTCAATCAACGATCAGTTAATTAAAATTTATTTGTTTAGTCTTGTGCCCGCCGACTTTAAAAACTCCTAAATCCCGAGTTTCAACAAAATTAATTTTTTTTCGCGAAATCATCCGCCTAAAAGCATCCGTCACTTTGAATTTTGAACTTTTTAATTTACTTTCACGATCGGCGACTTTCAAAATCCCCATACATCGGGTTTTAGCAAAATTTAATGTTTTTTTTTTCTAAAAGTCATCAGCTTCCGTTATTTTGAATTCAGTTTCATGATTAGCGAACTTAAAAACGTGAGGAAACCAGAAACCTCGCTATTTGAACGTTACCTTTAATATTTTGGGTAACTTTTTTTTCGGCGATTGCCTCTTCGAATAGAACCATCAATCTAGAAGACGCAATATTATACAGAGAGGGTATACATATATATATATATATATATATATATATATATATATATATATATATATATATATATATATGCACACGCCTTTCGTTGTCAAAGGGTTAGTAATGGGTTGGGGAAAAAGAATTCCTTTATTTCTTCGGTTGATGACTGCAATGATCGATATCTCGTAAAGTATCGATCAAATAATTTCAGATTTATGATCGTTGGAAAAGTGACATTTCGCACTAAAATTCTTTTGCTGTTTTTTGTTTAGTCCATTGAATTGTGAGTTATAGGGTGTTCAAGATGAAAGAAAATTCGATATATTTTAAGTTTTTATTTGTTAAAAGCGGAAATGCAAGCCAGAAGGCTGAAACTGTGAATGGTGTTTATGGTCCCGATACTGCAACAACTAATTACGTGCAATTTTGGTTTCGTCGGTTCCTTTCCGTTATTTATGATGTAAAAGCTGCACCTCGCATAAGTAGGCCCGTCGGCGAAAATGTCGGTAAAGTCACAGAAACGATCGAAGTTGACCGGTATGTTAGCAGTCATAGCATCGTCCACGAGCGACCATAAAACAGTTTCACAATTTAAATCATTTTCACAAAGCTGAATTCAAAAAGAATCTTGATGTTTTGATCCCAGACCAATTAACACAAAAGACATGATGGATACAATTCCCATCTGCGAAGCCCTGCCAAACGGAATGAATATCTCCCAAAATATTCCGTTGATAAGTTTGGAAAACGAGCACCTGTTCCCAAACAACAATTCTATGTACCTGGAAGAATTTTCTCCCACGGAGATGATAATAATTTTAAAGAAAGTACAAAATAAATCGACATATGGCCCAGACAATCTCCCTGCAAATAACATCAAGGAATTACAATATGAACTATCAAACTCATCACACACATTATTAACCCCTTGACATACATTGTCGTCTCTAAGGCGTCATGTATATGTGATAAGTTCACATGTATATGGACAGGTCAAAGCGAATTTTATTCGTATGTCAAGGGGGTAATTGTTCGTTCACGTCTGAAATAGTACCTGATTTACTTAAAATATCAACTGTTACTCCAGTATTTAAAAAAGGACACCGGCTGGATAAAAATAACTACAGGCCGATATCGTTGGTATCAGTAATGGCAAAGATATTGGAATACGCCATGGAAAATCGACTAATTCCATTCATTGCGAAACATGAGCTAATTCCAAACTAGCAACATGGCTTCTGTAAACTTAAATCCACAGCTACAGCTATCAATGATTTCTATAGCAAAATCTTAAAGGAAGTGGATGAAGGCAAACGTCCGGTGGGAATCTTCTGCGACCTCTCCAATGCCTTCGACTGCGTAGCTCATGACAAACTTCTATCCAAATTATACTCCTATGGAATAAGAGGAAAGGCAAGGCGCTGGTTTGAATCGTACTTAAGCAACAGGAAACAATTTGTCAAAATAAATTCAACAGAGAGGACAAGACAATCAAATACCACAGTCTTATTCTTAGGTGTCCCGCAAGGAAGTATCTTAGCCCCGATCCTGTTCTCCTTCTACAATGCTGATCTATGGTAAATTTTACCATAAAGAATTTAATGTTGTTAATCAGTCACGGTCATAAAGTTGACAGCTCAAGGTCAAATTTTATTATGTCAATGTCACTCACATTTCTAATGTCATTGTGTCAGTTTTTTTTTCCATATTTGACAGCTAAAATTAATAAATTGTGAGTTAAAAGAACATAAGTTTGCAAATTGTAAAACGCAAATGAAAAATCGCAAATCGAAATTCGCAAATATAGCTTTTCGGTTGTTTATTACAACTAAATAATTCGAGTAAGCTTACAAATTTTGAATTCGTGATTGAATGTTTAACAGTGGTCAATTGTCACGCGATATTTGTCAAAGTGACGCTTAAAAATTGAATCATTTGTTTATGGAGCTTAAAAAAGAGCTATGGTAAAATATATCGGCCAAAATCATTGTACCCTCTATGCGGATGACTCCAGCATCATAGTTTCGAAACATTCCCTAGAAGAAACGACTGCTAAACTAAATACTACCCTAGAAAAGCTCTACCAGTGGTTCTGTGCCAATAACCTACACTTAAATATTGGTAAAACTAGACATTCCATTGAAAAAAAAGATGCAAATGAAGTCAAAGAAAGAAAAAGAAATATTCAAGCAGATTTCCGAAAAGAATTAGGGCTATGTGTTGACCAACCGAAGCAATACCGCTAGGCCTTTTTTTGAAAATTCAGCTAGTTCTGCCAAAATCACTGGTGTTGATAAAGGTGTAATAAAACTTTGCCACGTTATACTATGTCATTTCCAGAAATTGATGTGAATAAATTTCAAAATTACGCTGCTGGCACTCCGGAGAAAGTTGTCGAACTGTACTGGTATTACATGCCGACAACAGTTCATACAATTTTAATTTACTAACATAAGATTATTGAATCATAATTACTTCCAATCGGATAAATGTCCGAAGAAGCAAAAGAATCGTGCAATAATTACGTAATAGAATTTCGAGAAAATGTTGCAAAAAAGAAAATATAATCATGCAGACGATTTTAATAGGATTTCATCAGATCCGAAAGTTTTCGAAAACTTCCGCAGACAAAAAAATCGTTTTTCGGAAGCTATCGAATTATTTGCAGAAATTACAGCTTCAGTTTGGAAATGAGATACATCGATGATGATTAAAAATGTGAACAACATTTTTATATTCAATTTTAATAAAATTCTTCATATCATAATTAATTCTTCTTCATTCTTTGGTAATTTTATTATTAAAACCTCAACTCAAAGAACCGAATTCCATGAAAAATAGGTTTTTCTAGACAGAATCAATGATCAGTTAATTAGTTGGGTGGGGTGGTCAAAAGAGGAGGTAGAAAGGATGAAAAGGGAAGGCGTAAAGTGTGAAAAATTGTTGGGTGATCGGAGTAGGGAGATAGAGCTGTAGATACGAAAAAGCCGTATAGACGAAAAAGGGTACAATCGGGAGTACAACAAGGTACAAGTGTACGACTCCCTGTGTACCTTAGCAGAGGGTCCAACGGTAGCCAAAACAGGATAGCCAGGTTTCGGTGCGGCAACGAAGAAAAGGGAAGAAGGTACTGGTTGAATGAAAGGGAAAATTTGTGTATCATATGCGGACTACAGGGTACTTACTGACAGGTGGGCACATTGGATGGAAGAGTGCAAAGGGCTAACATGGGAAGAAGAACATGGACGAGTCAGGTAGCGGGTGGCCCATAATGCCAGAAATTTTAGAGCGGAAGGGAGTGATTGTGGAAAGAGTTTAGAGAGGGAGAAATGTTAGTGCGGGCGAAGAATTATAGTTTTTTTTTTGTTTCTTTAAAGTGTAGTTTTTTTTAAGTTTGAGTATTTGGGGTATTTATGGGTGGGGTTATTAGTTATGTTCTGTTTTTTGTTCTTTTTTTTTATTGTTTCCTTGTGTTTTTGTTTTGTTTTGTTTTTTTGTTTTTTGTTGTTTTGTATTGTTAGTCTTATAGTCATTGTTGTAAATATGCCAAAAAAGGTAAATAAAATGTAAGTAATCAGTTCGTTATTTTTGAATTCAGTCTCGTGGCCGGCGACTTTAAAAACTCATAAATCCTGAGTTTCAATAAAATTGAATGCTTTTTCAGAAAATCTTCCTTTAACAGCAACCGTCATTTTGAATTTTGAATTCTCTTACGTGATAGGCTACTTTAAAAACACCTAAATACCTCGAACACACTCGAATTTCAGCAAAATTTAATGCTTTTTTTCCAAAAATCATCCGCTCTAGAGCTTCCGCCATTTTGAATTTTGGAATTTTGATTTCAGTTTCGTAATTAATCTGGATCTCAAAAACGATTTTTTTTTTAAACGTGAAGAAACCAGAAGCCAAACTTAATAAAGACGGAACAAAGCTTGAATATATAAATATACTCAACCTTTCCGGAACTCTATAATACTAATGAGTCTTTTTAGGACTACCAAAAACAAATCTCGTATGAAATTTGTCCGTTATTCTATAGCTTTCAGTCCACCTTCGTGGCACTCAACAAAAACCATAAAAATAACATTGATTTTTAAGATCATGTCTTTCCGATACCTTGAGTGGATAGCCATCTGTGGACGCGTTTCGAGATTTATCTCTCATCAGCACAGCTTTGCTTCCATGAACAATATTTTGTAAATCACGCACTTGAAAACCCATGTGTTGATTAGGGTTGATAAGGTTTTACATGGGTTTTCAAGTGAGTGATTTACAAAATATTGTTCATTGAAGCAAAGCTGTGCTGATGAGAGATAAATCTCGAAACGCGTCCACAGATGACAATCCACTCAAGGTATCGGAAAGACATGATCTTAAAAATCAATGTTATTTTTATGGTTTTTGTTGAGTGCCACGAAGGTGGACTGAAAGCTATAGAATAACGGACAAATTTCATACGAGATTTGTTTTTGGTAGTCCTAAAAAGACTCATTAGTATTATAGAGTTCCGGAAAGGTTGAGTATATTTATATATTCAAGCTTTGTTCCGTCTTTATCAAGTTTATCTGATTATCTATAATGTTGTATGGTTTTACCAATTCAAAACCAGAAGCCATTTTCTTCTCTTTCTAAAACGATTTTCAACCACCGATTTACCCTCTAGGCCACGCAACCCGCCTTCAAAGAGAAGCATCAATACAGAGGACGCAATAATATACATAGGGCGTATATATGCGGCTTTCATAGTCAAAGGGTTATTAATAGGTTGGGGAAATATTCTTCGGTTGATGGCTATAGTGATGTCTCGTAAAGTATCAATCAAACAATTTCAGATTTATGCTCGTTGAAAAGGTGACATTTCACACTAAATTTCTTTTGCTGTTTTTTGTTTAGTCCATTCAGCTGTGACTTACAGGCTGTTAAAAATTAAAGAAAATTCGATATATTTTATTGTTTTTATTTTATAAAGGCGAAAATGCAAGCGAGAAGGCTGAAATTATGAAGAGTGTTCGGTGTACCGATACTGTAAAAACCAAATACTTTCAATTTTGATTTCGTCGATTCTGTTGCGTTATTTACGATGTTGGAGATGCACAGGGAGGCCCGCCGTCAAAAATGTTGATAAAAGCACAGAAATCATCGAATTTGATTTTTGATGTTAGCTGTCGTCGTTTTCCTGGCAGAGAAAACGTGGGGTTCTTACCCCACAATCCTGCGATTGATGAGATATTGACACAGATAGTGAGATATTGAGACCTGCGATCACTTACGGGGCAGTTGCGTGGGGAGGTAGAACCAAGCTGGTCTCTATGAAGAGCCGGCTTGAGAAGATTCTAAGACCGGGTTTAGACAATCTAAAGTAATGCTGGGATCTTTTAACCAGCAAAGAAACCTGAAACTAAACACGAACAAACTTAGAAATCTGGTAGGAGTCCTGACGGGACACTGCAGACTTAAAAAACACTTCAAGGCCCTAGGCCTAGAGGAAGATGAGAGATGCAGATTCTGCGGCTCAGGAGAGGAAACCCCATACATCTGTTTAAAGACTGCGGAGCAGTGCTCCACACTGTGGAGACTGTGGAGCAGTGCTCCGCAAGAGGCAAATATGTCTTAGGGCCCACTGCTAGAATGCAAAAGGGTTGCAGTCCTTGAATCCCATCCAGATCCTGAAATCCCTTAAGGAATTAGGACTAGAGAAGGCGCTCTAAATTAGTAAGTATACCAACGATTATAGGAAGAGCGTGGGGTACAATAGATCTTTGATGGTCGTAGTACAAGTCACCACCGAAATCTACAAATCTAGCAGTTGTAGTATTGTCCTGGAGCTGAAGATCGACCAAAAAAACAATAAATTGTTCGCTTGCAAAGTGTGAAATGTATCCAAAATATAAGCTATTACAAAATACTGCATAAAACAGTTTTAAATCATTTGCACAAAGGTGAATTAGAAAAGAAGCTTGATGTTTAGGTCCCACACCAATTAACACAAAAAGACATTATGGTTCGAATTTCAATCTGTTAAGCCTTGTCCAAATGGAATTGAATCGACCAATTTCTGAAACGGATGGTGATTCGGGATGCGCAATGGGTCACATACGACAACATTGTGCGAAAACGATCGTGTTCGAAGCTCAGTAAAGCTCTGTAAAGAAGCTCAAACGATGGCCAAATCAAGACTAACAGCCAGTAAGGTTATGCTGTGCATTTGGTGGGACTGGAATGGAATCATTTATTATGAGTTGCTTTCGTGTAGCCCAACACTAAATTCGGACTGTCAACAAGTGGACTGTTTAATGCTGGCAATTGATCAAAAACAGTCATAATTGGTAAACTGGAGAGGTGTTCTGTTCCATCAGGATAACGCCAGGCCACACACGTATATATTGACTCGCCAGAATCTCCGGGTGCTTTTTTGGAATGCGCTCACTATATAGACCAGACCCGGGATCAAGCATTCTCATCAAGGGATTCTGATTCTGATTACCATGTTTTTGTTGCATTGCAAAACTTCCTTAGTGATAAGAAATTGGCATCGCCAGAAGATTGTGAAAATCTATTACTAGAGTTTTTCGCCAATAAGGACAAAGACTATGAGAGAGGCATTATGAAGCTTACTTTAAAATGGCAAGAAATATGGAACAAAACGGTACATATCTGACAAAAATTGATAATCCCTAACATGTTTAATAAAGTCTTCATGAAGTTCACGCAGAAATAATTGAAATATTTTCCCCAACCTTATTATTTTGTTATTACGTAATTTAATTACCTTTGTACAACTCATTGTTGTTAGGTTATTATACAAAATTATACAAAATTATACAAAAATTATACAAAAAATGTTGATGAAATTAATGAAAGTGTTTTTTTAATAAATCTTATGTTTGTTTAAGGTTGTTCGCGCACAATATCGTCAGTCGGAATAAAACTTTTTTTTTAATTAAAACAAAAAA
The DNA here is from genome assembly GCA_944588485.1 of Phosphuga atrata. Taxonomy (NCBI): domain Eukaryota; kingdom Metazoa; phylum Arthropoda; class Insecta; order Coleoptera; family Silphidae; genus Phosphuga; species Phosphuga atrata. The sequence continues at coordinate 45,089,049 of OX155898.1, forward strand.
ATAATTGTATAAATTAATATACTGAATTTATTTGTGATTTAGGACTATTTTATGTTCGTTGAAGTTGATTATTTAATTATTAAATTAAATATAGAATTTTATGACTTCGGTATATATTTCTAAGAAAAACATCTCTGGCAGCACTACATCTAACAAATGCCTCAGTTATAGTCATGCAGTATTTGGCAGTTTAAATTAACCCGAATAGTAGTTTATGATACAAGTGTGTGAAGAAGGACATAATCACAATGAGTGAACAAAAGCTTCAAATTAACGACATAATAAGGTTAGAACGTTCAGCGCCTCCGTGGCAAGAATTGCTAACTAGTAAAGACGCACAGTGACGGGAACACTATGTGGTCGTTGTCGATGTAATGTAGGTTAACCTAGATTTAATCTAGATTAGGTTATGGTTAGGTTAAGTTATATTAGAGCCAGATAAATCCAGACTGAGAGGTCGAGACTTCTCGATTCAAAATAGGAAAAATTGATTCAATGTTAATTTACGTATTTAAGTTAATTTAAACTATGTTTTTTGTTGAGTGTCGCGAGTTGTTGCCAGAGTAACAACAAACAGAAATGGTTTAATACTGAATTTCAATTTGATTTACATTGGACTTTTACGCACGATTTGGATACTTTTACACACGATTATAATAATCCTATTATAATAATCCTATATTAATGTGTTCATTTTTGTGTGCGAGTAGATAAAGGGTGTTTTAAAAAATGAGTGATCATCTACAACAATTCAAATACAACGCACGTTTTACAAAATAAAATTGTATACAATCATAATAAAATATGAGCGATTGTATGAAAAAAAAATTCAGAATATACTTCTAAAGTAAGCAATAATTATTAAATTTCAAAATGCGCACCATTTAATGTTGCCAAACCTTCACAACGCATCTATATTATTTATTTTTAAACATGGCTGAGAGATAATTTAATAAATTTTCGATTATATAAATTAAAGTATATCCAATCTTACAGGGAAAGCTACTTTTTTTATAATATTCCACATAATCTACAGATATTTAATAAAATAAACGTCAGTTCAAAAATCAAAATTTAAAACTTTAACAGTTATGGTTGAGTTATATAAAAATGTATGTTTTAAACAAGATTTCCTAAAGTATACATATTAATTATTCAATTATATAAATTAATTTTCCAAAACCTACACTTCAATAATTAAATTAGATGTATTTAATATCGATTAATAACATATTAAAAATTCAGCTCGCTTAATGCGCGTACAACTTTAAAAATTGAATAATCTGATTTATATATATCTGCCACAAATAAAATATGTTTGAAACAAGAAATAATATTTATATTAAAAAGAGTGGATGCGTGTACGAGAGAGATGGAAAAATATCTAATTTTGAAATGAAATTTGTAAGTCTCTGGGTTTGGTCGTGTTGCAAGTTTGGCCTACGGCTCGTATTTCCCGAGGCGGCTGGGACCGTAATGTAAAATGACAGATCCCATTATTTACTGAAAAACAACAACGCAAGAGTAGGAAACCCTGTAAAGAGGGAGAGGAAGGTGATGTTCTTATCTGCCCCTCGCCCCCTCTAAAAACGCAGTCTTATTATGCTATTTATTACCTGGACGGTCTCGTCGTTTTTCCATGGGACCAGGTGAACCGATCCACGTGAAAGTCTGAGGGTTTTAGCAGTTTCCGGGTTCAGGAAAAAGGAGCTTAATTTTGAATTAATTCGGAGCGAAATATGAAATTTATTGCAGTACGGTGAGGAGGAGGGAAAAAATAAATCATTGCATTGAGACGACAGCATTTATGTAGCGAGCGAGTGGGTTAATTAATTGCGCTACATGGAAAAGTACGCAATTGCAAATGCATTTTACACAGTATGAAATCCCATTAAATATCAATTCGGCGAATGTAAATTAAATTTGATTAACATGATATGGAGTTGCGTGAACAAATTGTAAACTAAAACGTTGTTAAACAGATAAAATTTCGAGAGCATATTTACTGTGCCGAATCGGGTTTCAATTATTTTATAAATATTTTTAGTTGCTGAACGGAATGTAAAAGTATTTGTAACGGAAATACACCAACTTCACCCTAATGCTTGATGGAAATGGTATATGTTTATTATTATTGCAAATTATGGTTGTGTGTAATTACAACATAAATGGTTCGATAATTATGCTGTCGTTTGAATAAAGACCAGTGTAACACGGGATATTAATAAAGCCAGAGGTGAGCATATAGCCCTAGAATCCAATCTAGGGTGTACATTTAGGAATTTCCGGCCGACGTCGTATATATGAGGCCATAATTAATACTGAATATATTGTCGACGGTCGCTATCAGCGCCACATCCTTCCGGCGGCAGGAGCACATTTCCCGGTCGACTAAACGCGCCATTCGATATCATTGTCCATTACTAGAGCCGATCTTAACATTTGTCAAGCCCTTTGCATACTCGCACAGCCGGTCTAGGGACACAGGGACCTGTCTATATACTCTCTCAACCGTGAATCACTACAGCACGTCCAAATACCACAAGGAACCCGACCATCTCCCGCAGGAATTCCATCTTCAAATATATGCAGCCCAAACACGTTTTTACTCGACCGTACTAAAACTAAAACCAAACATACATTAATACACTATGTTTAATATATTATGTTGCGTTAGGACACTATAAACACCTAAGTTTATATTTACTCTAGTTTTCGCTACTACTCAATTACATATTTATTTATTCCAAAACTCTCTATGAAATATTTACATACTAGTTTTTTTAATACATTGCTTCATGCAAAAAGAGCTTCAGTCCAAAGTTTAGAAAAATGAGTTTAATGTCTTTTTTTAAGAGCTATCTATATTTACACCGTCCAATGACTGTAAATTAAAATTAAATTATGCAATTAAAATTCTAACATAGCATATCTTAAAATGTTTCCAAATGTTAGGATGTATGAATTATGCGTTAAATTTTATTTATTTATTTTATTTTATTTATTTACCAGAAAATTTACCGAGATTTATATACAAACTGCAAACTACAGGAGAACATATAGTTCCTGTATTATAATACTAACATAATTATAAAAAATATTTTTTCTAACAAAATAAAAACGATACATAGATTTTTCATTAAAAAAAAAAAATTACTAATTAAATTACTAAATAATTTTGAATTATTTTGAAAAAATAATTCAAAATTATTTCTATTAGTAGAAGATTAGTATTATATATTTTTAGTATAAGATTAGTAGAATTATTAGTGGAATTTTTTTGATTATAAATTGCAATCTATATCAAGCAATTATTATATTTATCCACAAAGATATAAGGAATCTGTTAATTATATTAACAAAATGTTTTTAATGAAATTATTTTATTTTGAAAACTAAAAATTATAATTGAACTAAATACAATTAGGATAGAAGCATCCGTTGTGGACACTATGCCGTTTGTGGACAGTTTGTACTTTTGTTTTGATTTATTAAGAATATACAAAATATTATCACTACATTAAGTGTACAAAAAATATTATTGAATAGTATACAAACATATGTGTTCTGAATACGCATTATCATAAACTCCCGCCTAAAATAAATTAATATCAAAACCCAGTTTTGTAAAACATGTCTTGAGTAATTCTTATCATATGTATTTAGGATAAGCTGAGTAAGTAAATGATGAATTTGAATTATTCATAAATTAATTATTTATCACGCATAAACTTAAAAATACTTTCATTTTGGTTTTTAAATATGTTTACCAATTAAACCTTAAATATTAGGTTGAAATGGCGCTGCTCACAAATAGCCACAACAAAAAGATGAACTATAGTTGATTACAACGACTACCTCTTCAATAATCTAAAGTTACATTTATTAATAAACTAACTTTATGGTTAAGAAAAAAACATCAAGAAACCCAAAGCTGTGGAGCATTTACCTTCTGTTGTCACTGCGGAAAATAATATGGGAAAACTACATTATAAATCTATTCTCAGATGAAATAATTGATAACCAAGATACGGAGAATGATCTAATAGGACCCTCAATACCAAAATCAGTAATACAATGGGCCATCCGCACATTGAAGAACAGGGCCTGATGAGATACCGGCAGAGCTCATACAACTACTCGATGATATAAGCCTAACAGATCTTCAGAAACTCTTCAACAAGATATATGAAACTGGCCAGTTCCCTGATCAATGCCTGACATCAACCTTCATTCCCCCGCCTAAAAAGAATAACGCAAAGAAATGCAAAGATCACAGGTTTATCAGTCTTTTGAGACACTCCTTAAAATTATTTCTCAAAATAATACATCAGAGAATATTTAGAAAGTATTAAGAAAACATCAGTGACTCACAATTTGGATTTAGACAAGGCCTGGGCAATCGAAAAGCTCTAGTAGCAACGCAAGTACTGATACAAAACTGCTACGATCAGCGCAAGAACGTGTGTCTATGTTTCATAGACTTCGAGAAGACCTTTAACAGAGTACAATAGCATAGAATACTAAAAATACTGAAACAAATGGCTATAGATGGCATAGATATCCGCTGCAACGAAAATCCATATCTGAATCAATCTGCTCACATTAAGATAGATGGAGAATAAAGAATCTGCAGAGGAGTCCAACAGAGATGTGTTCTTTCGCCACTGCTGTTCAATTTGTACTCCGAGAATATCTTCCAGGAAGCACTTGATGATATTGAAAAGGGTATTAAAGTCAGTGAAACATGGATTGACAACATTCGCTACACGGATGACACAGTTTTGATAAAAAAAAAAATGCTGACCTCCAACATCTTGTCAACGCAGTAGGAGACTGTGCTCTCCTACTAAGACAATGGGCCTAAAAATAAACGCCAATAAAACAAAATACATGATTGTTGGACTCGTCAACCAGATATGTTAAGAAATGTGGGACTAACATCGGACGGATCATCAATTGAGCTTGTGATTGTGCGGGCTCAATGAGGAAATGACCTCTGACGTGGAAATAAGATGTCGTATAGAGATCGCCCGCAACACATTCATGAAATTCAAATGCATCTTCATAAATACGGACTTTGACTTAAACTTAAAAATGAGATTCATAAAATGTTATATTTGGTCGGTGTTACTATATGGTATGGAGAGCTGGACATTGAAGGTGACCACAATTAATAAAATTGAGGCCTTCGAGAGGTGGGTATACCGCAGAGTGCTGAAAATCCTATGGACGACCCGAGTTACCAACGAAAATGTCCTACGAAGAATAAACAAAGAACGTGAATTATTGCTACTGATCAATACCAGTTTTTACGACTGATCATCGAGGGGAAGATAGAGGAAGGGAGGGGAATGTGAAGGAAGAGGATGTCGTGGCTGCGTAACATAAGACAATGGACCGGGTGACGAACAGCCTCATACATACGGCCAGAGACGGAATACAAATGAGTCATGTGGTCGCAAACATTCAGTAGTGAATATGCATCAGTAGAAGAAGTCGCTGTAGAAGAATGCTTAAATATGAAGGACGCTAACCACAAGGAAAGAAAATATAAAGAAATTGCAAAAGAAAATAAAGGAATAGGCTATCCGAGAACATTGAAAATACATGTGGTGGTCACAGTGGTGTAGTGGTGAACGCTATACCTGAGATCCCGGGTTCAATCCCCGGACAAACCTTGAAATTTTTCACGCAACTATGATGTGGCCACCTCGTGGAAAGCAAACTACCACGAGTAATTCTGCCAAGAAAACCTGTCAAATATTGCCGTTCGGAGCCGGCGATAAACAGCTAGGTCCCGCATATTAGTGTGACGATGCGTTCCACAAGTTTGCGCTAGAGGTTGCCTACACTCTCGCAAGAGAGTACGGCACACATAAGAAGAGGGCTAGTAAATGGCATGCAAATATCTGTTGTATCTTAAAAAGACTTCATAATATTATAGAGCTACGGAAAGGTTGAATGTATTTATATATTCAATCTGTGTTCCGCTTTAATAAGTTGTTATGGTTGTATTTATAATTAGTTTTCTTTCACTCCAATATTTAATAATAGTTAATAATATATTTTTTTTATTTTATCTGTGACAAAATTTACTGATTGTAATTCGCGTTTTATGTTTTCTGGGTGCTATATTCGATTTGTGAGCTATTTCCGAAGCAGTTTGCTAATAATTGATTTTTTTTATAAATCTTCTAACAAGTGGCATAAATATTCATCTCAAATCTGAAAATGGAGTTAAGTATAGTATTTATGAGGCACTGCAATTGTTCAATATTTTCATTAGTATCTGTAACATTAGTATCCGAGTCAGTAGCCCTTGATCATGTAGCTACACAAGATGATCAATGACCGCTTTCAGAACAAGAAATGTCACTATCTGATTTTGCATCTTCGAGGACAATATTTCTCTTAACTGCTTTAACAAGTCCAGACTGTGACGGTTAAAAACGCCATGATTAAATCTTAAAGGGCGAAGTGAAACGAGATGTAGAAACTTTCTATGGAGAGGTTGAAATACTTTTATTTTGTCATCTTGTTAGCGCAGCCTTGCTCCTATAACGCATATCCACTTTTGCTGTTACTTGAACAGATTTGTCTACAGTTATGATAGGGTTGGTGGTCTCTTGGTCTTGAGTTTTTGATAATTCTGAAAAGACAAACATCAAAGCGATCTTCACACATAAAACCATTTATATGTGATAAAATGCACTTTGGGTCTCTTTGAGCTAATTGTAATCATATTTTTTGTCTTTTGGGATTCGTTGGAACATAAACAAATAATTTATATGAACTACTTAGAGACGTATTTGGCACTACAACACATTGTGGCAGACTTGTGGCTACAGACCATTTATACATAATTATATCTAATAAATTGATGACGTTCATTTCAGCTGTACTGTACCTAGTAAAGTAATATCTTGTATGTTAGTTAATGTTAATGTAGTGTGCTTATTTTGTATTAAGGATAAATTTCAAACGATTTCCCAAAATTAGTCACATAACGTAAGAGACTACGAAAAGCAGAAAATAATAAAAAGATATTATGTTATTTATTTTTTTATTATTATTTTTATTATATTACTATGGGTTTAATGTTATTTTTTATATATTCTCTTATTATTATAACATTATGTATTATAAGTATTATTATAGATAATAAAGTAAAATTATTTGTTAATTAACCCTTTAGCTACTGGTATATGCTACTGGTACAGTTGTGAATACTGTGTCTGTCTAAACGCAAACAAACTTGTACCGATGTTGATGACATTTTTTGTGTGCGTTTGAGTGGCTCCGTGGCTGGTTTACATTTACAATTGGATGAATTAATTGACATTTTTAATTCTTAAGAAAGGACAAGTCTATAGGTTAGGTTAGGTTCTGTAAATTTTCGTTGAAATCAAAATTAATAAAAATAAATACACTTTTATGTTTTGACATTAAAATTAATATTGTTTTATTAATCGCCACACAAACTCTAGCCGAAACGACATCGCTTAAATAGAAACCAAATATAAAAAGGTTGATTTAGTTTAAAAAAATCGTGGATTATAACGGGCTTTATTACTGGAGAAGGGGTCAATAGTTCTGAAGATAGTCTTTGGATTTCCAATTGGTCTTTGAAGATTTTGGTGTTGAAATAGAAATTGAACAAAAACATTTTTAGAGTAAATAGTTTCTATTGAAAATTGGCAAATTTCTTAAAGCTTGTCAAATTGGTACAACGGGATTTCTATCACAAAATTAGTATTATTTCAAAGTGCACATTTTCAAGAATATATCAGGCAATTTTCATATAAATTCTTCGAATTATGACGAAAAATTCAAGGCATTGCAATTTTAATAAAGATATTTATTTGGGGTGAAAATTGTGTTGAAAAACTTTGGCAGGTTGTCCAAATAAGTCCTGCTGGATTCCAACTACCAAATTAGTATTATTTCAAAGAGCACACTCTCAAGTATATTTCAGGCAATTTTCATAGAAATTCTTCAATTCGTTGCAAAATTATAACGAAAAATTCAAAGCTTTGCAATTTTGACAAAGACATTTATTTGGGTTGAAAATTGCCAAACTTTGACACCTTGTTCAAATTAGTCTTGCTGGATTCCAACTACCAAATCAGTATTGGTTCAAGTAGCACACATTCATGAATATTTAAGGCAATTTTCATAGAAATCATTCAAATGGTTTTCATAGAAATCCTTCAAATTAAATTTATTTTTTTCTTGAAAAAACAGCTTTGCAATTTTGAAAAAAAAACAATGACATTTATTTGGGTTGAAAATTACCAAGACTTGGCAGCTTGTCCCAATTAGTCCAGCATGATTCCAAATACAAAATTAGTATTGATTTAAAGAGCACATTTTCACGAATATTTCATGCAATTTTTATAGAAATCCTTCATATCGATGCAAAATGCTGACGAAAAAATCAAGGCTTTGAGCATTTTAAAGCATTTTAGCAAAGCATTTTAGCAAAGATATTTATTTGGTTTGAAAATTGACAAACTATGGCAACTTGTCCAAATTATTCCTGCTGGGTTCCAACTACAAAATGAGTATTAGTTCAAAGAGCACACTTTCAAGAATATTTCGGCTTGTCGAAATTATTCCTGCTGGATTAACCACCTAATTATTATGATTTCAACGAACATACTTTCAAGAATATTTAAGGGAATTTTTATAGAAATTCAAGGCTTCTCAATTTTAGCAAAGACATTATTTGGGTTGAAAATTGCCAAACTTTGGCAGTTTGTCCATAATAGTCCTGCTGGATTCCAACTACTAAATTAGTATTAGTTCAAAGAGCACACTATAAAGAATATATCAGGCAATTTTCTTAGAAATCCTTCAATTCGTTGCAAAATTATGACGAAAAAATCAAGGCTTTGCAATTTTAACAAAGACATTTATTTGGGTTGAAAATTGCTAAACTTTGGTACCTTGTCCAAATTAGTCCTGCTGGATTTCAATGGGGATGATATAATTTGAATTGCAGTCATAATTAATTCGGTGGGTATGTAGTCTTTCAAGGCGCATGCTTTTTTAACAATTTTTTTATGCCGCACCGGCTTACATGTAAAGTGAAGCAGAGCTATTGCAACTGTCAGCAGAAATATTGTATCTACGAAATGTTTCCGATTTTGACATCAAATCGCGATCTGTGGCACTAATTTCAAATTCCAGAAATATATACTGCCCCGACTCTCGCAAATCGAAAAATTGAAGGAATAGCGTATAAAGAATGCACGAATAAAGGATGTTCTATGGACGGAAGTTGATATATGTGCCCATAATTATGAAAGTGGTCTAAGTCAAAATTTAAAAAAAATAGTTTATCCGTTATTTCACACCACATTATTAACACTAAATGGATTCCATATATTGTCGAAATTACCACCACTACCTAATGGTTTATTTTTGACGATACCGTAAAAATTACTTTGACAAAGACATACAAAGGCAATAAATTTAGTTTAAAATAATGCTGATTGAAATAACTGATAAACTATATTTTTTTTTTAATTTTGACTTAAACCACTTTCATAATTATGGGCACATATATGAATATAAATTGTCATGCCAGTACACAACTTAAACCAGCAAATATTCGTATTACAAAATCTAAATAATTATTAATATATTAGTACTAAGCTCATGTAAAATCATGTAAAAGCGTAAGTATTAAGGTACCTAACTCGATTTTTTTTTTGTAAAAAGAATGTCACTTTCAAAATAAACGGCTCATATCAAGGGGTTTGATTAAAAATTTGAGATCATATGGCAAATTCGCTAAATTTTGCGATTATATGGTTCCTTGAAAATGACAACAACAATGACTTCAACAGTCGAAACTCGAGTCGTGGTAAGTGTCTAAATTTATATTACTGTGAATAACTTTTTATATAATATTTTTACATATTATAGGTGTGGTTAAAACGTAGTGAATTTATCCATTCAGTTTAAGTGTGGATTACCACGTAGTAACGGTCGCAAGAATTTGCTTACCTAATAGATTACCAGAAGGCTTTTGGCACTGTAAAACACGACAGATTGATGGATATTTTGAGAAATATTGGAATGGAAAAGAAGAGATTTGTAAATCATCAAGAACCTCTATTGGAATCAAACACAGGGTATTGCGTGTTGATGAAGAACATACCGAAGCAGTGAACATTTTCGAAGAGTAAGACGGGGATGTATCATGTCACCTATAATATTTAATATATCCTCAGAATTCATATTTAGAGAAGCCCTTGAAGAAGCAGAAGAAGGAATGTTAATACTTTACTTTTTCGTGTCCAGTGGTTGATTGCCTGATTTATGTGTCTGTGGCATGTTCTGCATCTACTGGAGAAAATGCACGCATGGCGGCTCCTTCCGTGCTCCCAGGAATGTTGATAAATGGAATGATATTGAACAACATCCCGTATTCTGATGATACTAGTGTATTTGCTGATACTATTCAAACGCTACAAGTATTAATAGATAGAATTGAAAGAATCAGCAGTCAGTCTGGGCTTCAAATATACCCCACAAAGACGAAACTCATGTCATAACTAAGCGAAATATATTATATATATATATATATATATATATATATATATATATATATATATATATATATATATCTATATATATATATATATATATATATATATATATATATATATATATATATATATATATTATAGGAGTAAGCTGAATCATAAACGAAACAAATATAGAAAGGGTAAAACAACATCTTTAACTTTTAACTATAATTAAAGAAAATTGGGATAACTCACAAGAAATCAAGATTCGTATCGGGAAAGCAAGAAATGTGTTTCAGAAAATGAGTGGTGTCTTCAAAAGCCACAACCTAACTCTCAGAACAAAAATTAGACTTTTGCACTGCTATGTATATTCTGTCCTTCTATATGGTATAGAAACATGGTCCTTAAATAAAAACAATGAGAAAAAGCTAGAGGCCTTTGAATTGTGGCTTTATGGACGCATCTTGAGAATATCATGGATCCAAAGAGTGACCGACATAGAAGTAATGCGAAAAATAAACACAACACCTAAATTCATCAAGATCAAGAGTGAATTGATCAAGAGTGAAATTAAGAAAGTTGCAATATCTAGGACATATCATGCGAAATACTAACGACCTACTCAAAAAAAAAACTTCAAGGGAAAATTAACAGCAAAAGAAATTATGGAAGAAGACGAATATCTTTGTTAGATAACCTTAGATGCAGGTTCAATTTATCTTCAGCTGAACTGTTTCGTGTCTAAACCAAAAAGACAAGAATAGCCATCATGATAGTCAACATCCGAACCGGATAGGCGCCTAAAGAATATCGAAGTTGCAACCATCCTATTCATTTAGCGTTTATGTATTTTTTTGTCTTGCTAAGGGTTTGATTTAGTTTCGCAGGAGTATAGGAGGTATAGGGGAGAGAGAATTAGTCGAAGGCAGTTTACATATGCTTTAGTGGGAATTTTAGGAAATATTGGGTTTTGCATTTATGCATTAACTATCGAACTTTCAATTTAAAATTATTTTTTAAATATTTATTCATAGATCATTGTGATACCAACACTTTTATAAGAACATGCAAACAGTACGATTTAGGTAACCCGTATCATAAATAGTACCAGCCGGTTATCAAAATCTTGCCTCATATGTTGGATTAAAAAGATACAAAAGAATCATAAGAACAACTGTATTTTGGGTTTAATTTATATTTAATATATAATACAATACAACATAAATAAATGTACACTATTTAACTGAAACATAATTAGGTCAATAATAAATATTGTCTACTTTCGAAACTCCACCACAAGCTTCATGTGCCCATTTTTGACACTTTAAACATTCGATCAAGTTTTCTAAATAAGAATTATTGCAAAGAAAACAGAACCAATCATCATTCTCCACTTCTATGAGAACTGGAGGAGCGGTGTTGGTTGAAAGCGTGAAATCAATTTTTCTTTGTTTGATTTGTTTTGTTTGATTTTCATTGCAAACTAACTAGTACTACTAGTACTAACTAGTAGTAGTGTTGCCGATTGTGCATCCCTTATTAGTATCTTCGCCAGATGGTTTTACTTTATCTTATAGGATGATAAAAAAAATGTTGACTTTATATAACTTAGATACTTAGATACCCTATTGAATCCTTTAGCTCGTGCAATTGAAATATTTTCCGTTTGTCGGACCGAAAGCGTCGGATTTGTTTCTAAAAAAGAATAAAACCACTTTTTGCCAGCCGTTTGAGTGTTTTGATTAAATTTGTGTGGAATATTATTTTGTTCCACAATTTGATATGCTAAGCGTGGGACCAAAACATCAAGATTCTAGTTCAAAAATGTGGTCAACTAATTCTTGCTCAATAACTTCAGGAATTGTTTGTATGGCTTCAACCTTTTTCAACGCAGAAGTTGGTCTTTTTAACAATCCTTGGAGGTGTCTTTTTAATGTTGGCTTTGAAATTTTATACCGCCGAGAACATTTGTTGAATGCGTATATTTTATTATCCTCTAATGCTAATTTCATTTGTTCTTCTGGCCACACACAATGCTTTCGATTTTCCATGCTAAAAATTTGAAATTTTGTAAATCGTTTATTTTGAATAACAGCTTAAATTTGAACCACGCTATCTTACATCGTGCTGCTACGATTTATTAAACCACGGTATGGTACGATTTAGGAAAAAGACGTCCCGCCAAATAATTGAAGCTAACTTCAGCAACTTAAAATATTATCAGCAGGTCTTATAAACTAAATAAAAAAAAATAATATAATATAGCTAGTTTCCAAAAATAAATGAGACTACCTCAGAAACTGTAGATTTATATTAAATTCCGCCGAATAAAATCGTTTAAAATTAACGTCAGACTTACCTGATTTCTTTGTGCTTCTGTCTTTCGAAAAAACACCACTTCATGAGAATGACTTTTTGGTTCTACTTTATAGACATAAATAAAAGTACATATTTTTACTACCAGGAGGCATCAAAATGCATTAATTTTAAAATAAAATTTGAAATAAAAAAGCTGGTACGATTTAGGTGAGGAGTACGCAACTGGTTGGCAACTCTCCGCTCTATATTTCGTGTCCTACAACTAGAATTATTGTATAGTGCTTTTACGATGGTTTAGTTAAAACTCATAGATTCGTAATCAAAAAGTTACTTCAACTGCATGAGATTCACTTGTGCAAAGTCGGTTTTATTTTTTTAATTCTGCTTTGCAATCTTCGTAGAAAATCTACGTTGTTTCAAAGGCCGCTCCCCAAGCTAATAATAATCCATAGCAAATAATATTGTGGAAAAAAGAGTAGTATATAACTTTTTATGCGATAGTTTGCATGCATTTAGAAATCTTGAAGAAGATATATTAGGTATATTATGTTAGGTAGAAAGTATATACGAGTTTGTCGACTTCGGAGTCGTTTAAAGCGTTAAATAACACATCTGGAGTTCGATCCCGGGAGCGATTGCCGACCGCATGTGTGCCAGAAGACAAATGTATAATTAATTAACGCCAATTAAATTAACACCTTGATTTCTGCACCTATAAACAGAAAAATGTTTGCAAAATATAATAGGCCACTTGGCCGCCGTGTTTGAAAAGTTATATACATTCGGCCGCTATATACATTCGACCAAACAATATATATATATTACTTTGTTTTACTAATTATATAGTTAATGTGGCTGTCCCATTTTAAATTATAATTTATCCTAAATGTCTACAGCTCTCAACCCTTTTTAATTTTATATCTTCAATTCTAATATCAAATTTTACGGGAAAAATAATTACCATACGCTATTTTATTTGTGTTCAGTAATAATTTCTTCAATGCTAACCAAATAACTATCTATCTCTTCAAGATTATTCATTTTAATTTCAACCTATTTCCAACTTTCGCCCGTTGATAAAATTTTATTTGAAAATAACAATATTTCGTGACGTGTTTAAAACGTACGAATCGGAATGTTTATCGTTTAATGTCTGCATCTGTACCTTAGCTCCTGTAAGTCTACGTAGTTTTCAGGAAACCCGGCGCCTCCGCCAATTGTGGTCGATATTATTTTTCTGTTCGGGGACGCGTTACCCAACTCGAACAGGTTACGTAAACTTTTTAATTCTTTTTCGCGAAACTAATTACTTTGCTTGAATAGGTTTTCGAAATAATGTCGCATTTAAAACAGCATTACGCAACGTATTCATAAACATACATTTTATCCAAGAGAAATGTTTGTTTATCAATCGGTTAATCAATTAAACGAGTATGGTAAAGACGTAATCCATCACGATTTGTAAACCTTTGATAGTTTAATCAATTGGTTAATCAATTAAACGAATATTGCTAAAGATTTAATCCATGTCGATATATGACCCTTTAATAGTTAATGAAATATGGTATATATTGATAAACAAACAATCTATTCGAGAAAGATATTTGTTTATCAATCGGTTAATCAATTAAACGAGTATTGGTAGACTTAATCCATCACGATATGTGAACGTTTGGTAGATAATGGAATATGGTAAATATTGATAAACAAAAATTTTATTCGAGAAAGATATTTGTTTATCAATCGGTTAATCAATTAAACGAGTGTTGGATAAGACTTAATTCAAGGCGATATGTCAACCTTTGATAGATAATGAAATATTTATTTATTTATTTATTATCAGTATATACAATATATATACACACTTACATAATATAATACATAAGGATGCACCTATAGAGGTGAGTTGCACCTGTACATAGGCCTGAGTAAATATAGTAAATATTGATAAACGAAAAATTGATTCGAGAAAGAGATTTGTTTATCAATCGGCTAATCAATTAAACTAATTAAAGGTTTAATGCATGACGATATTTGAACTTTTTATAGATACTGAAATATTGTAAATATTGTTAAACAAAAATTTGATTCGAGAAAGATATTTGTTTATCAATCGGCTAATCAATTAAACGAATATTGCTAAAGACTTAATCCATCACGATATGTGAACCTTTGATAGATAATGAAATATGGGGTGGACTAGTATATATAATGAAGGGAGGCAGCGGAGTTATGGCAACGTGGCAGGCAGAGTGCGATGTTGCTTGCAGTGCAACCCTCTCTACTTTCCAATTTGCGTCCATCAATCGAGACCAATCTCGACGAGTGGATTACGGGAAAATAAAATTTACATAGGCCCACGCGTCGGTGCTGGAGGGCCACGATGCGCCATCACTACCACCACCACACCACCGTACACTATTTTTTATGTATTTAATGTTCCGCAAAAACGTTTTTCTTGTTTCTTTAAATTAGTCCAACATCTCGATTTCTTATTTGGTTATCCTATAATCCACTCTTTTTAAAATCGTAATGCTTCTTGAATGTCTCAAGCAATTTACAACTTCGCTGCTCATATTTATTCTAAATCCTTTTGTATACATGAAATCATTTCGTGTTTACTATACAGTTGATATAAATCATGCAATTGAAATTATATTTTGTGTCTATCTCATACGTTTTATCAAATACAAATATAACAATTAATAATTGTTTTTTACGACATTTATATAGATTGAATTTGTAAAATTCTTATAGCTTTATTATTATTTTCCCTGATGAGCATGAGTGATGAACACTTCCAAGTGCATTTACCACTGACAGCCTTGTTCCTTTTTCTCCTAAATTACAAAAGAAATTTATTTATTTATTTAAACTAGATCATTTACATTGTAAAATACCTACTGAGGTATTCGCAAATACATGTACATAAGCCTGGTTACATGAACGTAAGAATAATTTATATACATTTAATGATTAATAGTAATTATATTATAAATTAAATAATTATAAAAAAATATTTAGCAACGAGCAATAGCAATAAATCTCCCAAGTGAAAACATAATTCCAAATTTATATGCATTGAACGATTAACAGTTTAATATAGCTATTATTATATTAATAATTAAATAATTATAAAAGAATGTAGCAATGGTTAACAGCAATAAATCTCAAGTGAAGACATTATTCAAAAACCATCATTTAAAATATTTAATCTTTGCCAGTTTTTTCATTTATTCTTGAAGTAAGTCTATTAATAGGCAAATCTTTAAGATCTACTGAAAGTTAATTATAAATCATAGTTGCCCCGTAAATACTGTTTTCTTCGCCATTTCTAAGTTTACCTTATGTTATAATAAACTCTTGTATCACAACGATTTTTTAACGCTTGCCAAGCCCGGCTTGGTTACAAAGTAGTTTAAGCGCACGCAAACCCACAATGGGGTAACCAAATGGTAATCAGAAATTTTGCCCTGTGAATTTATGTGAGCTTACCTCACATACCGAACATTATGAACACCACAATCATACAAAGAGTATCGACGGATCAGGAACGAAACAAAAGAATTAGTAAGACTGATCAAAATTCAGTACTGGGAAATGTTTTCAAAACGCATGGAAAACGACTTCTATGGACTTCAAAAACAAATATGGCGATTAATCAGATTACAGAGAAGAGAGGTAAATGGGGTGGTTGAAACGACTCACATAAACAAAGAGGACTGGGTCAACTACTTAACTGACCTATATAAAGCAGAAAATATAGCAGAGCAGCTGAACACACCAGAAATAGTTATGAATTAAAATTCCCAAATTGATACACCCGACGTGCAAGTGGCACTGCAAAAGCTAAACAACAGAAAAAGCGCTGGACAAGACGGAATAACAAATGAGCTGCTCAAATACTTCGGACAGCAATTCACACAAGAATTGACAACCCTAATCAGAAAGATTCTCTATCACCACAAAATCCCAGATGAATGGCGGATCAGCACCACTATCCTTATGTTCAAAATAAGGGGGGATCTCCCTTCCCCAAAAGGGGGATAAGAAAATACCTTCGAACTACAGAGGAATAAACCTCTTTAGCACCATATTGAAATTGACAACAAACGTAATAACGAACAAAATTAATAGCCTCGCCTCGCTGGTAGATGAACAGCAGGGATTTAGGTCGGGAAGGTCTTGCACCGACGCCGTTTTTGTCATAAGAGAAGTAACTGAAAAGTGGATCGAATACAATAAGCCAGTCTACATATGTTTCATCGACCTTGCCAAAGCCTTGGACCGCGTCCAACTAAAAGACATCTTCTTTACACATCTTCTTTACAACAGACAAAGAGAGACTATGGAGAACATATATGCAGCAAACCAAATACAGGCAAAGTTAGACGGAGAGCTCACCCAACCAATACCAGTTGATGGCGGTATTCGTCAAGGGGATTCATTAAGCCCGCTTCTCTTCAACATCATCATGGACGAGATTCTACAGAAGGTTCGCTTATTGAAAGGATATAAAATGGGAGATGAAGAGGTAAGAATTTTGTGCAATGCCGACGACGTCGTGATGATAGCAAAGAACGAAGACCACTTACAAAGACTCCTACACTCATTCAACCGTACAGCTAAATCTCTTTACATGATAATATCTCCCACAAAAACGAAGTGTATGATGACAACATCAAAAACACCATTGCGATGTAAATTGGAGGTGGATAGAGAAGTTATTCAGCAAGAGATTAAATTTAAGTATCTTGGCGTGGAACTCTCGGGCTTTGGCGATGTTGAGGCAGAAGTAAGAGAACTAACAACGAAAGCAACAAGAATAGCAGGGTGTTTGAATAGTACAATATGGTGCAGTAAAAATATAGGAATTGATGCCAAGACTAGAATCTATAAAACAACAATAAGACCCATCATAACATATACAGCAGAAACTAGACCAGAAACATCGAAAATTAAACGACTATTAGAATCAACCGAAATGAGAGTACCTCGCAGAATTATTGCTAAAACACTTTTAAACAGAGAAAGGAGTGCAAGTATAAGCAATACATGTGGATTAGAAAACATTAATGGCTGGGTATCAAACAGAAAAAAAGAGTTTAATGAACACATAAATAGGATGGACGACACGAGAATAGTAAAAAATACTCGTGATAAATCACCACGGGGGCGCAGGGGCGTAGGGCGTCCTCGAAAGAGATGTAGCGACAACCTGAATGCAGAGCAATAGGCAAGTTGACGAAGAATAAACAGGCGATTCGCCTAAATCAAGAAGGAAGAAGAGGAAGAATTTATATGGTTTGTATCACAAAATTTGATTCTTAGTTATATATTCTCGAACAAAAATTTAGCCTAGGCCCTCTTTTGGGGTGGGCTCAATCTCTGAAGAACCCCCCTTGGGTGAAATACTGCCCTGCAATGTGAAGGTGAACTTTTTTGTAGGTTAAAAAGGTTACTTTTTTGTAATACCTGCGAACTTTGGACCTTCTATACTTAATTTCTGGTGAATAACACAAATTAACAAATGACCTGATTGCGAAAATCAATTTATTAACACGTTGAATATAGTTAGATAACTTGAGATTCATTACGAAGAGAAAAATAAATTATTACACCACAAAAAAAAAAATGTTAATTTTTCTTGACATTTTCAAAACATTTAATACACAATGTCGGTCGATTAGGGCACTGTGAGCAATATGTTGCAACATTTCTTGCTTTTTTGCAGCAATAAAAAAACTTTCTTGTGCAGCTACTGTTTTATAACATTCCAAGCATCGTTTTCTTGCCTTCCTTGCTGCTTGCTAAAATCAGAGAAGCAAGAAACCTATGGATTTTAGAACAGTGCACAGAAGCCCAAGATCTACACGCAAGACACGTCAACTTTCACTTTCACAAAAAGTTGAAAGAGATAACCAACATTTGCAGAAAAACGAATGCCTCAAAAATCACTAAAAATAATCAGATTCTAAAAGACCCACAGGAAATCTGCAATATATGGGAGGAATACATACAAAACCTGATATACGTAATATAGCGCCGAATAACACAAGCAAAGTTTCGGGACCACCTATACTATAATCAAGGCAAGAAAATACCGGGCCAGGATACTATACACACAGAAGTACTAAACTAATAAACATTCAAAAATTATGCAAACTTTTTAATGATATATACGATAGTGGTGAAATCCCAAAAGACTGGCTAACTTCTACCTTTGTCGCGATCCCTATAAAGCCAAAAGCCAAAACATGCGAAGAGCACCATATAATCAGCCTCATGAGCCATGAAATTAAAGCCTTCTTCAAAATAATCCATAAGAGAATATATGAAAAATGCGAAGAAAAAACTGGCGAAACTCAGTTTGGCTTCAAAAATGGTTTAGCTACGAGAGAAGTCGTATATTGCATGCAACTGCTGGTAAAGAAATGCTATGAACAGAGGAAATATGTTTTTATGTTTTATCGACTATCAAAAAGCATTCGACAATGATCACGACATGATCTCCTAATACCTACCTTAAGAGAAACAGGCATCGACGAAAATGATATCCAGATAATATACAAACTATGCTGGAACAAAACAGCAAAGCTCCGGATTCATAATACACTACAGACAAATAAAATAACGATAGCTAAAGGGGTCCGACAGGGTTGAATATTATCAACTCTGCTATTTAACATTTTTGTACAGAAGATATTTCAATTATCACTGGAAAATAACCCCAGAGCCATAAAGGTTAAATTAACTTAAATGGATTGCCAATTAACAACTTAAGATGCTGATACACAGCTATATTAGCAGATAACATCGATAGGAGATAGGTAAGGAATTTGGTCTCGATATTAACATAGGCAAGACCAAACTGATAATAGTAGGTCGACTTCCTTATAACAATGTACAACTCCACATCGATAATAATCAAATTGAGAGAGTAAACAAGTTTATATATCTGTGCACTACGTTAAACGATAAATGGGATAACGATGAATAGGATAAAATTCGTGTGGCTTATACCCGAAAAACATTTGCTAAATTCTATACCTAGCTCCTAACGACAGGAGGTGCCCCTAAGTCTCCATCTACTGGTGGTTAAATGTTGCATATGGCCAATATTGCTATACGGATCAGAAACTTGGTCATTAAAGGCCAAATCACTTAATATAATTGAAGCTATAGAATTGTGGATTCTGAGAAGACTACTCAGGATTTCCTGGGTAGACCACGTATCAAAGGAACAGGTTTTACAAAGAGCAAATACGCATCGACAGCTATTGGATATTGTAAAGCAAAGAAAACATCGTACTTGGGGCATATCCTGCGAGGTTCCAGATACAGACTGCTGAAAACTGTACTTATGGGCAAAATCGAAGGTAAACGAGAACCGGGACGAAGGCAACACTCATGGCTCCGCAATATTCGGAACTGGTGCAATATTGCAGATGCAGCAATGATATTTATAAGAGCCGAAGGAGGCACACTTGACACTACCCAATGAACACATGAATCTCAACGCGCTAGACAGCGTATGGCTCCACAAGAAAAAGAAGAAGTTCTAATGTGATGACAATTGATCTGATAAATATCTCCCTTACTATTATCGATTGTTATAATCGAAGACTGCATCAGTTTTTAATTCTCCCTATTTGTTATCTTCATTCATAGCGGAAATATGTTGGTTGCATGTTGTTAATATGGAGACTGGCCTTTTATCTGTCCGTTTTAAGAATTCAACTCCTTGTCGATTTATCAAACTGGTAAAACGTCTTAATGGTACCATGTCTTCTGCTAAAGTTCTTCTGCTAATGGTACACTTGCATAAAAAATGTTTGTAAACAGTGTACGTTATGCATATAGCAAGTCGTCTACCAAACGCATTACTACGTCATGCGATTGTCCTTTGTTTATGATTTCGTCATTTTTACCAGCGGAAACTTCAAGATTATAGGTATAACCACCAGGAAGGCATAATGATATATTTTTATTCCATATTTATGCCGCTTACCCGGTATATATTTTCGAAATTGACGACGACCTCTCCATGGTATCACATCATCATCATGGCCTTTTTTTGGTGTTACAATCTTGGATGTAGGCCTCTTCTTCCACTCTTGGCGATCTTGTGCCCGTCTCATCCAGTCTCGACCTCCTTGCCGTCGAATGTCTGCCGCGCCTTGGTATCACACTCTCGGCTATAACAATATCATTTCCTGGTTTGATAAAGTTTCAAAATCTATCTATAATTTCGTTCGAAATATTTTGACATGTATTCAAACGATTTTCAGTATTTGCGGTACTATTATCGCTAAAGTGTAAATATTTCAAAATGTTCAAATATTTCTTGTCATAGATTTTTTGATGCACAAATTTGTATACATTGCATTGTTCGACCAATATAATCTCATTCGATGAACATGGGTGTAATGCCCATAATGAGCAAAATTGTAAAAAATGTTTTCATTTCCTGCACAGTGATTACTTTCCAAAACTGCTGATGTTTTCTACGATTTATTATCGCACTGTTGCGACTTTCCTCTTCGCTTTGGGAGGCGCATCTATTAGTTTCATCTACGATAATTTGCAATTGGCTGCGCGGTTGCACGGATGCGCAGTAGTTTTCGTAACATTTTAAAATTTGCGCAGACAAATTTATTTCCGCGCTCTTAATTTATGAGAAGTTGATTTCGTCTTCGAAATTGGAAATATTAGATTAATTAATATATTATTGCAACCAGCAACATAATACTATGAACAACAAACAGACCTGCAGCGCCATACAACGCCGCGCCGGGTGAGTTCTGTCGAACATTTTGGACATGTCGATGTACATGCGACTCTTAAAAGAAATAAACCTATGCACACCTTGGTGATCTAATGAGAATAAAATTACATTAATTTATTTAATGGGCAAACAATTAACACTGAAGAAATTTATAAAGTGTGGGTTAGTACAAAGGAGCAATACATTAAAGTTTGATACAAACTATTATTTTGCTATTTGATATATTTTTTTCGATCTTGGCCGTCTAGGGACCGCGTTAAACAACTATTATTCAATGTACATTTCTCCTATTGCATTCACCTCTTTTCTCTTTTGCCAAAATATCTTCATCCTCTCTCTTTGCTGTTCCCTTCGGTCTTCTGTCCACACTGTTCCTCCAGTTTTTCTCTTCTTCACCTCAAATCCTTCAAAATTGACAATTTAATCATCCCTGTTTGTTATTCCTTCTTCTCCAATACACACGTCCACTAAATCTGCTTTGACTTCTTTGAACCATGTGATTTGGGTTCTGGGGTTTTTATCAAAAAACATGAATATTTTCTAGATCAGCTTTCATCATTCATTCTTTTCAAATGGATATAGAAGCTTACCCTTCTCTTCCTCATAATATCTCCACTTTCTTCAAAACTTTGCCGGGCTTCAAGAGCGAGTTTATATTTAAGGTTCCAAAGAGATGTATGTGGTTTTTCTTTGGTTTAGGGGATTTTGAATTTCTTGAACGACATGGTGTTTCAGGCTCTGCAGAATCCTTAGGTCTGATTCCGCCTCTGTTGTTGTTGTTGTTTCCATTCAGAGAAATTGACATAATGCATAGTTGTTTGAAATTCAGGGGGGGGGGGGGAATGGCTTTTTGGGCCATTTCAAGGTTAAAACTGGGATTGTAAGTTCCAGAGTGTCTATTCAGCCGCTCCTACCATGGAAGACAGACGCTGTTTGTAGCCTCTCCTCTGGAGTTCAGACTATTTGATATTACGGTTTGAATTATTTAATAATTTGAAAGTAAGTATAAAAAAAATTGTTTTTAATTATAATTTCTTTGCTTACCCTAGACTTTGGACCGCGCAGCACTAATAAAAATTAGATGGAACACTGATTGTCGGTTAAAAATAATTTATGGAGAGAATATCTATCATCGCAATTTACATTCATCTCGAGTAATTTAACATATTCAGAATCTTTATTTCTTCTTTCCGTAATTGGTGTATATTTTATTGTGTTAGATACTTCTTCTACATTACTAAATGAACCATCTGAATAAAATTCAGGAAAGAATTTTCGGCTTTCATAGGAAAGCAAGACTTGCTTTCATCGGAAAGCAAGTCTTCGATACTATCAATAGTCATTTCTTCTGAATAGGACGAAAGCAATCGCAGTCTCGTTCTCTTTACGCATCTTGTAATTATTGACTCATCATGTACTTATAGACCTTTTTACGATTAGTTAAGTGCATGCACGTCCGGCACGGTTCAAAGGCGGGAACATGAAACTTTTGGGCACATTTTGTTATTTTCACTGGTTATACGTCAAAATGTGCCCGAAAAACATGGCGAAAATCGACGTTTGCGGACAAAAAAATTTCAACTATGAAAAGTCTGTTATTGGCACATATATTTATCATAGCAACAATAACATTTATAGTTACAGTGAAGAAAGCAAAAAATATATCATTTAAAGAAGGTAATTTAATACTGATGAAACCTCACTGATTATAGATAGTCATGTAAATTTATTAAGGAATTAAACTTATTATTCAACCTGTCCGTAGCTCTATAAAATTGAATCTTATTAAGACTGCAATACAAATCTCATATTGAAACAACTACCTCCCTTGCTAATACCACGCAGGATATTGAATTATACAACAGATATTTGCTTGTTAAGGACTGACTATTTGCTTGTTTGAAACTGGGTGCCGCGGCACCCAAGCGTGCGATGAATTACTTTTAGGGGTGCCGTAACAATTACATTTATAATATTATTAAGTATAAATTTGTTTCTCAAAAATAAAATTTCTTAATCAATAAATTTATCAAAAATTTGTAGTTGGGCCAGTAAAAATTTAGAATAATTTTGGTTTCGGGTCATGGTCGGTACTTTGTCATCCGTTTTATACACATTTTGCTATTGTATGACATGTTAGTATTTCTGTTTGTTTTAGTTGTTACGTTAGGTTAGGTTAGGTTAGTGACGTGACCTCAGTTGACGTGACACAATGAAAGTGTGACAAGTTTTTATTTATCTTAATATCAATAAAATTTTGGTCATATAATATTCTCAATATTAAGTAAATATAATGAATTGGATGGTTGCGACCGTCTTGGGAAACATGTGTTGATATATGTACGGATGGTCGGTTCCATAAAAGGCTTTGTGTTCCTCGCTAAGTATAAAATAATATAACTATAAAAGCTAACTTTAAACGCTAACTATAAAAGAATAAGAATATTGTATCAACACATTGTTTATTCAACGTGTCGCTTTAGTTGCAAAATCCGCAAGTAAATGTGTCTTGAACAAAGTAGTCAAAATGATCAATTAAGAGTGGCATGCAAAGCTGACTTATTTGGCAGATATTTTTGAATAACTGAATTAATTAAACTTCAGTATGCGTGGAAGAATTGAAAATATTTTTTCTTCTTCGGATATTTTAACTCATTATTGAGCATTTAACAAGTTTAGAGACAAAAGTTAATAATTGTTTTTCCTATATCAATGGGGAAAATTAAAGAGATAAAGAAGAAAAAACGAAGAAATGGTAAAGAAATGGCTAAGAAATCTATGTGTGGTATCTGTGATGGAAAAAATGTTTTGGAACTTATAGAAGAGGAAGAATTGACGAATATGCGAAATGATCGAACATTCAAACTAATACACGAAAAATTAAACCTCAACTGAAATTTTGTTTCTTGTACAATTCTCTACTTCATATTTGTGCGAGCTTACCTTTTTTGCTTTGATGAACATCAAAACTAAAAAAAGAGAAAAAAAAACTCAAGGCAGTCGAATATGAAATGAGAGTATGTCTATCTCAAATTTGCCCTGACATAAAAAAAATATGCGCATCACACCAGTCGCATATTTCTCATTGAATTGCTAAATCTAATCTTATAAGTAAATTGGCAATAATTGTTTGTATGCTCACCTACAGTGCTGATATCTCTCGTATACACAATTGTTAATAAAATGCTGTTATAAAAAAAATAAAACTTGTTTGTGTATACAACATACATGTTGTTTTAATATATAAGTACATATCCATGCTTATACAGGGGAGATGAGAGTATGTAGGGTGCCGTGAGTTTCAATAGATAATTTTGGGGTGTCAGCAGCAATAAACGTTTGCGAACCGCTGCTATAGAGCAATGATGGCGCACCTTTTCGTGAAATGGATCGAATTTTATTCATATTTATTACTAGATCGTGGATCACTAATGTGTGTTGTAAAAAGGTTACGTAATTGGATATAGTTTGGAAACTCCGAAAATGTATTAACAGGAAAACTTGACAATTGACACTTTATTGCTTCTCACTTTTAAAATTCTCTAAAAGGAATACGTTTCCTTTGTGTTTTACAACTTTTACTTTTGCTAAATACAGATATAATACAGGGCTATAACTAAAAATATCTGAACTATATTAATAGTTAGTGCCTAAATTAAACAAATTTGTCACAATTAAGTCAAAACTACAATGCCTTGAATTTTTAGCAACAACATATACTCGTCAAAAAATTTAAGTTTTTTCGGTTCTGAGAAAGTTTACATATTGCGATTCACCGACGGAAAGTTCACCGACTAGGATATTCACCAACCCACAATTAGTCGATTGGATAAATCACCGACTCTATAATTGCCTAAGATTGAATTATTAAAAATCAAGGAAGTTTGTTAATCACAATAATTAGTTTAATATTTTCTATTGTAATCAAAAATCATAAATATTGTAGAGTGAATTAATTCATTGGACTACGAGTCAATGAACTATCTTTAATCGGTGAATTATTGTCGGTAAACTTTCTATCGCAGACTATGAATTTTCCGGATACAGTCTTTTCAGGGCGAATTTTTAATACTAAATTCTAAAGTAACTAAAGTAACTGATTAAAAGAAAAATCCTTCCTATTCTGTTGCATTGTCCGTTCTTTCTTTTATAATTATATAAAAAATAAAGTTTATAAAAATCAACGCGTGGGTCATTTAAAAAGACAAATTCAAATTCTTTCTTGACCTTTTGAGATATAAAGAATCTATAGGTTAACTCACAATAAATACATAAAATATTATGGTTTTTTAAATTACAATTAAAAAAATTTGAGGATAACAATAAATACATACAAATTAATGATTTTATATTTTCAATTTCAAAAATACAATAAATAAATGCCAATTAATGATTTTTAAAATTACATTTTACAATTGACAATGGCAATAAATACATACAATTACACCTAATGGTTTTTAAAATCACAATTTAGAATTTATAATATAAAAAAATTTATTATGAAAATAAATTACATACAAATTAATGATTAAAATTATAATTAAAATTTCAATTTAAAAAGTAGATGATAATGACAATAAATATACACATTAATTACTTTTAAAATTACAATGAAAACATTCTTTGATGTTATAAAAGGGAGTTTGAAGCAATAGCAACTCTTTGACGTTTTTCTGATTTTCTTATAAGAAGTTTCATCTTGGAGAGCCTTTGGTAGTTTATTAAATAGTTTTATTCTTTGGTTTTCCAGTTCTTTGCTACATAGAGTAAAATTAGTTTTTGGGGCGTATAGGAGATCTTTTCCTCTCGTGTTATAATTGTGATTGTCCGCGTTGTTCTGGCGAGTTCTTTTCTTCTTATGAATATATTCTGTTGTTTCTAGAATAAACCTGAATTTTGTAGAAACAATCATATATTCATAAGGAGAAAGGAACTCGCGCACTACTAATATTCATAAGTTCTGAAAGTGTTGCTTGCAGGAATCAGTAATTTTTAACCCTAGTATATTTCTCAGAATTCTTTTTTGTGCAATGAGTATTATTTCTATCCTCGAAGAAGCGCCCCACAAGATTATTCCATATGTCAGAATGCCCTGAACCTCAGCAAAATACAAGCTCTGAAGATCTTCCTTAAACAGCATTTTGGATAGGTACTTGATTAGAAATGTCTTCTTGTGAAAAATAGTGTTGATATGTTATATCTGGTTGGTCCATTTTAAATCTTACTCCAGATATAGGTACCCTTAGGAATGTTGTATATTTTGCCCTTTTCAGCTGGTGAGTTTGTATTTTTAACATATTCTGTATTCTAGTACTTGATTTCCTTAACATTATTGTGAAAGTCTGCGGTATATAGCAGAAATAGGGTTCGAGCCAGTACGCTTCCTTGTGGTACTCCTATGTATGTACATACTGTCCTAGATTGTGCAGTTCCGTTTCCAATCCTTACCGATATAAATTGCTTCCTGTTTTCCAAGTAGGATTGTATCCAGCGGCCCGCTTTTTCCCTGATTCCATAGCTTTATGATACACAGATACACTTTGATACACAATCAAAGGCTTCTGTTAGATCGCAAAATATTCCAATGGAATGATTCTCTTTTTCTACTTCCTGCATTAGTTTCTTATGAAAATCTACGAAAGCTATTGAAAGCTTCGTTAGTCAGTATTTGACTCGTGGGTCATAGATTCCCAATCACGGTATAGGATGTGATCTAGCCTCTACGAGTGCGATATTCGAAACCCTAGACCAGTTAAATTCTCTATCACAATGGCGTTATCATATTTACTATCAAATATATCACTGGCCTACACACAATTTGGTGCTTAAGATTTCATACCTGATTTTAAGTTTGTCTTGTGAGCTAATACAAAAATAAACAGTCGCATTTATTATACCAACTCTGGTTTATAAGATAAAGAAGAAAAGACACCATTTTTAGAAAAATATCATTTTATTTTAAAATTATACATCAAGCAAGTGATTTTCTTGAGTGTAATTGTCTTG
The DNA here is from genome assembly GCA_944588485.1 of Phosphuga atrata. Taxonomy (NCBI): domain Eukaryota; kingdom Metazoa; phylum Arthropoda; class Insecta; order Coleoptera; family Silphidae; genus Phosphuga; species Phosphuga atrata. Next base: position 45,116,706 of record OX155898.1, read on the forward strand.
GGCAATCACGCATAAGCCCTCAGAAATAATTGGCCATCATATGAATGTCCCATCTGCTTTGGTACCTTTTCTCTTGGTACCTTCTTCTTTGTTACCTTGTTTTTATATCTTGATGGAAGCGTTCTCTTTGTTCTTCGCTAAGATTTCCTAAATTATGTTGAAAGTGATCTATATGATTATGGAGGTAGTATTTTATGCTCATATTACATAATTACATACAGCCTACAATTATTATTATTATAGCCTAATTTACAGCCTAAATTTTTGAAGTTAAGCATTTCCTCGACTAACTCATAGTTATCAGCCTTGTGTTTCCAAGGAAGTTTTGTGCAACCTCTACAAACGATTTCCACGCAAATCCTCCTTTTGTACTCATAAAATCTTCAAAATTTGTAGAGCATTTAATTAATTGACGTATTTGAGGCCCTTCACAAATGCCTGCTTTTAATTCTCAATACTCAATCCGATCAAAGCTACGTATAGACCTATAGACCTCAAACACGAGAGAAACAAATTAATGAAGAGAGCGAGGTTCACTACACGCATAGAGTTAGAAAACAGCAAAGAAGAATACCAGAAAGAAGTGGAGAAACACTTACAATTCACAAATATTGCAAACATAGGCATAGACCATCTTGCAAGGAAGATAAAAATCGCCACCCAAGTTGCTAAAAAAAAATAGAACGAAACTAAGTTCAACCACCAAGAAAAATATAGAGCAACGAAGAGGCATGGTACAGCGAACTGGACAAGATATGGACAACTAGTACAAGATACTCAACAGAAAAATCAAAAAAGACAAAAGACCTTAGAGACCGTAAAAATACCGTAGAGATGTAACATCATCATACAGCACCAACATTATTCAAGCGATAATCGGAGAAAACGCCAATATGAAAGTGCTCAGATCCAAACTCTCAAAGGGAAAAACAAGAATAACCAAACTTAAGAACTAAGACGGAGTGGAAATCCCAGATTGACAACAATCTCCAAAAGTAATACACGAGTTCTACACCGACCTATACTCGTCAAAAACACCCGATAACGAAACAATAACACCATGTAAAGTACTAGACGTAGGGTCAGAGGTTATACCGGAAATATCTGTCCAAGAAATAAGAGGTGGTCTTAAGAAAATAAAAAATGGCAAATGTCCGGGAAAAGACCAAATCACTGTCGAGGTACTGCTGAACAAATGCCTGCGAGACTTCCAAATCCCAACCGAATGTTCTAACGCAGAATTGATAATTCGGTTAAAAAAGGGAGGCACTACCAATATCGAAAACTATCGCCGGATTAGCCTACTACCACACCTCTACAAGCTGTTCACAAATCTGCAGCCAAGCTACAGAGAAATTAGATTTTTATCAACCAGTGGAACAAGCAGGATTCCCCAGAGGGTTCAACACTACCGAGCACCTACAAACACTACGGAATCGAGTAAGCCATCGAATAAAATGTCTCTATCCGCCTAGCGTTCGTCGACTGCCATTAAGCACTCGATTCAGTTGAGACTTGGTCAATCCTAAAAGCTATGAGAAATGGATATGAGAAAGTGGATTCAAGATACACCGCCATAAACGAAAATATCTATAAGAGAGCTACACTACACGTCAAGATCGAGGAGGACTCACCACCAACAGAATAAATATAAAGAGAGGAGTACGTCAAGGGGATGTAATCTCACCCAAGCTGTTCACTCTATGCTTAGAAGACGCTTTCAAACAACTAAGATGGGAAGAGAAATATATGAAGATCGATGGGACATACCTTAGCCACCTTCGTTTCGCTGACGATATCGTTGTCATCTCAAGCGACCCAGATGAACTAAAAGTAATGCTACAAAAAACTGTCGAATCAGACGTCAAGAATCTTTGGGCTTAAAATGAACCTAAGGAAGACCAAGATTATGAGCCCATGCGACCCCCACATTTGCATAGACAACAATATCATCGAGTGCTTACAACAATATACTTTGGGCACGCTATGATGTTAGGGAAGGGGAACCAGACGGCCGAAGTCACCAGGCGAATCGGACTTACATGGGCAGCGTTTGGGAAACTCCGATACATTTTAGAAAACGAGAATATACCAATAAATCTCAAGAGCAAAGTATACAACAGGTGCGTTCTACCTGTAGCGACGTACGGGTTCCAAACAATGAGCCTCACAAAAACAGTTCCAACCGATTAAGAACGACACAAAGGGCTATGGAATGCGCGATGCTGGGGATATCACTGAAGGACAGAAACAGTGAGAGAGAGGTCAAGAATAACAGACACAGTAGAGCGTATAGCCAAGTTAAAATGGGGCTGGGTAGGTCATGTTGCAAGGCAGAATAACGACAAATGGACGCTAAAAACCACTCAATGGTGTTCAAGAACAACAACTAGAAGTAGAGGCCGACCGAAAAGAAGGTGGCTAGATGACATAAAATTGGCCGCAGGTAGCCGGGGGTACCAGAAGGCACAAGATCGAGAGACGTGGAAGAGAAGCGGAGAGGCCTATGTCCAAGAGTAGATAAAAACGGTTGGAAAAAAACTCAATCCGTGAAATTTCTGAGAAATGAACTTAAAACATTTTGGTCCAGAGCTTTAACAAATTGCTTCATGAGCCCCAACTTTATGTTGCACATAAAGTTAGGGTGGAAGAATAATTTTTTTTCTCGAGGAACCTAAGGCTGATTTATGACATTTCTTTCATTTTTCTGTCATTTGGGTCCAATGACTTGATTTAGGTCGACTATCCCAGAAACAAATACAAAAAGGGTATTTTGTATAACTACTCTGTTGACTCAACAAAAAATGACCCATCTTCAAGTGGACACAAATCACTAAACTATGTTCAAAATATTATTCAAAATATTCAAATTGTTCAAATTATTTTCGGTAAAAGATCTGAAATTACTTCATATTCTTCTTTCATAAATCTAAAATGGGCAAGTGGAATAGAAGCATGCTTATTGCCATTATGTAAAAGGACTGCTTTGAGACTTATTTTACTACTGTCATTAAAGAGACGCCAATCATTTTTCTGATAAGTCATCAAGCCTATGAAATAATAGTCGTCGTGATAATTTTTTTGTTCACGCCAAGTCATTAGTACATCAATCTTCAAAGGTTTTCGCGTTCCTTTTCCCCATTACCGCAAATGTTCAATGCACATATTACAAATACTATGAGGCACTCGCACTTTATCTAGGTTGCGAATTTCAATACCGAAGTAAGCATAATACAAGCGAATTACAGTGTCAGTAATCGATTTTGCTGATCTTTCAATATGTATTCACCACAAATGTATTAAAACATATCAGGATCCTTCGCACAACATCTCAACTTTCTTGCCATAAGTTAAATTTCATAGTTAGTTATATCAAAGTAGACTGTTTTCAAATAATACCGGAAAAGAATTAAATTGAGGATAGTAGATAAACCAAAGCTGTCAGCTGACATTAACTAACGGCAATATAGTTCATACTACCTACCTTACCGACTACAGATACAAACAGAGCTGCACCAAAAAACTTTTTTTCGTAGTCCTGTTATCACAGGATAAACGAAATTATCAAATATCATTATTTCGCAATAAATGTTTTAATCAATAAGTAATCGCTCAATAAACATTATGTTGTTTTTGTAGCACAATATTATATTATAGTTAAGTAAAATTCTTTTAAACTTATTTTATTGTTAGTGGCGCAAAATTTTGATATTGTTAAAGCTGTTGCGCAAAAAAAAGATTGAGAGACACTGCCCTAAACCAACTGTTTCAATAAAATATTGATTCAAATTAAGATTCAAAGTCTATATAAATAAAATAATTATAAATCAAATTAAATTTTGGTTATTGTTGTAGTAAATAGAAAGTTTATTTCATATATAAATAAACGGGGTACATGGCGGGTTAGTGAGAAAGGATTCGTGTGTAGCGGTGTAGGCTGTAGCTACGTACCGACCTGGACGAACATGTTGACCTCCCCAATTATAACAAGGATTTGAATGGCTTCAAAAATACGCGGTTTATGCTGTTTTATTCAGAATTTATTTCGGGATAATAAAAACCATTACAAAAAAAATATTTCTTTATAATTTTTTTTTTGTGCTCTTCTTAAACCGCTCATTTTGAATAATTATTTTATTTTCTTTGTTAAACATAATGGATTGGATAGGTATGATATAGATATTTTTGTGAAGATGTATTCGTATTAAAGTTGCCGAATATAAAAGGACGTGAGATTTTAAAATTCGGGAAAATAAGTTTCGCGTAAAAAGTTCTCCGTCTCCTCGCTGCGCAAGTTTGATTATGTAAATTCGTGATGGGAATTTAATGTCTGTTTTGATATTGTCCCCGGAATGGGTGATTTTAATGGACGGAACATTTATTAGGAACAATAAATTAATTTTAAAATAAAATTAGAATGTTTTACGCCGTCTATAAAAACCTTGATTGAATTTAATGCAGAATTTTGAGTAAAAATCTGGTTGTAAAACGTCATTACGGCTTCCTCTGCACGGCCTGTCTGCGTACATATGTAGTTATTAACATAAAATAGTGAATTTAATGTGCGCAGATGTCGCTAGTAGCGCCGGAAATGGTCATCAATATATTGGATACATCCATCACCGACGGTGACACTTCCATAAAGATAGCACTGGCAACCACACCTGACAGTGTCATCGCATCAACCGGCATACTCCCAGCCACAGAGATAACCGGATTGCATTTTTAATATTATTGATCATTCGACATGTAGATTATGATGAGTCCATATGAAGGATTGCTTTTTTATACGTGATGTTAATCTGCATTATTCTTCCATCATTCATTCGTCGCGTCCTCCCTTGGCGTACATCCGCTACGTCTAGTCGGCATGAACATGGGAATACAAGCGAATATCCGCTATGTAGAATACGAGAGACTCGTTTGATGAAATTAATGGAGTTTTCCAAGCGACGAGGTGCACAAAAATTAAAAACAACATAATAAGTGCAGTGAGCGCCGCCGGCGGCTGAAAGACAAACACCAACAACCAAGTTTTAATTAGCGAACCGAGTGCGATACTGATATCGCATCTGCACATGTATGTAGAGGATGGATGGTGCACACGTAGCAAAGAAGAGAATATATAGATAGTGTACGAGCTCTTGCAAGTTTGCCCAACAAGAAAATGAAATTTAGTGTCGGCTTCATAACATTCCATCTTGCCCGAACCTTCTACACGTACTCTCCTCCTTTCAGCGCTAAACTTTTCTTTATATTCCCCACTGAGTGAACTCTCTCTAGCTGTTCATTACGCCAACTATTCTTTCTGCTTGACGCGCTTGCCGTTCAATCGCGCACAACTTTTCTTTGTAGAGTTTCACTGCCTAGTAAACATAATTCTTTTAAAGTAGCTTATTGAAAATATGCTTTTTATTGCTTACATTTTAAATTGCTGAACTATTAGAAACGTAAAATTCAGGTATAAAAATACAAAAATTCAATCAGTTTTATATCCTTGGTTACATTTCTATTTTCAATTTACATTTTAAATTGTATCTAATCATATAATATTACTCAAATATCTGCTGAAAACTATCAGATCTACAAATCTGCTCTGATCTTCTGAGCATTATTTTTCAAATAATTCTTTTTCACTTCGTTTCACAGGATTTTTGGAAAATTTTAATACAGGGTCCGCCAACCTGCATTGAGGATTTTTAAGGTATGATTGTGAGCATATTAATTGAAACACATATATTAGCATGCCATACATTTATTGCATACATAATGCAGTTTTTAATGCAACCTGATTTTAAAAATTACATTTGACAATGCGTCTCCATTTTCTCTTTCGCATGGTCTGAACCGGTTCCAAAATGATTGCATAACACTAGGGCATCCAAAACACCGATAAACTTTTAAAAACCGTTTTACGTTTTTTCGTAAAAAACCTGTTAACCGGTTAAAACCCGGTTTTAAGTATAAACATAAATAATAGCTGTAAACCAAACAAAATAAATATTTAATTACCACTTACCTATAATTATTTAATTAAAAAAATGTTGTATTATTTCATTATATTTAAGTCAAGAATAAAAAAGATATTGTTGTTAGAATAAATTCTGCATGAAGAGATAAGTATAAATGTAGATATATATTTATTTATCTAAGTACGAAACTAGACTAAAATGTAAGAATGAAGTACAAGTACAGTATAATCTTGATAATCCGACAAATATGGGAAGTCAACCGCCGGATTATCAAAAAAATCCGTATTGTAAGGATTAAAACAAAACAATAACAATTTTAAATATTTTAAACGCGTCACCATTTGCTACAGTTCGCCGAGTTCAAACATTCAAGTCATCGTTAGCCTCACCGTCATCCGTGGAACAAATTAGGCTGAGGATTTCTTCGTCAGGAAAGGAAGGACAATTTTCTTTGCTTGTGTCCTGAAGCCAAGCTACGTCATCGTTTGTCGGCATAACACGAAAGCTCTTGTAAAAAAACTCTTGTAAAAATTCCGTAAAGACAATTATAGAGTAGAGTTAGCTTGGTCAGAATCGCGAATCAAGTTTTCAGAGTTTAAGGGTGTCAGTTTTGACTTTATTTCAGCTGTGCACGAGGTTAATATCCGACGCAGGTCGGCGGAAGGAAAAGACACGTGTTTCCCCAGAGCGCCGGATTACTGAAACTGTCGGATCAACCAATGAGATCAACCCGGATTATCAAAATTGTACTGTATTTATATTTCTTTAGGATCAAGATTATGCGCATTCTAAATCTGTGAACTTTTATTTCACTACGTATTTACTGCTCTTACGTTTTATTTGAGTACAAATAAATCCACAATATAATAGGTTCTTCAAAAATAAAATTATATTCCACTTATAAAATAATAAAATAAATCAAAACCGATTATCGGTTTTTCGAAAAAAAAAACGGTTTTACGGTTTCCTGAATTTTAACAGAAAACAACGGGGTTCGGTTTTTGCCGGTTTGGATGCCCTACATAATACGGTGAAAATATCGGCACCTATGTTTCTTATTCCATTTATAATGATATTTTTTTAACTCTTCTAATGTATGGGGCTTGTTTACGCACACTTTCGACTTATATCCCCATAAGCAGAGATCACATGGAGTTAAATCTGAAGATCTCGCCGGCCAATTAAAATTAATTAGTGTGTCGAGAAATTGATTTTCCGGGAAACAATTGTTCCCATAATCTAATACACACTCGAGCAGTGTGACTTGTTGCCCCCATGTTGCTGAAATCACAACTCATTGATTCCCCTTCCCAACTTTTGCAGTTCTACTGGTAAAAAAAAAGTATTTCAAATACCGTTGCGAATTAACAGTCAGTCTGATTCTATTTTTCCAAGAAATGACTTTCAAGTGTCCCGAAAATAGATACACCGTGGTGTGGTGTATCTGTTGTACTGTGACTTTGTTGGAGTGTAAGGGTCGCTTTTTCATTTGGTGGGGTTACTCTGACAATCAGTATCACGTGTTTTATTTGTCGAAATTACGTGTTAAATGAAAATGTGCTTCATCGGAAATGATCAGATTAGGTAAAATATTCAGATTATCGCAATTTTGAGCCACAAACTCTGCGCAAAACTATTTGAATTTTACTTCGCCGAGTAATATTATATTTTCTCCGAAATTGCCTCTGAACCTCAATTATGGAATTAGATCGAATAAACGCCGTTACACGAAAAATGCTCTGCTTCACCTGACAATAATTCATGATGAATAAAACTGCATTATACATTAAACAAGTTCTGCACCCCAGTATCGCCCGACCATTGTTACTAACTATACCACAGTCATCTGGAATTGTCAATCTATTTATTATTTTTAAAGAAGAATTTAAATACCAATTCTCATATCTCTAACATCTCAATTTTGTTTAGATAGATTTTAGATATTTTAATAGTATCCTTCATTTTCAAGACGCAAAACACCGGTTTTTCTATTTTGTAAGAGGACCCACCTGCCATAGCTATAGTGGCATATTCTGTTTCAAAGATATAGGTTAAAAAATATGCAATCTCCAATTATCAGCCGCCTAATCGGATTTCCAAAAATTCTTCCTTTGTGTGTGTCATAAAAACAACTTCCCTTGCACCTTTTACGTTCATTAGACAGCTTGTGCTATTAGAATCATAAGCGGTATGAGTCAGTTAGTCGGGACGGACTGACTGGCGGATTTTTAGATATTTTGTTTATAAGGCGATGTAAATGGGATCCAAAGTTTTTTACTAGGATGTCTATATCTATAAAACGAAAACTGTTACAGATATGAAATTTGGTATTAAGATTCTTTTTAAAAAATAAATAGACACATTTTAGTTTAAGGGGGCTGAAAATTAGGGTTTGAATATTGTTATAACATATATCTCTGAAACCGAGTATGCTACAATAGTATAAATTGGATTCATATATAAGTTGCATATATAAGTTGGATTCCTCTTACAAAATACCAATCTCAAGAACTGGAGATGTTACAGATGTAAATATTTGTATTTAAATTCGTTGAAAATGAAGAAATTGGTGTATTAATATTTTCCAAAAATTCAGTTTACAGAATTAGAAAAGAATTATTTAAACAAATTATGCTTATTTGCAGATCTGACTGTTCTCAGCTAACATTTCAGGTTTCATGATAAGTCGGCACTTATCGGATATATCGGCACCGGACGACTCGGCACTTCCAACTCGGCACCGGACAACTCAGCACCGGGAAAATTCGACACCGGATAAGTCGGCACCGAGCAACTCGGCACCAGTCATCAATATATAAATTTTCTAGTATACCATAGGTTTTGGTAATATCAAAAACAAAAGAAATCTTTTTATAATTAAAAAAAGTAACGCACGCCCCTTGAAAAATGAAGGAAATTGTAAACTATTTATTTAGTCACCTTCTAGCCAACAGTAGAATTCGTGTGAAAACAGCGTTAAATTAAAAGCTGCTAATAAAACATAAATTAATTTATTAAAGTTTAGAAATTACATTTCATAATTGTGAGATAATGCATGAACTGCATGAAATTCAGGTCTTCGGTCAAAAAAACTTAACTCGCTTATAAAATCAAATATAAGTACTCGAGAAAAAACGTGTTTCCTGATCTCTGATTTATTGTGAAATTAATAATTTAATTTTCTTCAATATCATAAAAAAGTCACATAGATAAGAGGTTAAAAGAAAATTGAAAACGTGTGCCGAAATGTATCGGTACCGATTTGCCCGGTGCCGACTTATCCGGTGCCGAATTTTCCCGGTGCCCAGTTGTCCGGTGCCGACTTATCCGGTACCGAGTTGTCCGGTGCAGACTTATCCGGTGCCGAGTTGTCCGGTGCCGATTTGGAAGTGCCGAGTCGTCTAAGTCCGACATTTTAGTAATAGTTTAGAATTACAATTTAAAATGAAAATTGAAAATAGAAATGTAAACATTTTGATGACTTCTCTTACATTAAGTCAAAATCTAGATTAGGAAGTACATAAACAAATAGTTGATAGTGTGGGATGAAGAGGATTCATCCAAAACATGAATGAATCCTCTATAATGTCCCATGATTGTGATGGTAACAATATGCGAGTGAAGTTGCATATTTCAAAGCTCAAGCCGCTTAACCTACTAAACCTTGAAGACGAAGTCTATAAACTCGGCCAGGTTTAATAAGATTTGGTAGAGAGAAGAGCGGTTCATGTGGTAACTGGCAATGCGTCGACGAAACATTTATCAAGCAAGGCTGCTTGTCGTTTACCATAGATCAAATTGTTGATTTTTTGCAATTAAGTGGTTATTGGAACACCCTTTATAACCAAATTTATTCAGGAGTAACACTAAATTCTCTATACAGATGGCTGTAGTTATATAATTTCTCAGAAATAACAAGCTAAAATGTTTTCAAGCAAAGAAACTGTTGCGTGGTTGTGGAGAAATAATTTATTTTTAAATTTCGAGAAAATTAATTACAATATTTTTCATACAACTGGGAAACAATTGGGAATTGAGAACACGAACTTAAAAACTAAATCTAACGCGAAAATCAATAGAACGGACAAGATTGATTTTTTGGTTTGACTATAATAGAACTGTAAATGTCGCTTAATTGGAAGCATAGGAAATTTACTGAGCATGTCAAGTATGTTAAGCATATATTACGCAGAAGGAGTGAATGAATGCTCTTTGAGCATAAAATTGAGTAGTCAGGGCAGTAAAGGATCCGGTCGAACAGTGCAAATCAATATTTGGGGTATTAAATGTAAAATATTAACAAAACCAAATAAATATATGTTCTTAAGATCCCATCCTTTTATTATAATTGTAGGCTATTCTTGGGAAAACGATATTTATAAAACAACTAATATTGAAAAAAATATTTTTTTTAATTTTTGTCTTAGGGGTATAGACATCAATTTTCCTAAAGTTAACATGTTCACAGCATAACCCTTATAGTTTTTATTTTTATGTTTACATCATCGATAATATGTACCTACTAACTGTATATAAACCCTGAAGAGGGTCAGTTTAAAATACAGTTAACCTTGATAATCCGGCGATTAGTTAATCAGGCACGTTCAGTAATCCGTCGCTCTGGGGACACACGTGTCTTTTCTTTCCGCTGTCCCGCGTCGGATTTAAACCTAGCGCACAGCTGAAAATAAAGTCAAACCTTAAACACCCTTATACTCTGAAAACTTGATTCGCGATTCTGACCAAGCTAACTCTTCTCTAAAGTTGTTTTCGGAATTTTTACAAGAGCTTTTCCGTTACGCTGACAAACGATGGAATAACTTGTCTTCAAGGCACAAGCGAAGAAAATTTTCATTCCTTCATCCTCAGCCTAATTTATTCCTCGGATGACGATGAAACTAACGATGACATGAATGTTTGAACTCGGCGAACTTAGCAAACGGTGACCCGTTTCAAATATGTAAAATTGTTATTGTTTTGTTTTAATCCTGATAATCCGATTATAATTTTTTTGATAATCCGGCGGTTGTCTGGTCCCATATGTGTCGGATTATCAAGATTATATATTCTGAACGAAACGTTTTTAAATATTTTTTTTATTTTTAATGTTGAATAATATTAGTGGTTTTTTAATTTTATAAATGTCCTTTTCCCAAAAATAACCTGCAAGTAAATGTATTTTGTAAATTAAAACTTTGATAAACTAAAAGGTAATTTGAAGAGAAAATGTTGCTCTTTTTAATTTTTGTCTTTTAAATCTTTTAAATGTACCGACCTCTCCGCAATCCAGGGAACCTGGAGAAAGGGCATGTTTATGTATTCAACAAATTTCATATTTTGTGATTTGTATAAATCTTTCAATTTAAATATTTCACAATTTGTGATTTATTTGTACATCTTACTTTTAATATCTTTCTCCTTTGTTACATTTTATGCGTACCTCTGTTATAACACGTGCGTAAAAATACCATAAGCATCCAAGATTTTCTATGGTTAGGAGATTTCTATGGATTTTCGAAGAGTTACTATGTTGATTTCAACTGAAAAAACGTGAGAATAGTGTAAATTCAACAACTTGTAAATTTTCAAATCTTACTTATGGTCTTAATGGATCTTACTATTAGTCTTAATATTACTTACAAGATAATCAATATTTGATAAACTTAGCTGACCTGAATTAATTTGACTGATATAAACTATATATACGCACCTATATATCGGGTATGTCAGAACTCCAGCGACAAACTTTTAGGACTACTTCTATGAATCAAAATAAACATAAAACTCGTAATGCATATGGGGTCACATACGCTTAGTTTGCGAGAAACTCGACGAAAAAACGGAAAAACAATTCCGTTAAAGAAAATCGGACAATAATACACAAAACATAATGTGAAGCGATTAATTTGTACCAAAAAATAATCGGTTCTCTATCCGTTGTGATAAAACTAAAAAAAAATATCAATTTAACATTCCTTGACGAAAATAATATGTCCACTTTTAGTTTGTTGAAAATTGTGTGTTGTGCTCAGAAATCTACCCAATAGTGTTTCAAAAATGCATTATTTCGAAGAACTGACAGATATGCATAAAGCCGTATTATGATGCCATAAACGGCCGAGCAGCTGCAAGGATTTGCGGAGAACTTTTTCCGAATTAGCAGCAGCCTCATCATACAACTTTTGCAACAATTCATCGACGTCTTCGAGAACGTGGAAACTTCGAGAATTCTATTACAGATACAGGACGTGATAGAACGGTTCGTCCTGTTGCATTAGAAGAAAATGTCTTGTATGCTGTTGCCTATAATCCGAGAACTAGTGTTCGAACTGTAGCACACGAACTTGGAACCAGAGTTTCAACAATGTGGCGAGTTCTTCCCGAACAGCTCTTACATCCTTCTAGAATTAACAAAGTCCCAAATTGTAATGATTTTGCTCAACGATTGCAGTTTTGTAAGTGGTTCTTGAACAGCACACAACGGAATGAACGGTTTCCAGAATTGTAACTTTTTACCGATGTGGCTGCGTTTACAAGGGAAGGCATGTTCGATAGCCATAACATGCACTTGTGGGAAGAAAATTCTCACGTAATACATGGTAGAGGTTATCAACACAGATTTTCAATTAATGTTTAGTATGGGATTGATGGCAACTATTTGATAGGAGCATTTGAGTTTCCGGATCGATTAATGAGGGCGGGTTACACAAATTTTCTGGAATGACTTCCTCGATGGATTAGAACCGGTCGATGTACGACTGGGACGTGGAATATGGTTTATGCATGACGGGAAACAATAATTTCAAATACCTTGATTATAATATATTTATTTTTCAAAATTTGTACTCGTAGCATATACATCCCAAGTAGTATTTATAAAACATTTTTTTTTATTTAAGCAAAAATGTAGACCTCATATCTGTCATTTTAGGTAAGACATTTACATAAAGGGTACTTGCATCTCAATAAACCTTTCTATGGAACATAATAGGCCCTTGCCGAACGTGTTTTTTCAGTTGCATTTTTTTCATTTTTTTCACAGCCGGCCTATCCCTTCTTGGATAATTATCGACGTCTACTTTGCATAAACAATAAGTTATATCTCCTCGGAAACTGCAAGTCTTATGTTGGTAGTTTCGCCACGCTGTTTTACTACTCGTTTTTAAAGTAACCAAGCATTCACTCATTTGGTCAGGCAGGACATTGACAAGTAAAAGTAAGTGCCACTTTTTGGAACGATTTTTATATTATATCTGTCAACAGGACTATCCATAAAATAGCCTCCCATGCGACGATTTTATTCAAAAATTACAATTGGACACTTTATCTCAACCCCTTTTTTGCTTTCTGTCAAATCTTTGCAAAGTTGTCTTTCGAAATGTTCCTGCATATGTAAATAGTAGGCAAACACTTTTATTATCTTTCCAGCCAGTACATGAAATATCGACACCATCATAGTTGCAAACATATTCTTGAGATGTGCCCCTTTACTATTTGCTTGAATTCGTTCTTTTGGGAGCTTGCAATTCGGAATTCTAGTCTCGGATTTCTAGTAGGAATTCGGAATTCTTACTTTACGCAAAGAAAATATTCTCTTTTTTGTTAGGCATAATATCAAATGAAGGCTGGTATAGTAGTATAGTAGTTATCGAAATACACCATATAATTTTGTTTTCTGGTAACAATTCTACATAATCGGTGAACCAAATTTCAGGTATCTCCTACTCAGTTTTAAGCACGAATTCATGGCTGCCTTTTCCTACACATACCACAAAGTTATAAGCAACGCCATGTACACTAGCTAGAATAAATAATGTCCCACTTTTACTGTTTAGCTGGCATATATGGCTTTATACCCTTCAATCCTTCCCTTCGGCACATATCTGCTCGTCGAGTAACAACAGTTTTTTCGAACGAAATAGATTGATATTTTTACAAAAATCTGTCAATAATGGACCTAATTTGGAAAAAAATAATCAATAAGTTGGAGTTACCTTTTGGGAGCATCTTACTATTGCCATTGAAATTGCCTAAGAACTGGCGTATTGTGTCAAATCCTTTCCACATAGTGCATGTCTTATTTGACTAAAACCTAAATTGGTGCTCATATAGAACAGGATCTTAGGCATATGTACGATAGACATATGCCCAAATATTTACGATGATCTTGTATATTAATATTTACCGGATTATTTGGATTTATTGTAATGAACAGAAGTTTGATTCATCGACCTTCATTTGGACAATGTATTTAACAACAAAATATGTGAAAAATGAATGCGCAGTATTCATAGCATATAGCATATTCATTAGATGATTGTTACACTACCTTTGAAAGATTTCACATAACATCTAGTATCTTTTCCTTGCAGGTGACTGATACTTTTTTTATATTCTTTTTATTTGTATCCAAAACTAGCTTACTTGATGTTTCTAGAGTCAAATTATTTTCATGGTCTCCAATGTATTCCAACCCCTTTTTCAAACTCAATGGTGGCATTGCACATATCAACCTCGTCATTTTTTTCTACATCGTCTTCCAAATCGGATTCATAGTCATCTAATCCATCCACACTGCACGCATCCGCATGTCATCATCAAATATATGCTTGCCATACCATTCTAATTCAGCTTCTGTGAGTGATTTGTGTTTATCCATTATGACGGCAACTGAGTGTTTCTGAATTCGCTATGCATCAGCTTTTATACACTCGAGTCGTATCCGTATAGCGACTGTTAGAAATAAAAATATTTCAAATATCTATACTTAGATGCTAAAACAAAACTATACAAACATTTTGATGTATTATTTTCACAAATAAACAAATAAATTCTGCTAAAAGCTGCGATTATTCCAAACACTTGCTTACCTCTGCAAGACAAACAAAAACTACCAAAATTCCATGTCCTCTGTCGGGAGAAGCAAACAATTTAGCGATTTTAGATCTAATGAAATTTAGAAATAGGTTCGTATCAGAATTGCTTTATGGCCTTTCTAAACGAAAAATATATAAACATTATAGTTAGAAACAGGTTATTTATTAAGTTGTATCAGTTATGATACAATTCGTAATATAGGGTTAATAATATCCGCACGTCTCTCCTTCAGGTACGGCGGAGTAGTGATTCAGATGGTTTAACATTATCATGGTTGAGTTAGCTGTAGGACACCGCACAATAGATTTCCTTTCGTATATTCAAACGGTTCATGTCTTAAAGTACTTTTCTCGCATGGACGACGAAACAAATCCGGATAAAGATTGTTCCGCACGGAACGGATCAATTGTGGCGGTCGTTTAATTTTATGCGCCGCAGGACACTTTCGAATGCATTATTCCCACGGGATAATCAGCAAATTGTTTGGCATCAATCAAAGAAATGTGATGGACATATCATAAGACTTTTATATTCGCTGGCTGTGTGCCAGTCGGCTCCTTGACTGCGTTATCAATCATTTCTACAATACACATCTACTTCGAGTTATATTATGCGACCTCATCGTATTAAACTGCAATCCATCTTTCCTACACTTCTTTTATACAATAATTATGTTGTTTTATTATTTACCAACCATTAGGGATTAGTTCCTTTTTTAATTCGCGTTGTAAATATGTTAGGGAATTATTTGGGTTAGCGTTGTTAAGAGATCTGGATTTAATATGTAAGCCACAGTTGAAATATAGTCGTAGGAAGTTTATAGCGTCGAGGATAAAATCAAGTTGTTGTTAATGAGATCTTGTCGCGTATTTTGAAATCCCTTACTCGAAACCTAGAATATTTACTTGGCACATTGTTATTGTCAATCTAATACTTGAAGTACACACGAGGCCTAAGTGAACTCGAGCACTGCCCATTATAGACATTAATGAAAATGGCTGGTATAAAAGGATGAGTAGAGGACGGGTGAGAGAGATAGAGAGTATCGGGGATTCTGAGTGTGTTTTTATGTTCGTTCCAAATGAAATTGCCAGCCTTGTCTCATTTGAATGTAACACTACCAATGAATATCGCATCATTTCGTTAGGCGCCGAGAATTGTCGTCTTCATTTCAGTCCCTATTTCTGCGGACCGACGAGTCATAAAGTAATAAAATTAATGAGATTTTTCTTGTTCCCAATTTGCACTTTCACACAGAAGACTTTGCAATAGGGGCTCCGTTATCTGATCGGTAGTCTATAAGCAAGTTTTATTCCATCGCCCTTGCGACGGCTTTTTAATAGCTGCCAACTCAATCAAGATGCTAACGAGATTATCAAAATTAGTATGCAAATTTCCACGATTCGCCTTTAATAATTAGGCTATGTTTATTCAGAAATTGACGTCCAGTAAACGGGCTCGCTTTCCTAGGACTTACGGTCCATTAAATAATTCTATGCACGGTCCCTCGAGTTAACCCATAAGTGATTTGCTAAATCTATATTAAAGCTCGTTAAGTGTTTTACTGTTGGGAAATTGCTTTGTAGCGAAAGATTTTATTTTGAAGAGGTCAGACATCATCAATGTCAAAGCGCTAATTAGTATTCCGAAGGAACGTTCAGGCACTTAACGGGACACGACAAACAAGCCGGCGCGTATAAAAGAGAACGTACATCTTAAATAAATTTTCAAAGTTTCATCTTTGTGCTTGTAATTTATTAAAATTCTATTTCGCAAGGTTTACATATTATAACTCAATTAATATTCTAATTATTTATCTTAATCCCTTGCCTTTTGTAGCCGAGATATTTACATTTATTTTTAAATAATTTTCATTTACAGGCTGCTTTCACTCAATTCAATTCAATTTCCAGTTTGATTCGTCGCGTCGCGCTCTTGCGTGCGTTTGAATAAATTATCTTGTTTATTGCCTTTCCTCGATAATATATTCCTTGAAAATACACTTAATGTAGCAGTTTTTATTTCCCATCGCGGATTCTCTTTTTAGCGAATAAATTGATCAATTAACGTTCTGAACGATTCATACAGTTTGAATTGGAAGGAAATATATTGAACAAAAACATTTCCCCTAATACTTTCAGACAAGCAATGTGAAGCTCGATACCTTAACTTTGTTAGCTTATTTAGTTGTTCGCCCATCACTTCCCAATAACGAAGGGACTTTAATATTTAACCAGTTTTTCCAATGCGTTTGCTTAAAGCCCAAACAGAAACCATTGTGAATGAGGGATAGACAGGAAAATAACAATGCCCTACTATTAGAGGCTTAAAAGTTATAACGTGTGCGCGTGAATAAATAAAGTTGTATTTATTATTTATACACGACATCCATTAAGAATGATATTTTCACCTCGGGAAAGGGTAAAATATAAGACTTCATTATATTAATGAAATAATATATAGCATCAACGATCTATCGATATAATAACCGCGATACACGTAACACGAGGAATGTTACCCGTCGGAGGGATACAATCGGTCGGTCCAACATCGGCCTAGAGTAGTATATTTGGGATAAGTAAGATTCCGTTCGAAATTCAAAACCGGCCTCGTTTTCCAGCGACGCCGCCTGGAAACTTTTCAAACGGAACTAAATTATAACGAAGTAACTTCAAAGTCCTCCCGCCAAGTCATGCATGTGGTCGTGTGCGGAATCTGATCAAAGATTTATATTACATGCCATCGATCCATTCTGTATATGGTATGCTGTGGTTTTAATTTTTTCTTCTTCCAAATCTACATATTTTCAACAACAATTTCTCGACTAGATCATTTATCTGTTTCATTTTTAAAGAAGAAACATTATGCCAATTTATACGTCTGTAACATTTTACGTCTGTAACATTTTCGGTTTTTTAGATAAAGGTATCCTTATAAAAGCTTTTAGCTCGATTTTCGTCTTCTTACGGAAGCAATTTCAAAATATTCTGTAGTTATTGCGAGTCATTACAACGATATACCGTCCATATTTAAGGTTATTAGTTTAAGACCTATGTCAGCCCTATATATTGATTAATCAGTCACTCGGAATAATATCTTTAATACATAGAGATAAGCTTCAGAATGTAGTGATGGGTATAATCAAATGATTTGAATAATGGAATGATTAGTAATCGAGTGATTTTAATAATCGAATGATCTCTCGAGTTACACTAAGCATTATAATTATCAACCAATATTTCCTGCACGTCTAGTATTACCTGTAGAATGCAATTTATGTAAATTACGCCAGTTTAATTAATAACACTGTCCAGTAATGGAAATGTGTGGGGCTCAAAAATAACTTATTCATTTCCACCGGCTGAATTCCCCATGAAAATGACCGATTAGCTATAGTTACAGAGATACAGTGACATTTCATATTCTCTATAGCAGGGGGGACAAATCTGTTGGCCATCGCATCGGGCTATAATGTGGATGAAAATTTGATCGACGCGTCGATATAAACGCGAAAATTAAAAATGTGTATATTAATAGTTCAAATTACAGTTGTAAAACCAGAATTCCTCTATGGGTCGGAAACACTACTTTTAACCGGATGCAAAATGGCATTGGAAGATTTGGAAAAGATTGATAAAGAATTCTACGAAAAATATTAGGTCCAATCAGAAACAAAGTTGGCAATTGGGTTTTGAGACCAAATAATGAAGTGTACCATTCTGCCCTAAAATAACAGACGAGATCAGGAAAAAGACGTGTTACACTCTGTTGACATCTAGAGAAAATGGAGGGAGATAGATTGACAAAAAAGATAGATACGTTCTTCCAGAACAGGAAAACAGGCAAGGGTGGTGGATGGGGTGGCAAGACAAAAGGGGACTTAGAAGAGATGCAGATTAAACAGGAGACATTGCTCAACAGAGATAAATTCAGACAAGAAGTCAAGAAATTCGGAGGTTTTCAGGAAGCTAAAACAAATAGAAAAACAAATGGTGTCAAATGGTCAGATGAGAGGAAAAAAGCTCATTCTAATAAAATGAAAAAGTGTTGGAAGAAGAGGAAGGAAAAAATAAATATATAGTAATCTTGATGTGGTCCTTAGTTGGCCTGTAACAAATAATAGTAGTCCAAATCCAAAATCAAAAGTTTTCATATTTAGTTGTATCTATGTTTCAATGAAATAGTAGCAGATAGATAACACAATAAACATCAGACCTGGTATACATAATAAGCATGTCATGGACATGCTTATGGGATTTTTTGTTGCTTTTTTATGTTAAAGTACGAATTAAGATCATTGATGGTAGGTATTCATCATCATCAATGGTCTTGGAAACGAAAATTGGTTTGCAGCAATTCTCCACTCTGCTCTGTCTTCAGCCCTCCGCTTCATTTCATGATATGTTGTGCAACCAGCATCTCGAATTAATTGATCAATGTATTGCTGCCGTGGTCTCCCTATGTAGGTCTTGTCATCACGGTGTCCTTCGATAATTGTGTTCAGCAAGTCATCATGTCGCAGTGTATGGCCAATAAGTTGCATTCGTCACTTTACTGACATATTTTTTCCTCGGCTCTCCTTAACACTTCTTCATTGGTCACTCGCTCAACCCAGCCAATTTTTAGCATCCTCCTATAACACTACATTTCTAGGGCTTCCAGACGTCTACTCTATTGGGTTCCTATGGTCCAGGTTTCACACCCATACAGTGCAACACTCCACACGAAAGTTTTAATTAGTCTTTTCCTTAGCGTAAGGCTAATGTTGTTGGAGGTGAACAGGTTTTTGCGTTTAAGAAATGCAATTTTTGCTTGGTTTATTGTACTGACAATTTTGCTCTTACTTCTTCCGTCAGTTGTAATATTGCTTCCCAAATACATGAACTGTTGAACTTCATCTAAATTGTGTCCATTTAGGCTGATGTTTGTGTGGATGCTTCCTTTCTTGTTGCAGATAATACTCATTTGAATATGTCTTCCATACTTCTTGACGCATTCTCGAGATCCTCCACACACTCTCCCAGAAATGTATTGTCATGCGCGTACCGAGGCATTTCAATTTTCCTCTCCATGAATTTTGATCCCAAAGTCGGTTTTCTCCTTTACTAAATTTAAAGCAGCTTCAATGTATGCATTAAATATAACTGGTGACAGACAACACCCTTGTCTCAAGCCTTGGTTTATCTTTGCTTCCTCCTTGTGATCCTCGCATTTTATTACCTTTAGCCTTCTCATTTTAATACAATCCCCATATTACTTTCCTATCCTATATTTTATTCCTGCTACTTTCAGGACAGAGAATAGTTTTCCCCAATTAACACTGTCAAATGCCTTAATCAAGAAAAGCGATATATGTTATAAAACCTTTCCTTCAGTCTCCTTTCAAGAAACATTCGCAATGCCAAAATTGCTTCACGGGTGCCACTGCCTTTTCGTAACCCAAACTGGTTATTGCCTAGCAAAGCATTAAACCTGGGAGAAATACATTAAATAACTGTTTGATAACGTGAGAACGGTGCCACCCAATATTGATAAAACAGATGATCCCCCAATCTTAGAAGGAGAAGTACAGTCAGCTTTTAAAAATGCTAAAGAGCAAAAGGCCTTGGGTCCCAATGGAATTACAGCTGAAATATTAAAGTTGATCGTGGGGATAAATCTAGGAAGGCTTACAAAAGTGTTCAATGTGATCTATGATACGGGCGTCATACCCACGGAATGGCTGAAATCTGAATTTGTTATCCTCCGCAAAAAGCCTAATGCTAGGAAATGTAGCGAGTTTCGTACAATAAGCTTGATGAGCCAACTACTAAAGATATTCCTGAAAATAATTCACAGTAAAATATTTAAATTATGTGAGGAACATATATCGGATATCGGAGACCCATTTCGGTTTTAGAAGTGCTGTAGGGACTAGAGAGGCTCTATTTTCGATCCAGGTATTGTTTCAGCGATGCAGGGATGTAACCTGCGATGTGTGCGCATGCTTCGTGGATTATAAGAAGGCGTTTGATCAAGTGCGACACACGAAAATGATGGAAGTTCTGCAAAAAGCTGGCCTGGATGGGAACGACCTCAAAATCATCAGAAATCTCTACTGGAATCAGAGGGTTTGTGTCAGGGTAGACAGAGAGACAACGAAAGTGATACAACTATTACGTGGTGTAAGGCAGGGATGCAAACTATCACCTGTAATAGATTTTAATAATAGAAGCTAATAAATTTTTTGTTTATCATATTCGTTTTTCTCAACCCAAAATTAGTGAGAATTGACTCATAAATTGAGAGATACATTCTTTTTTTTCAATCTGTACTCGGAATACATCTTCAGAGAAGTCCTGCAAGATATTGATGCAGAAATCCTGCTAAATGGAGAACGATTGAATAACATAAGGTATGCAAATGATGCCGTTACTTTTACAGACAACCTAGCTTCCTTACAACTCCTAATGGACAGTGTTACATCATACAGTCGACAATATGGTTTGGAAATAAACACCAACAAAACAAAGTACGTGATAATCAGTAAAGACCAAAACACCAGCGGTATTTTATTAGCAGACGGAACTCCTTCAGAAAAAGTCAACAAATACACATACTAGGGCACGAACATAAATGATAACTGGGACCTTTCTGTGGAGATCGGAACGCGTATTCAAAAAGCCAGAACGGCATTTATCAATATGAAGAAAGTCTTTACCAGCCACGACTTACAGCTGTCAACGAAAATTCGATACTGCGATGCTACGTGTTTTCGACCCTTTTTATGGGGTCGAATCGTGGACGCTTACGGAGGCCTCTTCAAAAAAACTTGATGCATTTGAAATGCGCTGTACCGAAGAATCTAAGCAATAGCTTGTACATAGAGAATAACCAATTCGGAGGTGCTGAGATCCATCCTTCTCAGAACCTCCGTATTGGTTATTCTCTATGTCCAAGCTATTCGTTGGATTCTTCGGTACAGCGCCTTTAAATGCATCAAGTTTTTTTGAAAAGGAAAAGAAGTCCTGAATAGAGTTAAGACTCGAAAGCTGCAATATATGGGACGTATAATGCGTAACGAGAGCCGATATGTCCTTTTGCAGAAGATCCTCCAAGGCAAGGTATATGGAGCTGGAGGTGTGGGCAGAAGGAGAATATCGTGGTTTCAAAATTTAAGAACGTGGTTCAACCAATCAACAACTCAGCTTTTCCGCGCTGCTGTTAACAAAGTTCGAATAGCCAACATGATAGCCAACATCCGGAACGGATAGGCAGTCTAAGAAGAAGAAGAAAGCATTGACATTATTTTCTATTCTTTTTAGTATTATATTAGTTAGAATTTTTGGTGCATGTGTGCATCAATTAGCATTTCTGTTTTTTGGTAGATCTCGAAGTTAGAGGTTGGACCTATTTTTGTACTCTTTCGTCGCCGTGGCTTGGGTGGGGCCAAAAATAATTCTGAGTATTTTCCTTTCAAACCCCAGTAGAGATTCTTCGTCCCTCTTTGTTAGACTCCATGTTCCACACACATACATGGCGACTTGTCGGATGAGGGAATGGTAGTGCTGGATCTTTAAGTCGCGGCTGAGGAGCTTGGATCTTAGAAGGCTAAATGGGGGATGGTTCCTCTTCCATGCATTACATGTTCGTATCTGTATCTCCTTCTTCATCTCATTATTGTCGGTAATCAACGCTCCCAGAATTTATTATGTAGTAGTAATTAATTTTTACAATTTTCTCGTAATCATTAAAATGAACAGAAACTAGAGCTAATAAATTTTTTGTTTATCATATTCGTTTTTCTCAACCCAAAATTAGTGAGAATTGACTCATAAATTGAGAGATACATTCTTTTTTTTATTGGGCAGTGTAATTTAACCCATTTTCGGGCAGTTTTCGCGATAGTTGTGGCGTGTAGCAATATTATCGCACTTTTACAACATTTTATTAAAATACTAATAATTTATAACTGTAATTTAATAGTTTTGTGAATAATTGTAATAATTTATAACATTTTCCAAAGCATGTGTTTTAAGTTAAGCAGTAGCTATCGCTATCGCGTGCGAGCTATCACTGATAGAAAGGAAACTGAATTCCTTACAATTTTGGGGACTCTAAGAAGGAAAATGTATCAGCTTTCAAATTAGTATTTGTGTGTCAGCAACGTTAGTACCTTCTGAACGGGTATTCTCAAAAGCCAGCGAACGGATAAAAGATAGAAAAAAGCAGCCTGAACAGTACAAACTGAATCTAAATTGATACAGTTTCTTATTAGTTACTTCATTTCACTTTAAATGTATATTACATTACTTTAATTATTCATTAATAATAATATTTCATTTTAATTTTCAATAAATACTTTGATAACTAGCTTTATTTTCGATAAACCTAGATTTTCTTAAAAAATACTACTTAACCAATTTTTTCTACTCACATATCAAAATGAACACATTAATAAATACATTATTGTATTTGATGTCATTATTATAATCGTGTGTAACAGTATCCAAATCGAGTTTCATTATTAAACGATTGCTGTTACTATGGCAACAACTTGCGTCACTAAACAAAAAACAGACGTATTGAAAATAAATTTTCTGACGTTTATTAAAATTTAATTAATGTTTCTTATTTTGAATAAAGAAGTCCTCTCAGTCTGGATTTATAACTCTTGCTCTAATATAACTTAACCTAACCATAACCTAATCTAGACTAAATCTAGGTTTACCTAGATTACTTCGACAACGACCAACTAGTGTTGCCGTCATTGTACGTTTTTACTAGTTTTTTTTACTAGCAATTTTTGTCACAGAGGCACTTAACGTTCTAACCTTATTGTGTCAGTGATTTGAAGTATGTTGTCTGTCAAAATTACAATGTATACAGTAATTTTACATGCTTCGTAGATAAACTAAGGTATGGCACACGTGTGTGAAAAGCTTTTGTGCACTCATAGCGATTAAACCACTCGCCTTCGGCTCGTGCTTTAAACTTCGCAACTCGAGCCCTTCTTCACACACTTGTATCATAAACTACTATTAAACTAACAAAATTTTGAACACGTTTGTTTTATTTTTTAACAAAAACTAGATTTTTCTTTCTAATTCCCAAACAAAATGCCTTTAATCGCGGGACTAATGCCGTCTGCAGATTTTGATTTGCAACTTGTAATGATAATTCATAACTCATGCAGACGAATACTAACCGAGCACTAAAATGATTCAATTATTGTCACCCGATTATGCCCATCTCGACAAGACGGACCACTACTCACACTCGATCTCCAAGTCCGAATGATCATTCATCATTCATGGACAAGAGTGATAATCGAGTATTCGAATTATCCTGAATAATCGAATAATCCATCTCCAATCCGAGTGATCATTCATCACTCGTCCTCACGAGTAATAATCGAATACTGGAATGATTCAGAATGATCAATTATTGTCACTCGAATATGTCCATGGTAACTGCAGAGATTTTCTAAAACGTAACTGTTCTACATGGTTAAATTGATTACCAAATTTTGTGTAAAATTCAACTCCCATAAACCACCATAAAATATGCGCTATCGCATAAAATAAGGGCTATCGCATATTGTAACCATCACAATCATGGGATTTTATAAAGGATTTGTAACTGCATTTAACATTATCAACTCTTTGTTTCAATATTGGGGTGAAACCAATCTAATTGTAGATACAATCATACCAACTTATTAAAGCGGAATATAAATTGAATATATAAATATATTCAACCTTTCCGTAGCTCTATAATAATATTAAGTCTTTTTAAGACTAGCAAACAAATCTCATGTTGAAACACAACTTATTTGTATGCTATTTACTAGCCCCCAGTCCACTTTCGTGGCAATAAACAAGAACTGGATAAATAACATTGTTTTTAAGATCACTTTTTTATATTTAACCCAAGTGAATAGCCATCTGCAGAAGCGTTTCGAGATCTATCTCTAATCAGTGCAGCTTTTCTATTTTGAATTATAAAATATAATACACTTGGTTTGAGAATCATGTGTCGAGGTGTCGAGGATAGGTTATGATATGACATGTATTTAGAAAGACCTGAACTTAGTTTCAGTTATTGATTTAAATGATAATTGAATATTGGGGTGAAACCAAACTAATTATAGATTAATTCATGCGTACAATCATACCAACTGATAAAATCGGAATATATCTTGAATATATAAATATATTCAACCTTTAAAAACTATGTTATTTATCTAGTTCTTGTTTAGTTCCACGAAAATGGACTGGGGGGTAATAAATAGCATACAAATATCTGTTGTGGTTTCAACATGAGATTTGTTTTGTAGTCTTAAAAAAGATTTAATAATATTA
This sequence comes from Phosphuga atrata, assembly GCA_944588485.1. Classification (NCBI taxonomy): domain Eukaryota; kingdom Metazoa; phylum Arthropoda; class Insecta; order Coleoptera; family Silphidae; genus Phosphuga; species Phosphuga atrata. The sequence continues at coordinate 45,141,898 of OX155898.1, forward strand.
TAGAGCTACGGAAAGGTTGAATATATTTATATATTCAAGCTATATCTCGCTTTAATAAGTAGGTAACTCTTTGTTTGTTTAATTCTTTTCAACTAGATTTTCGGAAAATGTTTATACACCCGTTTCATCATTTTAAAACTGAAACAGATTTACAACAAATATGAATAAATCAAGGAGAGATATCTTATGTCGATTTAGAGAATAGCAATTCTTTACTGGTAAATCTATGGAAATTAAAGATTTGGTAGGACTTATGGAATACCCTGATATCAATGAAGATTCTGTACCAAATTATGATGTTCAAACATGGATTAAATAACGGAAACTTTTGTTCTTAGTTCTTGTTTAGTGCCACCAAAGTGGACTGGGGGCTAGTAAATAGCATACAAGATGTTGTGTTTCAACATGAGATTTGTTTTGTAGCCTTAAAAAGACTTAATAATATTATAGAGCTACGGAAAGGTTGAATATATTTATATATTCAAGCTATATTTTGCTTTAATAAGTTGGTAACTCTTTGTTTGTTTAATTCATTTCAACAAGAATTTCGGAAAATGTTTATACACCCGTTTCATCATTTTAAAACGAAACAGATTTACAACCAATATGAATAAAGTAATGAGAGATATCTTGGGTAGATTTAAGGAATTGCAATTCTTTTCTGGTAAATCTATGGAAATTGAAGGTTTGGTAGGACTTATGGAATACCCTGATATCGATGAAGATTCTATACCCAATTATGATGTTCAAACATGGATTAGATAATGGAAAGTTTTCTTCTTAGTTCTTGTTTAGTGACATGAAAGTGGACTGGAGGCTAGTAAATAGCATACAAGATGTTGTGTTTCAACATGAGATTTGTTTTGTAGTCTTAAAAGACTTAATAATATTATAGAGCTACGGAAAGGTTGAATATTATATATTCAAGCTATATTCCGTTTTAATAAGTAGGTAACTCCTTGTTTGTGTAATTCTTTTCAACTAGATTTTCGGAAAATGTTTATATACCCGTTTCATCATTTTAAATCTGAAACATATTTACAATAAATATGAATAAAGTAAGGGGATATATCTAAGGTAGATTTAGAAAATTGCAATTCTTTACTGGTGAATTTGTCGAAACTGAAGGTATGGTGGGACTTATGGAATACCCTGATATCGATGAAGATTCTGTTCCCAATTATGATGTTCAAACATGGATTAGATGATGGGAAGTTTTAATGAAATCTTTTTTTTATTCTTGTTCATTTATATGGTTATATAGTTAAATATCAATTTTTGCATCTCAAACATATTCAGTTTAAGATATAAGTATCCCTCATTTGCAGCCCCATTAGCTGTATTTAAAGAAAAAACGGTAAAATACATTTTGTAAGAGGAATCTAATTGCCAATTTTTACTATTGTGGCTTATTCGGTTTCAGATACATGTATATGTTATAAAAATATCCGTTCCCCAATTTTTACCCCCTTAATCGAATTTTCAAAAAATTGCAATACAAGTATCTATTTTCAAAAATGAATCTTAATTCCAGATTTCACATCTATAAGATATCCCGTTTGTGAGATATAGAATCATCGTAGTACAAAAACTTTGGCCCCCTTTTTTATCCCCATGGAAATGAAATTTCTAACAATCACTCCTTTGTGGGTATTTATGTCATAAAAGCGTCTCTTCCAAGTCTTAAGTTCGTAGGTTAAGCGGTTTGAGCGTTGATGAGTAAGTCATTCAGAACACTTACATTTATGTATATATATATATATATATATATATATATATATATATATATATATATATAGGGTTGGTGTTCGTGTAAGTATAAAGTAGTTATAAGCTAGTGCATTAATATTAAATTTATGATCATTAAGGATAATTATTATATACATGTATTGTGGAGATAGTTTGTAAGTTAAAGCGATGCTTAAGTTCGATCGTGCGCTCACGTCTTGCCGTCGACATCAGTAAAGTTTCTAAGGACAAGGCCCGATGAATAGAGACTCCCGATGCATACATATATTCAGAATGAAACTAGAACTCGGTGTGCATAAATTTCGTAATCCATTCATAACAACGCGCGTTGGTACTCCTTGAATTGCATGAATAGGAATTAGATTTTACGGCTTAATTTGTCATATTGTTATTATTAGGTAAAATATCAATAGGTCAATCCATTGTGTAACGAAAGTTGTGAAAGGTTTCGTATGTCAGTGTAATCCAGCGCCTTCACCATTACCGCCGTTCTGAATTTTAATTAAATCATTTCCCGTGTTCCATAAATTCTGCACTCGTCTCGAATCTTCTTTGTTGACAGGAAAACGTAATTTATAAAAGTACTTTGACTTGCTTTGTATTGATTCGCGCACTAATAAGCTAAATAATTTAATTCCCAAGCAAACATTTGTTGGGTAAGTGGTTTCCATTGCACTCAGGAATTAATAATTTCGATTAGTTTTTATGTGTTAATTGCACACTTTGTGAAATATCCGCCAAGGGAGCGCCGGCGAAGTAAAAGTGCTTTTAAAGTGAAATTTGCCCAAGACGAATATGCAGAGGTAAAATGAGAAAAACAATTGAAGCAATTAATCCAAGAAAAACTAATCAAGCAAGATAAATTGCTTGTAGGGAGGCGAAGGGAGAAATTACTTTATAGTCGTGATAAAATATCCACCTACTTTAATTGGGGATGCGATTTATAAAACTAGTGGAAATTTTATTAAAAATAAAATCATTATAATACGCTTCCGGGAAATTTCTCATGATTCCTGGTTAATATGAAAAAAATTTCAAACTCGAATTCGGTACAATGAAGTCCATTACCGAACACGACCGGCTGAAAGCAGTCTATTAACAAGAAGTGTTCTGGCCTTAATGCAGTTAGTGCAGTGTCGCTCGTTGCGCTACTTTTTACTGCAAACTCGGTTACGTCCATGGTACTAATACCATCCAATACTATCACGTTCTTTTGATACATAAGCCTTAATAACATCATTCCATTTAATTAACCGCCTCACTTTTCATGTTTCATTCTCTAGTTATATCTACAGGATCCTTTCATTTTATTACTATGAGGTTAATATAGTTTTTAATACAACTACCGACCTCTCATAAGTACCAAATTCACATCTCTCTATAAATTCGAGTGGCTTACGAACTCTAACTTGGTTATTAATTAAGAATCTTAACTAGGATATAGTTGTAACCTCGATACCAGCGTAATATTTTAAGCTAGTTTTGGGATAGTCGTATCTCGCGTCGGCCAGATCGCCGTCCCGACGGTTATTATTATCCTGCATAAAAGCAGGCGTGCAGATGCGTACTGCACGTCCTTAAAAGCCTTTTTGTTATTCTCGGAATATAAATCCCGTGCGTCCATTATCTCCCGTCCAATTTGTATTCACGGGGTAAGATCCTGAAAGCCTAATATCCTTAAAGTTATACGTCTGAATGTCGGGATGGGTAAACGGAAAGGCCATCAGAGGCGATCTTTTCATGAGTATTTCAGAGTGTCATCACTTATGCATTACACTGGGCCCGTCTGTAAAGCGTTCCCGGGGGCTACTGGTGGCTTCACCTGTTGAACAATCCGAACAAACTACCAACTCTCTCTCTCTTACACCCATTCTTTTAAACTATATACATATACACACACACACACATTTATATGCATTATATATATATATATATATATATATATATATATATATATATATATATATATATATATATATATATATATATATATATATATATATATATATATATATATATATATATATATATATATATATATATATATATATATATATATATCTTAAACTTCAGTTTTCTATTTTGAGACAACAAATTGAATCTACTTTACCTTGCTTCGCTTTCGTGTTCATCCAATTCGTGTTTTCTTTGAAACGTCTAGCTAATGCAATGCCAGGTCTTTGCATTTATATATTATCCTCCTTTGGACTATAAAGTGCCTTTATTTTCTTATAAATTTTTACGTGCCTTCAACAATGATTAAGCGTTACGGTATTAATTTGCATGGACTTGCGTTGCGAGGTTTGATAAGGAAATTGCATTCGTTCGGAGCGAGAATTATTGCGCGAACAGAAATGGGTCAACGTGTGGGGACAACGTAATTGCAGCTCAGAGTGAAGAAAATGTAAGTCGCGGCACAAAAGCTTTCGCTGTTGTGAAGCAACGACAATGCAAGGAGATTCGAGGGCGTAAGAGCAACATCCGTTGTATGCATTCAAATATATAACAACATATTTACAATTGATTCCTATCTAAACAGCTTTTGAATACTACTTTTCAAATCTTGTAAATAATGTGAATCGAATAAAACATGAAATCTTATCTTAGGTTAGTTTTCATTATTTATTTGATAATGAATTGAGAATCATTGCGCGAACAGAAATTTATCAACGTGTGGGGACAACGTAATTGAAGCACAAACTGATTAAAATGTAAGTCGCGGCACAAAAGCTTTCGTTTTGTGAAGCAACGACAATGCAAAGAAATTCAAAAGCGTAAGTGTAACATCCGTTGTATACATTCAAATGTATAACAACATTTACAATTGATTTCTGCGTAATAAGCTTTTTCATGGAATACTACTTTTTGGAATCTTATATAACAGTATCAATCATGATTATATTGGGTTAGGTTAACTTAGTTTGTCCTCCTCGGTAATGTAGTGGACAACATATGCGCCTGACAAGCAGAAGACTGGGGTTCGATTCCACGCCGTGGAGGCATTTTTGACCAGGGCGGCAATACCCGTCCGGGCTGCCCACACTGAAAAAATGCGAAATACACTATACCGGGGTTGCGCATACTAATAGTGGAAAAAGGGGTTTATTGCAAGGTTCCCCCAAACCACAATAAAAAAGGTGTAGTTAGTTGAATTTGATTTTCATTATTTATTTGATTATGATCTGAGAATTATTCAGTCAATGTTTGGAGCAACGTAATTGCAGCACAAACTAGGGCATCCAAACCGGTTAAAACCGAACCCGGTTAACCGGGTTTTCTGTTCAAATTTAGGAGACCCGGTTTTTCTCGAAAAACCGAAGGTTTAAGGCAATATATTACACAAGAAAACCTCCTATAAATGCATTTTTCATAGAGCAAACCCGGAAATTAATTATTTTTTAATCGCCCCAAAATGATGAAAGCATTGAAATAATCAAAGCCGCAACACAGATACGGATTCTTGTCTAGTTGAATCTTTGATCTTGACATATATTTGCAATTGCTTGTATTATTGCCCCAGACCAACAAACAATTTCGAACAATATAACAAAAGCCTTTAAAAAAAAGCAAAATTTAATATTTCTTTTCCTGTGATGATTTCAAGTTCTAATATGACCTATCTAGGGTTTTTAATTTGTGCTATTAAAATTTGAATTTGTTCCTTCAAAGTTAAATTGTGTCCTTTTAAGTTCAAAATCGTCTTTAAAAGTAAATACTCCTAGATCGCAGGCTAACCTGGGCGAACCATATCAGGAAGCAACTGGATGTACAGCTGGAAAAAAATGTACTGGCTTAAAGGAAAGAAATCCAAGCTATCCCTGCATAATAAGTCTTCATATACAAGACCATACTAATGCCAATCTGAACCTACGTTATTCAGCTCTCGGGACAGCCAGCAACTCCAACATAGAGATCCTAAAAAGATTCCAATCCAAAACACTGAGAACCCTAGCGAATGCTCCGTGGTATGTAACCAATGCCACGCTACATGAAGACCTGGGAACCGACACAGTCAAGAACATAGCCCAAAAGCTATGCACTCACTACGAGAAGCGAAAACCATCCAAACGCGTTGGCATTCAGCTTGCTGTATTGGACCGAGGTCTTTTTAGATACGAAATCTTTTTAGATAAATTCGTCTTTTTGGATACGAAATTGACGTTAGTTTGAAAGGACTTTGAACTTCCTCTTTCTTACTTTAATTTAAAATGTTTCTTCAAATAATATATTGAATGAATATTAAAAATTGAATACAATATACTAAACTCCTATAAAATTTTAGCCCAAATATGAACAACGACAAAAAGTCAGCAGTATGGAAAATATTCCAAAAAGTAACCGTAAATACGGCAAAATACACTATTTGCAATTAAGTTTTAAAAGTTATTACTCAATTTAGTTATTTTTATACTTAAAACTGGGTTTTAACCGGTTAGCCGGTATTTTACTCTATGAAAAACTGAAAACCGGTTTTTGAAATTCCTTCGGCGTTTTGGATGCCCTAGCAGAAACTGAAGAAAATGTTAGTCAGCACAAAAGCTTTCGCACTTGTGTTGCAACCGCAATGCAAAGAAATTCGAAGACATAAGAGCAACATCCGTTATATGCATTCAAATGTGTAACAACATATTTACAATTGATTCTCGAATTAACAGCTTGTTCGAGGCTCATCAATAAAATAGCGAAATTGTAGTAAAAATGCAAAAAAAGTTTCACTAACAACAAAAGTCTAAATCTGCTTTTATTGAAAGAGTTGGACAAAAAAACCTCACAGGATTAAAAACTGCACATTAAAGACTGACAGATACCCACTTAGGAATTTTATTTTCGTTTTCATTAGCTTCGAATTAGGCATGCTGAATTCTGTGTTTGGTCCAAATGAGGCAATCTCAGAAGGCTCTCGTTGCATTTACTAATTAGGAAACCCTGATGTAAAAAACTCGGAAACCACACTTGCATGTTATTACCCTAACTTTATCTGGTCCGAATTCGGCTAGAAATGTTAGTTTTTATTGGGTTTGAAATTGACATGCCGAATTCGGTGTATGGTTTTGTTTGGCGACAACAAAAGGCCCACATCACATTGATAACGCACGTCCGTTTCCCTGCCTAATTAGACAAGCCGGATGTAGCATACATTCAGAAACCACAATTGCATGTGACAACTGCAATCTAGTCTCACCCGGGTAAACTTCCTCTTTAGGCGGTAATAATAAACCAGACTCGGATGTAAAGACCCTAACCTAATCTGGCACAAATTGGGCTTCCTCTTTAGGCAGCGGTTTAGAAATCACACTCGGATGTGACTACTCTAACCTAATTCTGAAGTGGTGGCAGCAGAGTTCCACTCGTAAGTGTAGAGCTCATCAAGGGAGCATTAAGACCCCTTCAAGGTGTACAGTGCGTAAAATTCAGCGAAGAACGTAGTCACAGCAGAAACTGTATACGTACTCAAATGCTTAAATTCTAAAGAATCAATTAGAGCGACATCTTATGACGATTATATTAAATAAAATCTAATTTTCTCCTATGTGTTATAATACATTATGTAAACTAAACTCTCTTTGAACTTAGTATTTAACTTGTTTAACTTAGTGGTGATATAACATTTATTACTGATAAAGTAATTATATAATTTATTAAATTAATGTAACTTAGTTTATTCGAGAACATAATATTAAAATAGTTCTGGTTAAAGTTCGAATCTTGTCTGTAAACATACTAGATGAAGCTATATCCAGTATTCTTCAATGGTGATAGTTTAATTCGTGTTTAGTAGTTTTTTGTTTTTTCTTGGTTAGTTTTTCTCTAATAGACCTGATATTGACATTGATCTTATAAACCTGAATAGATCTGATTTTTTCTAATAGACCTTTTTACGGTTAGTTAGGCGCATGCGCGTCCGCCATGTTTAAAAGGCGGGAATATTAATCCTGACCTGATATTGAAATTGATCTGATAGACCAGAATATATCTGATTTTGTCTAATAAACTTTTTTACGGTTAGTTAAGCGCATGCGCTTCCGCCATGTTTAAAAGGCGGAAATATTAATTTCGAATATTATTAAAATGTTTCGGGCACATTTTGTTATCTTTACTGGTTATACGTTAATAAGTCACCGAAAAACATGGCGGAAATTGATGTATGCGCACAAAAAAATTTCAAATAAGAAAATTACTTGGTCTATTTTGTCTATTTTACCTTGTCTTGATGCGAACTCAACGACACAAGACACTCGAATCGAATAACCCAAAAAAAAACTCAAATAAACTATTTCATTTAACTCTAACTTCATACTGGGATACAAAAATATTAGGACACAAAACTGCGGCCGGAAACTCAAAAAATCAAAAAAAATATCTTTTTGACCCGAAAACTAAATAGTTCTCAATTTGCTTTACCTCTGCCTCATCACATCGATCTTTGTGGCATCTCCCTGAAGTGGATATCAATATAAGGTTAAAGTCAGGAATCCCGAAGAAATAACTAAGTTAGGCCATGCCACAGACTTTCTAATAGTAACCGAATTTTGTATGCCTAACTTTGATAAAGCTTTGGATATCAATGTAAGGTTAAAGTCAGGAATGCGAAAGATAGATCTAGTTGCAAATTAGGCCATGCCGCAGGCTTTCCTAATAGCAACCGAATTTTGCATGCCCAACTTTGGTAAATTTTTGATTATCCATATAAGGCTGAAGTCGGGAATCCTAAAAAAATGCGTAAGTTAGGCTATGCCATCGAGATTCCTAATAGCATCCAAATTTCGCAGGCCTAAGAATTAGAATTTGGGCATTTGGGCATGAATAAGTATTTGTGCATGAATGAAAAGTTAGACTATACTCTTGAGTTTCATCATAAGAATCTACCTTGGATTTTTTTTGGAATGCCGCGTTTCGGTTTTCCTAATTAGAAAGGGACAACATTAGAATTAGTCTTGCCACAATTCGAAAGACCTTATTAGGCTCGAATTGACAATGGGAAATATATAATTTCTCAAACGTTCCTTGTGGAACATAGAGCCTCGATAAAAGCCTTCCATCTAACCCTGTTGATTGCGAGTTCCTTAGTTTCCGTCCGCGTTCTTCCTGCATCTTCCGCCTCTTTTCTGGCGTTTCTTTGCCAACTTGTTGTTTGGCCTACCATATTTGCGGCTGCCTTGCGGATTCCAGTCTAAGGCGAAGTCTTCGCGCGATGGTGCTGTTATCCCGCCGCAGAGTGTGCCCTATCCGTTTCCGCTCTCCTCATTTTATTTGCACGGATATGGGTTCTTGGTTCACCAGCTTTAGCAATCGTTTTTAGCAAAATTCCCAGGATGCTTCTTAGACATTTGTTCATGAAAGTTTGGAGCCGTTGAATTAGCTGTTTTGTGACCACGATTCACATCCATACAGTTGGATTGGCTTCACGTTGGTATTAAAAATTCTAAGCTTGGTGTTCTTGCTGTATGTGGTATTCAAATTGCCATATGGGGCGTAAGCGTGCATATGCGACACCCATTTTCCATACCCTTACTGACACTTTTATTAACAGTGGTACCTAGGTAGGTAAATTAGTCCACTCTTTCGATCAACGCTTCGTGGATTGCCGTAGGCTGCTGGTTGCGACAATTTATCCTTACTTCCTGCGCTTTGAGGTAGTTAGTTTCTAGGCCAACTTCGCTTGCTGCGCTCTTGAGCTACTCCAGCTTAGCACGCATGTCGTCATGTGTGTGACTTCTTCTTCGTCGTTAAAAAACCTCACTGCTGAGGATCGTGACTCCGTAGACATTCAGCCGCACGCCTCTATCGGTTGCGGTCAGTGGCCCGATGCAATGCAACATTCACAGGTATATCCAGCTGTTCGGATATCTGATCGGAGCATCTCCTGGGACTACGGCCTCTAGGTCTCTTGCCCTCAACCTTCCCTGTCACCATCAGTCGTTCAAGATTGTCATTGCCCCTGCGAGCAATATGGCCCAAATATTTCAAGGCCTTATGCAGGCAAACCTGATACAGACGTTGCGCCCCCTCAATCCCTCGAGCTGTCCAGGGTATCCTCAGCAAGCGGCGCCAACACCACATCTCAAAGGCGTCTATCCTCTTTGCTTGCATCACGGAGGCTTGCACGACTCGGAGGTAGGAGATTTTCTGACCTCCTACTTTGATACCGCCATCACAATCCTCGAGAGCTCGGCTCATTATGTGTTCACCGTAGATGTTAAACAGTAATGGAGAAATGACACATCCCTATCGAACACCCTTACAGAACCTGAATCGGCTAGATGTGACCTCTCCCAGCGACACAGTGCCATACCCAGACATGTATAAACTGCGGATCAGTTTTATTAGATGTGTGGGGACTCCGGTTTCAGCAAGAACCTTCCAGAGTTGTGACGGTTTTACACAGTCGAAGGCCTTCTGGTAATCCACAAGACATATATACGCCGGGGTGTTGTGTTCATGGCATTTCTCAATAAAGAGGCGCTGGTTTAGAATTTGCTCTTTTGTTCCTTTGCCCTTCACGAAGCCCGCCTGCTCGTGTGCTATTTGTCAGTCAAGGTAACCTCTCAGTCTTGAGTTGATGATATGTGGCAGGACTTTGCTAGCATGAGAAATTAAAGCCAGGGTTCTGTAGTTGTTACAGTTGCGTACTGAACCCTTCTTGTGGGGTGGCAGTATAGATGACTCAGTCCATTCAGCCGGCCATTTTTGGGTTTCCCAAATTGCATTGCAAAGCTTGTGCAAGTTTGTTATCCCGTTGGGGCCCAGAGCTTTTAATACTTTTGCTGTAACTTGATTAGTTTCTGTGGCCTCATTTATCTTCAGCTTACCTATGGCTTGTTCTACTTCTGAGCGACGTATGTTCGGTTCCTTAGCACATGTGGCTTCAGACTCAGGGTCGTGGGCAGGAGTGGAAAAAGCGTCATGCTCCTGATACAGATCCTCACAGCATTCCCGCCATCTTTCTGCGACTTTGGAGATTTCGTGGATTGGTTTTTCTTCCTTATCATCAATTACCCAAGAGGCAGGTTTAAATTTGTGAGTGATTTGTCTGACTTTTTTGAATAGATCTGCAGCTTGGTATTTCTCAGCGTGGTGCTCAATCTCGGTGCAGATGTTCTCGTCCCTTCTGCTCAATCTACGGATTCTGTTGGTGAGCCTTGAGTATTCTTCTTCAAAAGTGTCACTCTTCTTACCTGCTTTAAGTTCCTTCCTTAGCTTTATATCAGACCACAATTTAATCAGAATCATTCAATCAGACCACAATGTGTGTGACTAACCACACAGATATCATCGCGGTGGAGGTAAAGCGAATTGAAGGAGAATTAGTTAGATTTTCGGAACAAGAAGATCAATTTTTTCGTATAACCATTATTTCGAGTTTCCGGTCACAGTTTTGTGTGCTATTATTTTTGTATCGTAAGTTTTAAATCAAATAGTTTGAGTTCTTATTTGGGGTTATTCGATCCGAGTGTCTTGGGTCGTTATAAATGTACCTAGTTCTAGTTCTCACCAAGATCAGACAAGATTGGACAAAACCAGAAGTATCAAAGACCAAACAAGAATAAACGAAATTAGACACGACTCGACAATACTGGATTTGATAGGACAATAATTATTATGTAGCTTCATCTAGTAAGTTTGCAGACAATATAGAAACAATAATTAGAAAAACTATTTCGATGTTAATTTTTCGAGCAAACTAAGTTAAATTAATTTATAAATATTTAATTAATTTAGTAAAAATAAATGTACTTAATACTCCCATATTAATTATTACTATTATGAATAACAAGCTTCTTATTTCCTTGCTTGCATTATTTGTTAGAATTAGTGTTTTTTATTAGTATCAAAGAATTATTCATGCATGATTATATATCATAGAGACGGGAAATAATGTGAAGGAGCCGTTTAAAAGAACGAAATAAGAGTTTGCGTGTATCCTCGTTATTCTAGTCTAGACTCGGAGGTCTCGACATTAAATGCTTTATAAAGTGTGCTACATGTTCGTGCAGAGGAAAACTATCAAGGGATTGGTGATGGCTTATACTTGTAATAGCACCTCGATGAATTAAAGATAAATCCCAGGCGTAGATTAACGTCATGAATTATAATCAAAATATATCATTTCGAAAATCCCCATTATCGTTTCTTATTTTATATGTATTCGCAATTCCCTGGAAAAACCATAATGATAGCCGAGCTATGGCTTTGGTGACAGTCGAGGAAGCAAACAAGTGGTCGAAGTTATTTATGGCCTTCCATTTTGTTCGCATTTCCAACAATTAATTGTGGAATTATTTTCGCTAATCGATTCTGCGCCGGGACGTGTTCAGACGGAAAAATAAATCATGCTTCAAATTTTACATTAAAAAACAATTATTGTTGAGTTTATATAATTTATGACTTTTTTGCTACTCTTTTTTTATCCCTCTCAAGATGATTAAAATTTACGACTAATTATATTTTAGAACCCGGTTTACAAAAGTTCTCCCTTCTCTCACTAATCGATTCTTATATAGATTAAATACGAATAAATTATCCGCGGAAGTATTTTGGGTTGCGCTGGTGGCAATATTCGGAAAAAGTAGTTTTTCTAAAGCAACAGGCCAAACTGATATAAACGGAAAGAAGTAGTGGCTAAGCAACTGGTGGTCGTTAGCTGGAAAATATTACACATGCAACACCATAATTGGCAGGTTTCCAATAATAATTTTTACAAATATTAACTTAACAAATAGTTATTGAATATGTTTAATATTTGAAGCGATGTTGGGGTAAAATTATATCTCATCTATTTTTATGATGACACATAAAAACTGTCTTAAGGGATAAAGTATGGTTATTGCTGATGAAAAAATTTAGTGCTTTATACGATTTTTAACGACTTTGGTTCATCATAAACACGCTTTACCTATAAGACACCAAATAATTGAACGAATTAAGAATTTTCTATTTTGTGAGTTCGATCTGATGTATTGGTAACATTGTTTCAAATTGTGTTTGAAGGGGGGGAATATTTCGAGATCATAAAAATTTCATATAGCCGAATAACATTGCAGAAAGATATTTTTATGTCAGGTGACACCCCGTATTATTCGCGCCGGTGCTGGGATCGTACGCGGCTACATGTGTCGCCATTATTTGCAGCTCGCCCAAGCATGCAACTGACAGCTGTCGTATCAACGAATGTTGAAAATGCCGCCATTCTCACCACCGCCTCAATTCCGCCACCTTCGAACAGGGATCGATAAAGGGCGCATACTGCTTTTGATGGCAGCCGTTCGTAGTGATGACCATACCGCCGACGGTGATTCAAAATTGCTAAACTGATTTGCATTCTCTTTTAAAAAATATATTGCAAAAAGAAAATACTGTAGCAAAATTTTCGCTCCGTTAACACAAATTCCGGCTATATAATAACTCACTCGCACATGCTAGTTCACGTGAGCTTTATTACAAATAATATTGTTATGTACGAAACAAAACATTCACAATCTAAACTAAAATAAATTGAATAGAATCACAGGGGGGGGGGAGCTTCGCTGGTGAAGAATGCTGAAAGACAAAACAGTATTTAACTGATCTACCACTAACAATAAAACTAAACCGATTTCTATGAAGTTGTATTGTGACTGTTTATGGTATTTTTCCTGAATTCGTATTTTTTTCTTCTGCTAGCTTACTCACTCCACTTTCCGTTTATAATACAGGTCGGATCTGACTCCTGACAACCGTTACCCCGGGAAACCACTTAATGAGTCCGGCCCGATATACCGGGGTTGAGGAGCGTTTGCTTTTCTTACTTGAAAAAGTCAATGATGAAAAGAAGCCATGTAAAAGGCTAAATTATGAAAAATGCTTTATGTACCAGAAAACTCATATCATCTTCAAATAAACAGCACAACGTGTTTTTATTTCCCTTCTTTATTATTAAAAACGAAAATAAAATCGTCGTCGCGTTCAAAGAAAATGTATATTTCATTTAATAAATAGTTGGATGGGAAATAAGTTCTAGTTCAGCTTGTCAGTTCCACAAGCTTTGCAATATTTCGGATACTTTTATTTCGAGATTGGACAGGATAAACAAAGTATAAATAAATAGAAGGACATATTGCATCTTGAGCAACAGAAAGTATTAAAGTAGAGTTGTTTCGAGATTCCTCCTTGAACAAAAAGTACGCCTGAATTAAATCCGTTTCAAATATTTGAGGAGCTGTATAATATAATAAAGGGTCGCATCATGTTGAGCCTACATTCTACATGTTGTTTGCTTTATAAAAGATCAAATTATTTGTTTTATTCAAGAAAACTTTTCATCTTTTTTATAATTAATGTTTCAATTTCAGAGAAAAATTGTTTGCTCACGTTCTGAAAATCAAGGAAAATGTTAATTATACTGATATAATGATAATAATATAACATTTTCCACAGATTTCACGATACTAACTTTTAAAAGGTTTGACACACAGCCTTCTAGTTTTCACCAATCGATTCAACATCCGAAAATTAATCGGATAACGTAAACTGTTTACTATACAACCTAAAACTTTAAAAATCTCATCGACCCAGCCTTCGATTCATTGATGGACTTTTAGATTTTAATTGATTTCTCAATAAACTTTTAACCGATACGTTTAATGTTTAAAGATGCATAAAGAATTCAGCTAAATTATTCTGAAGGATTTTTTTTAAATAATGATTAAATAAACCAATGATATTAAATAAATCAGAGATACTAAATATTTCAAACGAAACAAGGCAGTGGTTTTGCATTGGCCCAACACGAAATTATCAACTCAATCGCGTCATCTGTACCGTGTACACATCAACGTGATCAAAGAGACTCGCTTCGCCGTTCCACGCCGCGTCGTTTCGATTACCTGACTATCTAATCTCGTTTTTTAAATATGTAAGTTTGTGGATGAAAGGAAACGATGTGGATCGATATTTAAAATGAAGTCCTATTCTCAAAATATCCTAAACTTACACGCCTCCAACTTTGTCGTTCGCTTTTCTCCCCCGGACAAAAAAAACAGAAAACTACTTGGGAAAAGGAATATAAATAGAGAATTCCAAGAAAACGAATAAAAAATTGGGTCTTCGCAGTACATCAGCAATGAACCGAGAATTTAAATGTTTGGTAATCTGATGATCGAATGCGGGCTATATGAAAAGAAGATACCCTTGAGAAAATTGCTTTAAAAGAGATTTTAATCTATATTACAGGACTGCTTTGATGATCCCTCGCTTAAACGAATCCAGTCAAAGAAATCCTAATTATTCCATATCTAGATCGATTTTGTACTTCATACAAACTAAAATACTCTTGATATGTTTATATCTATGTTAATACTATACAGTACATCAGCAAGATGACACAAAGAAAAAATGTTCTCCTAAAAGTAGGGGAGAAAACCCTCAAGGGAAATCCAGGGATAGCTGTAGCTAGAACTTCTTGCTCGTCTGTGTGTCATTGCATGATTTGGTCCTAAATTAGAAAAAAAACTGTTAGTTCGGCTGTATTATGAGGAAGATTGAATCAATTTCAGTCTCGAAAATTTTTAACAGATGGTGAAAAAATCTTCGATTTTCGTTATGCAAACAAACACATGTTTACTTAGCTCGTCGAATAAGTTGGAAAGATGTATAAAACGGAGAATCTATATTCGGCCCTGCACATACAATGTTTGTTATTTGAGTCGAAGATGCGCTGAATTCCCTCGACATAGTCGCGGGCACGTTTCTCGTTATTACAGCAGGACTAGCATCCCTCCCAGCAAACCTCCCTTGGCTAATAACTGCGTCGCACAAATATATACATCAGAATTCCATTTAAAAAAGGAATCGACGTTTCAGTTCCTTTCATAATTAAATTTCGGTGTACCTTTTACAAGTTCTAACGATATTTCTTTGTTCTGCTACCCTATCATGTAATGATCAAAGTTTCTTTGATGTAATTGAGTCGTTGTAAACAGCATGGTTCCACTGCCATATTATTAACCTACGTACGGAATGTTATATATTCTTTAATTTCCGCTTTTAACGACCACGTCGATACATCTAAAGTTCTAAGAACACATTCGCGGTGAAATTGAGAACGTGCGGCGCTGATCTTATGATGGATGATTTGAGAAAGAATTACTAAACTTTACAACAAAAGTGTATAGTTTTATCGAGGGAAATCTCAGAGCAATCCCGCGAGATGGAAGATCGGTCACGTACCGTTCAAGTATATAAACTGGAATGAGAAAGGTGCAAAAGTTACACACTAACTTTTAGTCCTAATGTTATGTGTGATGTCAGATATAGATTATTTGCGATATACGTGCTTTGTTTGTTCAGCGATTGAACGGTAGAGAGTGAGGAAAGTCTTTAATTGTTTCCAGGATGGTCGTAAAGATACTTAGGAAAATTGTGGTAAAAACGGGGGTCGCGCGCCCCCAATGACATCACGTTCCGCGCAATCGCCATGGGACGTGTGGTCTGCCCGCGCTGTGGTCGGGGGGCACGTTTCACTTTAATTCTACCAGTCGGTCTATCTATTTATCTCACTTACATGCACCCCTGTGCATTAAAAATAAAGCCTTTGCTCCGACACAACAGGATAATATAATAAAGGTATTTCATTCGGTTGTTTATTTTCAGGCATTTCAACTGCTCTCGCGATGTATGTTTTTTATTGCTGGATTTACTGTACACTCAACGGGCATATTCACATTTACGAGCGTACACTAACAGACGCCCCTGCCTACGAACCTGTTCAATCCGAAATGAAACCAATTACAAAGGTCGCCGCAGGCCTGCTCTCTTCGAGCGAACCTGCAGATATTTCCAGACCTTCGCCGAATGTTGTTGTAACGCTCGCAGCATATACAAATAATGCTACTTCGTCTTTATAATCTTCGATATTTCACACTTAATGTGCGCGTTCGTTTCCTTTTTTTATATATAAGTCTCCTATTTCTACGTTCCCGCTACGTTGAGTTAATCGTTGATAACATTATTAGGGTCGTTATTTTTCATGTCTAGGTGCCCTCTGATCCTCCAAGTCTGGTTGACTAAGATAAGCCAATCCTATACCACGTATTTCATTTTTTCATTCATCGTCACAATAAACGTGTATTTATTTTATATCCTTAATTATTTAATTATGATTCATTTTATATGATTAGTTAGTGGCCTCATTCAACGTTTAAATCTCTTACGGCGAGTTGCCCTTATGTGGGCGAATTCCATTTTCTGATGCAACTCGGTGGGGTCAACAACCTACACGAAATCTACCCTTATTAAAATAATGAATGGATTATAATCTATAGAATATCATTTATATAAAAAAGAAGCTCCTCGTTGTAAAATGGGAAGTATAATTCAAAAGCGATATATAAAATCGTACTTTATAGCGCGTTAAAAGTTTAACCGAAACTCATTGACGAATGCCTAAAGTTCTAAAACTGGTAAACACATTTTCCATAAACCCACTTTGCTTTTATGTATATTTACGACAGCGTGTATTACCAATTCTAGGAGATAAGTTTTAATCCTTCGAGTTTCAGACACGTAAACAAATTTATGGGGTTTCGGTGATTCCAACGAAATAATTTTAACCAAATCACGAGAAAGTTTCATATTGGTTATTACAATTGTTTATACACAAGGGAAACAAACAGGTCAGTAATGGATAATTTGTGTGCTGCACTCAATAATAACGCACTCTCGGAGCCGTTAAACAGCCCATCTGAGTTGCACATCTCCATGCACGCGCCGACGATCGATGAACGAGCGTGATGGCCAAAAGCGGTGCGTGAGTGAACCGTGTGCCATTGGCTGGCTGCGTTCTGTTGAATCCTCGCTTAGTCCTACCGCCGTCGCCACAGATCACTACAAACGTTCGTGGGGTGCGTACACCGAAACGAGATTCATCCGCGCTGCCACCTCACAATCATTCGGAGTTATTTTTGGTGTTTAATCTATTTTTAAAAACGTTTTAATTCCCTATGGTTCAAGTACTCGAAGTGGTCAGGTCGATCCCTTTCGACTTGTCCATATTTGTAAGTATTTTTAACAACCTGTTTGATTAGTAGTAACAAGCGGCAATTGTTTTTGTTTTGAAGATGCTTATCATTTTAATTTGGACGAGAACTACAATCTAAATGAACTTTTGCGGTTATTCGGCCGGTAGAGCATCCAACAGAAAATCAAGTCTAACTGAATTTATCAATATTATTGTGATTAATTATTGAACTAAAAGTACTATTGCGGATTTGATACCTATGTGTAGCAACGTAATAATGGATGCAACTGTATGTGTAAACCTAGACCAGCTGTAGCTATGGTGATAACCGATAACAACATTCCAACTATAATGGACAGAAGCTCGACTTTAATTTCCTGTCATCAGAGTAAATTAGAAACATGTTCTGTCCAACTGGCACATGTGAGATTATGAACGGTATTTGTGTGTGACATAATCAAATCATTGTTAACCAATAAATTCAGAATCTGTGTACGCGGACGCCTCAATTATCTAGGATTCTCCGAAACAATCCAATTTCGTAGACGGATTATTTAATTAGCATCACGTGAATTATCGCAAAAAACTATATTTGCATCTTACCAAATATCCACAAGAAACTCTGATTGAATTATCCTTTGTATGAATTTCTTGTTCTTGATATTTTCGCTTTTTATAGTATTAATAAAATTTTAACGTTTTATTGTTTTAGATGAACCGCCCTATCCAAGTGAAACCAGCGGACAGTGAAAACCGCGGAGGTAAGCATTATCACGTTCATAATTCACATCTTCCAAAATAAAAATAATCCACAAGAATGCGTCATTACTCCTAAAGTGCCCAACATCTTAATAAAAAGGTTTTTCATAGCTAAACATATAAAATATAATCGCATTCTATGGCGATAACTCTTACTCATCATCCATTAATTAGAGTCCTCCATGTGATATGAATACATACCTCCTTCAGTGTGCGTGAGCATGACAAGGCGTGAGTGTGTGTTCATATACATTCACTTCACACAAGGGCCTCTGATTAATGTAAATACCTGCATTCAGCGATTGTCGTTTGCATTCCTTTCATCTCAAATTGTGCATCTAGTTTGCTCATTCCACATAGTGAATTACACGACGGATGGAGCACATAGTTTGCTTAATGCCGCGGATCATTAAAACTGGGATAATATTCTGAATGGAAACACGAATTATTAAGACGATGATGTGTGTCTTGGCGTAATGATCTGGATAATACAACGCTGGGGAAGTGTAAATGGTTTTCTAATAAATTGCTTTATGCTATCTGCATTTATATTAATTTTTAGATATTTGCCTTATCATGCTGAGCGTTGAATTTACGCTGAAATAAAATATTCGAGCTTTAAAAACATCTCGATTATCTTGGTTTATCCCTATAACTCCAAATTACGAATCGATAAAACTATAGCTAAGACATTAAATTTAATTACACTTTAATATAGTTGCCTACACAGTTCTCGCTTGGTTTTTGTTCGTCGCAAAACGAATGTGTTTAGTTTTTGTTCAGTGCCAAGAAGTGTTATTACAATGTAAAACCAATTAAATGATTTTTAATGAAACCAATTAAATTGATATAATCTCTTAATATATTTTTTTATTATTAAAAATTGTACAGCTGTTTTATATAACTTATTGGAATTTTTTTATCCTTATGTAAATTGTTACATGCAATCAATATTTGTGTTTGTTTATCGTTTGGAAAATACTAATCTAAGATGAGTTACTTGTATAAGAAATCTGTTTTTTTATCGTTGTCGTGCTATCCTAAACACTGGTAGTTTACTTTAAACAACAGGTCCTTAAAATAGTTCGTCCTCGTTCCGTTTCGTGAATTAATTTGTACTTAGTTGATAGTAATTATTCCAAATTGTTTATTTTATTAAATTTAATTTATTTATCTCGACAAGTACAACTAACAATATATATTTTTACTAATGATTCTATAAATGTTAAATCATTTGGAAATAATTATTATTCCTATCAATTTATTTGCGTTATTATTTGTGTAAATATCATCATTAAAATATTGTTGAAAATAATTATTAAATAATGTTTTGCATGGACATCTAATTCTAAATGTATTATTCGGTAAGTAATGAATATTCTCTGTAATATTTCATGAGCCATTGCTGCAGCCGTTTTCTTATTAAAGCATAGGAAAGGGGGTAATCAGTTGGGTGGGTGCACGAGACAATCAGATTTGTTTGGGAGCATTTGTCCATTCAGTAAGTCGGGAAGAATTGAATGCTCGCAGATTCGAGTTCATTTCTTCGAGTAAATTGCGACATTACTTAAACTTTACGTATTTCTGCAAGTGCCGTTGACTGATGTTTCCCTTTGTCTTCGGCTGGCCTGGTTTATGAACTCTCTATATCTTCCACCCCGCCTGGATTGATGGCCGATGTCTTCTCGCTATAAAAATGCCGAGCTTTCGGTTAACTACCGTCCCACTTTTCTTATCTCTTCATAGACTGTATACTTGCATATTATCTTTCTTCCAGTTGAAGCGGTAATTATGTCTGGTTATGTACTTGGATGATTAGGGCGCAGATATTTGAATGAATTTGTATTATTCATCAGGTTAGGCGATTGGACTCCGCCGCGAACGAACGCCGCCTCCTAGTTCTGTTCTTATTGCAGAGCTCGTGATGGCGGCAGGCAGCTCCGGCGGCGTCTCCTGGATGTAGGGGCAAGGTAACGAGGAGATAGCTAGCAACCCCTGCCCCCAGCCTGGACCCGGTCAAGTAAGACCACGTCCTGTCCTTGTTGTGGCGATGTGACAGTGTCGTGCGTATTAGACTGTTGTAGTGCGTTGTTCCTGTGCCAGCCATGGTCAGCTCGTTCGTTCGATGTATGTCTAGCCGTTGTGTACCTCTGAATGTATAGTGCGTTTCCATGTTCTTATATATTGTTTTTTTATCAAACAGTTATTTCTATAACACTAATATTAACTGTAATACGTGTTGTAGAAGTACCTGTAGTGGACCAACAGTACCTTAGGTGCCATGGTCCGGTAAGTATAGATGGTTTAAATGTACTTCGCGTATGTACAACGCAACTACCAGAGCACTGTCATGAACCTTTGTATATACGAAATCAGATTCCGAACCCTGACATGCGCATACGTGTTTTTTTTTATTTCTCTGTTGTCCTATCGTCGGGTGCTATTCCCGAACAACAATAAATACTTATTTCGGTGCTTCGCAAAGATGATGCGTTTTGTCGGGGGTTCGAGCAAGTTCGTTCCCTTTGAATTATCCTTTCATTACAACCCATCCCTGATTTAGAAAGCGAGTTTGATCCAATTACGCCAGACCAGTCTTCCTGAAAATGCCTCCCCAGTCGACCCTTCAATAAATAGCTCCAGTAACATCGATCGCTAGCTCCTAAGCTCGTACCTTGAGTGTCAATATTAGCCGACGATTATATGGAATTGCACCAGCGTTATATGTTTATATGTTTCAAATATGTTACGCAAATATAGTAATAATTCCCGGTTTCTTTCTACAGATAGAAAACTGTTCGTGGGTATGCTCAGTAAGCAACAAACTGAAGAAGATGTTCGTCAATTGTTCGCTCCCTTTGGAACTATAGAAGAGTGCACTATTTTGAGAGGACCTGACGGAGCCAGTAAAGGTAACAATATACTAAAACAAACTTCAAACAGGACAGTTCACAATGAAACGTATTAGAAGTACGCCCTTCGATCACGCATTCGATACTCCCCGGAGATATAAAATTGTCTAAATTTAAAAGTTCACCACATAAGAAAACAGACTGTACTTCACGTGTTTCTCTCCTTTTCCCAAAGGACCACGAACAGGAGAGACCAAAAACTTGTAGAAACATCCAACTTTCCTTACATTTAAAACCATTTTATACATTTCATTTATGCATCTAAATCTATATTAACGCGCAATACTTCCTATATATATATATATATATATATATATATATATATATATATATATATATATATATATATATATATATATATATATATATATATAATATATATATATATATATATATATATATAATATATATATATATATATATATATATATATATATATATTATATAGTCACAAAAGGGCATAGAAATCTGTTGCTGACTGTTAGTGTTCAGTGTAAAAGCGTTACCTTAAAAAGAAAAGTTAGATCCTTTGTAAAATACGTGGCGCGGAAAAAGAAATCTGGCTTGCGTTGTTGTTATTAACTTTTCCCAGAAGCTACAAAGTACTTTTCTACTTATTACATAATTCAATGCCGTTTTCAATATACATTCAAAATATATACGGAAAACGTTTTAAATTTAATTCCACAACAAGAACTGCTTTAATATTTTCATTAAAATTTCCGTACATACTTATAAATTGTGTCGTGCCGAACCTGTAAAATCGGAAGTTGTTTCATTCTTGACATCGAAAAGATTTAGTTTTTTTGTAATTATTAATAAGAAACTTTTCGAGAACTAAATATTTAATAGAATTCCCCTTCCCGAACGTCGAAGCACCCCAATTTGCATTTTCGGTTGCGCTAACAGACCCCATGCCCTGGGTAAGGGGTAGGTTGCAGCGAACGCGCTTTGTATAGCCCGGAGTGAATATATACGTCGCCGCCATGGGCTCGCACTTTGTTCTCAAATCCTAATTACTACAGGGCGAATATTCCAACACGCTTTTAAGTTTCATATCTTGTTGGCTGGAATGTATTAAATCCCATCGATTCTGAATCTACATTGCGCGTTAATTTATCCCTATTAAGGATTATACATTTAATCTTGTGGTTGAAATATTATTCACTAATTTATGATGTAATTACGGCTTCACTCAATGGAAAAAATGGTTGGTTAAATTTTATTAAAAAGAAATGATTAAAAGATTTTGGCTAAAACGGACTATTTTTAAATTAAATTCCCACAGAGTCAGTTTTAAATGCATAAATTTTAATACTAATTAAAAATTGATTATTCTTTTTAAGACTGGGTTTAATGTTTTAATTACAGCTTGGATTATTTCCATTTTAATTGTTCGCTTAGAACAAATTTTCTATCAAAAACTATTCTAAACATTATTGTCTGAATAATATAAGCCTATAACAATGTGCTATACTAAATCATGCTATACTAAAATGAAAACAACTTTTACTTGTTGCTGACAATTTTATTCAATTTTGATATGTTTTGGTTTAATTTTATGTATGCAAGGATGGTACTTTTTAGCGAAAATATAAAGTGCAGAGGAATGAAATTACTTTTTAGAATGTTTCGCAATATTAAATTTCCGTGTTTAATTAACTTGGATCATAATGTATATGCGCAGCAATAAAGTTTATTAGAAAAAATGAAGCAAGCTAGTCTAAAGATTACAACCACCATAACGTTTTATTATAGATTCGGGAGAATCTTTCTAAAAACCTACTAAAAAGAAAGAAACAAATTACTTTAACAAATATGTTTGCTTATCAAAAATAAATGTTTCTATTTTATTAGTTGTTGAAGAATATTACCGAAATTATCAATAAAATTCGATCAATATTTCGTCTTCGGTTATTTCGTAATTATTATTAGATCCGCTTTTATTCCCGGGATATTAAAATTGAAATCTCATGTAATAAGAAAATGAGGCGAGTTGATATTTTCTAGATGCCTCGGAGACTCGTGCAAGCTAGATGGATCTACCTCATATTTAATATTTTCCTCTATTGGAGAGCTTTTATTAAAATACCTCATAAGATTTTTTGTTGTTTATTTTTCTTATGTTGCTTTTTGCTTGTTTATAGGTTGTGCTTTCGTGAAATTCAGTTCACATCAAGAAGCACAGGCAGCGATTAATAGCTTGCACGGGAGCCAAACTATGCCGGTAAGTTTTGAACAAACATTTTTGAGGAATAATAAAACTTTGGTTAATTGAGAGATATTTTGAACATGGCATGTGTATTGTTTATCTTTTGTTCAAATTAATCAACCAGGTATATGATATAGCTATATATTTTGTCAACATCACAGCAATATCTGTTAAAGCGGTGTATTCATGCATTATATGACGTTATTTAAGCTCGTGTTGCGTGTTATGAAATGCTTTTAATATTCAGTAATTATTTTAGCGCGCCGGCTTTAACATTAGTAATAATACAAGAGTTAGCGTTTGTGTGAGGAGTTCGCCGAGGGCAATTCATTTCAGCAATGCCATGTTAATTACAGGAACGGTGTATTTTTTATTCTTATTTATTTACATTTCTGTCGGCATTAATTACAGATCTCTTTATTTAAGCACTTTTGTTAAGTAGCCTAAACAGGTAAATTTACGGAGAAGCAGAAGCAACTGCTATTACTAAACCCAAATTGTGTGGCTGACAGTTCACGGAATAAAACTCTAATTGCCCCCGACGAATATTTTAAAACGAAATTGCTTCCATTATAAAGTTTTTCTATTAACTCCTCCGGTATATTAAAAGAGGTAATGTGTGTTTAATTAAAATGTGCTTGAACCACCCAATATATGGTTTAATTTGTATACGCAGTCCGAAATTCAATTAATATTATGAAATCGACATAGCATATTGGTTTAATAAAACTCAATTGCGGAACATTATTAACATTTTTTTTCAATTTTGTACAAGAGACCTGATTGAAATTGGATTTTGTTTATAAACTTAAAGCTTTTTAATTTTCAAAATTTAGCTTTATACAAAAAAAACATTTCAATAATTTTACAAAGTAATTTTAAAGAAAATCTCATTACTATTCGGTTTAATTATTGGCTTTTAAGTTTTTTGCCGATTTGAGTAAGTGAGGATGAAAATGGAGAAAAGCGCTCTTTTGAGGTGGGACTAGAACAAACACAACGCTCAAGTGCCCCTAATGACTGAGTACACATCATCTGCATAGCCTGGCGGGCCAGGCGTATGCCGGTATTGCCTCATTTGCAACCTGCAGGTCGAATCATTTACATAGAATAACAAGCCGGGTGGTTTGTAGGGGAATTGAGCCACCGCGCTCTTGGCGTTCATTAATATTGCATAGCGCGCTGTATATTTGTCGAGGAAATGATGAACTCGTCGTCACCATTACATAATATTTCGAACAACTGATGTTGCTCTCGGTGTAAGATGATCGACCGTCGGAGGCGTTGTGGTCGCATCGCATAAGCCATTTATAAACTGAAACTCGGAGCTTTTAGTCCTAGTTAGCAGTTCCCTTGTTTCTGCTAACTGACATAATTTTCCTCTTAAATACATTAAGTGTGGAAAATTCAGGAATGAGAAAGTAACACGCTTTCCGCTTGAGCTAGATGACAACATTTAATTGATACTCTGGTGCGGCCCATTTTGTGTTAGATAAACAAAGCTCTTTCACATTCTTTCTAATAAGTTGCAGTCTGGTAGTTATGTTTAGTCTATGATGCTGTGTATGGCTGTCGTTATGCTCTGTAACGGTTATTGGTAGATGTTTACATTCGAAGAGCAAATTGCTTTAGTATATATATATCGTTAGGGCAATTACATGCGCTGAAGCCATTGAGATGGAACGAAATGAAATAAATCACATTTTAACAACGTCCCCCATCGATACCGTCACCAATTTGCTACACCGGAGCGAAGACATTACCTTAAATTATGTCTCTGCTAGAATAGCGATGGCGGGACTCACAGGAAAACACCTCATCATTTTGCTTATTATATCTGTTTCCTTTTTCCTTCATCGAGTGCTTGTAATTCAAAATAATTAGATGGCAACCTCGTCATATTCATTGCAGCTGTAATCGGCGATTCCCGAAAATGAATAATATATTCCGAAACTTTGTCTCGAGGACAGATTCGCTATTCATCCGGCAGCAAATGGAACGTAATTATGTTATCATCCTGCTCTCCTTCTCCGTGGAAATAAAATCAAATTTCCAACCCCCCCAACTGTGCAAACGTTCGAATACCGTTGAATCCACTACCAGTTAGATTACTTTTTATATCCAACGCGTTTCTCGAACTGACAGCTTAATAAAGTAGTTGCCATATTTTATAATACTAGTGAAAGTTCGAGTTATCATGACAAAGCGAACCCTTATATATGTATAATAAATACAATTATGAACTTTCGGGTATAAATAACATAGTTTATCTTCTTTGTTTCGGATGTGGTTGTGGAAAGTTTCTCGAAGGATTTCGATTCGTACCTCCATATTAATTTCTCCCTCGTATATCTAAAATTCAAAGGAATAAAACAAACATCCGACGAAAAGTAAACGGGTAATATATAGGATGATTTGGGAATGTGTTTGCGTCTGTGATATTTACACTGGAGATTCGAGTACTAGGTATATGGCAAGGGCGAAGTTTTCTTGGGTAGAAAGCGGTCGGTTCGAGTGGTTTGTGGATGGACCTGTAGCGGTTAGTTACGCACCATTAGAGTATTATTGTACATCCAAGTAGTGTCCTGTCGGTGACACATCCTTCCATTTCCAGATACATGCCAGCCACCCAAACAATATCACTAGTTTAATGCACATGTTTCCGTGCCGCCATTGCGGTAAAACTAAATGAAGCAATTACAGTATACCTTGTGTGATTGCGACACGAACACTTGCCGAGCAATTTCATATAGGCAAAGTCTGTTTAACACCGCCAACCACATCCAATTTCAAACTGTACGTACGCCGGCCCAAACTACAATGCGTCGCTTATAATTAAATTTTCTCCATAGTAAACGTCCCTCAGCGCTAAGTAAACATTTTACCTTAATTCCACTTACATTGCCTCGCGGACAATTGACACGAATGCTGCCGCTGCTGCTACGGCACCGTCGAAGATTTCCATTAAAACACTCTACAAACAATCCATCCCCACAACATTTCAACGGTTTAAAATAAAATTAAATTCTTTGCAAATTACCAATATATTGTATTTTCTATAAAACTATTCAATTCTACAATCAAATTCAAACCCACATTTTTTTGCAACAACGTACAAGCTTAATTAAACAGTTGTATGTATTTTTTAATAATTGCAAACTCGATGACAATTCGATATAATAATTCAGATTTTGAAAATTTATATCCGATATTACAATATTATAACGAAGTATATTTTGTAACAAACGCTTGAGCACGAATTCAAATTATTTATAATCAGTTAGCGTTAATTCATTAAAACTATAGCTTAAAGCTACTTTCTATTAATACATTATATTATATATATTATATATATATATATATATTATATAATGTAATTAATACATTATTATTTATTACAATTGTTAAGGAATCTTTAAAAATCTACTGGTGGCAATTATTTTTTGTCAGTGTTATATTTCTTATAATCTGTCACTACTAAGACTTTGGAAATTAATTATGACAATTGTCAGAGATTATTTAGATATTTAGCGGAGAGAAGAATAGATTCAAGTATTAATTTGTATCAAGAATTTAGTTATACTAAAAGATGAAATAAATTTAAAATGATTTCAAAATTAGGTACTAATTAGAAAGTATAATCTCGGTAATTCGGCCGTTGGTTAATCGGACGGCACGTCTAGTAATCCGGCGGTCTGGGGACCGCTCGCGCTCTACCCTCCCATCACTCTTTCTTATAATCCGGCGGTTGTCTTGTTCCATATGTGCCGGATTGTCGAGATTATACTTTTGGGATTGCACTTTTTAATTAGAAAAACTAATTCAAAATCCCAGTGCCTCAATTAAAATCACAAATAGAATTGATTTTAAACTAAAAGTGATGATAAATTAATATCATATAAAGCAAAAGTAAGAGATCGTTTTGAGCGACTTCCTCTCTATCTTATTCTAGTATTTTGTAATATGTCTTATATAGATAGTTTCAAGATACTATATATGTATCAGATTTTAATGGAATTACAGCAAGCACTCTGCAAAAAATCCACTCGCACAACATTTCACCGGTTCAAAATAAAATAAAATTATTTGCAAATTACAAATATATTGTATTTTATATAAAACTATTCAATTCTACATCAATCAAATTCATACTCATATTTTTTTGCTACAACGTACAAACGTAATAAAGCAATTGCATTTTTTAATAATTGCAAACTCGATGACAATTCGATATAATAATTCACATTTTGAAATTGCTATTAAAATCCACGCGGGCAATGCCGCGGGCTATAGCTAGTACAGTATAATTATTATACTGGCTATAGCCCGCGGCTTCCTTCGCGTAGATTTTGAGAGTATATGACTTCATATCCAAGTGCTACATATATGACTACGTCATGAGTAATTTTTTGCAGACTTAAGTCGCCTCGAAGTAATTTGTGTGTTCTAGTCAGTATTGAGTTGATTTATTACAAAATGGCAAAGAAAACTTACTTTATAAGGAATATTCATTTTGTTTTTGTTTTTAGAAACACGTTTCGATTTTTAAAATCCAGTCAGCTTTTTATCTCCTACAGCCCAAATATTTGGGATAAATTCTAAATTACGTACTTCTATATTAAAAATAAATTTCGTCTGCAAAATTTTCGGTTTTTAAGACTTTTGTCAAAATCAAAATGCATTTTTAAAGCAGAGACATTTTTCCAATTTCTATGTCTGTAACATTTTCGTTTTTGAGATACAAGTATGCTTATAAAAATTATAAGCTCCATTTTCGTCCTCTTAGGGAAGAAATTTCGAAATATCCTTTATTGTTCCAAATTTAAGGTTCCTAATTTATGACATATATTGATAAGCCTGTAAGTGAAAATACTTTCTTTTGTACATAGAGATAAGCATCAGGCGAGTCTTCTTCATCTTTTATGGCTTCATAATACCTGCTGAATTTTAGCCTGAGCTCTGCTCTAATTCTGCTCTCTCGACTCCATCTTCTAAATTCCATTACTCTTATGTCCTGTTCCACGTCATGTGTCCAACGCTTCCTCGGTTTTCCTCTACATTTAGTCTCCATTGGCTTCCACTGAGTTATTTTCCTTGTCATTCTATCCATTATATCGTCTATCCATTTGCTTGGCCTATCCGTACTTCGTGCATGGCTCATCCAAGCCCGTATCATTGTTTCTAAGGATCTAACTATGTTCGTTGCTTCTATAAGTTGATTGAGTTTTGGGTTCGTTGTATGCCTCCAGAAGTATTAGAATGATCAATGCAAGGATTTTGTAAAAAGTTCTATCGTGTTAAATTGGTTACGAAATTTTGGGTACAAACCATATACCTACACCCATATACAGCATCATAAAATATGCAACGGCACTTGCATATTGTTACCATCAGAATCCAGGAACATTATAGAGGATTCATCCCAGTTTTCAAATGAAATCAAATCAAAATATTTATTCCCAATGAGATTAAAAAATCTATAGCGTATGCCAAAGAAAGAAATATATACAAGAAATTAGAGTAATAAACAGAAATAATTATACAAACGTAAATTCTTCGATGTTATAGATCAGTGGTGGCGAACCTATAACACGCGTGCCACAGCTGACACGTGGGAAAATTGTATTGGCACGCGAACTAGTTCTCTCGCGTGCCTTCTAAACTTCATTATTTTCTACTTTTCTAAACGAAATTTTTAAAAAAGTTTTCTCAATCTACCCTCGTGCAACATCAAAGGTGTAAAATATAAGACGTGTTAAATTAAGGTAAATACGGATACAGATTTTCAAAATCAGGAATGTTCATTCATTGTAAAAGTTACCTGGCACGTCAGCATTTCAAAATGTGAAAATTTAAACAAAAAATTGCACGCGGGCGGAAATAGGTTCGCCACCCCTGGTCTATATAGTTAAAGTTGTAGTTGTAGTATCTACATCAGTGGTGGCGAACCTATGGCACGCGTGTCGCAGGTGACACGTAACAAAATTGTATTTTCTCGCGAACTAGTTCTCTCGCGTGCCTTCTAAACTTCATTAACTTTTACTTTACCAAACGAAATTTTTAAAAAAGTTTTCTGAATCTACTTTTGTGCAACATCAAAGGTGTAAAATATAAGACGTGTTATATTAAAGTAAATACGATTACTGATTTTCACAATCAGGAATGTTCAGGAATTCATTGTAAAAGTTACTTGGCACGTCAGCATTTCAAAATCTGAAAATTAAAAAAAAAAATGCACGCGGGCGAAAAAAGGTTCGCCACCCCTGTTATAAATTGTTTTTGTGAGGAGCAGGTCCTTCATTCTATATCGAAAGTACTAATAGGATCGTTCTTCTGGTAAGCTGACTGGTAGTCGATTATAAATAATATCCCCATGATTATTAGAACCTTTAGAGCAAATCGTTGGATTTGTTTTGGGCCTATATAAGAGATGTATCCTCTTGTGTTATGATTGTGTATATCTAAGTTTTTTGAAATGGTGTTTGTGCTTATGGATGTAGCAAGTGATTTCCATTTTGTAGAGGCTCGTAATTGTTAATATGCCTAATTCCCTGAAATGTGGTCAACAGGAGGTAGTTATACTGAGTCCTTTTATGGTCCTGACAATTCTTTTTTGCGCCAACAAAATTGTATCTACCGCGAAGGGGATCCCCATAGAATTATACCATAGAATTATACCATATGTCAGCAATAGTTGGACTTCTGCAAAATAATAAGTGACGAGGTCTTCTTTAGACCGCAGCCTTTACGAAGCAGGTAAACTACTAAGCATGTAAAACCTTAAAAATAAAGGCAAAACCCTTCTCTTTGAACATCATACAGGTGTATGCTCCAACTTCGGAATCGAGTGAGGATGAAATCGAAGAATTTTATTTCCAAATCTCCGAATTATTACTACAACACACAAAATCGCACGAACTGACCACGATTATAAGGGACTTTAACCCAAAAGTTGGATCTGATAAAATAGATGGAATAGTTGATGTGTTTGGAGTAGGAGATTGAAACGAAAGAGGAGACAAATTGATAAAATTCTGCCTCGGAAAGAACTTCAAAATAAGCAATACTTGGATCCGGCTCCCGCCCAGAAGACTATACACCTGGAAATCTCCACAAGACAACTAACAACATATCGATTACATACTAATAAATAAAAGATTTGCTTCAGCAATGATCAGTGCACGCACGTATCCAGGAGCTGACGCACGTAGAGTGTGATCTGAAACACTCTACTGAAAGCGAAACTCAGGACTAAGCTGAACGCTAAACACCAACCAAGCAAAAAAATGATCTTGAACAACTGATAAATCCATATACAATAAAATATTTCAAGGAAAATCAACAACAAGTTGAACGAGCTCGATTGTCAGAACATAAGCCATCTGGAATTGTGGAGTCAAACGGCCGAAATTTAAAAAAATGCATCATAACGCAAGAGAACACCCTACTAGAAGATATCAGTCTAAAACTAGATGGATAACTCACGAAATCCTTGAATTAATGGATGAAAAACGAGTCTACAAGAAAAAAGATGGTGCAATAGTCTGAAAAGAATCATAAGATCTAAAATTCGACAAGCAAAATATACCTGGCTTAAACAAGGACACGAATATGCTATTCGATAACTACAACAAATTGATAACTGATGCTGAAGAGGAATCTGATGTTTGGGTGCACAACATTAACAAGCTATTTAATGATTCATCAAAAACCATCAACACGGACAACCAAAGTCAAGAAAAATGGATAGGTCTAATAAGTAAGGAAAAAAATCAACATGCAATCAAATCAGCGAAGAATAAGAAAGCAGTCGGATCAGATGAAATATCCGAAATCATCAAACTGTTTGACTTTACTATCTCAAAAAGATCTTTAACGGTATCTACGACGCAGGCATATACCCAAATGAATATCTGAAATCGACTTTCATTGCATTCTTCTTCTTCTTCTCAGCCTTCGTTTATCCACTCCTAGATGTAGGCTTCTTCCAAGGATTTCCACGTCTTCCTGTTTGTTGCAGTTTGGATCCAGTCTTTTCCTGCAATCTTTTGTATACTGTCTCTCCATCGTGTCTGAGGTCTGCCCGCGCTCCGTTTGGTCTCTCTCGGGCGCAATGTTGAGATTCTCTTTGTCCATCTGTCCGGGTCTTGCCTCGCAATGTGACCGGCCCATCTCCACTTAAGTTGCTCTACTCTCACTAGCATATCCGTCATACCAGTTCTTTTCCGGACCTCTTCATTTCGAACTCTGTCCCTGAGGGTAATTGCAAGCATAGCCCTCTACATAGCTCTTTGTGTGATTTGTAGCCTATTCGATGTTTTCCTAGTGCACGCATTGTTTCGAGGCCATAGGTAAGGACCGGCAGTACACACGATTCGAATACTTTCCTTCGTAGGTTTTGAGGTTCTTCATTGCATTACTCTAATAAGTCGCTTGTTGAAAATATTTCTTAAAATACTACATAATCGTTTATTCAAAAAATGCGAAGAAGTGATGGGAAGAACACAGTTTGGATTCAGAGAGGCTATGGGGACACGAGAAGCTCTTTTCAGTCTTAAAGATCTGGTCCAAAACTGTAAAGATGTTCAAAAAGATGTCTTCATTTGTTTTATCGATTATGAAGAAGCATTTAATCGCGTACAACAAGATAAACTCCTCGCGATCTTAAGAAATATAGGTCTCGACAACAAAGACGTACGACAAAAACCTATACTGGAATCAAAAAGCTGAACAAAATTTGGATGATGTGACCGTCGAAAATCTGACAATCAACAGAAGTGTTCGTCAAGGATGCATTCTCACCCCTCTTCGGTTCAATATCTACTCTGAAGAAATTTTTGAAAGAAGCTACAAATTTTATAGACAAAGGCAATAAGGTAAATGGTGTTTACATTAATAACATTAGATAGGCTGATGACATGACATTGATTGTATAGAAGACTTACAATGTTTGGTAAATAGATTAAATGAAGAAAGTTCATGAAAACCAAAACCAAATTCAGTAAAAATCGTATGCCATATACTGATGCCGTAATTACAGTCTAAAACAAAGCTATCGAACGCGTATCTAATTTCAAATACCTAGGTTGCTGGCTTAATGAAAAATGTAATTCTGATAAAGAAATAAGATGTAGGATAGAGATGGCCAGATCTTCTTTTTGGAAATTCATGAAAGTGATCTGAAATAGTAGAATCAACATCCATCCTCGTATTCGTAACGTAAAATGTTATGTATGGTCCACTCTTTTATATGGTTTGGAGATTTGGACCTTGAAGATTTCCACAATGAACAAAAAAGCCTTGAAGCCTTCGAAATGTGGTGTTACCGCCGCTTGCTAAAAATACCGTGGACGGATAGAGTAACGAATGAAGAAGTGCTAAGAAGATTAAGAAAAGAAAGAGATCTTTTAAAAACGGTTAAAGTAAAAAAGACACAATATTTTGGACATATCATCCGCGGGCCAAAATATGAACTGCTGCAACTAATTGTGTCGAATTGAATGACGAATTGCAGGCAGAAGAGGAATCGGGAGGAAACAAATGTCTTGGTTGATTAATATCCGAAACTGGACTGGACTGAGAAAAATAGGCGTTCTACTCCTTAATGCAAGAGATAGAACGGTGTTTAAAAACATTATATCAAATTTATTGTAATTTTAATGTAATTATATGTGATTATGTAACTTGTAAGGTCTTCTTCTTCCTCGTGGAAATTTTCGAAGGTATCTTATTTGAAATATTTTCTTGTGCAGTTTGTTGCAGATTAGTTGAATGGTGATTCCACTGCAAATTTTCTTCTAAATGAATTCCAAGAAATTTTGCTACCTTGACTCTCTTGAAGGAGTCGTTGTGTATTTTCAGTGGGAGGTCAATCGCACGGGAATTGCGTGCAGTCTGGCATATTATATATTCAGGTTTCTCTCTGTTAAGATAAAGACTGTTTGCCGAGAATCATTTGTTTATTTTATCAAGAAGCATATAATATATTTAGAGATTATGAAGCTGGCATCGTCTGCATACAATGTACAGTATTTACCGTTTATGAAGCTAACCAGATATAAAACATTAATATAGAAGGAACAGTGTTGTAGCGAGAACACTACCCTGAGGGACTACATGTTTGAGAACTTTATACTGGATTGGCTGGTTACAGTTCCAGATTTGACTTGAACTATCTGTTGTCGATTTTCAAAATATTTCAGCAATTTGGCGGCTTTTTCTCTTATCCCATAATTGAAGACCTTGTCCAGAAGAAGGCTGTGAGACACACAGTCGATCGCCTTTGATAGGTCGGAGAAAATCCCTATCGGCCTGTTTCCCTTATCTACCTCAGTGATTATAGTGTTATAGAATTCGGCAGTTGCAGTAGTAGGGGCTATTTCTTTGCAGAACCCATGCTGTTGCTTTGGGACGAGATGGAATTTATCAACAAAAGGCATAAGTCTATTACGCATGCAATATTTGAGGATCTTTCCTACAACCGATATTAGGGCTATGGGCCGGTAGTTATAATGTATGTTTTCATCATTATCAACTATTTGTTCATGTACTTTTATTAACTTATTTAGAATCTAAAGATGTGCAAAAAACGATTTGCTATGCTGCACCCTGTAGATAGTCAAGCTGCCATCAAGGCTATTAGCTCATACACCATCAGATCCAAACTGGTATTGGACTGCTTGGGAAAACTAAACAAGCTTGGCAGATAAAATAAAGTAACACTATACTGTGTACAAGAAACACTGGTATAGAAGAAAATGATGAAGCCGATCATCTAGCAAACAAGGGATCTAGTAATCACATTATAGGACCGGAACCTTTTTTGCGACATGAGTATGAACACCATCCACAAAAGTTTAGATGAAGAAATAAGAGAGCAATGGATGAAAACCTGGAAAAAATATCTAAGGCTAAAACAATCCAAAGTAATGCTGGGATCTTTTAACCCTAAAAAAAAAAGCTTGCCTGAAACTAAACAGGAACAAGCTTGGAAATTGGCAAGAGTTCTGACGGGGCACTACACACTTAGAAAATACCTACAGACCCTATGTCTAGAGGAATTTGACAGCTCAAAGACCCCCATACTTCTGCTCAAGGACTGCACTCTACTCTTGTTCACTGTAGGAGAAAGATGTATCTTGGGGCCCACTGCTTGAACGAAAAGCAGTTGCAATCCTTGAATACCACCCAGGTGCTACAATTCGTAAAGAAATCAGAACTAGAGGAGGCGCTAAATGGATAAAAATGAATAAGTATACCAATGATTAAAGGAAGAGGGTGGGGTACAAGATCTATTCACCGCAATCTATAAATCTATCTATACATCTACATCCAGATTTAGACTTCCATACATAACATAGTATCAAGAATACTACTAGAATAGGCACGATCGCCTACAATAGTACGACTGTTTATAGTGTCATCGCCATTTACATTTCTGTTATCAATTTGCATTTTAAATTGCAATTAAATCCTATTATTCAAATGTCAGATTTTCTGTTTTCTGATATTATCTGATATTTTTTAAATAATTCTTTCCCACCTCCTATAACTTGTCATTGAGAATATAGTACTCAATGTCATCTGCAGAGCAGTTTAGAGCCACAGACCACAAAATCAAAATAGCTAACATAATCGCCAACATCTGGAACGGATAGGTACTTAAAGAAGAAGAGTAACTTGATTTTCCTGAAATGGTAATACACCTATTTCTTTATTTTTAAAGAAGAATTTAGACACCAATTTTTACATCTCAAAGATCTCTAATTGTTGAGATATAAGTATCCTTAATTGTACTATCCAAAACATACGCCTCTCTAATGTATAGTAACCGAGTATCAAATTCGATCTATTCAAGGAACAGATTCAATTATTAGTTTAACTAGGTTCATAGAAAATATTAAATTATGTAAACCATTAGTGTTTACGTTTAAAGCAGTATAAACCAAAATCTCAGATGAAGTCATTAAACAAATGTAGGTATTCATAGGTAGTATAATCAATGTTACACACAGCTATAATCTTAGTACTCAGTCTATGTATATGGAGATACCCATCTATTCTATTAACTAACTAGTAGCGGGAGAGCAGGCAATGACGAAGGGGAATAATTACACGCTAGAGGGGTTCCCTGCGCAATTCTACCTGTCATCATAGGCAAAGCGTCGGCAATATTTTGAATATATTACATCGCATGTGCCGTTTGTTAAACGTGATACGTATAAAAGCTTCACTGGTGTAGAAAAACGTGTAATTTCGATTTTTAAATTTGTACAAATTTCATATATGCATGCGCCGTTAATTAAATGCAGCTTACTAAAATCTACTTGTACGCTGTATAAGAACGCAAATGAAAAGTTATGTATTGTTGTTACTGAAATGTTTCTTTATTATGCAAGTTTTTTACTTCTGTTTTGAGTTATATCATACACAGCCCATACACGCAATAAAAAGGTTGCGCCTGAGTCTCATAAAATATATTGCGCCAGTTTTAGTATCGTTTATAAAATATACTGTTACGTAACTACTGTAATTTTAAAATAATGTTCCCGTATGTATTTCATACTCAAAAAGTTCAGCAGCTCTTATTTATGTTTATGGAATCACCAACTATTTATCGGCATCGCCGTTCTTTGATTTTAATAACTGCTATGTGTATTTTACACGGAATAATTATAATCAAGCGCGTGTAATTGGAATCGGTAGAGTGTGTCAACGGTTTCTGAACAGTGCGTTCGTAAAAGGGATGTGTGGGGTTGTTTCGAACGGGACCTAAAACTAAAACCCACCGACGCGTACCCCGTTTTCTCTCTCGCACCCTGTCTGCTCATTATTGCAGGATTACAGTTCATTAGTTGACCGGATCAGAGGCTGCTGCGCACTGATATACGTCCCACGGCCGCTGTGATCTACAAAATAATACCTATATCACATTGACAGGTTTCCTAAATCGCAGACGAACGGTGCTTTGGAGAATTGATGACCAGTGCTCACCGATGCGCACACTTGTTTATTACATTTACATGAAAGCGATTTCACGCTAGGCGTGCCCTCGGACCAAACCTCCGATACATTCATACGGAACAATTATTACAATAGTTACATGTTCAGTTAAAAAAATACTTCCATTTCCGTTCAATTCTCACACATTTATTTTTGCAAGTTTTTAATTTATTTTTAATTGAATAATTAATATTGAATTACTAACAAAATATAATTTACCGGCAATATTTTTATAAAAAATAATATTCAATCATTTTATTAAAAAAACTTATTATTAAAAAATTACGAAGCAATATTAGAGAACAAATTAGAGAATGTACAAAGCGGATTTAGAAGTCAAGAAGTCAACCCAAGACCATATCTTCAGAATAAGGAAAATAAAAGGAAACATACTAAAACAAGGCAGGAAACTACACATAGCATTTTTAGATCTGGAAAAAGCTTTTGAGAGAGTACGACAGGACAAGATGTGGAAAATATTATAGAAAAGACAGGTTAACAAACATTTAATTGAGGCAATAAAAAGTATATACAACACGACATCCAACTATATATGAACAAGAAACGAAACATCAAATGGATTCACCACCACGCAAGGACTAATACAGGAGGAACATTAAATTAAGCCCATTATTATTTACAAGTTTCCTAGATAACATAATCAGGTTGAAACCAGGAAAATGGAACTGGGACATAACAAGCTAGAAAGAATTACAATGTCAGAGCACGCATTAGCAGACGACCTTTCAATATTAGCAGAAAATGATAATGATAAGTGGTAATACAACATTAACCAGTGGAATGAGGAATTAAATAAGTATAACATTACCATAAACATAGCCAAAATAAAAACAATGGTGATATCGAAGGAAGAAGTAGCAATGAATATAAAAATAAATGGAAGAAAATTGAACAGGTAGAAACATTGACATATCTAGGACACACATTGAATAACAAAGGAAACTTGGAACACGAAATGTGCTGGAGAATATCGACAGCAGCTAAAAGCTACAAGGCTACGAATAAAATAATATTAATCAACACACAAATAATGAAAGAAAGGAAAATGTCACACAATATACAGACCAATACTATTATAATGGAGTGAAATATGAACTACGAAGTAAAGAATAAAAAGCCGATACAAACCGCAGAAATAAGATACTTGAGAATAGTAGAAGGGGTAACAAGAGTACATAGAATAAGAAACGATCAGATCAGAACAAGATTGCAAATAGAAGGTATACACACTACTTTAGAACAAAAAAACAGTAGGTTTTGTACGGACACTTTACAAGAATGTCAGAAGACAGTCGAACAAAAATGATTTGGCACGAATAACAAAAAAGAATGCTAGAGGAAGACCACAAAAAACATGGGCGAACAACTTCGCAGAAATATTAAATATGAGCAATAAAAGCTGGCAAGAACCAGATAGAACAGCGAGAAATAGAAAACAATGGAAACATGTAGTAAATAATAATGAATAATAATATTTAATTAAATATAATGTTGAATTAAGAAAATAAATAATCTCGCCACCCGAAAGGGTATTCAAGAGATTCGAAAGATTATAAAAAGGATCTATATTGCACCTAGAAAATTGAATTGAGATTTAAATTAGATAAGGGGGATCGATTTAATCTTATTAAAGATATATCATTTTTTTCTTTTTAGACATAGCGAAGAAATATCAAGTAAAGGAGAGAATTAAAGAAAGTATTAATTTAATTTTGAAAAATCTATTCATCTACGTAATGACGTTGGAGCAGTGTTTACCAAAGTACAAATTCCCCTTGAATGTTCAATCAATATTCCATTCCAACTTTGCTTTAGAGCACATTTTTAGAAAATATATCAACCGCCCTCCCCCAGTTTTCTAAAAATTTCAATCAAGATTTCTTCACACCCTCCCTGCTTTCAATAAAGCTGTTCTAAGACTCAAGTTTCTAAAGGGCCGAACAACACCAATAAAGGAAACTAAATTAATAAATGCAATTAATTATTGTTATTACGAACGAAAAGATGTAGCTAACTTAAGTTGCGTGCATAGAAACTATTTATGAGACGAAATAAAGAAATATGCTATTTGAAAGACAATTTAGTATGCTGTAATATGAGTTTAAATTTATTAATAGTATATTACGTTACGAGAGTTGTAAGAAGCATATTACGAACAGTTAATTTCGCGAGTACGTAATTGCCTTACAACTCGAGTTATGTACTATACTTTATCTACGACCACACTAATTTGTTTCTGTTTAATAAGAAAAATATGTTTGATGTAACAAATTTATTTCTTATTAGGTTATGTTTATTTAATTATCATTATTTAACATTATAATAAACAAACAGTTGTATTTTCATATATAGTATACATTCTTAATGGTTACTTACCTTAATATTTAGTATTTATTTGGGTTAAACTCGAATAAGATTGCTCATAGATATAGTCAACCCAATGTACGCAATGTCAATTTCCGTTAGTTTGAATTTTGCCACGGGGGGCGCTGAACATAGCACGTAGTAGCAGCTCCCAACCAATCAATGAATCGTAAAGAAAACGCACGTGTGTGTTATCAATCATAAGTTAACATTAATCGCGGACTCTTTCATACATGTGTGTTATGATGTATTTACATAGTCCACGAACTGTACAATAATGGGCATTTACAATAGTGGTCATAGATAAAATTTATTTCGGTTTCTTGTGTTCGGTTGTGCTTTTTTTTATTACTAAAGGAAATTTGGTTTGGTTGGACATCCTTAAAGGAAATATCCCAATTCGCTTGAAACGAGAAGCATTTAACCAATGCGTATTACCGGTCCTGGCCGGTCCTGAAGAAAACCGCAGAAAAACTAAGAGTAACACAAAGGCGAATGGAGAGACCGATGCTTGGCCTGACCCTGAGGGATCGAGTGAGAAATGAAGAGATACGCCGACGTATTGGAGTAGATGATATTATACAACGAATCACTACACGCAAATGGAAATGAGCTGGGCACATTGCTAGAATGGAGGACGGGCGATGGACCAAAAAACTGTTGTAATGGAGACCAAGAGCTGACAAGCGTAGCCGAGACAGACCTCCCACTCGATGGACGGATAACCTAAAGAAGATAGCGACAAATTGGATTGCAACAGCCACGGACAGAGAGAACTGAAGACGTTTGGAGGAGGCCTATCCAACAATGGACATGAAAGGGGCTACATGATGATGATGATGATGAACTCCGATTGCCCTAATAACTCTCTCATACGATTAGGCATAGATCTAATCAAGTTCGTTATTGTTTCTTGTGGGATGTTAGACCACTCTTCTTCTACTGCAACAATAAGCTTTGAGATCGAGGTTGGGGCACGAATCCTAGCTCGAATTCTTCGTTTAAGCTCATGCTATAAATGTTCTATCGGATTTACGACGGGACTGCTGGCATGCTTATTCTTGCTGTGTTCGACTTGTCATTCGACTTCCACTTGTCATTCGCATTGTCCTGCATAAAGATAAATTCTTCTCCAATCTAGTCGACGTAAGGTACTACATGAAGTGCTAAAATCTCCTCGATGTACCTAGCACCCGTTAAACCTCTTCTCCCGTGACCACGGGCGCCTCTAATGATGAAAGCAGGGTCGTCCTACCATAGAAATTGCACCCCAGACCAAGCAGGAACCACATCAATAAGCAGTCCGCTCTTCAATGCAGCGTTCTGAAAATCGCTTTCTCTTGGTCTCCGGTACACTTCTCTTCTTCAATCGCTACCATAGAGGCATATTCTGTTCTGAACAGGCCCCCATTGTTCCAAAGTCCAATTTAAATTTTCCCTTCCAACACGCAATCGTTCTTATCGATGAGCTGGGGTAAGTTTTCGACAAACCAGATCGTCAAGTAGGGGTCAAGTTACTTTCCTGCAGTCTTCGTTTTACTGTCTACTAACTAATATCCACTCTTCGTACTCCACGGAACTGTTGTTGCAGTTGACAATTTCTAAATGATGTTGACACAACAAAGCGGTCATACCGAGCCGTTGTAAATCCCCTTCTGTCTGTACCAGGCCGTCATCCAGTCTCCCCATAACTTTGGAAAATTCTTCGTACCGCGGCGCGTGTAATAACCAGTTGTCGAACAACAACTCGCTGGCTAAGTCCATTTTCGATTAGAACAAATTGGCGGCTTTTTGCGGTATAGTACGCATTAAACTAGCACTCTTGAAAACTAATCAAATTAGGAAAAACGAAAATGTGCAAAATTCAATTGCAAAGGAAATAATTACAATCTTTCACAAGTTTTTTATGCTCGTTATAACGACCACATAAATACGTTCGTTTTTGTTTACCGGTTGCTACTCCTATAGACGATAAGCATTCTTGTTAGATTTAAGCTTATATTAAAGCATTTTAAATTGTCTTTGAAACGGCATATTTCTTTATTTCTAAAAAAAAATAGTAAAAGTCAAAAGTTTACAGTGGGCCGACTTCTATGCACGCAAGTTTATATGTAGTTTCAGTATATTACTGAAAAACTTAATTACAAACCAAAATAAGTCTTGTTGATATAAACTTCAATATTATCTTGATAATCCGACACATGGGTCAAGACAACCGCCGGATTATCAAACTTTATTAAGATTATTAAGATTAAAACAAAACAATTTTACATATTTTAAACGCGTCACCGTTTGATACAGTTCACCGAGTTCAAACATTCAAATCATCGTTAGCTTCATCGTCATCCGTGGAACAAATTAGGCTGAAAATTTCTTCATCAGAAATGGAATCAAAATTTTCTTCGCTTGTGCCTTGAAGCCAAGCTATGTCATCGTTTCTCAGCGTAACACCAAATCTCTTGTAAAAATTCCGAAGACAATTGTAAAAAGAGTTATCTTGGTCAGAATCGCGAATCAAGTTTTCTTTGTCCGTTTTGATCTTATTTCAGCTGTGCGCGAGGTTTATATCCTACGCGGAGCAGCGAAACGTGTTTCCCCAGAGCGCCGGATTACTGAACGTGCCCGTTAACCAACCGCCGAATTATCAAGATTATACTGTACTTTTAAGTACTTTTAAGAATTTAAGTGTATTTAGTTTTAATGGCTGTAACTACCTTGTTTGTCTGTTTAGTCATGTATCTCTAGTATTCTTTATCTAGTCTTGTCTTTTCTGTCTATATTTTATAAGTAAAAACCATATTTTTAGAAACATATTCATTTTTTTAAAAAACTTATTAATATTTTTAACTTGATAACATTGATTCATAAGTAATAACTGTTTAAAAGAAATACGAAAATGTTGGAGAAAATAAGTTAATGAAAATGTTTATTATTTATTATTTTTTTCAATTTGATTTTATCCGGCCTCGAGATTTCACAACAATTTTCAAATCTTACTTACGTTCTATCGTAATATTATTCTTCGTATTACTCACAAAACACTCTTTTGGTACATCTTTATACATACACACACATTCATATGTATGTGTATATGTATACACTTATGTGTGTGTGTATGAGTATGTGTAAAGATATAAAGTGTAAAGTAACTGACCACCTGTTGAGAGGTTTCTAAATCCATTTATTTCGCAGGTTTGTTAAGCGGTGTGCAAAACCAATTTTCAATTCGAAAACTAGGTAAATGTTTGGTCAAGTAAAAAAATGCAAATATTTAAAATATATTACGCCGTAACGCAGTTATTAAATGTCGGATATAAAAATAGATTTATTATTTCTGAGCAGAAGAATTCTTCCATAGTGAGAATGCCGAAGTGGCATTTTATTGAGCAGGAGAGCTATCGTTCATCCGGCGGAGAAAATCAATTGGTGTGGCCTGAGGATAGGTGGTCGCAATCCCTCTCTGACAAGAAGAGCTGCCTTCTCGCTCTACCGCTCGCACAGATCTATTAGAAATCGTTAAAGCCGGCTCTAGGAAGAGCGACATCCAATTCCGCATGTCTCCTCGTCGGATCAACATGGACGAAAAGACGTTCTGTTATTGAATGTATCCGCGGCCGCGGGTTACATAATGCCCCGCCGTCGCCCCTCGAGTGTCGGGAACATCACGCAATAAAACGTATTAGTTCGCATTCTGGCTGCACGGAATTCTCTCTTTGTGTCATCGGATTGCTACTAAAAGGCTAAACTTTTGATGTCAATAATTAAAGTCCTCGGCTGAAGCAGTGATGCGTTCGCTGCTGAAAATTCTCAAGTGTTTTTAGCCAGTTGTAACTTAATTCTCATTCAAATTGAATAAGGCGTCCCATTAGCTTTTCCGGAATGAAGTGACCCTGTGGGTAAAATATTAAACATGCATGAGGCTGCTCTCATCCAACTAAAACTCCCAACACCGTTTTGCTAATATAAATTAGCAGAGTTCTTTAAATTCCGCTATTTTGCTTCTACCTAGTTCTCAAATCGTATTCAAGAAAATTGTTTTTTTTTAATACTTATGTACATTAGCTTTAATT
Source organism: Phosphuga atrata (assembly GCA_944588485.1). Lineage (NCBI taxonomy): Eukaryota > Metazoa > Arthropoda > Insecta > Coleoptera > Silphidae > Phosphuga > Phosphuga atrata. The sequence goes on from OX155898.1 coordinate 45,184,981, forward strand.
AAAATTTTATCCCAAAACGACAACAAATCTTTCCTTAAAACAATCGTTTATAACAGTTAATTAATTAATCTATTTAATCGGTCTTAATTTTTGTTTTGGTTTTGTTGACATTAATTACATTTTATAACAAAACCAACTTGTGTTTGTTTATATCCAACAACCACAATTTTATTGGTGAAATACGTTTCTGTCGTGAAATACACTTGACTTTATTTATGTTTTTCTTTGAACTGTTTGCAGTTTACACAAAATGAAACAAGCAGACAGGCCTATATGAATATTAATTAACAAAAAGCTATGAAATTTGAATATAAATAAGTGGAATTAGTTTTAAAGTTGAATATAAATGTAAACTTCTCAGTAAAACAAACTCAAATATTAGAAAATAATTTAATTATTTGTTTCATTTCTCATGTCATATATAAGCAATTTAAAGATTTAATTTTATCGTTCGTGTCGCCTACTTCGTCGCAAGAGTGTTTTTGGCCCATTAGATTCAGTTTTTAATATTCAAGTAAATTGTTTTTTAAATGTTCATGTACATTAGCTTAAATTACAATTTTATCCCGAAACCACAACAAACTTAAAGCAGTCGTTTTATTCGTTATAACAGTTAATTAATTAATCTATATAATCAGTATTATTTTTTGTTTGTTTTTAGATTTCCAAATTATATCTTTTCATTCCATTTTAAACAAACGTAGTAGGCCAGTCATCTAGACATTTCACCCCGGAATCTAACGAAAGAAGCTGAATTTTTGTATAGACCTTTATTTTAGCATTACAAATGTTGTCTCAAAAGTCACATATGCCAACATGTGGGCACCCTTAGATATTCAAGGTCAAAGGTCGCAAAAATCAGTTTTTTTAGTATATCTCGTTTTCTCTTTCTCCTATCGTATTTTCTTTTATTATGGAAGTTGTGGAAGATATATATTAAGATAAAATATATTTAGAATGATTTATTTCATTATTTAATTATTTTTATGTCAAAGGTAAGTAATATTTGATGAGTATTTCATTTAAAAGAAATATAAATATAAGTATAAGGTATTAAATTATTATATAAGTAATATTTAATAAGTAATTAAGTAAAAAACAGTATAATACATTGGTATTTACCTTGCGCTAAGGTACGTAGGCTGAGTGCTCCACACTCTGCGTCCTCTTCCTCAAAAACAGTTGGCGGTATAAAAAAGTTTTCAGGTCAGATTTGTAGGGAATTTTATTCTTTACAACTCATATAATTAATGCAAATACGATAGGAGATATATTCTCAAAAAACTGATTATTGCGATCTTTGGCCTTCAATATCTAAAGACGCTTACATGTTGGCATATGTGACTTTTGTGACAACATTTGTAATAGTAAAATAAAGGTCTATACAAAAATTCAGCTTTTTTGTTAGATTCCGAGATTGACCCCTTTTTTGACTAAGATGACTGGACTATAGATACAACAGTGCTATAGAATTATAAACTGTTGCTTCAATTTTTTCTTATTTAAAGTATTTGTAGTTTACACAAAATGAAACAAACAAATAGAACAAATAGAATTAATATAAATATTAATTAACAAAAATCTAAGAAACTTGAATATAAATAAGTTAAATAATACAAACTTACTAATGCGAAATATAGCTTGAATATATAAATATATTCAACCTGTTCGTATCTCTATAATATTATATATAGTGTCGTATAATTATGGCAGGAGTGTTTTGGACTCATTATAGACAGTTTTTAATAATCTGTTTTAAATTAATTGGAGCCAAATAAAGATTAACATTAACATTACTTCGGACATTAACATTACTTCGGATATAATACTGGCTGCTTTCCACAATGTACCACAAACCTTCCTGAGCCTCTACAATAAGTGTCTTGACCGGGGACTTTTGGCGAGCTGCTGGAAAGAACAACTTGTCAAAATATTTCCTAAGCCAAATAAACCAGTAAATTCCGCTAAAGACTTTTAGTTTACTCCCTGAAGCCGGCAAAATATTGGGCTCTTTACTAATCTCGAGAATACCACCCAAATAAAAACCCAAATAAACGATCTCCTTAGCTTAAACCAATTTGGTTTCCGTAAAGGTGTTGGAACAGTGAACGCCATAAACAAAGTTATTAGTTTCATGAAGGAAAGCAAGTCTAGTAAGCTATACTGTACCATAGTCACAGTAGACATTACTTGAACATTTGATAACGCCTGGTGGTCATTGATAATACACAGACTCATCATCATCATGCAGCCCCTTTCACGTTCATTGTTGGACCTCCAAACGTCTCCAGTTCTCTCTGTCCCTGGCTGTTGCAATCCAATTTGTCGCTATCCTCTTTAGGTCATCCGTCCATCGAGTGGGAGGTCTGCCTGGCCTACTTGTCAGCTCTTGGTCTCCATTCCAACAGTTTTTTGGTCCATCGCCCGTCCTCCATTCTAGCAATGTGCTCAGCCCATTTCCATTTCCGTGTAGTGATTCGTTGTATAATATCATCTACTCCAATACGTCGGCGTATCTCTTCATTTCTCACTCGATCCCTCAGGGCCAGGCCAAGCATCGATCTCTCCATTCACCTTTGTGTTACTCTTAGTTTTTCTGCGGTTTTCTTCGTTAAAGTTAGGGTCTCTGAACCATGGGTCAGGACCGGTAATACGCATTGGTTAAATGCTTTTCGTTTCTAGCGAATTGGGATATTTTCTTTAAGGATGTCCTTCACTTTTCCGTATGCCGCCCATCCCAGGGTAATTCGTCTATTTAGTTCGCAGGTTTGTTTGTCTCTGGTTATTTTTATCTCATGACCCAATATATATATATATATATATATATATATATATATATATATATATATATACATATATATATATATATATATATATATATATATATATATATATATATATTTGTCAACCAATTCTACTTTGTTGTTATTAATTTGTATTTGGTCACTGAGAACCATATTGGTCATCATTTTGGTCTTTTCAAAATTTATTGTCAGTCCAATTTCTTGTGCGATATCGTTGAGTTCTTGGAGCATGTCTTTGGCCTCTCCCAGATTGTCTGACAAAATAACGATGCCATCCGCGAAGCGTAGTCTCTCTCCATCGATGAGTATTCCTTTTTGCTGCCATGCCAAACTTTTAAATGCTTACTCGAGGACAGTAATAAACAACTTTGGCGACATGCCTAACTCCCCTTTCCATCTTTATCTTGTTACTTTAACAGTTGTTGTGGCATTTTCATATATACTTTTTATTATGTCGCAATATCGGTGGTCGGCTCTACAATCTTGCAATGCTCTTAAGATGGCCGCTAATTATACTGTATCCAAAGCCTTTTTAAAGTCAACAAACAACAGTACTAGGGGATGGTTATATTCAATGGTCTTTTCTATCAAGGTTTTCAAGCACTGCAGGTGGTCGTTTGTACCGTACTTCGAGCGGAAACCAGTTTGCTCCCGTGGCTGATAGAAATCCAGCATACACAGACAAATTATCAACAAATGCCCTAACAACCTAATTAACCTAGCACGCTAATATTTTAACAGACGCAAGGCCATAATACACCAGCCAGGAATTACTGTCTAGAAATCTATAAACAAAGATTGCGCTCAGTGCTCCAGATCAGGTCCTACATACTGGAAAATCCTATATAACACTATTTTCGAAATTGACCGCCCGGAGTGACCTAACATAGTGGCATATGCCGATGATACTATGTTACTTGTATCCAGTGACACAGTATGCGGACTGAGGCACAGGACGAATTCAGGCACTAAAAGGACAGCACAGGACGAAATCAGGCATTAAAGGCACTGCAATCATGGACAACTGACTCTAAACTAAATTTCAATGCGTCGAAATAGAAGCAGTATTCTTCGGCAGATCCCCAACACAAAGACGACCTGTACTTAGCCTTGGAGGAGACAAAATTGAAATGCCAGGATCACATTAGATATTTAGGGAATCATTATCGAAAGGTGAACTCAACTTCAAAGCACACATTAAACGTCTTTTAGCTCCAAGCAGTACTGCTCAATACTGCGGCTCGTATCCAGGAAGGAATGGAGGTTGGGGAATGCAAACATAGCACAAATTTATAGTGGAGCTATTGAACCAAGCCTCTTATATGGCGCCTCAATCTAGCACAAAGCCTGCGGGGTCCGGAAAAAAAGCTCCTCGGGACTTAGCGTATATGCACCTTAAAAGCAGCTAGGGCTTATCGCACGGTATCGACAGAGGCGGATTGCGTTATCTCATAGCTTCTACCTGTCGACCTAAGATTGATCTGGTAGAAATCGCGTTATATGGATCAATGCAGTCAATATATACGAGGTATATAAATACGAGGCTATACTAAAAGATCTTACCGGTATTGATGTGTCCCCAAATCTGTATGTTCCACACTAAACACCCGGCGGAATTTATACCAGTAGATTACAATTTAACGCATAACAACACTCCAAGCTTTCAATCTATACTGATGGTTCGAAATCCGAAGTTGGCGTAGGAGCAGCGTTTGTGGTATATGTTGAAGAGGTCCGGGTTCATTAGGAGATTATAAAACTAGAGAAGTACTGTTCCATTCTCCAGGCGGAACTCCTTTCCTTCAAAAGAACACTAAGGTGCATTAGATCGGGGCATAGATCAATCCCTGAATGTTTAATCCTCGCGGACGCCCTTAAAATATATGACCAAATCAACCTTCTCCTGGAGACATGGCAGCTGGCACATGAAATCCGACAAAGGGCTAATCTTCGGCTGCACTGTGTTAAGACTCACGTCGGTCATAAAGGATGCGAAAGAGAAGATTATCTTGCAAGGCAGGCTTCAGGAACAGAGAATACCAGTGACGAAATAAACCAATTGCCAATCACGTCAAGAAAGTACCTGTTCAGGCAATACAAATGCGACTATCTGTTAAGTTCTACAGAGAGTGGCAAGAGCGATGGGATAAGACCACAACTAGACTTTGGACCAAAAAAATTATTTCTGTAATCAAGAAATGGAAGAACATTGATATAAGCCTCTTACATCATATGGTTCAACTGATAACAGGCCATGGTAATTTTAACGCATATCTACATAGATTTGGGAAGTGGCTGTCTCCGCTCTGCACATGCGGAGAGGAACATACAGCGGCTCATGTACTCTCTAGATGCCCGCTTACAGAGAACTAGCGACAACACACCGAAATTAACATGACTAATGGAGGATGTCCCTGGCCAAAGATTACATAAACATTTTAAATATTTAATTTGTCGTCTACTTCTTGGCAAGAGCATTTGAGCGCGTTAGATGCAGCTTTTAATATCTTGTTTCCTATTGATTGGAGGGAAGGTACTGCCAAACTAAGATGTATTGTATTTCCTGTAAAACAAAATAGACGACAACCGGTGTGTATATATAGGGTCTTCCAATAAGGGGTTTCATTTTCAATGGTCCGCCATTTTAACAGTTGTCATGAGTCAACTTATCACTACTTGACAGATGACAAGTAAAAACTAACCCGTTAATAAAAATTGAACAATAAACGCTTCGAAAATGCATTGAAATTATTAAAATTCGCACAAAAAATGGTGAAAATTTCGCGGTGACTGTTCGCAAAACTAAAACTTTTTGGGGCGTTGTGAGCCCTTCTGGGCCAGCAATTGTGAAACTGGTGGTTTCACAAAACTGTTGGGACAAGTTAGTGATGCAAAGAACCGAACTCGTGCACGTCGCTCTAGAACAACTGACAATGAGAATATTGCTGTTGTAGCCCACAGTGTTGAGGAAACCCCAGTTTTCTTCATTTCTCGTCGATCTTTGGAATTAGGCATTCCACAAACAACATTATACAGTATTTTGCATTTTGCAAGATGTAGTTTTTTTAGGTAAGGCTTCTAAAGTTCAGTTAACACAAGAACTCACGCCTACCGACAATCATCAACGTCGTGTATTTGTTGATTGGGTCCTTGAAATGCATCAAACTTATCCGGAATTTCATCGAAAAATCATCTGAAGTGATGGGGCCCATTTTCACCTCGGAGGCTACGTTAACAAGCAGAATTGTTGCATTTAGGGCTCGGAAAACATTAGAATTATTGTTGACAAGCCTTTCCATCCTTATTCATTTTGCATTTTTTGCATTATCGAATGATGATTAATGATTCTGTATGGCCGGAATTGAAAGATATTGATGTGGACTTTTTTCTTTGGGGCTACGTGAAAGATAAGGTCTATGCCAATGGCCTACAATCGATGCAAGACTTCAAAGACGGAAGTCGTGAAGTTATCGAGGACATACAGCCGCAAATGTGCACCTCCAACAGAAAAGTGATACAAGTTCGAAATCGCCATTTTTCATCTTGAAATTTTCAAACTGAAAATTGGGTATCTAGGATGTTGTTTTTAGTATTAAGTAGTCGATTTTGATTTAATTCAATTATTGTCCGCCAGAAAGTTGACGTGTCTTTTTCATCTGATGAGATTTTCAACAGAAAGATGGCAGATAAACAGTTTCTCAGAAGTCAGTAATTCGCACTTGTGTCACTTTTCTGTTGGATGTGCGATATGGTCCTGCAAGCGTAGCCGCGGCGGCCATTTGGCTATTATTGTTTCCCATTAATAATAGCATACCCTCCTCCTTACAATTAAATAAACATCCGACGATTTCGCTTAAAAATACACAGTTTTTGTTACATATCAAAATGAAACCTCTTATTGGAATACCCGATATATAATTAGTTATTGAATAACTTTTAAATATTACTACTATATGTAAACAACTATATGTAAACAACTATATGTAAACAACTAAACAACAGATTTAATTTGTGGTTCTTGTCATTTACTTCGCGAAAAGAACATTTTGAGATCATTAGAACCAGTTTTAAATATCTTTTGTTCCGTTTATTGGAGGGAAGGTATTGCTAAAGGTATTTCCCATATAACAAAATAGACGACTTGATTATCAAATAACATTTAAAATTCAATAGAAATGTAAACTTGTCAATAAAACAAACTCAAAGAATAGAAAACTATTTAATTATTTGTTTCATTGCTCATGTCATATATTAATAAATAAACAATTTACAGATTTAATTTCTCAATCTTATTGTCTACTTCGTGAAGAGAGCGTTTTAGGCTCATTAGATGCACTTTTTAATATCTTTTATTGATCGGAGGAAAGGTATTGTCAAATGAAGATTCATTGCATTTCCTGTACTTATAACGAAATAGACAACAGCCGGTGTGTATATATAGCTGTATAACTTTGAACAGCACGCTATAAATTAGAGAACTACATAATCCCTGTAATTATTCATCCAAATTGATCAGTTAATACAATTCGGTGTATTTGGATTGTTTCAGGGAGCCTCTTCCAGCCTAGTGGTAAAGTTTGCAGATACTGAAAAGGAACGCCAACTGAGACGTATGCAGCAGATGGCCGGAAACATGAGTCTTCTCAACCCCTTCGTGTTCAACCAGTTCGGAGCTTATGGAGCTTACGCACAGGTAGATAAATATGAGAGATTATGTCTAGATAAATGTGATGTTGTAAATCTTTGATATTTGATCTGTACTTAAAGAATGTGAAGCTGCTTCCTCGTTAAAACTTGGCTCTTGTTTTGCAGCAACAGGCGGCGATAATGGCGGCAGCGACGGCCCAAGGCACATACATAAATCCAATGGCCGCATTAGCTACTCAAATACCGCATGCAACTCTAAACGGTATGGCTAACTCCGTTGTTCCACCTACTTCAGGTAATTAGATACGGATATAATGGAGATGCGCGGCCTCCTTTAATCGCAGTCTTCCAATTAAAGCGACGATTGTTTGTATTTGTCATGAAATTAAATTGATTCCGAACGTATTGTGCACTGAAACGTAAATGCGATTTAAAATATTATTGTTAACAGTAATTCTACAGCATTAATTAAGAGATTTAACATTACGGTTTTTGGAAAAACGTGTTCCGTAATAATCTTTTTGAAACGTTATTTTTTGCAAATTGAAATACAAATAAATTTGGAATTTATTCGATCGTGCTGTGGGAGAGCAGAAACGAGGCGACGGGACAAGAATTAAATCCTTGTTTTTACAAGGGATATTCTTCTGGGGATAATTGATTTCGGAATGAAAGTCCGATCATGTCGGATTAATTTGTTTGTTGTCTAAGCTAAATTTAAATTTAGGTGCCGGGACAGGTCAGCCGGTAAATGGAGCGATTCCGTCTCTGCCTTCCCCGACGATGCCCACATTCAACATGGCCGCTCAAACCCCGAATGGTCAGCCCGGAGGCACCGAGGCTGTCTACACTAACGGAATCCCCCAGACGTATCCAGCTCGTGAGTATCTATATCTATAAATGTCAGGCAGACATAACTTTAAATATACGGGAAACGTTTCCTCAAAATAGTATATTTAAAGTTGCGTCTGCCACCAATAATGTTCTATTTGTCATCTAAGAGAATTGAACTCACTGAAATATAGATGCCCTTCATCTGTCCATTCCAGCGCAAGGTCTACCCAACGGGGAAGCTGCATTGCAACATGCGGCATATCCTGGGATGCAACCGTATCCCGGAGTTGGTAAGTTTTGCAGGCTACTTTCATATTTATCTATTTATTTTTGTCTTTTTATTTATTTTTGAGTGAAACGGTGTATTTAAAGTACTTCGTTTAGATGTTGTGGATATCTGTTTAGCCATAGCTTGTTCCACGTTTATGTTAGATGTTTTTTAAATACAATTTTAACATATTCTCTCAATAACGGACTATTTCAAAACTAATAAAATATTCAAAATATGTTAAAATATGTAAATATATGTATGGCCGCAAAATTTCGCTTAAAATTAAATATTTTTAAATAAATGTGAATGCGATGATTTTGAAATAAACACTTTTGTAAAACACCTAAAAATTCTGATTTATAAAACTAGTAAAAACAATAATTGATTTCGACGATTCGATAGAAAATTGAATTAATAGGAAAGCTTTATTGATAAAGCATGTTGATTGCATTGATGGAAAGTATGGGTGTGATTTGTTTACATTTGTCAGCAGCTTACCCCGCGGTTTACGGACAGTTCCCACAGGCTATTCCCCAACCTATGTCGGCAGTCGCACCCGCGCAAAGGGAAGGTAAGGCATCAATTCTGGCTTTAAATTAAACAAAAATAATCCTGATATTTTTTTTAACAACTAATCCCTCCTGAAAACAAAAAGTAAATGAAACAACGTAGAGTAAACCCGTAGGACATCACACAAATTTTCCCAAAAAAATGTTTGTTTTATTTTTAATAACAAAAGAAATAGCGGAATAAACCAATTTGGATATGCAAATAAACATTTGATGTTTCTATGTGTTGATTATTATCTATTTATCCGTTGCATCTATATATTTTTCCTGTCGAATTATTATTTCTGTGTTCAATGTATACTGCACTGAATGTCCAGTATTGTCTACAAACCGATGTTTCGTTGTTGTGTGATTGTTTATATTTTATTTATTTTTTATTTTTATTTTATTTTAACAATCTCCCTTGATATACTAACCATTGCACAACCATTTTTCATCACATTTGACGTTGATATAACTATTACATTAATCACAAAACACTCATGTACATAATTAGTTTTGCATAAGTTAAGATTGTACGATATGATAATAAACTTATAAGTTAACATGTCACTATGTAACTGTATTGTGTTTAACTTTATGCTACATAATTTGTGTTATAATGTCAATTTTAAATTTATTTTAATTAGCTTACGTGAAAAACTAGTTACAGTAGAAACACTTATTTTAAATTAAATGTTTTTAACAATAGAATTGATTTAGTAAATTGCATTTGTTAATACTGTTAAAACGAGATTTTTAGAGGAAGTTTGCAAAGGAGTCGGCAATAAATTGTTTATCGATTGGTAAAAATATATGTTTGCTGTAGTAGTTAAAACGTTATTCCGCAAGATATATGCGGAGAGGAAATACGGTTTTTGTTTACCGTGGAAATTTCCGTATAAAAGTTAAATCTCGAAATTTATAATGGAAAATGCACGCGCGCAATAAAAGTAACTCAAACTTCCCTAAAAGGTTACTTGTTTTCTTTGGGAATTAACGTCGGATTGTCGATTAACGAAACAAATAGATTTAAACGACGCGAGTTCAAACTTAATCAGTTTATAAATTAATACAAATTAATTTCAAGAGAATACTACATAAATCTTGCAAAACAGAAGTACGGTTCAATAAATTATGCAAACAAAATGTTTTGAAAACACTAGATAATATAATTAAAGGTATTAATTAAAAGGTTTATACATATTTAAGCATAAATCATAAATTGGCAACGTGCGTACAAAAAAATGTAGCCTTTTCAATTTGAGAGCTTGTCTTCGTATAACAATCTAATAAAAGTAATATGATGTGTTGATACACTACATTTATTTTCTTCTTTGTGATACCGATTTGATGTTTCATCAGGGGTGGGTAAGCCCGCAGCTGTACGCGATTTATTATGCGCCCACGACACGATTCCCGCTAAATTTAAATATTCTTTTTGTTATATTTCCAATCAGTTTCATGGTCCAGCTTTTCAGCAAAATTTTCTTGAAATAACTTATTACTCGTTTATTAATTGAAATTTTCTGGTAATTATTTATTGACATATTAAATAACTATATACAATAAAGCAAAATTTTCTTGAAATTACTTATTACTCATTTATTAAATGAAATTTTAAAGTAATTATTTATTGACATATTAAATACCTCTATATTTTACAAAATATAATTACTTAGTTCCACTACAAAATCTAAAGGTTTTAGGACTTTTTATAGAAAGGATGAATTATTTCCATTTTTTGCTTAACATTGCAAATACATGAGCAATTTCTGTGTACTACTGAGTTGCTGCATTACTTAACTGCGTTGCTGCTTAAAAGGGTATTGGAAGATGACGCAGAGTTCTCAGATTTAATAACTTCCACGTAATTGTTGTGGCTTAGCAAGGGCAAAGTATTAGACCGGTTTCTTAGATTGATTACTGAAATTAAATAATTTCTTGAGCAAAAAGTGTAAATTTATAAAGAACTTGAAGATCTTATTTGGCTAGGTGACTTAACTTTTTTAGCTGATATTTGTCAGAAATTAAATCTGTTAAATCTTAATCCAAGGTAAAAATAAAGATCTAATATATACTGGTAAAGTGCTATTAGGGAATACATTAATTACCGCGACTCGACTGACCAATCACGAAAAAGAGGCGATGTCTGGTAATGGTGTCAAATTCAGTAATTAATTATTTTTTCGATAATTGAAAAATTCTAGGAGCAACTAACTTGAAACTGCTATTAACTACACAAAGAAAGACCAAATGAACATAGTGATGGCTGATTTTAATGTTAAGGCTGGGGAAGGTAAGGAAGGTAACATCGTTGGTAGTTTTGGCCTCGGCAAACGCAATGAGAGAGGAGATCGCCTCGTTAAATTTTGTGAAGAAGAATACCTGATTGTGACGAACATTCTCTTCAAGTTGCCAGAAAGAAGGCTATACATATGGACACCACCTGCCCATACACCACAAAAGACCATACGCAACCAAATAGATTACAGTAATTGGATTATAGGTTAGGGTATAGGATTATTTATATTAATTGGTGAAAGATTCCGCTCTACAAAGTAAACTCACACAAAGCTGAAAAAATGTACCCTGCAGCAGACTCCGATATATAGTAACTCCGATCATACTCCAGTAATTGGTAAACTGTAAGTTAGGCTAAAGAGAGTAGCACGAGAAGCCTGCGCACCGATACTAGACATGAGAAGGTTGAAGAACACAAATATTAATGAACAGACGTACCAATTTCTAAGCGATGATATAAATAACACCACATCAGTAACACAAACAGAAGAAAAGTGGAACGTCTTAAAACGGCTTATCCAAAATACGAGCCAAAAGTACTTGAAGCACCAAAAGACAACAAATAAAGAAGCTAATTCTTCAACTAATGGAACTCAGAAGACAGCTAAATATCACCAGATATAAAGAGATCCATAAAAAGATAATACTGTAAATAAGATTGGCTAAGGAAAGATGGCTAACAGCTAAATGTGATGAAATTGAATGGGATTTCATACATGATAACTTTAATGTGCACCGCAATGTAAAGGAAATGTCGCGAACCAACAGGAAAAAAACGACTTTAACTGATGATAATGGCAGACTTGTTACCGAAGTCACAAACAAAGCGGAGATATGGGAAAGGTATGTACAAGAACTTTCAATGACACCAGATCAGATTACCATAATAGTACAGCTGCGAGTAACGACGGACTGACCTTTGCATAATACGAAATTCAAAAAGCCATAACATCAATGAAGAATGCGAAAGCAGCCGATCCAGTTGCAACTTGCACCCAGAATTCCTGAAGTCATCACTGACTTATTTAATCAAAGCTGGAATACGGGACAAGTGCCAGCAGACTGGATGACCTCTATGTTTGTTACAATCCCAAGGAGCCATCTGCGAAGAGATGCGACGAATATAGACTGATCAGGCTAATGAACCACATTGTCAAGATATTTTTAAAGATCATACATACCTGGATCTATTGTAGGTGTGAGGAACATGTGGGAGAGACGCAGTTTAGCTTTCGGAATGCTCTCGGAACAAGAGAAGCCATCTTCACAGTCCAAGTCATGATACAGAGGTGTAGAGACATGGGACGAGATGTACACGTTTGTTTCATTGCCTTCTCCAAAGCGTTTGACACCGCACAACATGATACATTGATGCAGGTCTTACAGGAAACCGGCAAAGATAAGAGAGACTTAAGAATTATCGCAAACCTGTATTGGCACCAGACAGCTGCCATAAAAGTGGACAACATCATCTCGCAAGAAGTATGCATCCGGAGAGGCGTGAGGCAAGGTTGTGTACTATCTCCAATCTTGTTCCACATATACTCTGAGAATGTTTTCCAAGAAGAATTAAACGCTTAAAACGAAGGTATTAAGATGAATGGCGCAAACGTCAATAAGATACGATACGCTGGTGATACCATCACAGTAGCAAACACCTTGGAGAGCCTACAGAGTATAATGAACAAGGTCAAAACCACAAGCAAGACCAAGGCCCACATCAAGATTTACTAATACTTGGCAATTAACGCGTTGATAGAGTAGAGAAATATGTCTAAATATTGCATATTACAATTAGTCATGCAAGGAAGAGTAGATGGGAGAAGAGGACCATGCAGACGACGTAACTCCTGGCTTAAGAACTTACGCGAACCTTGCATCTGTTTCGTCAAGCAGTTGATAAATCCAAGATTACCATGCTAATCACCAACATCCGCAACGGATAGGGCACTCGTAAGAAGAAGAAAAGGGGGAAATTCTTAGTTTTTTAAAGGTTTTAACATATTTTCTAGGTTCTTTAAAATTCGAGATTTTTTTTTAAGTTGTTTGTTGGTCAATTGACGCGCTAAGATCTGTCATAGAGATTACCAAGTTTGGCACGCAAAGAACAAGGAAACTGTGTGCGCAGCTACCCTTCAATGTTAGAAACGCATTTATCAGCTCTAGGTTAGCAGATCATGGAAGGCCTAACATCAAGAGGTATATCACCGTAATCACTACGCATGGTGAAGAGCTAACCTTAGCGATACTAAATTTGTTCTAAAAGGCATTCGGAAAACGGAAGAGAAGCATCAGTAGCGGTGTGCAAGTATCGACATTAGGCCCAATCTTGTGGAACCTCCTAAATGTACTAAACAGTACTGTCCTTTTTCGGAAATCTTACGACCACCGCCGCCAAGTTCACAACTCACAGTCACGGCGCGGATCTCGGTTATTTTTTTTAGTTATTGTGTCTTGCAGTCAAGTCAGTGTATAGTTCAAAATTGTGCTTTTTGGAAATAATTCTTTAAATTTCTCTCAAAATGGCTTTGAAGAAAAAAAAATAGCCGAACGACATCGTGAACTGAATAGACTGACTTGAACTAAAAAGACAAGTTCATCTTTTAACTGTTAGGTGCAGTCTGCAAATAATGCTAACTTGGCAAGTTTTTCCGTGAGTCACGAAATCGTCAAAAACGGAAAATCATTCACTGATGGGGAGTACATAAAAAGTTGTTTTATAAATGTGGCTGACACACTTTTTCACAATTTTAATATTATGAATAAAATTAACATTGCTGCCAAAACTGTAACAGACAGGACACACAAAATGCCGTTAAGTGTATGCCAACAACAAGTTGAGGACGTTAATGCCAACAATAAGTTGAGGTCGACGAATCTTGTGACTTAAAGGATTCTGCGCAAGTTGTCCTCTTTGCTCGCTATATTTCATCGCATGGTCCCAAAGAAGAACTCCTGGAATTATTACCACTCAAGAGTCAAACACGAGGAAAAGATGTTGAAAATGCTGCGGCCGAATGTCTGAAGAAAAATCACATCCCACTTACTAAAATTGTTTCAATTGCAGATGGAGTTAAAAGTATGGTGGGTAATAAAAAAGGATTTATCACAATTTTAAAAGAAAAAAATGATCATGACCTGTTATCTTTCCATTGCATAATTCACCAGGAAGTAATTTGCGCACAAACATTTCTAGAAGATATTGGTAAAGTTATGGATTTGTCAATCTCCAATTTTGAAGAAAATATAAAAATATTGGATTGGATTGATGCAGGCGGCAAACCACGCTATAGAGCAAATCAAAATAGATGAAAGCCAAAAACCTCAATGTAGCGCCAGAAAAAACTGTCCTTCGGTCCTTCTCATAGGACAAAAAAAGGCCCAACCAATAAAAGTTAAAATTGAAGTAATGACGATAATCCCCAAGCATCAAATAAAATACCTGGGCATAGTAATAGACAAGGCATTATCTTTCACAACGCACGTAGCAGAAGCTGCAGCATAGGGGATAAGGACACTAGCAGCAATACAGCGACTAATGCCCAACATTGTCCCAAGAGTAGTAAACGCAGACTGCTCAGCTACGCAGTACAGGCCACTATGATGTACATAGTACCAATGTGGGCCAGAGCACTGGGAAAACTATCCCACTTGTCTGGGGAGGTGTATAAACGCCAGCTACGCCCCTCAAAAAAAGTTGTTTGTTGAGAATAATTATTGATTTGGGAGTGAATAGATGTTTTCAGAAAACGTCTATTCAATCTCTTCTGAAAATATAATAAAAAATTATATTCTTATATGAAATTTATTATATATTTTCTTTGTATTATCAACGATACCTATGCAGCATGCACATAACACCGACACCACATGTTAGATGACGTGTGTCCCAAAAGTATTGGAATCAATTCTTGCCATAAATTTGGAGAGGCAGGTCATTTCTTAATTCACACAAGTATAATTAAACTAATTATCAAATGTCATTTTACAGCTACTTATGTCGGTAGTTACAAATTTCTATCGGTCTTACTTAATTTAATTTATTTGAAAATGTTAACATAAGAGCAGAAAACATTTATTGCGGAAAGTTATTTTCGTAATGGTAGACGCCTGGAAAACGGTGAATAGCAATACGCTATCGACGTTTGCATTTAAGAATTTAGGCAACGTTTTCCTTGGTTGTATTTAACAGAAATGTATTTAGAAGGCAGGATTATGATCAGTTGATTGCGTACGAAGTACTTGAAGCGTTAACGAAAAATCAAGAAGTGGAAAGCCTCGTATTAACAATGAGAATGTAATAAATAACATCAGAAATGCAGTCCAAGACGAACCTCCCACTTTAATTAGGAGACAGCTCAACAGATGTACTGCCACTCACAGGATTATTCGTCAAGAACGTCACATGAAACCTTATAAATTGGAAATATACCAAGAACTTTTACCACTCGATTTAATAAAAGACCTACTGTCTGATAACTGACTAATGACTGAACTAATAACTGACCTACAGTCGGTGGTTCAATGAAAACATGAACGACGAAGTGTTAAATTCAACATTTTTGACCGATGAAGCCTGGTTTCGTCTAAAAGGATACATGCGCTTGTGCAGTGTTGACAACCCGCATTTTTTAGAGCCCCACTGCATCCAATTAAAGTTAGTGTGTAAAGTAATGTCGAGGCGAAGAATTATCGGTCCAATATTTTTATATGGTAATTTAAACGCGGCCACTTATAGAGCCACTATTTTGCAACAATTTATTAACAAACTTCATAATGATGAACTCCAAAATGGCTTCTACCAACAAGATTCTGCTAGACCGCACAGGGCCTGTGAAACATTAAATTATCTTCACGAAGTCTTCGACGACAGGCTAGACAGGCAAGACTGATTTCCACCACGTTGTTGTGATCTAACTCCTTAGGAGTTTTTTCTTTTTCCATTTTCCAAAGTTCAGTATTCAGCAGTGCAGTGCATACCGTAGAAGATCTGCGAAACAATATAGTAAAAAAATGCGAAGAGGTAGATAACACATTATTACAAAATGTGTTTGATGACATGGCGTATTGCGTATTCATTTGTGTATTCGTGAAAATGGACAACACATTGTACACATCTGTTGTAATATTTGAATCATCGTTTATTTTATAATTTACAACACTATAAATTAAACCATAATGTAAAATTTATGAGAAGGCGTTTTATTTATAACTAATGAAATTGCTTAACTTGATAATCAACACTGAAAACAATGCGACATAACCTCAATATCACTCGAAATAATTCAGGATTATCATGAATTTACATTAACAACTGACAACTACTTAAATGACATTTGATCATTTGTTTAATTTTTGTGTGTGAAATAAGAAATCACGTGCCTCTTCAAATTCATGGCAGTAGTTGATTCCAAGAGTTTTGGGACTCAAGTTTTTTAGGACTTAATGTCGACTATAAACTTAACCACAAAAAAAAGACGAGACGTGAAAAAAGCAAATATTTTCGATGTTTGTGTTCACAATGGAATCTCCATACAAACTGCCACGAAAATATACAAAGCTATATACGGACCTATCCTAGACTATGGACATATTCTTATGACTAACGCACGTAAAACGGCAACCGACAAACTCAAAGTAGCTGAAACTACATCGTTACGTGTAATAACGAAATTACGGCATCCTAATAACATCCTCCATAACCCACCAAACGATCGCTTATATACCCTGACCAAAATTCCAAATATCTCAGACAGACATATATAAATATTAACCAGATTTAGAGACAGAGACACCATCGTCTAATCATTGACTCACTTTGCATAAAACGCGACCTAAGACACCGCACTCGCAGATATCTATGGCTCGCGGAAGACTGGGCATTATAATCCTATAATTCCTAAACGAGTCCTTTTGTTCTCTGTATTTATGTGTGTAAGTGGGTATGAGTATGTAGGTATGTACATATATTTCTACATATTTTGAAGTATCTGTTTTTGTATGCATATTTATGAAGAACAATAAATGAAATAAATAAACAGATAAATATCCTTCAAAGATTGTAAACGAAACACTATACAATAACACTACGACCATGACGAATACGATGATTAATCATCTCATATCACTTGATATTTTTTTTTTAAATTAAGTATGACATAAACGGATTGTACTGCCCGACAGAAAAACTTTGTGGTTGATAGCCATCTGTTACTGTTGGTGACAATAAAAATTATTATTATTATATTATAAATATTTTTTCATAAAAAGACAAAATTACAGGAAATTTCAATTTAACAAAATATTCTTTTTCGTGATTGATCGGTCGTGCGCGATTATTAATGTATATCCTATTACAGCATTTAAAGGTAAATTAGTTTTAAAATTTAAAATTAGCACTTTCAAAAAAGGTGCATTCGTGTTGGAGATAAACTAAAGTGCGAAGGCGTCGTCTCGTGCAGAGCGCCGCACTTGCGATTTCTTAGGTTCACTGGTGACAAGCCAACACTTTAAAAAACACTGCAACGTCAATATGAATGCCTATTACAACTATTTAAAGCGTTGGCTTGTACTGTCAACCTAAGATATCGCAAGTGCGGCGCTCCGTTCGACGCCTTTACACTTTAGTTTATTTACCACAAAAACGAATGTAGATCTCGTTCTAAAACTACACACGTATTATTTATATACTACAAGCTATATTTTTAGATAAAAATAAAAAATACCGAAGTTAATTATAATCCGATTTTAAATATTACTTCCAAAAAGGTTGCCCACCCCTGCCTAAATAAATTCAAAATTCTTTCTAAAGTTTAAAAAATGAATTAATTTTAGGAAATGTATTTAAGAACCAGTACGATCCGAGCATATTTTTTTTATTGCTACACGAAACCATTGTACATTCGCATAGTTGGTTTTAATTAAACTCTATATTTAGTAATTTTATCTAATAATTGAAACAATTAAAACGTTTTACATCAGCCATCAATTAAAAGCATATTATTTGTTTTGTGAACTTAGCTACGACAAGCTCTGATATTTAAAAGGGTTACGACGTTTTATAATTTGTAGGCACGATAAAACCGAAACTCTTCCTAGGACAATTTAGATTTCCATTAATTTCCTTTTAAATATTGTATAGTAGATTTCATAAATTCTATTTCATCTAACCACACTAGAGGGCCGTGAGACGTAGATAAAGATAACGTTTGTTTTCTTTCCTAGGTTGTTCTATATCCGGCCCAGAAGGATGTAATTTATTCATCTACCATTTACCTCAAGAATTCGGCGACGCAGAGTTAATGCAGATGTTCCTTCCCTTTGGCAACGTCATCAGTTCAAAGGTGTTTATAGACCGTGCCACTAACCAGAGCAAATGTTTCGGTAAGAGAGTGAAAAGAATGCAATTTATTTGGAATGTAATTTGTGATTGTTTTGTTTAGGGTTCGTATCGTTTGATAACCCGACAAGTGCACAGGCAGCCATCCAAGCCATGAACGGTTTCCAAATCGGCATGAAGAGGCTGAAGGTGCAGTTGAAAAGGCCCAAGGATGCCAATAGGCCGTACTAACCCTGGCCCTTCAAGCCATATTCGCGCACCCAGCCACTAGTATACTAACCGCATAAACTTAATTAAGTACATATATAAAAAAGAAGTATATAAAGATTTATATATATTTATTAATTTATGGATCGTGTCCGGTGCCCACAAATAGGCCGCGTCGCTCACAATTTTATTCGAGAAATTCCAAATGGGCTGTGATTAAATAACAAATCAGTGTTTGATTGTACAGGCCGTTTCGTCTTCTCGTTTGTGAACTATGTATTACTATTTTCAGACGTCTACTCTAATTATATACGTTGTAAGTATTGTATGTTAATCTGTAATCTGAATTATTGTGAGCGATGTTTATGCCTAGTAGTTGCCAAAGTTAGTCTGGGCATGGTCCTAGTGATGCTAGTCACATATTTATTATACACATAATATATGCTCTGAGTCCGCATTAGGGCTAGCAAACCCTAAACGCAAATGAGCCATCAAATATTTATATTATAAATAATATATATTATATATTTAAACAATACCTATACAAAATAGGTTAATATTTCTACTAAATTTTAAGTAACATAATCTTTACAAAGTACCAACTATATATTAATCTGTAAATTTATTAGAGAGTAGAGGATTAGGTTAGGTTATATAAAAAAGGTGACACAGAAAAAGAGAGAGAGTGGTCATATTGTGCATCTCCCCTTGGGGGTGCAATCATTATCGATTTTAGAACAATGCGTTCACAGTTTATGAATTTTATCTAATATGTAAGTTTATATGATATCAAAATGCAAAGTTGTGCGTTAAATTTCGCCAAATAGTTGTTGAGAATTAGTTGACGCTTCGCGCTGGGCCTTGCCAAAGGCTCCAACAGGCCGGGATGTGTACAGGAGTGGAAGTGGAGCTTTCTCGTACTCGGCTGGGCCACTCTAGTCAAATTATTCAGCCACTGGCTGCAATTAGTTAATAAAAGAAAACTATAGGATTAATTTTAGTCGATAAGACCATATACGCGGGATCTTCCTTCCAACCTTTCGCGACTTCGTATTTCACCTCCTATAGTAGAGACCTTTATGGAGACCATCCCAAACGGACGTCGGGCTTTATTTTTGAATAATGGATATCATAAATTTAATGGAAAAATCTGCCTATTACGCCGTTTTGGGATGCGTTTGTTATTTTTTTATTACACTATTGTAGAAGCTGAATTAAAGCGTGAATTGGTGAAGGGGAACCTGATTTTAGTAACATACATAACATATATATAAACATAAATTTATTAAAATAACGTTAATTCTAGACATTAATTTATTATTTAATTTAATTATTCTTTTGGCTGAGATACGTTTGTGCAATATATTAGAAAAAAAAAACAAAATGGGAGAAGTAACGCAGATCGACTGATACAAGAGTAAGATGCTACTTAAAAGTAAACGTAATTCAGAATTAGAAATTTAAAAAACAAATTCAAAATATGAGTATATTTTTTGGTTTGAGTATTGAATAGGTATTTATATAATGTAGATAGTAGCATTCCACGCTTGCTAATGGTAATGACATTCCTCGGCGCTGGAACTAAATATATATATACACACATATATATTTATATATATATATATATATATATATATATATATATATATATATATATATATAGAATTATCTAACGTACTAAAGTTCTTGGGCAGCTCGCAGCCTTTGAACTCTATTATATATATATATACATATATATATATATATATATATATATATATATATATATATATATATATATATATATAAGAAAATCTAGTCTAATCTAACAAAGTAACATTCTTTTAATACTAATGGTCTCCCCAATCAGACACGAGCGGATAATAATCAACGCAGCGAAGTGATCTAGGATACAGGGTATGTTTTTGCAATTATTTGTGTCACTGTTTCTCATCGTGAGAGGGCGGTCATCGTGTTTCTATTAGTGTATGTGTTCATAGTCCGCGTACGCAGCGGGTCGCACCCTCGCTATTCCATCTCTCATCGCCCATGCTGTATATATTATATAAATTGGGGTCCATTTGATCGCACCGTTTTATACAAATATATTAAGCTCCATTCTGTGTTAAACACGTGAACGGTGCTCCAAAAAATTTCAAACAAAAAATTGATATTTTTTTCATTTAATGGTTGCACAGTGTTATTAACCAATTGGGGACCTACATCATGATGTTGGAAAAATTCGGTTAAACGCGAACTTTATTTATTTAATTTGCTGCAAGGACGAAACAAAAAGTAAACTAACAACTTTTCGGTAACAGTTTTTTTAATCAAGGGGGGGGTTAAATCTTAGGTGTCTTGGGAGATTTGCGGAGCTTCGCAGAAACTTGTGTCAATTTTTCAATGATCCTCATTCAATCCTCTGTCATATTCAAACCTAGAATTAAATTTGACAATAATATGTATAAAAGGATGAAGTTACTGATTGTTTACTGTTTTCATTTTCGTAGAGAATATTTTGTGAAGTTTGTGGTTTGATAGGTCCGGGTTGGTTAAGGATATTGTTTTCGAAGATGTTGTCGCTTCATAAAATATCATTTTTTGGTCGAGGTAATGGGAGAGTTTTCTCGCATTTCGTCGACATATATTTTAGCTACAAGTTAGGATAGGGTAGAGAAATAATCATTATTTATTATATAATTATATAAAAAGAAAGATTAAAAAGGAGAAGAGATCGTGTGGCATTAAATATAAGAAAACCAAAGATGGTGTACTCATACTCATATGCTTGGTGACTAAATTTTGATATAGAATATATTATAATATTTAAAAGAGACAAAAGAAAAATTATCTATGCGTAAATCTAGTCTAATATCTTGCCAATTTTCTGTATTTTTAATTTATTATTTTACCCAACATTATAATGCTGGGACCAAGTTTTTTGTTTCATTCATCAAACAGATGTATTGGATCATTTTCTAGTCAGGAGTCCATGTGATTTTGGGATGTTCAATTTGAAAGGACGCCTACAAATGTAATATAGTGTTATATATCAAACCATTATTGCCATGTTATTATTTATTTTATTTGATTAGTAGTATTAGAGCTTTCTCGAATTTAATCCTATTGACTAGGCATTAAATTCGGAATTTTGCTACGCTTGTATACAGTATTAAGCGGTCCGCTGTAGTCTATACGCAGGACACGGGTGCGAGTACCCAATTATCAATATTGGAAATCCATCAATTAATTAAGATAATCCAAGCCATACTCTGTTGCATGTGTCAGTTTTATTACATTTTACACAAAATTATTACATAAAGAATAAATTATTGATAATATATTATTATATTAAATTATATTATATATAGATAGTAGATAATTAAATTAAAAAAGAATATTTATAACCAGCTAAACTTGTAATACGATAATGTAAAAACATATGAGTAAATTAGAAAAACCGAAAAAAGAATGCGTGAACTCTATCCACATATGAAGTTTTTCTTTATTTTTACATTTCTTTATAATATACATTGCCAATTATCGCTGATCTTTTATAACTCTCATAATAATATTTTTTTATTATTGTAACTAACAAGTTTAATATTATCAGAATCTTTTACATATAAATATATATTTATGTAAGTTATAACAATTTAAAAAAAAAACAAAAACATGTAAAACTAAACCATCTGGATTTGACATGACGCTGAGCACGTTTCGCTCAATCGAATTTAACAAAATCCGATAAATTATATTTAAAGAAAAACTCTTTATTTTGAATTCGTCATGTCTCTGTAAGTATTATATCTTTTATTGCCCAAATAAATCCAACTCAAATATATATTTATTACAGTTTTACATGTACCTATATAAACTAGTTAAATGATAATACTATATATTACGTATTTACATGCCATGATTGGTTTGGATTTATTTTGGAACGCTATCCAATTCATATAAAACTTTATAAAAAGAATTATAAATTAATAAAGTTAAATATAATGCATATCCAGATTTGGTTTGATTATTTTCTTTATGAAATTACCCTTTATACAATTATTTCTGTTTTCTAGATCCTCATTATCTTTACAATCAATCATTAACAATTTCAAAAGTCTTATACAGTATAATCTTGATAATCCGGCGGTAAAATAAATATTCCGGCATCCGGCGGTAATCAGTAATCCGGCACTCTAGGGAAACACGTGTCTTTTCTTTACACTGCCCCGCGCTGGATATATACCTCGCGCACCCAAGAAATAAAATCAAAAAACATAATCAAACACCATCCAGTGTTCTTGGAAAACGGTCTGGTGGCTAACACACTCTGCTTTTAACCAAGCTAACTGCATACCACAATTTTCTTAGTATCTGTTCTAAATTTGTAAATATTTTTTTATGTATAAATTACATACTTATATATTTATTCTTTCTGAAATACAATTCTACATAAAATATGTAAGATTGTTATTGTTTTGTTTTAATCCTGATAGTCCGAATTTTTTTGATAATCCGGCGGTTTTCTGGTCCCATATGTGTCGGATTATCAAGATTATACTGTATTGTCTTGTGTTATTTGATTGCTGCAACAATAAATATGGTCTCAACAAATACAGTTATTTATTAATCAGAATAAAGACAATTCATTGTAAGCATAAATTTCTTCCAACGACAAACTCATTTGATACATTTCTGCAAGAGTTGTGGAGTCAGCGTTTTCTGTTGATGCTTCATTTTTTCTCTCGTAGGAAATTTATCAAACTATATTGGGAATGTTAATCCAGAGCTTAAGGATAAGGTAAGTTAAATTAGTTTCAGTTGTTTCGAGGAGAGAAACGAAACGGCCGTCAAACTACTTAAGAGCGCAGAACGAAGAAAACGAAACTTAAGAAAGTTACAAGAAATCACGAGAATCTAAGACGGACAATCCAATGTAACGCTGGGATCCTTTAACCAGAAAAGAACAAAAGCTTTTCTGAAAGTAAACAGGAATTAGCTTAGAATTCTGACAGGAGTTCTGAGGTGCCCCCTCAGGACTCCTGTCAGAATTTAGACTTAGAAAACACCTCAGTACCCACGGCCTAGAGGAAGATGACAATTTCAGATTCTGCATGTCAGCAACGGTAGTAATGGTAGCGCGCCAGGAGTAGATGGTCTTCGACCTGAGGCTCTAAAAGCCGCAGTGGATAAGTTACCCAACATCTATCCTCAACGTAATGCATTGCCATACCTAGGGATGGCATCTTTCCCGATGATTGGAAAAAAGCCATGCTGGTGCTAATTAAGAGATCATCACAGGAACCTTCCTCATATAAGCCCCTCTGCCTCTTAGAGGTTTTGGGCAAACACTTGGAACACCTGATACCCTGCAGACTAAAATTAGAACTTAAGTCAGGTAAACAACTATCAGGAAAACAATATGGCTTCCAAAAAGGAAAATCAACAGTAAAGGCAAAAGTCATTGATGTAGCATAAAAATCGCAAGCGGGCACACAGAGCACTAGAAAGCTATGTGCCCTTATCACTCTTGACGTAAGCTATGCTTTCAACTCAGCTCCCTGGCAAAACATTCTTGAGAAAATCTCATCAAGAGATACCTCAACATACCTGCTACGTCTGGTACGAAGTTACCTTTCTCATATAGGCCCCTCTGCCTCTTAGATGTTTCGGGCAAACTTTTGGAACAGCAGATACTCCGCAGTCTAAAATTAGAACTTGGATCAGGTAAACAACTATCAGGAAAATAATGTGAATACCGAGAGGGAAAATTTACAGTAGATGTAAAAGTCATTGAAGATGTAAGAATCATTGAAGTAAAAAAATTGCAAGCGGGCACGGAGAGTACTAGCAAGCTATGTGCCATTATCATTCTTAACGTAAGGAATGCTTTCAAATCAGCTGCCTGGCAAAACATTCTTGTTGAGCTCTCAGCAAGACCATATACGTAGCAGGTATTTCACCATACCTGCTACGTATGTTATGAAGTTACCTACGTAACAGGAAAGTTGTTTTCCAAGAACATTAAACAACATTAGTGGCCCGTGAGAAACTGAAACAATCGATCACCAAATTGGAAAACCGCAAGTCCGCGGGAATAGACGAAATATCCAACGAATTACTGAAGCACGGAGGGAACACACTATCCAAAGAGCTAGACTTGTTTTTTAACAAGTCATATAATCATATAATCCAAAAAAAAATACCAAACGAATGGAAAGAAAGCATAACCATCCCAAGCTTCCAGAAGGGAAGCTAAAAAGACCCAGCAAACTATCGAGGAATTACGCTATTAAGTTCAGTACTAAAACTATTCACTAAAATACTGGCAAAAGATATATCCTGCCATGACATATGCGAAGAGCAACAGGGCTTCAGAAAAAAACATGTTAACCGTGGATGCTATCTTTGCTTAAGGCAAATTGCTGAAAAGGCTATAGAATACAACAAAACAGCATATATGTGTTTTATAAATCTTACGAAAGCATTTGACCGCTTAAGACTCACTGACGTTGTGAAACTTCTCAAAAAGAAAAACGTGCACCCGCATATTCCAAGCATTGTTGCGGAGTTAAATACTAACAACTGGACCCAAATACAAGTAGCAGGCAGAAATACACGCAGACTAACCATGCAAACTGGAATAAGACAAGGCGATAGCCTAAGCCCCATCCTCTTCAACTTGATTATGGACGAACTTATAACGGGAGTAAAAAAGGTTAGAATGGGATACTCACTAGGGGACAAAGAACTAAAAGTAATTTGCTACGCGGACGATGCCACGCTGGTCTCAGAAGCTGAAGACAACCTACAGAGAATGCTCTATCAGTTCGAAAAGACAGCTGCCAAATACAACATGGAGATATCGGTAGCAACATCAAAAGTGTTAACCATCTCAAAAGAGCTCAGAAGATTTAAATTGGCTATATACAATAAACCAGTAGAACAGGTTATGAGTTTCAAATATCTCGGCGTCAACATCACGAGCATCAGAGACCTCCAAGAAGAAGTAAAGGCTCAAACAACCAAAGCAGCCTTAATATCAGGATTCCTTAGAGATATAATAGGGCGAAACAAGCACATGTCCATTGAAAGCAAAGCCCGCATATATAAGACCTTTGTGACACCCGTTATGACCTACGCTGTAAAAACAGGAGCCGACAATTCCACAACAAAAAGAATTATCCGTACAGCAGAGATGGGGTCTCTAAGATCCATAGCAGGCTACACACTAAGGGACCACAAAAGAAACGAAGACATCCGAGAACTTTGCGATATCCAAGACATAGTGAGATGGTCCCGAAACAGACGTCGCGAATGGAGAGATCATGTTGAACGGATGGACGACAACAGATTGCCGAAAATTGCAAGGGATGGTCTCCCAAGATCCAGAAGACCACCCATACGTTGGTATAATACGTCCACCCATACGTTGGTATAAAAGCTGGAATTCATCATCCCTGCTACAACTCTAAGAAATTAGATAACAAGGCAGATGCCTTACAAAAAGGAAGAAGAAAAAGATGGAGTGGCCCGTGATGTATGTAGTGGGGTGCTGACAGGGCTCTGTTTTCGGACCAATACTCTGGAATGTCCTTTACCTGTCCTGAGGATATCGTGGGCTTCGCTGATGACTTGGCACTTCTAGTGTCGGGGAAGACGGGAATAGAAACTATGTCAAGAGCAGCTACTAAGCACCGACTACAGTGGGATAAAACAAAAGGTCATAAACATAGCAAACGAATGCTAAAAAAAATCAAGGGTCTCCTTAACTGCTGAACTCCTGCAACTGAAAAGGAAGCAGTTCACAATTGTTAAGTCCGTCCTACTTTTAGGTCAGTGCCCACTACGAAAACATCTGCACAAAATGGTTAATCTGAACCACTTCTTCTTCTTCTATAACCACTTCTGTTAATCTGAACAACTCTCTGATGAACCACGATCTGACTGCCTCTCATATAATCTTCCATTGTGAAGCAATTGCACGTAGTAGACACGAGCTTAGCATTACAGCAAATGAGATGCCCGTGAAGAACATGACACATAGACTCCTAGACCTAATACAGGGGCTGGATCTATTTGCATAAATGGAACATTGTGGGGAAATAAAATAGGCCACAAGGCCGTAGTATTTTTAGGGCTTACAGCCCTTGACCCACATTGGTTGATAAAAGAAATCTCAAGAGGAAACAGGGCCATTGAACAGGTGGACAAATGGATGGAACCAAAAAAAATAAAGCTGGCACCAGAAAAGACAGAAGTAGTATTGCTAACTGGACTAAAAAAACGAAACCCATCACATTCAAAATAAAAGGAGTAAAAATATCCCCAATGGTATCGCTGAAATATCTAGTTGTAACCTTGTATTGTAACCTCTCACCACAGTAGCATCCAAAGCACTGAAAACTGCAGCAGCGTTAGATAAACTAATGCCCAACGTTGGAGGATACCGCAGTAGTAAGCGAAAACTTCTTTGCTCGGTGGTTCACTCCATAATACTCTACGCAGCCCCAATTTAGGCAAAAGCTGGTAACCGTTCAATGGAAAAAGGCGCTAAGAATATGCAGTGCTTACCGAACTATCTCTAACCATAGAACTTATGGTAAAAGAGAAGGGTAGAAGTCAGTCAGATACAATGGCAGATTAAATGGCGATGCCACACAGGCCTACAAAAAGGCACAGGCGAAGGCCCGAATGTACCAGGCCTAACAAAACCAGTGGCGTCTATCCACTAAGGACCACTGGACCAGAATCCTAATCCCTGATTTGGAGCGTTGGGCAACAAGAAAACACGGTGTAATATATTTTGTCAACCAAGTTTTAGGCGGGCATGGCTGTTTCAGGAACTTTCTCCATAGCATCATCAGGAGATTGCCTTTGTATTTACTGTGGACTCACAGACAGCGCGGCGCATCCGTTTTTGAATGTGACATGTGGATACCCGAAAGGGATAAATGAAAAAATAAAACGGGACAAACGCTAGACCAATCAACAATGATTGAACTAATGATCTCGTTGCAGTACTGATGGGCAGATACATTAAGGTTGATCCAAGACATAAAGGCAATAAAAATGCTAGACGAGCGGAAAGTGAACGAAGCTGAAAGGGTGAAAAATGTTAGTACCTGAACCCCCAATCACTTTAAGTGGAAGGGGGATATAAGGGCGACACTATGCAGCAACATCTGGAAAATTATGCGAAAAGCTGTCCCAAGATGCTAGTGATATTTCAAAGGGTCCTCTTGTTTGGTTAACCGTGAGATGCTTACTACGTCTCCAATAAAAAAGGTCAGCAGAAGAAATCCACATACCACATCTGTTCAAGGACTGCCGACAACTGCTCCGCAAGAAACAGATGTACCTTGATGACCACTGCTTGAAAGAAGAGGAGTTGAAATCCTTGAATCCCAAACAGATCCTGAAATTCTTAAAGTAATCTAGACTTAAGGAGGTGCTCTAAATGGGTAAATACAACGGATTAGAGGATGAGGGTGGAATACAATCTATAAAGGTCGCAGTAAGGCCTAGGCCTCACTACGGCTACACCGCCGCGGTATTTTATCGGGTGATTTTGTGACTCAAGTAAACTAATACAAGCGGCCTCACTTGCCGTTTTTTCACGCGACTGATTTTAATAGCGTATTGTGTGTTTCTCGAGCGGTTTCGCGGTTATAGCGGTTACCGCCCGCGGGAAAACACCGTAGGGCGGCCGCGGCCTAAAAGTCACCAACGCAATCTACAATCTTTATAACTAAGGCCCAGGCCGCACTACGGTTTTCCAGCAAGCGGTTAGCCGCTATAACCGCGAAAGCGCTTAAGTAGCACACACTACGCTATCAAAAATCGGGAAAAAACCACAAGAGAGGCCCCTTGTATTAACTTACTTGACTCAAAAAATCGCACGATTAAAAACCACGTCGGTTTTCAACCGCGTGATTTTATGACTCAAGTATGTTAATATAGACTTACTTGCGAATTTTTCCGCGACTGATTTTTCCCATAGCTTACTGTGTGTTTTTCGAGCGGTTTCGCGGTTATAGCGGTTAACGCTCGCGAGAAAAAACCGTAGTGCGGCCTAGGCCTAAGATAAATATAGACAAAAGAAATAATCAACTTATATGGAATCTTTTTCAAATTATTAGTTAAGATATTGTTTGTTGTGATATGTTTAAAATGCTAATAATGTTGTAATATTCAAAGTTTCCTGTAACATAATTGAGATTGGTAATAACATTTGGTAACTTTTTGTTTTGGCAACCCTGTTTGTTTTTGTTGACATCGTGAAATTAATAACATTTTAGTTTTTCTATTTTACAGAGGAAACTAATTTTATAGCAAATACAGGGAATTATTAACAAATAAAAGATGGTAAATATGATTATCTAATTTTAATAATATTATTCAAAAGTTATTTTAAAAATTCCTAACAAGAAAGTCATTTTAAAAAAAAGAAAAGCCCCACTTTTCATTTTACGTGCCCCTTATGCCCCTTATTAATCTCTGCCCCTATTTTTAGGCTTTGAGCATTGCAAAAAAGGAGAAGTTGGCGGTTGAGATGGCACAAAGGAAATATTATGATGATCTGCAAAGAACCGGTGTGCATATTGCGACCAAACACAAGTTCGACGATTTTAATAGGTACCTTCACATGCAGCAAAAGGAATTGGATGATGAAAAGGAGGTGGACAATGCGAACGCCAATGCTGCCCTACGAGAAACATTAGTTAAACGGGATGAAAAATTGGCAATTGAAATGAACAAAATGAAACAAAACGAAATGAATGACATGAGGCTGAGACAAATTCTTCGAGAGACAAGTCCGGAATTAAAGCAACTTGATGCAAAATTGAAAGCAGCCTACCTACAAAAAGAATTAGTATTACAAATGCAAGAAAAGGAAGCTGAGAAGCTTTTAGAAAAAGAGAAGGAGAAAATAATAAACAGTAAATTAACTGAAGCCAGGGTAACTGAAGCAGAACATCTTAGAGAGCTGCGAGAGGAAAAAATCAAAGATGCCTTTAAATATAAACAGGAATTGCAAGACCAAATCATCTTTCAAGAGAGAACTCATCGGGCACAATACGAGGAGTTTCTACAAGAGAAAAAGTTTATTGATGATCTTGTTCAAAGAATTGAAGAAGAAGACCAAAGGTAATTAAAACATAATTAACTTTATTTATTTAAGACAAATTTTCATCATTTAACTTTTTAAAAATATTTAAATCAAATGAAAGAAAGTAATGCAAAGATTACACTGAATTGACCGTCAGTTCAGTGTAATTATAAATTACCACATAGTAAAAGTCAGAACCATTCTATTTAACCCTTTCGCTGCTATGGACTGCTATAGCAGTTCAATTGATTTGACGCCCAGGTACTATGGACTCATAGTAGTCCAATTAATTGGGCGGTCAGATGCTATGCACTGCTTCAGCAGTCTACAGACTTCTTGAATTAATTGTGGCTTTTTTAAACATAACAAAGAGATTAATAAATATATATGCTCTCATTGGAGCATTGCGTTGCCTTTGGGTGAAAGATTCAGGACTAGGATCTTATCGCTGGATAGATAATTATTTCACAAAATCACAAAAAATAATTGTAAACTATGCGGATAGCCATATATTTATATTTTTAATTTTTTTTTGTCCATCTTTTCTAGTATTGAATAATCTTGTCTAGTCATGTCTAATCTTGTCTAGTCTTGTCCAGTCTTGTCTAATATTGTCCAGTCTTGTCTAGTCTTGTGTCCTTCTTGTCTTTATCTAGTCTTGTCTCCTTCTTGTCTTTATCTAGCCTTGTCTCTTTCTTGCCTTGTCTATGTAGTCTACTAGATTAAAATCTACTTAATTTAATGAATTCTCTACAGTGCTAACTGAATTGGATTAGATGTATTAGATTGTGCTTCCATGGTCGACTTAATTATTATAAGTTAGTAGTCTAATTCAAGTTCAAAATGAAGTTGTTGCAACTTGAAGTTGTTGCAATATGAAGCCGCAACATGAAGTTGTCGCAACATGAAGTGGTTTCAACATAAAGTTGTCGCAACATGAAGTTGTTTCAATGTGAAATTGAAGATGAAATTTGGATTCCAGATGAAAAAATCTCTTCTCATAGTTAAAACTATATATTTTAGTCTTTGCTTTGAATAGAGATTTTGGTTATTAGTAATTTTGGCAATTTTTGCAAATTATTTTGATATTTTCGTCCAATTTTGACATAAAACAAAAGAATTTTGCAGTTTGTCCACTCACATTAACAAAAAACAAAATTCCTTGGAATAGAGATTTTCCTTTTTGAAAACCTGGCAATTTTAGAAAAATCATTTTGACGTTTTCGTTCAATTTTGACACAAAACAAAAGAATTTTGCAAGGTTTGTCCGTTCAAATGAATAAGAAAAAACATTTTGTTTCGTATAAAAATTTTGGTTTTTGAAAATTTGGCAATATTTGCAAATTAGTTTGACGTTTTCGTCGAATTTTGACACAAAACAGCAGGAATTTTGCAAGGTTTTTTTCAGGGTTTTTTGCAAGGTTTTTTCAAGGTCCATTCAAATCAACGAGATAAAACAAATTTTGTTTCGTTTTTTTTTGTTTGATTTTTGAAAATTTTGCAATATTTGCCAATTATTTTTACATTTTCGACCAATTTTGACATGAAACAAATTTATTTTGCAAATTTTGTCCACTCAAATCAACAAAAAAAACAAAATTTGCTTCAAATAGAGATTTTCGTTTTTTAAAATTTGGCAATTTTTGCAAATTATTTTCACGTTTTTGTCCAATTTTGACACAAAACAAAAGAATATTGCAAGGTTTGGCCATTCAAATTAACAAAAAAAAAAAAACAAATTCCAATAGAGATTTTGGTTTTTGAAAATTTGGCAATATTTGTCAATTATTTTGTCATTTTCGTTCAATTTTGACATAAAACAAAAGAATTTTTCAACGTGTGTCCACTCAAATCAACAAAAAAACAGATTTTGCTTGGAATAGGGATTTTGATTTTAGAAACAAATTCTTCTTGCTTCGAGTAGAGATTTTGGTTTTTGAAAATTTGGCAATATTTGCCAATTATTTTGACATTTTCGTTCAATTTTGACATAAAACAAATGAATTTTGGAAAGTTTGTCCACTCAAATCAACAAAAAAAACAAAATTTGCTTTGAATAAAGAATTTGGTTTTTGAAAATTTGGTAATTTTTGCAAATTAATTTGTCGTTTTCGTTCAATTTTGACACAAAACAAAAGAATTTGTCCAATTTGAATTGTCCATTCAAATTAACAAGAATAAAACAAATATTGTTTTGTATAAAAATTTTGGTTTTTGAAAATTTTGCAATATTTGTAAATTATTGCAAAATTAAGTTATAAAAGTATTCCCACGGGCTAGAATGTAATGTTTAGAATATTGAGCACACAATCACATCAATTCAAGAAAGTAATTCGCAGCGAAAGGTTTAATGCAAAGATTTATGTTTTAACTTTTGATACCTTTTAGACAAGAAGAGTATAAACATTGTAAAATGATTAAACTTAAAAATGAAATGGAGGCTTTCCATGTAGCACAGGAAATTTGGAAAAATAAAGAAAAAGAAAAGATTGCAGAGGAGGATAGAAACATCCAAGCATTTATCAAAGAAAAGGCAGAATTGGAAATACAAAGGTTTTTATTTTTCACACAATATTCCATTTAATAACAGTTAATATATTTTTTTTTCAGACAACGTGCAGAAACTGAAAAAGAAACGATGAAAGCCAAAATATTGGAAAATATGTCACAAGAAATTTATAAAAAAAGAGTAAGATTTAATAATTGTCAATTAATATTTGTTAATATTTATCTTTTGGTTATTTTTAGAGACAGATGGATGAAAAGAGAGAAATTATATTGCAGTTAACAGAGGAAGAGAGGAAGGAAGCTTTAGAAAAGAAGGAAATTGAGAAAAAGAAGAAGGAAGCACAAAGACGAGTGGAAATTTTAACTTCTTTAAAAACACAAATGTGGGAAAAGCAAGAGCAGCGTAGAAAGGAGGCTGAAGAGGATGAAGCATTTAAGAAAGCTGTAGATAACTATTTTCTGTTTGCAATTCCATGCTCTTTTTTCATTGTTAATTTATATTTTTTAGTTAATTGCCAAGATAGAAAACGATAATAAATTGGATTTATTGTCAAATCAGAAGAGAAGATTAAAAATGTTCCAAATTAGAAAAGATGTTGAAAATATGGTTATAGCTAGCAAAGAAAAGAAGGCTGTGGAAATGCAACAGAAGATACGTTTGCAAGAGTTGGAAGAAGAAGAATTAGCCAAACGGTATAATAGAACGTTTATTATTGATTTAAAATTAATAGCAAATTATTTATTACAAATATTAATTCAATATTTGTCGTACCCTTTTATTTAAATTTTTTTTAGGCAACTTGTGATAAACGAAGAAAGATTGAAAATGTTGAAAGAGCATACCAAAAACCTGATTGGGTTTTTGCCTCCTGGTATTTTAAAGGAGGAAGACTTGCCACATTTAAGCGAAGACGTGAAAAGAGGGCTTGGGCGTAAGTCCAACAATTGATATTTCAAATCTCAATGAGAAAAGACAAATTTATTTTGATACATGTTATTATAACAATGAAATATATTTTTTCTAAAACCTTTATTTACTGTTTATAATGTGATAATTCAAATTGTTGTAGAAAGAAATTGTGTTGTAATTTATTTTATAATAAGATTGTTAATGCTTAAAATGATGACAATAGCTTTACGAATATCTTGAAATTAAAAAGAATCTACTAAATTTCTTGTCACAATTTTGAAGTACAGTATAATCTTGATAATCGGTTGGTTAATCCGACACGTTCAGTAATCCGGCGCTCTGGGGAAACGTGTTCTTTTCTTTACGCTGCCCCGCGCCGGATATAAACCTCGCGTACAGAATTCAAGTCAAAAACAACACCATCCAGTGTTCTTAGAAAAAGGTCTGGCCAACACACCCTGCTTTGAACTCTGAAAACTTCAATGACGATTCTGACCAAGCTAACTCCACTCTACAATTGTCTTACAATCTGTACTAAGTTGTACATATTTGTTATGTATGCGTATACCTATATATACCTATTATATAGATACATATTTTATTCTTTATGAAATACAATTGTACATAAAATATGTAAAATTGTTTTGTTTTAATCCTGATAATCTGGAAATTTTTGATAATCCGGCGGTTGTCTGGTCCCATATGTGTCGGATTATCAAGATAATACTGTATCTTGTGTTATATAAAATCTACGCTTCAAACAATGTTTTTATCAATTATCTATCTTGTATATTTGAGATTTCACTTCATTGTAGATCCAATAAGAGAGATCCAAAATACGTCCTATTTTCTTGGCCTTTAAATTTATTAATTTAAAGAGACAAATTTGATGTCAATAAGTGTAAAAAAACGGATTGATGCAAATTTGGGTTCTTCCTATTGTATTTTCCATGACACTGAAGAATTTATAATTTCGTGCTCAATATTGTCTTTTAGTTGCTAGTAAAACAATGCTTTCAAATTGTCCCAAAGAAAGAAAGTGCTTTGACAGTATTCCAAACGTGAGCTGAGTTCTGTTGCTAAGAATTGTTGCTCAAGTTTTGTTTGAAAATATATACAAATCCCAGAATTTAATTTGAAACAAAATTCGTTGAAGGGACCTCATTTATATCGACATTGTAGACGTATCAGGGATAATTTTAAGAGTTACACGAATAGCATCGATTTTTTCTGTTGAAGAGCTTGCCCCAAGGTTTTCCACTTCTAGAGATATGTTTCTTACTCCAATCCATCTTGTCTCCTGGATTGCTGTTATCATTTTCTTATATTTTTGTAACTCTCTGAGCTGTGATCGTTGGGCTCCGGGTTTATTTAGTGTGCGTACATTCCATATTCCAATTACATAGCCTAAGTTTCATCGCTTCTCTAAGTCGTCTTCTTTTAATCCATCCATTCCGAGCCTGTTGTACAGGTTCCTGAACTTGCTATTTTTGCTGTGGAAGGCACTCTCACCCTCCTCTTTTATCCGGGTTTGGGACCGGCTGAATTGGGCACTGGGCTACTCAATTCACCAACTTTCCTCCACAGGCAGAGTTTAGATATACCACGAACCACTGATTTTTACATTCATCAGAGTGCAAAGACTAAGATGGGCCACTGAGAGCCATTGAGTCTGCCACTAAGAGCACTGAACGCAAAAGTGCAAAGGCAGGCGGCTGGTAGGGAGGCCGAGAAAACTGGGAGGAAGTGACCCGGGAAGACGCATACCAACTACTCGGAGTAAGAGCGTGGAGAAGAAGAGTAAAGGACAGGGAAGAGTGAAGGACAAAAATACAGGAGGCCAGGGCCCGATTTCATCTGTAGCGTCATATGAAGGGCTACGTTTGGTGTCAAAATTGTTTGAATTGTGCAACTAGACGTCGAATAGTTTGTGCACCAACCACTGGGCGATTGGCAAATCGTCTAAATTACGTTGTGTCAAGACCACCGACCAATTACTACCCAAATACTAATTTTTGTTCTTTCTTTAGCGGATTTCTCCCAATGTCCCTCCCTCTCCCAATGTGGACATCAGATTTTTTCGGCCTTCAAACACTGCTGCCATGTGGCCTATTGTATTTTTTTCACATTTTCGAAGTTCATTCATTGAATGTTGTTCTTTTACAAAGAGGAAAGTGTATGAGAGCTAAGACAGTTGCTTCCTCCTTTACAATGATAGTTCAGAATGTATCTTGTCCCATTCGTCATTTCTAATGATAGGTTTGGAAGATTTCATTTTCCCTGATATGGTAGCAGTACAATAATTGTACTGCCCCTCATTCTTGATATGGTACCATTAGTGCCCCTCATCATTGATAGTAGAGATCTATGATCTCAAGTAGAGATGAACATGGGACGATTTTCTCGTTCCAGATCCTATCCCATGGGTCGGATCCGTGTAACTCTCCCATCTCATCACATTTTCGTCCCACTGTCCCATCCCACAAACTTTTCGTCCCATCCCATCTCATTCATCCCATCTCATTCACCCCATCTCATTCATCCCATCCCGGTCGCGGATCATAAGACTTTACAGGAACTACATCGTTATCACAGAAATCTCTTGGGTTTGACATATTATGGAAAATGTTCGTATTGACACGATATGCAATTAATTATGCACGAACTAGATTTACTAAGTTACCAAAACTCGTCCCATACAAAATTGTCGTCCCATTCCATCTCAAACGTCGTTCATACCACTCGTACCATCCCATGAGACGATGGGATGGGATGGGTCGATGGGATTCCATGCTCATCTCTAAGTACAAGTATTGTACTGCCTCTTATCATTGCTTATACTAAGTTGTCGAAGGTTGCTTAGTCCCTTGTCATTGTCTATGATGTGGTACCAAGATTATATGCTCCGTATCATTGTTAGGTTCCAAAGGTTTCTGTCGTCTCTCTAGGCTTATCTGCTCGTCATATAATAATGATAATAGCCCCTTTCTCCTAGCATTTCAATGCCATAGGGTTATAGCTAAGCAAGGGTAGCTATTTTTTCAGCCTTGGCTTTTTCGATGCTGCTGCTCGTCATATACTCTCTGTAAAGATGGTACGTTAGTAGTCACATGTTTAGGCTGAAGAATGCGATAGAGGAAAAGAGAATAATCCCAGACGGTCGGGCAGAATTCAAGGAGGGTAGAGGAACAATGGATGATATATAAAGC
Organism: Phosphuga atrata; assembly: GCA_944588485.1. Taxonomy (NCBI): domain Eukaryota; kingdom Metazoa; phylum Arthropoda; class Insecta; order Coleoptera; family Silphidae; genus Phosphuga; species Phosphuga atrata. Next base: position 45,221,654 of record OX155898.1, read on the forward strand.
CTGGATCATTTAGCAAAGAATGAATTAAAAAAGGCAGGAGGAAGGGTGTGTGCATATTTGATTTCAAGACGGCGTTCGACAGAGTGGATAGGGAGAAAATGTTTCAATGAGTGAAAGAATGCGTTGTAGATGGGTGGTTGGTAGAAAGAGTGGAAGAGTTATATGTAAGAACAATAAGCAAAGTGAGAGTGGGACAGAAAGAGAGTGACTGGTTCGAGACGACAAAAGGAAGGAAGACAAGGTTGTCCCTTCAGCCCCATATTATTTGCAATATTTGTGGCAGATATGGAAAGAATGTTTAAGAAGAGGGTGAGGGTGAAGTTAAGAAGAAGCAGGAGGATGTGTGATAGATAAAGTAGGTATAGAGCCTGGCGTTCGCGGATGATATAGTGGTGGCAAAGAGCGAAGGGGAGATGAAAGAAATGATAAAAAGCCTAAGGAGGTATGTGAGGAAGAAAAACACAGAAGTGAATGTGTAGAAAACGAGTATTATAGTGTTTAGTGAGAGAAAGAGGAAGAATGAGGAGAAAGAATGGAAGTGGGAAGGGAGAATAATAGAGCGAGTAAGTAAATAGGCAACACATTGAACGATAGGGCCTAGGATACAGCGCATGTGAGACAATTATCCAGGAAAGCAAACAACATGGTGGGGTGTATGAGGGGGTTAGGAGAGAGAAAATGGGGAAGAGACATCAGAAGATGGATGATGGGGTTTGAAACTTTGATAGAGAGTATATTAAAATATGGAGCAGAAATCTGGGGCTGGAAAGAACAGGAGAGGTGGAGAGAAGGTGGCAAGAGAAATACCTGAGATGGGTGTTAGGGGTAGACAGACAAACTGCAGGATACATAGTGAGAATTACATGTAAGAGAGGCAAAAGAGGGAAATAATGTAAGAGGGGCAAACTTAGAATGAAAACGGCGAACAAAGCAACTAAGTTTGAAGATAGAATGAACGGAAAAGAAGACTGCAGGTTACTGACTGAATGCTGGAAAGAAAAAAAAGGATATAGAAATGAATGGAAGAGAGAAATATTGCTAAAGAAATGGGTACGCGAGTAAGGAAATAGAGAGACAAAGAGCGGAAGGCAAGTGGATGAATGGGGAGACGAGCAAAAAAGACAAGGACGTAGGCATGCAGGAAAGAAGAGAAAGAATAAGGGAATTCAAATACAATATTAAGTTTGAGAGCTTTGTGATAGATGGGATTCCGAGTAAAAGTGAGTGTGAAAGAAAGGAAGATAATGGCGAGGTTCAGATGTGGAAACGAGGAGAGAGAAAATAGATATTGGATGGAAGAAGAAAAAAGAATGTGTACGATGTGTTAAGAGGAGAGAGAGAGAGAGACAGTGGAGCATATGTGGAATGAATGTGTAGAGTGAGTAGTGATGTGTAGAATGTGTAGATATGTGACTGAATGAAGATGGAAGAGAGATACAGTGGGTGAAAGAAGTATGGAGGAGGAGGGTAGGGTTGGATAGGGAAAAGAAGGAGCAGAACAAGAGAAGTTGGTTTTTATTAAATGTAAAGACAGGGATCCTGAGTAAAAATGGCACATTATGTTTATCAAATGTAAAGACAGGGATCGTGGAATCCCGTAGGCGAAAGAAAGATTTTTACTACTATTAGTAGTCACATGTTTTATTGGAACAAATACGGTCGACATCGCTCTCGGATTAAACCCGGGACTTCAGATTCTTTAACTATATCGTTTCTTGTTGATTTGTGAAAGCTATTTCATAGCTTTTAAATTGTGTAAACAATAATCTTCTTCTTTTGGCACTACAGCCCTAAATGGGCTTTGGCCTAGCCTCTCCTCCACTTGTGTTTTTGTGTCTTGATCTTACACAAGTGTAGTGAGCCTTAGTTTTTAACGTGGGTGTCGAGTCACTATTGGGGTTTTTTAATAATAAAACTGACATAATGAGAGAAGATTGTTGATAAATAATGTATGAACTATGCTTTTAAGCTTTTCCCCATATATCATTTTATGCATCGCCCGGTATATGCTGCATGTGTTAGCGAAACTACAAAAACAAATTATAGTGGCCCTTGAGTAGATTAAGTTGGTAACACAATTTGTTGTAAAATTAAAAAAAAATCTTTTCATAGAATACAAATATAGACATAAATATAAATTATTTCAATTAATCAATCAAAACCAACTTTAATAATTTGATTTTGGATTATACTGTTGTGCGATTCAAAAAACCATCAAAAGAGATTATATGTTGGCAATAGATTTTTATATTATTGTCGTTGGCAACAGCTTTGACTGTTCTGTATAAATGTCAACGTGATTCGCAGTTCGAAAAAAATAGATTTGTTTTAATAAATCTAATTATAATAAATAAATTGTTGTAATTTGTTTAGGAACTCCACGACAAACAATCTTACAGGACAAATTCATTCGCAGTTCGGTTGCATTCTGACATTTGAATTTGTCAAGAACATTTTTTAAAATAGATTGCATCGATTGCATTACAAACTAACTTGATTTCAGTGTCGGTTCAAATATTTGAATTTAATAAAGTGTTTCTACTCAATACGGATTTAATACAGTACATAATGTTTGCGGATCCTCATCGTCGACCGAAAATATTCCTAGTTGCATCCTCGTTTCTGTGTACCATTAACTTTGAATGCATGCGGTTTTGTTTTTATTTGGTTATATACAATTGTTGGATATGGATGTTACAAAATGGAGTAATCAACTTGACATGGAGATAGATACACACAGAGACAAAATAAGGTAATTACCGGTTCAATCACAATGTTATACAATTCTTATAAATAAAATATTTTACAGGTTTATTTATAACTAGGGTTGCTTCTAACACGTCTTTTTAAAGTGAACATGTTCTCTTTTCTTACAATTATTTCTTGTTCTCTATATTTTTTTACATGCACTCGAATTGTTCTCTTTTTTCTAATTTTATCAGTGACCATGAGTTATAAAATTATTAGTTTGAAATTTAATTTTAATCATGTATTGCATATGTTTATGGAAAGTGTATAGAACTATTTTGATTTGATTTTAAGAATTCTATCTAGGGCTTCACACGAGAACGATATTTTTCTCGACTCGTCTCGTCTCGTAAAAGCGAGACGTGACCGTATGTGGTCTCGCCCTCGTGAGAGCGAGAGCATATGTGGTCTCGCTATCGCGAGACACGAGGGCGTATGTAGTCTCGCTCTTGCGTGACACGAGAGAATCGTTCAAACTCATTCAAACTTCTTCAATATTTGACTCTGTTACGGGCAATCACGCATTTATTATTACAACGCATTTACCATAGAATTAATGATTACCTCGTTTTGGACTATTTTAACAATAAGTTCTAGCAAGAACGATATTTGACGATGAGATGAGACGAGACGAGAGAAACGGTTACGGGAGCGAGAGCGAGACGAGACAAACGGTTTCTAGAGCGAGAACAAGACTGAGACGAGAGTAATTTTTTTTACAAGTAACGAAAGCGAGACGAGATTTTTGAAACTCTCGCCCTATCTCGTTCTGTGTGAAGCCCTAATTCTGTCGAAAAAACAGTTCCATTATTTAGCTAATTGTGCAGTACTGCTATCCAAAATACTAGCGAATATATTGAAATGTTAATTAAAAGAGAAAAGAAACCTTTCTTCTCCAAGTTAGTTTAACACATTAATTGAAATGTTCTCTACAACATTTAATGTTTAAATGTTAAACCCATGTCATGAACAATGTAATCGAAAGAACTCATATTTGCACCAATTGGAATGAAGGTAATTTGTGGCACATTATCATGGAAACTCTAAAGCTGCGGTAACATGAGGCTGGTTTACCAGCCGGTGGTCGCTGCTTGCTGCTAACAGCCAGTTAAGCAGCACCATGTGAACTGTAATGTCCGCTGGTGCTAGCAGCAGCGGAGCGATTTCAGAAGCGGCTGGTGAAGTTGAGACGGTTCAATTTTACTAGCGCTGCTGGCCCATGTCACGTGACGTTCCCGCTATTACTAGCCTTGTGTGAACCGCACTGAACAGTCGGCAGCGCTGCAGCCTCTGATAAAAGATAACTTCATCACTTGAGTTGTTGTTGATTATTTTGTTTCAGTTGTTTACATTTAATTTTATTAATTTGAATTTTTTAATTACTAATAGTAGTGTAATTAAAATAAAATGGAACCAAAAAGTAAAGATATTGATGTGAAGTGGAATTCAAATCAAATAATAATTTTCTTTAGAATATGTCACAAATATGATTGACATGTTTGTGGGATGCAACTTCACCGTCTTATTTAAAAATATTGCTTATTAAAGGTGAAACTAATTGTAGGAGCTCTTCAAAACGGACATTCTTCATATATTGAAGAAAGAGCAAGGGTCCTCGGCCCTTAACTCTATCATTAGCCTCGATGAAGCTCCAAGTATGTTTCTTCTTTCGATCCAATCTCGAAGTCATTTGCTTTTTTTTTAAACATTTAAATTCAATAATACATGCTCACCTATAGCAGACAATTGCCTTCTTAACAATTTCTTTAACACTTCTTTCCTATGTAAAGACATTTTGTAGGAAACAGTGACCAAAATATATAAAACTGATTCAAAACATCGCTGCTGCCAGACCAGCCGCTGCTGTTTGCACAACACTGTGTGAACCCTCCCGTATGCTGGTTGCTGTCGCTGCTAACCAGCCACTGCTGGCTAGCAGCGACCCAGCCTGGTAAACCAGCCTCATGTGACCGCAGCTTAAGACACTACATTTTTAATCATAATATTTTTTTCATTCAAATTTAAATCAAAGTTATAACCAATAGTCCATTTTTTTAAGAATGCAGTAACTAGAAACCTGATTTACACTATGACAAAAATTCAATCTAGTTACAAAATTTGGCGCTAAATTCAAAAATTATTACTTGAATATAAAATTGGTAATTTATTAATGATTTCATTGAATATCTATTAAAAACACCAAATGGCAACAATCGTAATAAAATACAAACAAATAAATGGAGAAAAACGCAAAAATCTAAATGATACAAACAGATGTCAATAGGGAATATGCATGAAATTTAAATTTAGTTAAAATATTTTTTTTCCGGGTCTTTATTGACCGGACATTTGAACTAAATAATTATTTTGGTAGTTAATATCTTTTTAAATACTAAAAAGCAAATTAAGCGAGGGAAATTCAAATTTGTAAAACGCAACACTATTGGTTAAAGCGAAAGTGACGTAACATACCATATAAATAAGTCCTTATTTTTTACATTTGTATGTCATTGTAGTCTTTTCGTTAGAAAACAAACGTCAAAAACGTCAAGTTAAAAATGAATACAGCTGGAGTAAACAATGGACTGAACTGTCAGTGTTAATTGACGTCATCAAGATGTCGAAAATGGCGGCCTTTAAACAGCTCAATTTTTTTTTCAATTTTAAATATTTTTTAATTACAGCATTTTTAAGCAGTATTTATATTTTTTACTATGTTATAACGGTGTAAACAGTGAATTAAAATTTGCATATTCCCTATTATGAAATGACAACGAACTGCTCAACATGCATTGGCGTACCAAAAAAATATACTTTTTTATTATTCTATATTCGGATTTAATTATTGTTTTTATCTTTAAATTTAAAATTGAATATTAAATTATATATATATATATATATATATATATATATATATATATATATATATATATATATATATATATATAAAACAATATTGTATAATATAGTACTTAAATTCTACGCCTGTGACTGCAAAAGTATGTGAAAAGAGAGAGATGAGTAGATAAAAGGTTGAGAAATATCGTCGGTGTGAACTTCTCCTCGTTTAAACCAATCAGAGAACAAGGTCAAATAAGCCCTATCTTCCATGTACTGCATTCTTAAAAAAATGGACTATAGGCATATATAATGATGACATTTTAGCTACTTTGTATAAAATACATAAATCTGAGCGGAGAAACAAAAGAGAGACGATTTTAAGTTTGAACTTAAAATGTTCTATTTTCTCGTGATCAACAGTTGACAACCCTATTTGTAACCCTCTGTCTTAAAATAAATGTCCGCTTTCCATATTTCCTGATACTTAACGTTATCTCGAAATTTCAATTGCATTTTTGTAATATATCAAGTGAATTACCGTCAAAATTGGCATTTGTATGTTTTCAAAAAGTTTGAACACGTCAGCTCAACTTTTGGGTAGTTATTTAAAAATCACACATTGTTTTAAATGTAAAATACCAGTCTGGCCACATAATGAACGGTGGAGAAGTTTCTGATGCATCAAAAGGAATAAGGCCTAATTAAAGCAGAAAACGCGTCAAAATGTGTACCATTTCTAGAAGCAAATGTAGGTTCATAAACCTAAATGGTCAACTTAAACTTGGATCAGTAAAGGATGCAACCGCTCAATATTCTATATCGCAGATGACGAAGTCGAATTTGACATCGACGAAAACAATCTTTACTTGAAGGATCAGATAAGTGCAAATGTAAATCGACGGTCCATACGCACATAAAGACATGTGAAAAATGAGATTTTTTTTATTGCACAATTGGGTTGTTGAATAAAAAAAATTATAGATTTTTTTATGTATTTAAAATATATAAAATACATATTTAAAATTATTTTAAAAAATCTATAATTTTTTTTCAACAACCCAATTGTGCAATCAAAAAATGCTATTTTGGACTTGTCTGTCTATGTACGTAGGGACCGTCGAAATTCTCGTAAATTCGGAAGAGTCGACAGGACACGAAAAATCGTAGTTATAGGAAAGATTCAGAAGATACCCATTCATCGTCGCAGAAATATTCACTTGCAACATCACTTGTACATGCTATTAGAATTTCAAGAAGTACAATTCATAGAAGCATTAAATTCATTCAACTTCTTAAGAATAATAAGGCAGCTGGAGGAGACTCTATCGTTGCTGAACTGTGAAAAGGTGCTGGAAACAATGCCGTGGGCAAGCTAACCGAGATCATCCACGACATCTGGGAAACCGATAAATTACCACCCGATTGGAAATCAGCTCTGATCCATCCGCTTCACAAAAAGGGAGATTTTACTGATCTAAACAACTACCGTGGAATTTCTCTCGCCCCGGTAACATACAAGATTCTCTCCAAGGCTTTACAAGTACTTGTATACTCCAAGATGAGAAACCGCAAGGTGGTCGTCACCTTTGTTGATTTTAGGAAGGTCTACGATTTCATTGATAGAGAAACGCTTAACAAAGTACTACAGGAACTAGGGCTAGACAACAAACCCCGCAGACTCATCCTGGAAACCTTGACCAACACCCATTCCAAGGTTAAATTTAGAGGCGAGATCTCAGAAAGCTTCGAAATAAAAACTTTAGTGAGACAAGGAGACTTTTCCCACTTCTCTTCAACTGTGTCCTTGAAAAGGTTATGAGAGAATGGCGCAAGTAACTGATCAACCTGGGTGTTCAGAGTGGTATCCACCTGGGACGTAAGAACGATGGACTGGTTGTAGATTGCCTGACCTTTGCAGATGACATGGCACTGATTTTCTTGAGATGGCAACAATGCAGGTAAATTGCCTCAGAAAAGAGGCTGCCAAAGTAGGTCTGCAAGTGTCGCTGTCTTTGCAAAGAAAAGAAGGGTAGCTATTGCCACGTTGCAAGATTTCCACCAAACCGACTAACTAACCGTCTCTTCACCTTCTGGCAAAACAAGAAGGTTTGTACCACTTGGTTGACAGATACCGAGACGGATATTAAAGAACTGAGAATAGCCGATCTCCAAAACAGACAGTCTGTGAGACGCCCCTGAAGGATTTCAGGAAAAACCCCGATGAAAAGCTACTCCCTGGACAGAAGAGAAAGGATTTACACCGGCAGAAGATGCCACAATACTGGGCAAAGATCAAAGCCCAACAGTTGAACAAGCGTAGTCCAAAGTAGGCCTATTCGAAACTAGAAGAAGAAGGAGCATTAAATCTGGATCGATTAAACCTTATTCAAGCGCAGTAAATGCGTTCCTTACAGGCTGTAGCAAATTCCAGCATTTGGAATATTTCTTGGCAATGCTTGATTAGGGAAGTATCGCTGCTGGTATACACATTTTTAGGATATGAAAAACTTCATTGTTGTTGGTTTCACTAGAAATGGTTTTATTTAAAGAAAACATTGAACAAGTAAGTACTCGCGATGAGTTGAAGTCTCATCAAAATTTCAAATGTAAGAGGTTCATCACGAGGGTAATGGTTTTGGCCGATGTTGATCTTCCACGATGGGACAATTCCTATAATCAATGGTTTGATGGGAAATTAGGCTTTTGGCCATTTATTAAACAAGAACCTGGCAAACGTGTAAAAACCGTCGAGTTGGGACTCTAGAAACCAAAGAAGTCTGTGAACAAAACCAAATAAAAAAACCTTTTGGTGGATAAATTTCTCCCTATAATTGAAGCTAAATGGCCTTGGTCTAAAAGTACACCTATTTTCATTCAACAGGACTAACTCCAAACTGCATTTTGACAAGAACTATAAGCAGTTCAATGAAACTTTTAGCGCATTAAATTTAGCTGATACTCCAATAAACGTAATGTGCTAAAGCCCTCACAGTCCCGACACCAAATGTGCTTGATTTCGATTTTTTTTAATGCCATTCAGTCGCTGCAATACCAAACTGTCGATGAACTTATTGATTCCATCACTGATGATTTTAATGAACTGATTGTGAGTCGTGATACACTTAACAATGTCTTCATATCACATCAGCAGTGCATGATAGAAATAATGAAAGAAAATTGCGGCAACGGTTATAAGTTGCCCCATTTAGGCAAAGACAAATTGCTTCGACAGCTAGTACTTTGCCTTAAATGTAATATGGAGCTCGGCATATCGACTCAGGTAAAGATTAGCAATTAATACCTACTACTGAGGGATGGTTGTGTGACCCTGGGTACGATAATAATCTTTCTCGTTATGTTAAATTGTTATATAAGATGTTTCATTGTAAGTAGGAAATATATTTTGATCCATAGATTTCACTCCTATAAAACTTTTTATTTGAAAACGGACACTTATTTTGGGATTTTAAGTTTCACCAAATCAGACACTTAATATTATGCGTCAGAGGTAGTATTAAAATTATATTAATTTCAAATGTTTTAAAATTATGTATGTTTGACTCTCATGCTCTACCGACTGAGCTTGCCGGACTTTCAAAAATATATGGCCCCTTATATTACTAATTAAAAGACTAGAATTTACGTACCTAGTCTAATCTAGCATCTACAAACTCTTTACAGCTTTACTAATTTGTAGTCAATAACTAACTACCTAATCCAATCTAGCTTCTAGAAATTCGCAAACTTTACTAACTTGAAAGAACCATCCAACTAGTCTAATTCAGCTTTTTCAAACTCGCAAATTTTACTAATCCGTTTGCGCAAATTAGCTTACATTTAATTAGTTACGTTACCATTAGTAAGGCCTAGGCCGCACTACGCTTAAGCCGCGGTTTTTAATCGCGTGATTTTGTGACTCAAGTAAGCTAATACAAGCGGCCTCACTTGCGTTTTTTTCCCGTGACTGTTTTTTTCCCATAACGTACTGTATGTTTCTCGAGCGGTTTCGCGGTTGTAGCGGTTACCGCTCGCGGGAAAAAAACGTATTGCGGCCTCGGCCTAACTAAATCAAAAACTTTACTCTAAATAAAAAGTATATATATTTTTTTTACTCTAAATAAAAAACTTTACGTATGTATTTTAGACAATTTAAACTATAGGTCGCGACCTAAAAGTGGGTCGCGATAAATTTTTATTGGGTCATGAAACAGAACTGTTTTCATAGAGATACAAAGTGAAATAAAAACAAACAATAAATGGCCAAAATAAAGGTGACCTATGGGTCCTACTTTCCTTTCTATTTGGGTTAGGTTAAACCACTGGTGCCCAACTTAAAAATTGAGTGTATTACCTTTACGCGCGGTTGAAGTAAAATTTATTTGATGATTATTTATATCCAGGGGTGGGCTGGAGCCGGCTCGGTCCGGCTCGCGCGAGCCGGTTGTTAAACTATTTGAAACTCGGCGAGCCGCTTGTCAAATTAATAAACTTGTTAAGTTAAGTTAATAGTATGTTTATGCAAAATATGCACATCGCGCCGATGTCAAACATATCATGTGCGCAACAAACTATACACTTCATGTGCGTACGTAAAATGGATTTCATAAAAATTATTTACAAAGAAATCTCATAGAATCTCTGTTCAGATGGTGCTTCGACAATGTTAGAACGAAAATCTGGAGTAGCCACAAAATTAACTGAAATGTGTCCAAATATAATCGTGTGGCATAATAGTGTGGATAATGATGATAACAATGGCACTGATAACTATGAAAAATGTGTGCAGCTCTTTGAGATTTTAGATCCTTCTACCTGGTTATTAAATAAAATTGTGTCACCATGGCTAGAAGGTGAAGAAATGGTTATGTTATGTAGATGTTAATGATTTTCGTGACTTTATAGACGCAAACATACAACTGAAAAATGTTCAGTTACCTAATTCAATTTTAAGGGCTAAAAAATAGCAGGTACAATTGCTATTAGCAGTTCAGAAGCTGAATTATACTGTACAAAAACAAAAGAAGACAATGTACTCATTTGACGTTTTTTTTTTCTTCGAAATAATAGCGAACCGGTTGTTCAAAATTTGGCAGCCCACCCCTGTTTATATCGTGTTGATTTTGAAGATTTTGATAATATTAAATAGTAACATTTGTATCTTTTCTTCAAAGATTATAATTTCTAGGAAATTATTGTATATATATCAAATACAATATATATATATATATATATATATATATATATATATATATATATATATATATATATATATATATATATATATATATATATATATATATATGTTCCGTCGTGTAGCTAATATATAAAATAACGTGTAATAATACAATGATTCTTAATTATTGGTTAGATAATAATTTTATTTTGTTTTAATAATTCACAGACGAAAACCGTTACGTCTGCTAGACAGCCATATAAATAATCTATTTATGGCTTTAAAAACGTGCATTTAACACCTTTTATTTTATTTAAATTTTAAATACATTTAGTTGTTTTTCGATTTATTTATGTCTGGAAATTTCCAAGCCTTATGTAGCTTATCCTCCTGTCTAGGCCACATTGTTGGATACTTAAGTTATTTGCTAGTTTTTAATCTACTTATAATTATAAATGTATTGTGTAGATATTTTCCTAGTAATGTTTTTTTTTTGGGTCTTTTTGTTGATCCGCTTATAGCCATAAATTGCATACCAAAATTATCTGAAGGGATAGGTTTATATATCGTTTCAATCTTATAATCTGTGTAAATATTTGTAAATGTTCGGCCCATCCAGGTAGAAAGTCTTGCATCTTTCTCCCCTTCCCTGCATAGTTTCCGAAGTGCAGGATTTGTAATTATCCCGCCTTCTAATCACTTTCCTACGTTACTATTCGTTGCCGAATTTCCTACCCCTGATTTTCCTACCTTTTAGTTTTAACGCCTAGATCTTATTTTAGCATAAAAAAGGTTTGTGTCATCTGTTCATAAGCAGTCCAGTTGAGAGTTTCAGTTCTATCACTTCTATGTTAAGTTAAGTTTTGTGAGTTAAATTTGTTTAAAGTTAAGTTTTATACTTTGTAGCGCCAGCCGCATTTCAAATACACTTGTATCTCCTTGTTATATTCTTAACTCAATTCACCCAATCACTTAATTCTTTCTCCTATATCATAAGACATTTTTGGTGGAAATATAACATTAATTTGCACGTAACATCATAACTCGCGGTAAACCAAACGCGAGTCGCCACATTGGTCCTTCGAACCGGATCGCTTAAAATTACGTAGCGTTCCAGTGTTAACTTTGATTATTACATTCGAGTCAGTGCGTACTCATCGTTTAAGGAATTAAGTGAAACATAGTTTTTTAATCATCGCTCAGTGCACGTGGTCACCATCAACTATTATCCAGTACCCGTTGGAAATCATCTGTTCCTGTTCAACGACCATCACTTGTTGGAAAACTGCATCGTCTGTTCCTGTGCAGCGCCCAGTATCCTGCATCATTATTTGGTTCTGCAATTATCTTCCAGTTGGTCAAGTAAGTCAATTGGCTACCTATAATTTTTTCCTATCATATTTTCACAATTTGTATTGCCTATATCTCTTTATATTTTTTCTTTTTGTACTATTTTTCATTAATTTGCTTTAATTATTCTCATAATATGGCTGATGAACAAATAAAGGCATTAACGACTAAGCGCGCCGGTGCCAAACGATCTTTAACCGCGTACTCCAATTTTTTAAATAAATTCAATCCGGAATCAGATATTCTTGTTCTTGAAAAAAGATTTCGTGAAATAGAGCAAATTCGCAATAAATTCGGATCATATCAAGACGAGCTTGAAGGATTGCTCGACGAATCAGAGGCTCTTTTTGCACATCGCGAAGAGTTTGAAGACGTTTACTTCAGCGCCTTTGGTACTGCCACTAAACTTCTAGAGCAATACTCTAAAAATTATTCTCCACCTGCTATTACAACGGAAACTAATAATTCTACAGATTTATTGAATTCGACTCAAACTCATTTAGAAACTCCAACTCGCGACTCGGAATCGATTAATCCACAACAGCAGGGGCAACAACCCGTTAATGATAATAATGTACCTTCTCAACAAGGAAGTACACAAAATTTAGACGCTCTCAGTCAGCAACTTTTATTGTCTCAATTATCCAAAAACTCTCTTGATAATTTTCATTTATCATCCTTGCCTACAATTCAGTTGCCAACATTCAGTGGATCCTATGATACTTGGTTAGGCTTTCATGATTTATTTAACTCGCTTGTTCACAAGGATCTTAAAATTCCTCCTGTGAAAAAATTATTCTACTTAAAAGGATGTTTAAAAGGTGAAGCAGCCGATATTATTTCAACTATTGAATCCTCAGACGAAAATTACATTGTAGCTTGGGATCTTTTAAAGGAAAGATATGATGATCGGAAACACATACGTGATTGTCACATTAAAGCTCTTGTAGATATGTCATCCATATCAAAAGACTATTCTTTTCGTGCATTTTTAGATTGCCTTCAAAAACATTTACGCGCTCTTCAAGCGCTGGGAGAACCCATAAATTCATGGGACTCCATATTAATTGTATTATTACGGGAAAAACTTGATTCTTCCGCTCGCGACCGATGGGAAGATTGCAGTAGTGGTATTGCGCACCCTACCTTAAATAATTTAATAGATTTTCTAAAAAGGCGTGCGCAGGTAGAAGGACTTAGAGTTCAGACTCCGAAACCTGCACCCGTAAAACCTAATACTAATATTCGATCTAATACTCGTTTACAACAAACCTTTGCTGCTGCCACTCAGGAGCAGTCTTGTGTATACTGCGATGAAACTAATCATCTAGTTTGCAAATGCAGCCAATTTGCGGCTTTAGATCCTCATGCCCGTTACGAGGCATCGAGAAAGGGTGGTTGGTGTACTAATTGTCTTAAAAAGGGACATAGGGCCTCCAAATGTATCTCTCAATCTTGTCGAAATTGCAAACAAAAACATCATACTCTTTTACATTTTGAAAAAACAAATAATTGTTCTAATCAGCCAGCAAACTCTCAAGTTTCTTCGCATTTTGTGTCTAATAATACTAGCTTGCAAACTCAAGTAAGCTCACATGCTTTACTGGCTACTGCCTTGGTTGACATGGTAAATCATCAAGGAAAAACTAAAACCATTCGTGTATTTTTAGATGCAGGTTCTCAGGCACATTTCATAACTGAAAAAATTGTAAATTTTTTGAATCTAATTAAAAAACCAGCTAATATTTATGTTACTGGAATTGATAATACCTCCACTAGCGTAAAGCATTCTGCTCGTGCGACATTGCAATCCCGATGCAATAATTACAGGGAATCTGCTGAATTTTTAATCGTACCTAAAATTAGTCAGGCGATACCGTCTATCACTATTGATCAAGTAGGTCTCGACATACCTAAAAATATTAAATTAGCTGATCCCGAATTCTTTAAGTCTTCAAAGGTTGACGCTTTGATCGGCGTTAAATTATTTTATAAATTGCTTGTTGTAGGACAAATATCATTAAAAAATCACCCCAATGCAATTCTCCAAAAAACTCAGCTAGGTTGGGTTGTCGCGGGTGAAATCAGTACGCATTTTCAACCTTCGCTCGTATCTTGCCATATTTCTATACATTCAGATCCTACTGATGTAAATTTAACCCGTTTTTGGGAGCTTGAAGAACTGTCAACAACTTCTGTTTTATCCCCTGAGGAAAAGGCTTGTGAAGAACATTACGCTCATAATATCATCGAAAAATACAGCTCCTTCGATAAGCTACAGAGAGTTGTGGCATATATTCTGCGCTTTGTTCATAATACCAAGAAACTCAGCTCACAGCGTGAACTCGGTCCACTACTCACTCGTGAACTTACGTTAGCTCACGATCTGATTATACGTTTAGTCCAGTCCAATTACTTTAAAAAAGAAATTGAATCAATCAAAAGTGGGGAGCCACTTCCTTTATCTAGCAAGTTAATTCCATTAAATCCAATTATAAATGAAAACGGTATTTTACGTGTTGGAGGTAGGCTCGCTCATTCTTCTATTGCTGCAGAGCAGCGTCACCCAATTTTGCTACCTGCTCAACACCATGTGACTAAGCTAATTATAGAAGCTGAGCATTCGCGACTTAAACACGCCGGTATGCAGGCAACTTTATACTCTGTTCGTCAAACTTACTGGCCTCTAAATGGCCGCAACATCACGCGTAGCTTAATTCGTAAATGCATACCCTGTTTCCATGCGAAACCGCGCCTTGCCGATCACCCAATGGGAATTCTTCCCATTCAGCGAGTCACTTCCTCGCGACCTTTCTTGCATGTTGGAGTTGACTATTGCGGACCCTTTTATATTAAAGAAAAACGTCATCGCAATCGCGGCCGCGTAAAGGTTTACGTGGCAGTATACGTATGCATGTGCACAAAGGCTGTTCATTTGGAGCTTGTCAGTGATCTTACCACTGAAGCCTTTATAGCCAGCCTCAAACGGCTTTTTTCAAGACGAGGAATAGCAGTAGAAATTCATTCCGATAATGCTACTAACTTTGTCGGAGCTAAAAATGAGCTTAACGGGCTCTATGATTTATTTAATCCTAAAGCTCATCAAAATACCATAATTAACTTTTGTAGCGCAAAAAAGATTAATTGGCACCTTATCCCTCCCCAAGCTCCGCACTTTGGTGGAATCTGGGAAGCAGCAGTTAAATCATTCAAGCATCATTTAATTAGGACCGTGGGTGATACCTTACTAACCTTTGAACAATTAGAAACATACATCATTGAGATAGAAGCAATACTAAATTCAAGACCCATTTCTCCTATGTCATCTGATCCCAATGACCTTCTTCCTTTGACTCCAGCCCATTTCCTCACAGGTAGTCCGTTGACATCTTTTCCACAGGTCGATTTCACAGACGCCCCAATCAATCGTCTGTCAGCTTGGCAGCACGCTCAGCAGCTCAAGCAACATTTTTGGATACGGTGGCATAAAGAATATCTCCATCAGCTCATGAAATTCCGTGGATCACAGCGCGAGTCAACGAATATCAAGGTTGGAACTTGTACTCATCTTTGAAGAAAATTTACGCCCGCTACAGTGGGCTCTTGGACGCATCACGGCCATTCACCCCGGAAAGGATGGAATTGTAAGAGTAGTCACGCTGAGGACCAAAGCGGGCGAATATGACCGCTGCGTTAAGAAACTTTGCCCACTTCCAATCGATGAAGAAGACAACGACTTCACTCCACTAGCTTGAACCAAACGGTTCAATGGGGGCGGCATGTTCCGTCGTGTAGCTAATATATAAAATAACGTGTAATAATACAATGATTCTTAATTATTGGTTAGATAATAATTTTATTTTGTTTTAATAATTCACAGACGAAAACCGTTACGTCTGCTAGACAGCCATATAAATAATCTATTTATGGCTTTAAAAACGTGCATTTAACACCTTTTATTTTATTTAAATTTTAAATACATTTAGTTGTTTTTCGATTTATTTATGTCTGGAAATTTCCAAGCCTTATGTAGCTTATCCTCCTGTCTAGGCCACATTGTTGGATACTTAAGTTATTTGCTAGTTTTTAATCTACTTATAATTATAAATGTATTGTGTAGATATTTTCCTAGTAATGTTTTTTTTTGGGTCTTTTTGTTGATCCGCTTATAGCCATAAATTGCATACCAAAATTATCTGAAGGGATAGGTTTATATATCGTTTCAATCTTATAATCTGTGTAAATATTTGTAAATGTTCGGCCCATCCAGGTAGAAAGTCTTGCACCTTTCTCCCCTTCCCTGCATAGTTTCCGAAGTGCAGGATTTGTAATTATCCCGCCTTCTAATCACTTTCCTACGTTACTATTCGTTGCCGAATTTCCTACCCCTGATTTTCCTACCTTTTAGTTTTAACGCCTAGATCTTATTTTAGCATAAAAAAGGTTTGTGTCATCTGTTCATAAGCAGTCCAGTTGAGAGTTTCAGTTCTATCACTTCTATGTTAAGTTAAGTTTTGTGAGTTAAATTTGTTTAAAGTTAAGTTTTATACTTTGTAGCGCCAGCCGCATTTCAAATACACTTGTATCTCCTTGTTATATTCTTAACTCAATTCACCCAATCACTTAATTCTTTCTCCTATATCATAAGACATTTTTGGTGGAAATATAACATTAATTTGCACGTAACATCATAACTCGCGGTAAACCAACCGCGAGTCGCCACAATATATATATATATATATTGATCAAATACAAAATGTATTTGATCAGGATTTTTTTTTTTGGGGGAAATCACAGGGTTATGTAGAGCGAAAAAACTTTCTTAATGTAATTCAATGTCAGTCGTGGTGTTTGCCAGTGAAGTAGTTGTTCTTAAGAAAGTTTGTTATAGAAAGATTAGTTATACAAATGATGTCAACTTTGTTGATATTGTATACAATAATTATCTAGAAATTATAATCTTTGAAGAAAATATACAAATGTTACTATTTAATTTCTTTGATGGTTGAGGTACGAATTACTAAAAAGATTACTCTTAAAGTAAATATGTCTTACTAAAATTTAGTTTTATTTGTTGATAACATAATTTAGTGAGTAATAAAAAAACATATTTGCATCACAAATTAGTTAATATTGCTAAAAGCATACTTACTACATTAGAGATAATCGTATAAACTTATGAATATATTCAACCTTTCCGGAGCTCTATAACACAATTGAGTCTTTTTAGGATTACCAAAACAAATCTCATTTGAAATTTGCTAGACATTGGTAGCCAAGTAAGTGGTTTACAAATTAATATTGATGAAAAGCAAAGCTGCACTGAGGAGAGATAAATCTCGAAACGCCTCTGCAGATGGCTATCCACTTACGCTAATAGAAAGACATGATCTTAAAAAAACAATGTTATTTTTATGGTTTTCGTTGAGTGCCACAAATGTGGACTGAAAGCTTGTAAATGGCTGGCAAATTTCACATAAGATTTGTTTTGGTTGTCCTAAAAAGACTCAATTGTGTTATAGAGCTTCGGAACGGTAGAATATATTTATATATTCAGGCTGAATATATTATATAATCAGACGTTATTAAGTTTATACAAATAATTTAATTCAAATATTATCTGAGATTTAATAATAATAATAAATAAATCTTTATTGACAAATAGGAAAACCCTAATATACATTACAAAAGGGAATAAAAAAAACTTAAACACTGATACTTATAAATTAGTAGATTATTACTACCGATACATACATATTTATATTAACATCAAGCTTAATTATGGATATTATGTACTTATGAAAGATACAGTTCCAATAAAATATTAAATTTAAAAAAGCAACATATACTACAACACATTATTAGTAAGAATTCTTCAGAACTAATGTTTTATTTGATGCGATAGATGTTTTTCAACAACTGTTTTTTAAGAATGGTTAACGATGAACTGGATTTAACTATGCATGGTAATTTATTGTACATAGAAAAGACTTTAAAAAACAAAGAATTCATGGTACTACTTCTATTCGTTCTGCATATATACAAGTTGGCGTTATTTCTTGTGGCATAATTATGAACGAGTGAATTTAAAATAATAAATTCACGAAAGTATGATGATGCTAAATTATTCAGTATTTTATATATGAAGATCATTGTTAAGTAATATAACCATTGGTGAACTGATAGCCACTGTAATGTTTGCGACATGATTTCTATTGTAGTGTATCTATTTGCTTTTAAAACAATGCGCATGCCTCGATTTTGAAGTTTTTGTAATTGTGATGTTTGATTTAAATTAAAAAGGAAAATAATTGAAGGACAGTAGTCAAAATGAGATTTGATAATAGCATTTTAAATGTAATTTTTGTCTGAGTGGATAAATTTCTAGAAATTCTTGCAAAGAAATTTAGATATTTTATCTAAAACTTTAGGTTTTTAGATATTTTTCTGCATAAATAATCGCAATGGTTCTCAAAAAGTAATATATTATCTAACTGGAATCCTAGATATTTAATATACGACACAATTTCAATTTTTTCATTATCAATTTGTAGATTTATTACATTCAAATCAAGAGTGCTTAACTTATATTTGGTTGTTATGATCATTCCTTTAGTTTTCACTGTATTTAATTTCAATTTATTTGCCATGAGATATTCATTAACCTCCTCAAGTGCAGCATTCATTTTCTCAATGGCTTTATACCGGGTGGTCCATTTAAGTGAAGACATGGAAATATCTCTAAAAATAAACATATTACAAACTAATAACCCAGATGAAAAGTTAATATTTCACAGGGGGGCATTCACTGATAATAATTTTAGACCCACCCTACTCCTTCTAAGAGAGACTGGTGGTAACTTTGAAATTTCAACTGGAAACCCCATATTTTTATTGCAGATTCAGATTCTTCTACAAAAAACATGAAAGTTTTGTTCTAAACATTTTTCTAGAATCTCTGTAGATGGCGGTGCAAATCGCTAAAATTAGTTACGTTTAGATTTTCAAAAAAAACCCAGGTGTTTATCAAGGCCGCTTCTGCCACCATCTTTTTTCTTTTTGTTTCACGCAATAATTGTTGTAAATAAAACCAAAACAGTGTTCGACTTAAGAGCAGAAAAATGTTTCCTGTTTCTATAGAAGAAAAAGTTGAAATGATTTACATTTATGGCGAGTGTAGAAGAAATATACACGACACTGTTGCCTTGTATGCTGTGCGTTTTCCAAATAATGTTCGGATGCGGTCATGTTTTTACAATGTTGTTAAAGCCTTTACTACCCATGGAAGTGTGCAATCTAAAAAAAGAACGCGTAGAAGAACTGTTACTGGAGAAGCTAATGAGGTAGCTGTGCTAGCTGCTGTTGCCCAAAACGCCCAAGTAAGCACTCGAGATTTAGCTCGCGATTCTGGAATTCCTCGAACTAGTATACTCAGAATACTGCATCGACATAAGTTTCATCCGTATCATATTTCACTGCACGAAGAACTTCAGGGGGTTGATTTTTATAATCGAGTAAGATTTTGTGAATGGGCAAATGGGTAGCATTTTTTTCCCCTGAAGTACTATTTTCCGATGAGGCTAACTTCACAGACCATGGTAACATTAATCGACACAATATGCATTACAGGAGTGTAGAAAACGACAAGTTGAGCATCAACGTCCTTGGTCGGTTAACGTTTGGTGTGGAATCATAGGCGATAAGCTCATTGGTCCCTATTTTGTTGAAGGCACTTTAAATGGACAAAAATATCAAAAATTTTGCAACACCAACTACCAACATTACTTGAGGACATTAGTTTAAACATTCGGTTAACCATGTGGTATCAGCATGACGGTTGTCCAGCTCACTACTCACGACTAGCACGAGAGATATTAGACCGCAATTTCAATGGTCGTGAGAGGTGGCCCGGTAAATTGGCCTGCCAGGTCGCCCGATTTGACATCACCAGATTTTTTCTTGTGGGGGTTTCTAAAAAACAAGGTTTATCAAAGAGTGCCAACAACTTGTGAAGAAATTATAGAGCGAATCAAGAATGCTTGCGCTCAAATTCCAGCAGAGACACTTTTAAGCTGTACACAAGCATTTGAAGAGCGAATCAATAAATGCATCGAAGTTGAAGGTCAAATTTTTGAACATTTACTTTAATTGAAAAGCAGGAGGTAAGGCGAATCGCCAATGAACAAGCACCCCAACTCTAAATAAATCGTTTTCTATTGTTTTCTATTACTTTGTACTAAATCACATGGGTTTCTATGAAAAATGAAACGTAACCAATTTTAACGTTTTACATCGCCATTTATAAAGATTAAAAAAAAATGTTTCGAATAAAGTCTTCTTATTTTTGTCATAAAATCTGAATCTGCCAGAAAAAAATGGGGTTTCCATTTAAGATTTCAGAGTTACCCCCCGCCCCTGCAGAAGAGGTGGAGGAGGAGTTCTAACTTTAGCACCAGTGCATAACCCCCTTTCAAATATTAAGTTTTCATTTGGGAAATTTTTTCGTACAATGTTTATTTTTCGAGATATTTCAATGTCTTCACTTAAATGGACCACCCGGTATAAGTTAGTATCATAGCATGCCAATAGCGTATCATCTGCAAATAAATTTACAAAGTCTACATTAACAAACAGGTTTATGTCATTCAAGTATAAAATAAACAGCAGAGGTCCTAAAACGCTGCCCTGCAGGAGACCAATATTTATATTCAACTCCTGAGAGATGGTATCATGAATCCTAACTTATTGCTTTCTATGAGACAAGTAGTTAACTAACCATCGATAGACTTCACCATCAATGACATATCCACTTAACTTCTTCAAAAGAATATTACGATCGATCGTTTCGAATGCCCTTTTGAGGTTAAGAAAAACCGCTACCACAAACTTCTTATTATCAACTTCTCTTTTGAATGTAGACAATGTAAGTTGTAAAGCAGATTCGCATGAATATTTTTTACGAAAACCTGATTGGTTGTTTATTAGAATTTCATTTTTTTCGACATGTTCTAGTACCTGGTTGTACACAGCCAATTCAAGAACTTTGTCTATTGGTGGCAAAGGTTTTTATAGGACGAAATTCACTGTCATTGATTGTGTTGTTTACTTTTGGTATAGAAACTATAGTACTAACTTTTAAAGAATTGGGAATTTTAGAAGTTTGAGGAGAAGTATTGATAAAATTTAGAATTATATGGCTACAGGTTTCAAAAATGGCTTTCAGCATTTTGGAATTCAGGATCTCATGGGCACTATATTTGTTGTACAAGGAGTCAATAATTTGACGCAGTTCATTCAAAGATAATAAGTGAAACTTTGAAAAATTAGGGTATAAGTTATAATTATAGAATTTCCAATTATCGACAAAATCAATACTATCCACAAGTTGCTGAATACTAGTAATGAAGAAGTAATTGAATTTGTTTACTATTTCGGTTTTATTCTTTATAATATTTATCTGGTTATCTAAGTTAAATTCAATATATCTTGGAACGTTTTGGCAATTTAAGCTTATCAGCTGTTTTTATGTTTTCCACATAAGTTGAGAATTGTTTTTATACATATCTACGTTTTTGAAGAAATATTGGTCTTTTTTCTTTTTTAATAAATTTACTATTTCATTTCTTTGTTTCTTAAATTCTTCCCACTTAACAATTTGATTGATGTCAACAGTTAATAAAAATTCTTGTATGTTTTATCACGTTGTTTTATTTTTTTATGAATTTCATTATCAAACCATGGTATGTGGTTTTGTACTGACAAACTTGAATTGGCGCTACTTTATTAATAAAATATTCACAGTTATTGAAAAAAAAATGTATATATAATATTAACATCTACCGAATTTAAATCCCACTCACATCGGATTAAATCTTGTTTAATTTTATTAATATTTTTCTCATTAAGATTTCTATAATTTCTGATAACAGTACTTTCGTTGCTGTTCTTATTTTGAGACAAATAGATATCAAACAGTGGTCAGTTAATTTGGGAGTAGAATGAATAAAACAGTTAGCACAATTATTATTAACTAGAAAATAATCAATTAAAGTTTTACTCACATTAGTAACTCTAGTAGGTTTTAATACTAGTTGATCAATTCCATATTGAAGAAGCAAATTTTTTTACATAAAAGCTGTTACTTGAAAAATCTAAATTAAAATCTCTCACTAAAATGCAACGACTTTTTGTAGTAAAGATTTCATCACATATATTTTCAAAATTTTCTAAAAATAAAGCATCCGAGCTAGATGGAGAATGATAAAGGCACCCGACTAACCATTCGCATACACCAAAATTAACCATAACTATTTTACACCAATAATTATCCTGCAATATATAAGTCTTCTCTGTTGAGAACTGCAGACTATCCTTCACATATATCACCACACCTCCAGTTTGGCGATTAGGAGAATCACATCGGATATGATTTTAACCGTTGAGTTTGATTTCACAATCTTCAATTTCATTTAGTATTCTTGCCTCACTAACTAAGATTACTTTTGGTAAGTAGCTCAGAATGCTTATTTGAGTTTGATCAATTTTATTCAGTAGACTTTGGGCATTAATGTAGATGATATCCGTGAAGAGGTGAATATTAGGATCATTTATAAGTTTTTTTGTTGCGAAGTAACATTTTTATTAACTATGGTTGGCTTATTGTTGACGAACTTTATTGTTTTTGAATAATCACCATTTGTTATGTATTCTTCAAGTTTGGCTTTAACGCGTTTAAAATATTCTTGTTGCACTTTTGTTTGGTCTCCAGATATTTTTATTCCTGGGATTTTCGTTGATTTATTTTTCAACACAAGTTTAGCGTCCTGTGGAGAGCACAGAACAACTTTAATTGGTCTAATTTTTGATGCATTAAATTTTCCCAGCCTAAATTGTTTAATATTGGTTTTATTGAAATTATAATCTTCTAAGATGTACTCCACTGCTTGTTTATCTTCAGAGTTACGATCATGTTGTGTATTTTTATGAGATTCATTTATATTATAAATTATTAAATTTGAAGCTCTACTTTGCCTATCTAGCATTTCCGAAATGATTTCTTCCATATCTGGTATCTGACATACACTAGTTGAATTTGATATTTGTGAACTGTCTTCTTTATTTGTGAGTTTCTTAGCAAGTTCTTTAAGTTCATATACTTCCTTGATGAGGGCTGGTACTTTATAAAAACCATCCTCACACTGCTCACAAAAAAAGTTTAGTTTTCTTCTGGTTTTCAACTGCATACATTTTATTTCGGTTCCTGTTAAATTTCCACATTCACTGCACAATAATAATTTACAACTATCACATGCAACTAAATGACTATTGTCAAACTTTCTATTGCATTTCACACAAGTTTCCATATTTTATTTCCAAATATTGGATTAATAATGACAGATGAACAATATAATATAATCCCAACCAATTTTAGACTAAAATGTTCAAAGTCTCAAAATCCCGAACTTAAACTTTTGTCAATGAGTCTTTGAAAAGTCAAAATAGATTTGTCAAAAATTTAACACAAAATTACTCTAAAAGTTCTTGCACAAAACCTTTCCTTTACGCAAATTTCTGTAACCCCTCTGCCCCAGTGTTTATTCTCGTGTTCCTCTTTCTTTAACACTTTTTAAATTCGTTATCTCTTTAGCGTTATCGTTTATCTTTTTAGCTATTTTAATGTAGTCGGATTAGGGTTTCTGAATATCCGCATTTTTTCAAAACCGCGGTTTTCGGTTTTTAGAAGATTAAAAACCGCGGTTTCGGTTTCGGGTTCGGTTTTTAAGAACTTTTTGTAGTAGTGTCTGATATTTAAACGAGATCTTACCTTTTCTTACCATTTGTAAATTACTATTAATTTCGGCATCTTCTCCGACGTAATACTCATTATCCACATCTTCTTCTTGCAATTCTTCAGGAAATAATTCTTCATCTTCACTACTGCAGCTGTTTTCTACTTGAGACGATTTCTTGTAAAAAGTGTCGCACACAGCGAGATGAATTGTATATTTATTGCAAATATTTGGTTCAGCTCGACAATCTGTACATTTTTTTGAATTACCTGGGTACCGTCATGTGTAGTATCTCACTCAATAATAATCTCACGGCAATAAATCCCAGACTCAATCAAACTTTGAGGCTTTTGCGACCAGAAATTGAAAACCGCGTTGAAATCGTTCGATAATTAACGCTGCGACGGCCCGTCACAGTTAGATCTACCGAGGATTGGTTGCATTTGTTTTTTAGAAATTTCGCAGCTGCCGCAACAAATTCGACGTTTTGTTAGAGCAAACCGTGTTTGGAAAGCGAGACTGAAAACCGTCTTGCGAAATCTTTGACAGTGGCGTCGCGACGCCAACGGAAAGTTCAATTTCCTACTACAGCGACTGCTGGTTTTTTCGTCGTAATTTTCGTAATTTTCAAGCTAGAAAAACAAGTTTGACGTTTTATGGAAGGGGAAGGTTGTCATGAAGCGGTAGTGAAAAGCGCATTGAAAATCTTTGACAGCGGCATCGCGTCGTCGCCGCAAAGTTCAACTTGCTAATCCAGGTCGAATTTCGGGAACACGCGGTGATTTTTCCGCTGTAGTTTTCGCAATTTTGCAGATAGCGAAAAAAATTGTATGTTTTGGTGAAGGGAAAGCTTGTGATAAAGCGCGACTAAAAACCGCATTGCGAAATTTTTGACAGTAGCGTAGCGACGTCACCGCGAACTTCTAATCTTTCTAATCCAAATCACTCACAATATCATTTCTGAAACTGATACTAAATGAATCTAAATGTTTTTCAACACTTATTACGATATTATTTGAAGCTCCTTCAATTCGCAGAAAGCCTAAATTGCAATAAAAATTGTTTTCTGCAAGAATATTAATGTTTAAGTATCTTCGGCGACTCAAACTAGTCCACTCATCTAGCGTAGTACTCATTTTTTGTCCATTTGCTTTTAATTCTTGAAACTTTAAAATAATTTATTTCCTCGTAGTCCTTTTGAATTAAGGTCAGAACACCTGAAGAATATTTTGGCACGATTTGGTTGGGAAATCGGCCAGCTATTGCTTTCCGAATAAATGCAGATTTTGAAATTGATCGAACACATCTACCATCGACGGTTGCCATTTTTGCAAGAACAGTTTGCAATGTTTGAAAGAGCACTAAGTCAATGTATTTTATTTTTATTTATCTTTGGATAAAACCGAAAACCGCGGTTTTTTTATGACGGTTATGCGGTTTCGGTTTTTGCACAGAAAACCGCGGTTTTGCGGTTCGGATATATCCGAACCAGAAACCCTAAGTCGGATGTATATCCGATAATGTGGATATATATATATATATATATATATATATATATATATATATATATATATATATATATATATATATATATATATATATATATATATAATATAGTCCGATAAATCGGAATAGATTTATAACTATAATGAGAGACCTAAACTCTACTCAGAAACTTTGTTGTTTCTTGAAAAAACCGCAGCAATCATTGTACCAATTCTCGTTATTGCTTGAAATGAACTTGAACTCAGCGTGGAATTGAATTTTTCTTTTAAAAATACCAATTAATGGTTGAGATTCTTTTAAATGAAAATTTACATTGAAATCTCATTGAATCGCTAAATTCAATATACATTCTAATTTAAATTCTTTATTAATCTTTTTAGTAATACATTCTTCAACCATCAATGAAGTGTTAATTCAACCGCGCGTAAAAGTTACTCAAATTTATTTTTCGTTTCATAATCAAAGCTGATCATATAATAAATAGAATCTGCGTAAGCAGAATTAATCTCAGGTGAATGAATTACTCTTAAGTCGCACCTAAAGAAGTTTTACCTCAATATTTATGTTGTTGAAATGAAATTGTGTCATTTATATAAGCTTACATTTGGGTAAACACGTGTTGAGAAATGTCAAATTCTTGGAACGAGATTGGAAATAGAGCGACATCTATGTATATATGACAACCGAACCTTATTTCCGTCAGAAAACGTCATTTCCTGAACTGAGTTACTCTCAATTCACGCCTAAAAAAGTTTTGTTTCAAATATGTTATTATAATTCAATATTATTTTAATAATAGTGTATTTGTAATTTTAATATTATATGCATACAAATGTTGGTAACTATTAGAGAGCGACATCTATATAAATATTACTTAACCTGACCTTGTTTCTGTCAGACGTTATTCCCAATTGAAGAAAAATGCTCACAAGTCGCGCCTAAACTCTAAAGAAGTTATTTCAAATTAAATTGCTTAATAGACAATTTTGTCATCAATTTTTAAACGACGGGATTACGTTTAAAAATTGTTCTTCCAAAGCTTAGGGTCGTACCCTTCTTTCTAGAAAATTATTTACGTCAGTTTAAAGCAGGGGTGCCCAACTTAAAAAAATTATATTTGATTTGAACAATTATTTGTCATAATAGACCATGGCAACGACTGCCATGGTCTATTATAAAAAAGATTAAGATAAACTTAAACTATTAGATAAAAGATTAGATTATTTTAATGAATTTGAATGAGATATTAGAAAATGTCAGTTCTTAATCAATCATTTAAACTTCAGTTTCATTGTTTATTTCATTATAGACAATCAACTTTGACTTGTAGACACATTTTCACATGTTCTCACAAACATTCACATTTTCTGGGCAATGTGCACATTATCCGACGATGTCGTATAATGATATATATATATATATATATATATATATATATATATATATATATATATGATATATGTATAATGTTTTACATATCGTGCTTGTACTGCCAAAAGTAACATAGACAAAAATTGGCAAAAATGACTAACTTAACTGTAAAGATTTTGATCTAAAAGACTTAAACGTTAAAATGACTTGAGCACATCTCATTTTTGACAATTTTGACTTGGTCACTTTTGGCAATACACCCACGATATATTAAACCTATATACATTTATCAACTTAATTAGGTATATGTACACATTTTTCGGAAATAATTGGTAAAAGCGCTCGTATTTACAAAAGAAGCTGGCAAATGTGTACATATACCGGTAAATTTGTAAATTTACCTACGTACTTTTTAACGTAATAAATACAAAGGACACAAATGAATATCTCCGTTGAAATAACATTTGAAATAAAGAATTTAAAGCTGGTGGAGTTAGTCAAGTCGTAAACCGCGTCGCTCAAATTCCTAGAAAGCGAAATGCGCCGCGACGCCAGCTTAAAAATTGGACTAACTATAGGCGTCCTCACGCGCCGTCCGTCTGAACTAAGTTGTCCCCCACTTTGAAACCAATTCCCGCCTGGCCGATGCCGCATGGTATCAACAGTACGTTTTACTTTTTACCGACCTATCCACGCTTCAGAAAATGTCTTACTGAAATCAGCTGTTTCTCCCTAAATGCCACACTTTAAATGCATGACCCTGTTTCCGTCACAACACCTGTCCGTCTTCGGTTCGCGAAATTTTCGAAAAATTTGTAAATAAAACGTGCAGGTAGGAGTAAACCTGTATAGGTGCGACCAATGGGAGGCGAGTTGTGCGGCCAATGGCGAACATCCGATGAATGTTTATTGCCGCGGGCCTTGCGAGGTGAACGCGACGAGTCTGACGCCAACTGGGGGTGCGTATGTGTACCACGAGAGCACCTCTGTTACGTGCGCGTAATTTACACAAAATAAAAAACAAGAATTAATTTAAAAATTGTGCAAGTAAGATTTCGTGCGTACTGTTTTTATTAAATTTCGAAGTAGAAACAAGACTGTGATTTTTATTTTGTGAAATAATATTTTGTACTTGATGGGAGTCGAAAGAAACCGCATGACAACTACATCATGGCATCGGCAGCAGCTGGGGGAGCACGTGGACGTAGAAAACAGGCGAAACCTCAACGCAAAGGTAAAAAAACTACCGAAAACAAACCAAACAAAAATACCGTCGGAATACAGTCGAGGTTGTGAATAAACCCCGTCGGCAAAACGAATCGCAAAAAAAAGCATCGACCTTCACGATGAAATATTTAACGCCGAAAAATAATTACGAAAACATCGAACATGTGTCTTTGGCGCCATCTTGGTCAGGGGTGGGGGTTGTTTGTGTTTACATAAGTGCCGAATATGATGCGCAAGATAAACACGCCGAAAAAATAAATTTCATTCAATTTCAGAACGAACAACGAGAACAAAACAATCAATTCATTCTAACTGTGGAAATATTTTTTTAATCTATTATTTTCCGTTTTATTTTTATTATCATACCCGCATAGCAATAATAAACTAATTGGATTTAATTGTCTGCGTTTACGTTGAATTGTAGACGGAACGGTTTACTGGGACCATAAATACTAATTAAAATACGTTCGATGTAAAAAGGAATTAGTAAACACTCTTTGCATTTGATTTAAAAACGGTTAAAGTCTAAGCCAATTATATTAATTAACTATCGGTTCGCACGTTTGATACTAATGCATTTTAATATCTAATTTGTAAATTAATTAAATATTTATTAGTTTTAAAAATGTATATTAAAACTTTTAATTTACTTTTGTATGCCTTCTAAAATTATTTCTGAAGAACCTATTAGGTATAAGAAATTGTTAAGTTATTTGTGTATACATTTGTTATTTTCTGTTTTATTTGATATCTATTTGATTGGACTATGTTCAAATTGTTAACATAATGTAATTAATTGGTATATGTTATAACTAAAGGGTGTCCAAATTCGACATTCCGATTTGTTTGAATAAAACGCCCAAAATGCAGAATTTGTTCTTTAGTTTTACTTCTGAAAGTATAAATTATGTATATCCTTCTGTTACATCTTTGGCATTCCACCATTCTTTTGGCAAAATTCTCAATGGCATTTTCTCATACATCCTGTTCAATAACAGAAATGGAATGTATGTTATTCTCAAGCTGCTCAATTGTTTGAGAGTTTTTTGTTGATCTTTAACCAAACTCCGATGGAAAACTCCAATGGTGTTACATCGCACGGTCTTAGATTCTAGGTAGTTAATTAACATTAAGATAAAGTTAGAACAATTCCTGCAATTTGTGTGTTTTATTAATAAATAAAAAAAGTGGAATGTTTTTTGGACACCCTTCAAACAGTTTGTTATATTGTTATTGTTGCCTGTTCTTCTTAGAAATAATTTATATATGAAAGTATTCTAATAAATATTATGAGATTTATGAGAATTTTATTAAATACATATTCTGTCAACGAATTGACTTATTGTACATGCATATTTCAAATATTCAAATTAAACAATTATTTAAATGAAATTTGTACATCTAAATATTTGGTTAAAAAAGCGGCACATAAAATGTCTCATTTAAATAAAAATATAAAACCCTCCCTGTTTTCTTTATCTCACAGAATAAATGTTTGTTTATTATTCATTTATGTTAGTTACAATTTATGAAAATATGTTCACTTAATGAGTTTATTTAGTATCGGTTAAATAATTTTAAAGTGATTTAATCAAGAAGTAACAAATAAAGCACCAAATTTATTGAATAAGTTAATTTTTCAACATTAGTTAATTTTTAAACATTATTTTTCACACTTTCCCCTGGATTTGAATGTTGATTATTTTATTAAATTTTTAGTATGTACATTTATTTTTATATATTTGTAGTTTGATTTAGTAAAGTAACAATTTGGCGAAACTGATAATTTATTTGATAAAATTAACTTATTAATCTAAAGCTGTGGTTCTTAAGCTTTTTACAACGCGACATAATTGTGAAATGAACATGCTTCATGTCGCGACCCAAAAAACAAACTTTTTTCATTAACATTTTTTAGATTATATTTAGACAATTTTTCAATAATGCACTTTTTAACTAGTCTACAAAATATTAACAATAAAGATATACAAAGGTACTTTTCTAAATTTTATGAACAATCTGATCAATAATAATATGTTTTACATAGTACATTTACCTATATTTCTATATTTATCCTATAATTTGGGAGAAAAAATTTTTTGTTTCACCTCTATGATTCCCAAGAAATATGCTTCGCGACCCATAGGTTAGGAACCATTGATCTAAAGCAGTGCTTTTCAACCTTTTTCATGCCGCGACCGCCTTAGTGTGGAAACAAATTTCGCGGTCCCTACCCTACCCTCCGCTGTTTTTAGCTTTTTTTATGATACAAATATCGAATCTTTACATCATTTTTACTTATATTTTAATTAGATATCGGCTAAATACGTAATTACTTACACATAACAGACATTCGTGATCAAGTACGATGAATAGTTTGATGAATCTATCTAGGGGAGACAGGTGCTAGTTGCCACAAAAATTACATTAACCTGTACAATAGTCAAAATAAAACGGATTTATTTATTTAAAGTTTTTAATCGTAATGTTTTGTTCACCAGTCTTTATAATTCGACATAATACGAAGAAATCAACTAGCGATTACTTATAAAATTTAGCGAATTCAAACTTAAGTCTAGTGTGACAACTAACCCCATATTAGGGGTAAGTTGTCACAGCAAGGGGTCCATGTTGTCACACTGTATTGCTACTGCCACTCTCGTTCTCTGAAGCACTGTTTGGGCAGCAATAGAACAAAACTTTCTGGCCCCCACACTTTATATGAGCCCAGAGTTTACATTTAGTACAGTGTACCCACTCTTCGTTTGGTTTGCTGGCTCAAGGTTCCAAACAAATCAAAGAAAGTACGTCTTCAGATTCATCCTCTTCGCTCGGTTGCTTTTTCTTTTTCCCTTCACCTTTTTTCTTTTTAGGTATCTTCGGCTTTATTTTTCTCATTTTCTGTTGTTCTGCCAATTCATTTCTTATTGGAGTATCAGTCAAGATGGCACTCTTCCTTTTTCTTTTGTTCAACACAGATTTTTTTTGGCGAGCTTTTGGAAATGGCCTTATGTCTTGAGGTGATAACAAAGGTACGGCAGTCACACTAGTCTAGTCACAAGTACGTCTTCAGATTCATCCTCTTCGCTGCTGCTGATCGGTTGCTTTTTCTTTTTCCCTTGACCATTTTTCTTTTTAGGTATCTTCGGCTTTATTTTTCTCCTTTTCTGTTGTTCTGCCAACTCATTTCTTATTGGAGTATCAGTCAAGATGGCACTCTTCCTTTTTCTTTTGTTCTTCAACACAGATTTTTTTTGGCGAGCTTTTGAAAATGGCCTTATGTCTTGAGGTGATAACAAAGGTACGGCAGTCACACTAGATGCATAAGGTTTCATATTGAAATCTGGAGAATTCCTTCCAATAGCTAGAGTTCCAAGGGAACGAGTCTGCGTGCTAGTTCCAGGAGTTGGAGATGGCGTTTGTTGGACTAGTTCTGGTTGTGCCAATTCTTGGGTAGTGTTGTTGTCATTTTCTTTTGACATGGTTAATTCTGGTCGATCTGTTACATAAGATGGAGCAAAATCCAACTCTGTAAAAATATTGCGATTGAAGGGGCATATGCCACTCACTGTGAATCCAGACATAATGTTTTGAGGTGCTATGGCTTGTGGTAAACTGATTTTAACTATTGCAGGAATGTCATAGATTGTCATTGTCTTACCAGGGTGACTTTTAATCCAATTATCGCAGGCCGTGTTTACATATCTCTTTAGTTGCCCATAAACACTGCGGTCCAATGGCTGTAGCTTATGAGAGCAGTGGGGCGGGAATGAGAGGACTACAACTCCGTTTTCTTTGCAATAATCCAAAGTCTTGATGGATAGGTGAAAATCATGATTGTCTAATAGCAATAATAATGGACGCTGCAACGAGTTTGCCTGACAAAATGCAAAATGAAAGCATAAAAACAGTCCTCATTCATCCATCCTGACGGGTTTGCGCTACCGACCAATTCTGTTTGTCCGTTGTTAACAAAATGGTCTTTATAATTCTTCCGGGGGAAAACGAAGAAAGGTGGTAGGTATACTATTCCCGGTAGCTGACACGGCAAGTGCCATGGTGACCAATGTGCCACGCTCGGCTGACGTTAGGGCGCCAATCTGTTTCATACCTCTTCTAGCAATAATTCTTTGCGGCTGTGGTCGACAGTGGTAATACCTGTTTCATCTATGTTCCATATATCACTACTTTCAAACTTGTATTTTTCCAATACATTAGACAGATTATCAAAGAACAGATTGACGTTATGAGAGTTAAAACTAGTTGCTCGAGCAAGACTGGTAGCCTCTGGCTTCCGGAGGCTAAGTTCTTGATGGCGACGTAGGTATCCTTTAAGCCAGCGTTTCTCAACCTTTTTTGGCCCACGGACCAGTAAAATTAAAAAAAAAAATCGCGGACCAGTGATATTTTTTAACAACAAAATTTTACTAGCTATTACTACATAAGTTAATTGTAACATTCTTATTATCATTTACTTACAATAATATTTAAATGTAAAGATATAATCATAAATTACATAGAATTAAAATTAGTTTAAGATATTTGTATTTCGTAATTTTATAAATCAAAATTTAGTTATTATTAATTTTTTTTCTTGATAAGTAAATTTGTTTCGCGGAAAAAAATTTCCGCGGACTAGTAAAATTTTTCCGCCGGACCAGCGGTTGAGAATAGCTGCTTTAAGCCATTCTTCACCCGCCATAGAATCTCTAGTCCACGTTTCAGGAAATTTACGTTTCAAAGCAACAGCATGCTGAAATGCCAATTTACGGATTTCCACTGGAGTCAACCCAAAATATATATCTGCAGCACTCTGTATATACTCATTACTCATGATAACATATTCTCTTCAGTATCAGTGAACACCTGTCTAATTTTTACATAGCCCACAGAAATCACCTCAGTAGAGTCACCTTTATTCTTTATTTTTTTTGCAATAGCGAGAGAGTGTGCGATAGTTAATATTATAATCTTCTTGGCAACACTTCGAATAGAATTTCCAGGACCTACTGCCTTCAGAGCTTGCATCATGACATCAGCAGACGTTTGGCCTCGATTGGTCTTTCTTTTGCGGTTTCTAGGCAGGTTCGATAGGTATCTAAACAAAAGAACAAATAGTCTTCAGTACTTATAAACTATTGGGGCTAGTTGTCACAGTGACAACTAGCCCCCGACCAACTGAGACAACATGTACCTAACCCACCATTAACAATAAACATAACAAAATAACCACAACTAATTGCAATATAAACATAACACCATTTGTATGATAAAAAGGGTCAAATTACTTATTAGAATACACCAAAATATTGGCCAAAATTAATGCAAAGTAGTATGTAGAACAAATAATCAATTAGTATAAAATTTTACTCACTATTTACTCACAATACTCACTATATTTCGTATTTTTGTGTATTCACTGCGATCTGAGCGGCCGGCAGCCATGACACTTTCTGAGGTTGGTAGCACTGGGATGCGTTTGGATATTACAACTTACGTGTATCTAAAATATGTGCCGTTCCAAAAATATAGACGTTGTGACAACTAGTACTTGTGACAACGAGGACACCTTTCCCCTACTCATATTGCGGGTTGTACGCAGTTTTAGCCTCAGTGCGTTTTGAATCCAAAAATATTGATGGAAGAAATACTGTTTTGTAAAGCTTTGCCTACGAATACAACAGTGCAAGTCAGTGCTCATATAACATGTACCTTGAATCTACACAAGTCTTCCATATCGATTTGGCGAAGAAATGCATAGCTAATTGTAGTGACGGAGCAAAAGCTATGACGCAAAAGCGACTTTATTACCAGACTTAAAGCACTGATGAAAAACGCTTGACGGATGCATGGCTTTCCTCATCGCCAAGCTCTTGTGTCCAAAACCTTGCCACAGGAATACAATGACGTTTTTATTATAATTATAAAATTAGTAAATTCTATTAAAGGAAAAGCGTTACAGACACTTTCATTTCGAAACATTTGTGAAGAAATGAGTTCACTGCACCAAAGTTTGCCTTACCACACAGAGGTTAGGTGGTTATCGAAAGGCAAAGTACTGTTGGTACTACGGCAAAGGAAAAGTACCACCACAAGAGTTGGAACTTCGACCTGAACTTTTGGTGTATTTACAGCAATTAAGTCCGAATATACC
This sequence comes from Phosphuga atrata, assembly GCA_944588485.1. Lineage (NCBI taxonomy): Eukaryota > Metazoa > Arthropoda > Insecta > Coleoptera > Silphidae > Phosphuga > Phosphuga atrata. The sequence continues at coordinate 45,255,813 of OX155898.1, forward strand.
AAATTTATTTGTGACCCGGAATTCCTTTTGAAACTAGCTTTTCTTTCTGACCTATTCGAGCGTTTAAACACTTTGAATAAAAGTCTTCAAGGGAGGAATGAAAATTTCATTACCGCTAAAGACAAAATCCAAAGCTTTAAGAAGAAATAAACCTGTGGTCATCATCCATAAAGCAAGACAACTTTGATTCGTTTTCTTCTACTCAGTCTTTTTTTGGAGAAGTGGGATCTGAGATAAACATCAAATCATATATACCTGGCATGGAAATTGTATTGCAGAATTTGAAAGAAGACTTGTGTAATTATTTCTCAGTGGAAGAACTTGAAAGGTGGATCATAAATCCGTTTTTAAAAGCAGCTACAGACGCGGCAAGTTTGGGAACCAATCTAAAAGAAAATCTGCTGAAATTATCTGCTGATGGAACATCACTTTGGATAGCTTTTGGATAAAGAAAAAAAAACAGACTATCCACAATTAACCATAGAAGCTTTGAAGTGTTTGATTCCATTTGCCACTTCCTATTTGTGCGAGTTGACGTTTTCGTCGATGGCTCAAATAAAAGGCAAACAGAGAAATCGCCTAAAGTTCTATGTGTAGCAGAACCGGATTCGGCAAGAGAAAAATTGATTAACAAAAAACAGGCCCAACCATCACATTAATGTGAATGTGTGCCTATCCCTCGTAACATTAATGATTCATGTGACTCGAAGGTATTTGTTGATTTGTGTTAACCTAATTTCTCTTCTACCAAACCTTTAATAGACCTTAATATAGTTTAAATTTCCGCCAAGTCAAAAATGCCCGAACTTTTTGACGTATAACTAAATATGTGCCCGAAACTTTCATATTCCCGCCTTTCAAACTTGGCGGATACGCATGCGCTTAACTAACCGTTGAAAGGTCTAACCTAACCTAACACCTTCTCTTAATAAATATAACATTTTGAAATAGAACGATTTTAGTTTTTTTTTTTTTACTTTGAATGCCTCTTTAAGGTAGTTCTTTCATAAAACAGCGTTGCTTGATAATTCAACTATAGACCACTCAATATAAGACGATGTTTTTGTCTACTACTGTCACGAGTGAACTACCTTATGGGCTTTTTATTTTAAATTTTAAAATAACTGCGATCCCTTTAAAGACCCTTCGCGACCCCCTTAAAAAGGCTTCGCGACCCCCACGTTGAAAAACACTGATCTAAATTCTTCAATAGGTTCAGTAGGTTTCAATAGGTTCTTCCATAGGTATCATATGATTTTGAAATTAAATTGAAGAAATGTCTTTTACGCTATTTTTACAATTTAGAACCGAAAAGTTGATTTTTTTAACAAAATTAGAATCTACTACGGATTAGATTGAAACAACGGCCCGCGGACCGAACTCAGCCCTCTAAAGCAGCGGTCGGCAACCTTTTATGTATTGTGGACCACTAAATTCGCAACTCAAAGCTTCGCGGACCCCTAATCAGCGCCGCAGGGAATTTTTTTAAATTATCAAGGTCAAATGTGTTTATATTGAAAGTTAGCTTTTACTGTGTACAAAATTTGCAACGAAACGAATGATAGTTTTGAATGATTGTGTTTTCTCCAGGAAAGAACAAAACAGGTAAAAGTGTTATTTTAACGCTTTTGAGGCAGAATTTTGGCAAGTTACAGCAGTATTTTGTAGGAAATCAATTCGCAATATAATGTTCTTGTTTTATTTTACGTAGAGCCTTAACAAATTTTTTTTTGATTAAAAATTTCAGTACATGAGCTCAACTAATTTAATATTATCTGAATACATTTAAGGACCCCTAACATTTTGCCACGGACCCCTGGGGGTTCGAGGACTCCCGGTTGCCGACCGCTGTTCTAAAGATCTCGATCCGGCCTTTATTTCTTATTATAAATTTCAATATAAACAGTATTTGCTTTTACGTGCAATGTAAATTAATCAAATAGGATTTCGATAATATTGTCAATAATATTTTCAATAATATTTACCATTAGACCCACCAACCCGGCCCTATTCTCAAAAAGTTTGGAGACCGGCAAATTTTGATCTAGCTTTTAATTTGCTCTTGAGCCCTATCTGACATACTTTGTGTTGCCTTCGATTTTCTACCGCAGCGATTCCCAAATAGTGGTCCGCGGAATACTGGTTATGAAACAAAACAAAAAAGTTATCAAACTTCTACAGATAGTTAAGGATGTTGTTAGGAAATAATAGAAAGAAATTCGGGTCAATTCACAAAACCGTTTTTACATTTATTGCAATTCGAATTTCAAGGGTTTTTCATGGCGTCTTATGATCACACTATATTCTCGGTATAAAAAGAGTTAAAAAACGTCATAAAAAGCAGTGGTAAAATTTCAGATGTGTAAAAAAATCAGATGAGTAACTTAGATATTCGCAATTACTGTTGAAAAGCTTCATCGTGATTCACTACACCATTTATGAGATATTGATGATTAAAGGTCGTTCTGCCTAAAACGAATTTGTGGTTTCAGGAAAATTGTTCGAAAGTAATTTGTCCGAAAGAAAACAAATCGTTCGAATGGTAACTTGTTTGTAACTAAACTTGTGTAAATAAATTTCTATTCGAATGGAAATTTATTCGAATGGAAATTTGTTCGAATGAAAATACAAGAATGAACTTTTGTTGGACTATTCCTTCATACATTCGTTTTTTAACTGTTAAACTATAAATAAACTAAAAATAAGAAAAATGTAACATTTAATACAGGCCTGGGCAAATAGCGGCCCGCGGGCCCCATGCGGCCCTGACGACATTATATGCTGCCCACGAAGCATTTTATAATTTACTTTCACTGAAAAAATATATCTATTTATAATATAAACAAGTTGGTTTCCAAAAAAAATAAAATAGGTTGGTTTCGTTATCGTGTCGTGCCAAAATATTCACTGAGAAAGCAATTACAAATTTACCTATACATAGTATCTACAATGAATGATCTTAATTCATATTCCAACATAAACATTACTACAATAAGTTAAAATACAACAAATAGTTGGATCCATTCTAGTCCGGCTCTTCCTCTGAGGTCATCATACCATCTTATTCTATTATCTCCATTCCATGATTCGCCTGCCCCATCTCATTCTATCACTTCTTGCAACGTAACCTGTGCATCTTTATTTGAGCATTGCAATTTACTCTCCAATATTGGTGACTTTAGTTATTGCTCTTATTCTTTCGATTCGCGCTTTGTACCTTTTTGTAATCCCCAAAATTGACCTCTTCATTGCTCTTTGTGCAGTTTCTAGTGCCATATGTCATCAAAAGTAAAGTGCACTGTTCAAAAACTCTTGATTTAGTTGTTGAGCTATTTTCTTATTTTGCAGATTTGCTCACCCCTGATTTAATATATAAAAAAAAGGATTGGATGTTTTGTGTATAATAAATAAGATGTTTTTTTACTAAAAAATAGCTGGAAATATAGGAAATTCACTACTTCATCCAAAAAAAGGTTACTTCGTCCGTATAACAAATAGACGTTTTTTTACAAATAATAGCTGGAAAAAAACAAAATTCGCTTTATTCATACATAAAACGATTACTTCATCAAAAAAAGGTTACTTCGTCCAAAATAAAATTTTGACCCAAAATCGATTGATTCTTACAAATTATAATGGTTTAGTACAATAATTGATGGATTTGTACAAAATAAAATCAATTCACCCAAAAAAGGTTAAACTGTACAAAAAAGCTTGATCGATCCAAAATTTGATTGCTCTTTACAAACAATTTTTTTATACAAAATACAATTATTTCTTCGCAATAAACGAATTTTCAAACAAGGACTAGATTCCTTCAAATTTTGTGAGATGTGCGATGGAAATCCGAGAGAAACGGAAAACGGATGATTTTACAATTATTATAATTCACAGTTATTGTCAAATTTGGCCTATAGTAATTTTACAGTGTTAACTCTGACATAATTTATTTCCGAGCTTATCCACTCATCATTAAGGTAAACAGTTTTTTCCTTTCAGTATTTTTATGTACACCTATGTATACCTATGTACACATATTATATAATGTGTAAGATTATAATGTGTAAGTGTGAAGGTTATTAAATACACTCGTAAATTTGCTTTTTGCACTTATTAAGTAAAATAAAAATCCTTTTTTGGGTGAATTGCGAATATGTTGAACGATTCAATCGATAGTTCTAAGGAAAAATCATAGTTTGTACGAAAAAAAAACAATTATTGGATGATTTCATTTTATTTTGGATGAATTAGCCTTTTTTGGATTAAGTAATTAATTTTGTACGAGGTAACCGAATTTTGGATTGATTAATTTATTTTGTATTTATCCAGCTAGTTATTGTAGAACTTCCAGTTATTGTATAACTATTATAGAACTTCTAATCGAATATTGGATGAATAAATTTTAAGCGTAAAAAAAACCCAACAAGCTTAATGTTTTTAATACTTTTAGAAGTAAAAATAACATCATTATCTCTAATCCTAAATTATCCCTAATCCCATTGTAATTAGTGTACGGTGTTATATCAAATGTCTATTTTTTCCCAACAAATTTTCATTCGAACAAAATTCCATTTGAACATTTTTTTTCGAACAAAATTCTTTAGAACAAATTACTGTCGAACAAATTGCTTTGGAACAACTTTCCGAACACCCGAATTTGTACCGTAAAAGTGTGGCAATCACCTGCATGCTGCTCAGAGTGAGGGCTAGCGGAAAAATAATAACTGTAATAAGAATAAAGAGTGTTGCAACTAAATGCAGTAACACTCGCTGCGTTTTACATCGGCATGTCCTTGTCTTGAAGAAAATCCCATGCGACCATTCCAATCAAGTCTTTAAAATACTGTGTGCAGATGTAGGAAGTCATCATTAGCCAATTCGTCTACACTACTGTTTAAATTGCGCAACGAGTTTCAGATATTTTTGGCCGAACAACCCATTTCTGCATCTGTTAGTACGTTTGTTGAATTATTACATGATGGAAATTGCTGATGCAATTGGATTTAGTGGCCGATATATTCGATAAACTCGACGAAATCTGCAAGTCCTTACAGGGCAGAACCACAATCACTTTTACAGTAAGAGACAAAATATCGTGACTTGAAATCAAACCTGTCTTTTGAATGTGTTGAACAAAAAAGTTTAAATGTCGAATTAAATATGAGAATTTGATCACTATTCTATCGGCATAAGAAGAGTTAAAAAACGTCATAAAAAGCAGTGGTAAAATTTCCAAAAAAAAATCGGATGGGTAACTTAAATATTGACAATTTCTGTTGAAAAGCTTCATCCTGAATCACACACCATTTATGAGATATTATGCCTAAAACGAAAACTATTACATGATGAGAAATGGTTGATGGAATTGGCTTATTTGGCCGACATATTCGATAAACCCAATGAAAGCTGCAAGTCCTTACAGGGAAGAACCACAACCACTTTTACAGTAATAGACAAAATATCGTAAATTCTGAATGTGTAACAAAATTGGCTTCTGAATGTGTTGAACAAGAAAGTTACGAATGTTTTACTCTTTTAAATAGCGAATTAAATATGAGAATTTGATCAACATTAAATTGGAATTTTAATTTGATTGACTTTTGGATTGGACTTGAATAGATTAATACTCTGTCGTCTTTGTTTTGTATACTATCATAGTTCTGCTTCCGCTTTTGACGACTTACCGTTGCAAGACTGGTTTTTCAGCTTACGCTTACGCCAAAGACAAGTACAGAAACAAAGTGGATCTTCGTGTTCTCCAGATCTTCGCGTTCAATTGTCAGACAACAAGCCAAATTTTAGTACTAAAAGTAAATATATGAAAAAATGTTATTCATCGCTTTAAATAGTTACGCTGTAAGCTTATTAAGCGAGAAATATAGTCTGAATATATAAATATATTCAACCTGTTCGTAGCTCTATAAAATTGAATCTTATTAAGGCTACGAATACGCCTCGTATTGAATGATACTACAGATATTTGCATGTTATTACCAGCCCCAGTCCACGTTCGTGGTACTAAACGAGTACTAAATAAATAACATTGTTTCTAAGATCATATCTTTCTATAGTTTATACCAGTAGTCCTCAAACTATTTTCCTTCGCGACCCAACATGTGTAAAATTATATCGCGACCCTTGAATAGAAAATAGACGTTTTTTTAATTTGTTTATATTGATCTTTTAGTGCTACAGAATTTCGACTTCATAAGTATATATCTCGAGAACGGTTGCAGTTAATTATAAACGAATTGTGGCATCGTTTTCAGGACGTCATTTCCCTGCAAATATACTTATTGTTAGATTTCCTTAAAAATATGAATTAGTTTCCCAATTCTCTGCTTGGGCGACCAAATTTCGCTCGATTTTTCCAATTATATCAAGTCATATCTCGCGAATGGATGCGGCTAGCAAAATGCAATTTGTATATTTTCAACTCGCAGGGAAAACACTGTTTGATACACTTCGAAATTTTCCTTTCACTTGATGAATAGTGATTTTAAGGAAATACATTTTCTCACATTTTCCGAAGATTTCACAATGTCATAAGTTTTGTCCGGCTTATCACAAATACTCCTAGTTTTTACCAATTGATTCAGCATCCAAAAATTAGTCGCAAAACATATATCATATTCCTAGGACGCTTTTAATTAAGAAATACCATCGATCCAGCTAGGGTTTTCTACCCGGGTACCCGGATCCGGGTATATGAAATTTTTACTACCCGGGTACTATTTCATTGCCACACCCGGGTACCCGGGTATCCACTTTGATCAAAGAATTCATAAAAAAAAACGGAAAATTATTACTAAGTAGCGCTTAAAAAAATATTAGCAAATTTGCACTACAAACAATTAAAATAACTCTAAAGAAGGCGTTGAGTTTTTTACAAAATTGCAGTAAACTTGCGGTTAGGTTTGGTTATGTCGCCATGTTTAGTTTTTATTTCCTTGGAGTTTGATTAAAATATTGTTCGGTGAACGATGAGTAATTGAATAAAATATTATTAATACAAAATAAAAATTTGTATCTAGTGGATAACCATAAAATTTTTAGGCAAAATGGATAGACCTGTTTCTGGAGTACGAAAATATTTATAAAAAAATACAGAATAAGGAATCAGTACATTGTTCAATATACCCAAAAATATTTTCCTATAAAGGCAATATATATAAAGTGTTTTATTAAAACATTTAGATTAACTACATAAAATAAAGATCGAAAAACAGAGCTTTACGTGCGAAAAAGAAGTGCCATCGATATCGTCTTCTCAATCTAAATCTGTACAAAGTTCAAGTCTAGTTCCAAAAAGACAATTTTTTTCGACTTTGTACTAAAATTTTCAAAATTGTTGCACGCTTGGTTGCACAAGACGTTATTCCATTCGGGCCGTCACTCGTAGAGAATTCATCTGATAAGCTTTACATCATAAACCGCTAACTCTACCGAAAAGCGAAGGCAGGACAATGGAACTAGTTCCTAATTAGTTAATGAGAACAAGACTGTTTAACTGTAAGACTGATATATAAGTTAAGTTAACTTCATTCATGCTTTCGTAATAAAATAAAACATTATTATAAGAAATTGTCTCTTTTTCTGCAAAAATTGCAAATACCCGGGTATACCCGAATATTTGAAAAAATAATACCCCCGATACCCGGGTATTAAAAAAAGTCGGGTACGCGAAAACCCTAGATCCAGCCATCAATTCGCTGGAGGAATCTTATATTTTAATTTACTTCTCGGGAAATTTGTAACTAATTTCCACGAATTTCTCGAAAGATGCGAAAGGAATTCGACTAATTTATTATGTAGGAAAAACTTTCAATGAGATAGAGGAAATGGCTAAAAAATGGAAAATATGAATCCTATATCTAGGATATTTTGAGTATTTGAACCGAATAAACTAAAAATCTTATTCAGCACTTCCATTTCATTCGGATAAACTGAAAAAAGCCCCTAAAATTTTCCGAAAAATCGCCAAAAAAATCCATCAAGAAAATACTGCGTTTTCGGTTTTTTACAAACCTCTCCGAAACTATAAATCCCAGCGCAATCATTTTCAACACAATGAAACCAGTGTTCCCTCTAATTTTTGTTAGTGTTGCGCGTTCCAAAGTGGAGTGTGAGCAAAACAAAAAAAATAAAAATAAATTGCGCATTTTTTTTTAGCGGGGTTCCTGCAGCTACTGCAGCTTCTCTAACTTCAATCTCCATTCTCTTCTATTTTTCCAATCTCCTTCTATCATTCCCCTTTTCTTCATGTTTTTTTCTATTCATTTTGTCCTTGATGTTTCCTATGTAGTGTTTTTATGGCCCTGATGTAGTGTTTGTTAATGTTAGTTTAATGTAGTACTTCAAACATTTTATTAATGGGCACGTTATCGTAGGCCTTTTCCAAATCAATTAACATCAGGTGTGTGCTCAAATTCCATTCCGGTCTATTCTCTATTAATTGTTGTAGAGTACTGATATTGTCTAGGCATGATCTACCCGCCCGAATACCACACTGTTCTTCAATTTCTTCAAAGTCGTTCTCTATTCTTGTTTTTAAGATTCGGCCGTACAGTCTTCCTATAGAACTGGTTATCATTATGCCTCTATAGTTAGAGCATATCTTTTTATTGCGTTTTCTATGTATGGAGCTGAGATATCCTATTTCCCAGTCATTTGGAATGTCGTCCCCTTCCAAGAGGCATTTGTTATATAGTTCCACCAGTTTCTCTAGCAGTATGTCCGGTCCATGCTTCACCAACTCTATAGGAACACCTCCCGGTCCAGTAGTTTTCCCATTCTTCATGTATTTTAGGGCCTTTTTTAGTTCCGTGACATTGATTTCTTCTGTATTATCTATTATATTTTCCTCCTCCGGTATTGGTGTCGTCATAAACTGAGTCCTGTCTTCTTTCAGTAATGATTGGCTCCCATTCGTTCATTTGTATTAGTTTGATGTTTTTTCCGAGATTTTTTATAGTTTTCCATGCCTCTGATTTTCTTTTACCACCCATATATCGATTGATATTATTTTTCACTTTTCTTCCAAGAATTCGTTTTTCCTATTTTGGACTTTCCTTTTTATCTCTTCATTCAATCTGATGTACTGTTTTCTATCCTCATAATTTCCTGTTGTTAGCCACTTGAAGTATGCTTGTTTTTTTCTGTTTGATTAAAGTTTCCAATTCCGCTGTCCACAAATTTTTACTATTTGGATTGTATCTTTGAGTTTCTCCAAACAGTTCTGAGTGAATTTTCTATCTTCTGTATGAGAGGTACATTTTGCAGCTACCCCATTTTTCATTCCAAGCATGACATTATCTCCAGTAAACATTATCATATTTTGAAGTTATGTTCAACATATTTTGTTACACAATTGACTTGCTGTCACAATGTTCGACTTTCAAAATACCAACAAATACAGTTTAGTAATTTTATCATTATCAGGATATTTAAAATCCAAAATTAGTACCTACTTTTTGTAATGAAATATCGGTGCTTTCGTCTACCATTAATGTAAGGAAGGTTGAATTTTCATTTCGTTAAACAAAAAATCCATGATATCGTTTATACATTCGGTGGATTCAAAAGCATAATTTTGACTTCGCCAATTTTGTGGCAATTTAATTTTTCCATGTGCTTATGTATTTTAAGAACGGAATTCATTGATACGTATTCGTTATTCAGTTAAAATATATAGCCTATAGTACAATTTCGATTAATGCATTAACTTTCTCAAAATCAATTTTGACCGTTCTTGTTTTTACCTTTTTTCAGTGACGTTCTTACAGGTTTCCATTAGAATTTTTACATTTTTAAAATTAACTTTTTTTTTAATATTTGTGGTTTATTAACAGCTTCTTTATGTTGTTTTTGAATGATATGTCTTCTTAAATAATCTAACTTATATACTTAATATATTAATTAATCTTCTTCCTTCCCAAATTTCCCCAATTTCGAAGACAAAATCAACATCTCGTGGTTTAAGTGCGCGGAAACCAAATTTATCTGCGCAGATTTTAAAATATCACGAAAACTACTGCGCATCCGCGCAGCTTACAGGGAACATTGATAGAAACTAGACCACAAGACGGGCAAGTCCTTGGAAAGATTAAATTTTTTACTGCGAAATTCTGAATTCAAATTTTCCAGCATTTAGACTTCAAATGTCTATATCTCGAGAATAGTTTCAGATAATTAAAAACAGTTTGTGGCATTGATTTCAGGTAGTCATTTGCCTACGGATGCACTTCCTTGAAAATATTAATTAGTTTACCAGCTCTCTGCTCGGGCGACCAAATTTTGCGCAATTTCGGTCGATTTTTCCAACTATATCAAGTCATATCTCGCGAACGGAAGCGGGTAGGACAATGCATTTTGTATATTTACAACCAGCCGGGGGCAAACACTTTCAGACATACTTTGAAGTTTTCCATTCACTTGATAAATAATGATTTTAAGGAAATATATTTTTTCGCATTTTCCGCAGATTTTACGCTGAACGGCTTATCACAGAGACTTCTAGTTTTTACCAATCTATTCAGCATCCCACAATTAGTCGGAAAACATATATCATATTCTCAGGAAGCTTTTAATTAAAAATTCTAACAAAGCTGCCATCAATCTTCTGGAGCAGTGGAGCGCAAACTATTTTCATTTGCGACCCAACTTTTTGTGTTTTATCGCGACCCCTGAATAGAGAGTAGACGTTGTTTTTATTTACATTTCATTAATATAATGCTACCTGATACACACGAATATTTTGTGAACTATACGACCCAAAAAATTTCTCTATCGACCCCTCTGGGAGTCGCGACCCACGGTTTGCGCACCACTGGATTATACTATGACATGAGATTTGATGATTATATTTGATGATTAGATTTGATACTATGCCATGAAGATTGATCATGAGATGATGATTTGTTTTGTAGTGATAATAAGACTTACTTTTATAGAGCTACGAACAAGTTGAATATATTTATATATTGAGCCTATATATATATTTCGCCATTAATACGTTTATAAGATTATCTATAATTAGTATGGTTTCACCAATATTAGTTATGTAGTTTTTGTACAATAAAAGTTTTATTATAGTAGTTTATGCTACAAGTGTGTGAAGCAGGGCTTTTGAAAATATAATGCATGTATGATACATAATGGCACGTATAATTATTTTATCTACGAAGCATATTAAAATACTGTTGAATCTACAAACAAATAATTGTTTCTTACCGATAATATTAAAATATTGTAATTTTGATAGAATCATTGACACAATAAGGTTAGAACTAGTGAAAGCACACAGTGACGGGGACACTAATTGGTCGTTGTCGATATAATCTAGGTTAACCTAGATTAAATCTGAATTAGGTTATAGTTAGGTTAAGTTATATTAGAGCCAGATAAAACCAGCCTGAGAGGCGGAGACTTCTTGATTCAAAATAAGAAAAATTAATTCAATTTTAATATACGTCAGAAAATTTATTTTCACTACGTCTATGTTTTCTGTTTAGTGACGCGAGTTGTTGCCATAGTGACAACAAACAGAAATTGTTTAATAATGAAACTCCATTTGATTTACATCGGACTTTTACGCATGATTTGGATACTTTTACACACGATTATAAAAAGGGCATCCTTCACATACAATAATTTACTTATGAATGTGTTCTTATTAATTTTGGCGTGCGAGTAGATAAATTATTATAAGAACCTATTTATAATTCGTTTTTTATTTTCAAGTCAAACATGAAAATATTAAAGCTACAGCTTTCAGAAGAAATATTGTGAAAAAAAGATATAATTTGGTCCACAAAACAATTGCAATTTCAACTTTATTAAAAGCAAATACATGTCAATTTCTCAAATTGCACTTTCGGAAATACAAAGTTAGCCTATGCACAATATTTATACTAACAAGCTTTACAATCTCTTTTGTTATTATCATAATGGGAATCCGTCAAAAAACGAAGGATCAATTGAGATACCGTGGCCAAAAAGAATTGGGAACCGCTTGAATTCTTGGGTCAACAAAAGTTGTTATAAAAGTGTAAATCCAAGTTTTTTTTTTGCAAAACTATCCAAATTGTCGTTAATTGATTAATAAAGAAAATATAATTATTTATATATTGTTGAGATTGAAGATTTTGATAATTAGATTAAATGATCAAAGATTTGAGTTTGAAAAGAAAACGAGATCTGAGTCTTTAATTTATTTTTTGTCAACATTTCCTACCCAAAAAAATGAAATATTCGTCTGGAACCTGTTAAAATATTTGTCTTTAGTCAGGTAGTAGGAGTGGCTCCGACATCTGGTTGTGTTTTTCTATGGAACTCTTGTCGTTTCCATTTTTTCTTCATCTGCGTCGGTACCACAGTTACAATAATTTCTTCTCGCTCACAACGCGTCCCAGAAATTTGATACTTGAGGGGGATGGATGAAACGTTGATTACTTGTGAACGTTACAATTTAAAGCAAACGTTAATTATTTGTAAAATAAAGAGAAATTGATTTATTAATAAATGGTCTTGAAGAGAATTTAAATTAAATCTTGTAACCTTATACAATATGATCAATAGAATTTTTACATTACTCATAAGACTATAATTGCCCAATAAAACAATACGAAACAAAAGAGTTTTTCTAATGAGCGATTTATGTGTTTAATCAATATTGAATTAAAAAGCTGATTTTAGTTTATTGATTTTTTATTTGATTGAAACAACATGCATTATTATATACAATATAATATTATATTGTGTGCATATTTATACACAAAAGTGAAAACAAATTACACCACATAGGTGACGCTTTTCCTGCTTTGGCCACAAAGTTTTACATGCGCATGCACAGGTTACCTACTATGAGACATATTAACAGTGGCGTATCGTTTATTAACACGTTGAATGCTAAGCTAATTTCACATAACTTGCCTGTAGTGCCTCATACTCAAATTATGTGCTTCTTCGCCGATTGCCTCGTGGCGCTACAAACTTAGTTCCGGTCATTGGTGACCCCCATGGCATTAAATGTGTTTAGGGCAAATATACAATGCTTAAGGGAGTTCTGAGTGAGATATTAGGATTAAAATAGTATATTTTGTAACTAGGGCAGAAAGTTGGCAATTTCACTTCAATTGTATCCGATGGTGTGGATTAGTCATAAGAACTCTCCTTTCTCCGGTATCACCATAGAATTGACACTCATTTTTAAATGTTTTGTTTAATTTGTATTATTATTTTGTAATAATTTATTTTGAATTATTCACACACTTCACGTCACTTTTTTAATATCGAGGTCGAGATCGAGTGTTCATTTTACTTTTATTTATTTGTTTTTTTTAATGTAATATAACTATATTGAATATTTGCATGCGTTATCTAGGTTATGTGGAAAGACAATGCGAAGTGGCATTTCTCGTATTAAAAACGTGCGTCAGGAAGTACTTCGCACGCATGAGTAATAAATTAAAAAAAATGTTTAACACTTATGTCAATACCCGGGTACCCGTGTACCCTTTTGCATGTTTTTACTCACATATCTTTTTTGTTTAACGAAAAATCATCAAGTCCTTTCAGATCCTCGTTATTTGAGTCTATTGAGATCGATTCATATACATAAATAATAAAATATGCCAAAGAATATATAAACTTTTTGGGCTTAAAGTCAAATACCCCGTTGTTCAATACCCGGCGTACCCGTGTACCCATATATAAATAAATCATTAAACTTATTTCTAGGGATAAAAAATAGTACTTAATATATAAATAAACGGATTTATTTAACTTTTAATTAATTTTATTATAAAACTTATTATAAATTATACATAAAATATTTTTATATTCAATTTATTATTTGCAACATTGTCACATTTTACAATTGCTTTTGAATGTTCATCGCAAGCTGGTTTGTTACATTCTTTACACGATTTTCGCGTTTTTTCTCCGTTTTTTCATAGACATCCTGGTAACAAATATGACATGATCCTACAACTATTTTTCGTCCAGTGGAATCTGTCTGTTCAGTAGACCCGCATGGCTCATTTAATGTTGTTGCCTTGCTTGTAGGATCTATTGGTTTTCTATATATGCTTTCTATGGCAATCCTAGTGGTGAAATTTCCCTAGTGGTGAATTTAATTATTTTGAGATCGTTCTTGAATAACTGTCATACATAATTCTTCACTTAATTTTCGTAAAATTACGTTATTTAGATGATAAATTATTTAGCTGGCAAGACTGGCGATATCCAAAATATTTAAAAAAGTCCGTCTGCGGATTGTGTAACGGCCCAACATCTTATCCATTATATCCACACCAATTTTTGGATTATTATAATACTGAACAATTTCTGGTTTCTTTTTTTGTCTTCGCTGCAAATCTGAGTGCATCGTAGATAGAAGTATAACAACTTTCTTTTTTTGGGAACATAAGAGCATAGAGTAACTTTTTCATGAAACCCAAATAGAGAAGAGAATTCTTCACGATCTTTAGATGCTAGCATGTCTACTAGAATGTTTTTTTTTTCAATGTTCCTACAATTGTTAGGTTCCATACAATATATGCTTTGCTAAAGGTTAAGTAGTAAAAAAATTATCCATTGTAATATTTCTTCCGGATCCTTTATATTTTGCAGCTAAATCTTTTACTCTCTTCCACTCTTTCGCCTTGATTTATTTCACGGCCAGTTGTTATTTTGCCAGTATAAATTTGACCTTTCAATGGATATGAATTTTTGGCGTCCTTTATCCACCATATTTTGATCCCATACTTTGCCCACCCCGCGGTTTTATTTATAGAAATAGGGTTTTTCGGGTAGTGGAATACTCTATGGGCAATCCCGAGTTGTAATGTGAAAGTCTCCGGGTATTAAAATTATTTTGTTGAATGAAAAACCCATGCGGGGTACACGGGTACCTGGGTATTGAACAACGTAGTAACGAGTGGGTATTTACATAAGTGTTAAAGGAGTAAAATTTCTTGTTACGACACTGTATATTAAAATGATGTTTCCTGTATAATTTAAATATTTATGTAAATATATACTATACAAGTTTCGAATATATTAATTATACAAATATTACACTTTTTGTTTAAATTATCACATTGTTGCGATAACTAATTATATTTTAGTTTGGAATAATCATTTATTTTCCGGTATAACAAGATAATGCGTAAAATATAAATTTAGAAGCTTTCACCTAGCAATAAACCGATGACGCATATTCTTTCAATCCGAAAATTTGATTCGTAATCGAAAGCCGCAATCATATGAGATTCGAATTTCCGTAATCGTATAAGATTTGAAATTAGTTTCATAAAATTAATCGCGTTTCCACATTTTTTTTTCAAAGACTTTTTGACCTCTGCTTCTGAGAAATCCCCGTTTCAAACATTAAAAATACCCGCCCGTACTATAAATAAAGTTATAATTTTCCAAAACGAATTTGATATTTTAGTCTTTTAAAAAAAATCTACCTGCTTTTTTATAGAGTCAGTGTGTGACTCGAGTTATAGAGTCGGTGTCAAACAAAGTTATCTGTTTTTCTATTTATTAGTTACACTCTACATAAAGGTTTTTCCCAACAAACATAATAATCTACAGTAAGTCTCATTACAAATCTCCTATTGTTTATTTAGTTTAGACCCCGTTTAGTAATGAAATAATAATAAATAAATATCAAAAGGCAATTTATTATGTTCGTATGAAATTTAATTTATAAATAGTTTTTAATGTAATAGATCATTGAGCTGGTATCAATTTGAATAGCTGCCGCTCCACGTAAATTGTCTCTTATCAGCTCTGTTTGTTAATTATGTTGAAAGAGACCAATGAAAAATATACAACGGCCATCATTACACCACCACGTGATGTTTATTGCTTTGTTTGCTCATCTACGCATAGTTTTATATCTTTTTAATGAAATTTGTATTTATTGGAAAATTAAACGGCTTAAAGGATGTACTTAATAATATTTTTGCGTCTCGTTTTATTGGGTATTATGATACATTTTTTTTTGGTCGGTCGTTTCCTAGAAGGAATTAAAACACCGGAAAATGTGAAAGATTACTCGGTACAGTTTGCCGATTGTGGTTTATCTTTGTAATGAGCCGGCAAGTGTTTTTGAATTCCATATCTTGCCGAGTTGGAAGGTGGAGGTTTTATTAAACATTAATAATTAATGAATCAAAATAACTTACAGACATTTATTTATCTCTGGTAAAAACTAAACTAACATGATTCTCTGTTGTATTCCAATTAGTCCTATTTTTAATATATTAAGATACTAGGCATTAGCTTAAGATAAACTAACAATTAGACGTACAAGAGTAGGTCTATAAGTGTTATCACAATAGCCATATTGGTTTATGTATATAAATTTATTTGCTCAGCCATTTCTTCCTCATCGTTCTGACGTTATCTATTCTTGTATGACAAGTGAAATTATCGGGCCTTTCACAATACATATTTATTGTTTGCTAGCTATTTTCTTTTGTTCTTTCAAATGAAATTTTCAATAATATTAACAATATTTGTTAGGTTGCTTAGTTAGTTTGCGGGGGTCACCGGTGACCGACGGAGTCAGGTACTGGAAACATATAATTTGAGTAAGAAGCGGCACGGAAATTTAATGGAACTAAAACGTATAAAAGATTAATAATTATAGTAAATATTTCGTTTTACGGATAAAATAAAATAAATTCATGGAGAAAGAAAAAGCGAGAAAATATTTGTGGTAACGACGTGGCCCTAAATCCAGAATGATGTAAACATTTCCATAATATTAGTGAGATTAATAGAAGCAATAACATGAACTGATTTAATTAAATTAGTCGATTTCATCAGATTTATCTGAACGCCGTGAATATATTATTTTAATAGTTCACCGAGTCCGTTATCTCGTTTCATTCATGTCCTCGTAAAGCAGTTTTCGTTTCAATACATATTTTCGAAACATAAAAAATATATCTGTGTGTTAGTTTTTCTTATCTCCGGCTATATTTCATAACTAAAATAATAAAAAAAAACACACAAAAATCTCTCGCCGTCCATAAATGCGGTTATAGGCAATTAAATTAGAAGCGTGAAGAGAAACACAGAAGAGAAAGGAAGGAGAAAAAAGACCGTTCGACGTCCAAAAACCTGCCGGAGCATCGGAGCCGGTAGATAAGAAGTATAACACCCTCATGTCAAGTAAGGTTATCGTAGAGATGTGGTCCATTGAAAAAGACATTGACGTCACTGCGTATATATATATATATATATATTTATAACCTCGTTCCGTACCGAAGAATATATTTGTCTCGGGTTAATACATAAGATTTATCAAAAAATATTATTAATGGGAGCTCTCGGCAAAATATTTTTAAATTCGTTTCGGTCGAAAAAAACAAATCTCGGGAGTTATCATCAATGACTTCATTTCATTTATTTATTTCCGTGAAATAAAAATTACCAATATGTACTCTTTATCAAAATGTGGGTTACTTTATGGAAAAAGCTTTATCAAACGCATTTCACTTACCTTGTGTTAATTGTGTTAAACCACAATTTTTTGTAAAATAAACAAAGATAAAATACACAAAGGAAACGAAAACTTGATTTATGCATGTCTAGAATTACATAGAATTCAAATAATTTTTTTGTGAATTTGAACATCTTGAAGGTTATTTACTAATCAATTCCTTGAAGTAATTAAGTATTACCAAAGCAAAACAACTCAAATAAATATACAGGGTGTTTAGGGTCCGGTTATTTTTAAGAGGCGACCAAACATCTTAATAGAAGGTCATTAATGTAAAAAAAATCTTAACAAAAGCTGCATAATACGAGAGATATTACAGTTTTAAATATTATTTAAATTTTTTTCATGGAATCCACTTTACACTTGTGGTTCAAAGATATCGCCGTGTTGTTGAAAGCAAAGTCTCACTCGACTTATCCATGAATTGGCATAATTTATTAGGCCTTGGTCTTGCTGTCGAATTCTCGCCGCAGCTGCCTCAACTCTGTTACGAAGATGATCTAAATCAATTACTTCGTTGGTGTATTCCATTGTCTACATAACGCCTCAGAAATAGAAATCAAGGTGGTTAAGCTCGAGTGACCGAGAGGGGCCATGGAACAGGACCACCTCGACCAATCCACTTATTTTCATACACATTATCTAAATGTTGGCGAACTAAACGATTAAAATGCGGCGGAGCGCCATCATTTAAGAAGAAGAAACAAGAAGCTACATTTGTTTGACGTACAAATTCTTCCAAAAGTTCCATCAACTGATTTTGCAAAAAGAAGATATAATCATTTCCATTCAGTCGATTGTCCGTTGAGCAGTCCTGCAGAAATGTTTATAGAAAATCTGTGCTAGAAATGATTACGACCAACAGCATGTGGATTTTCGACTGCCCAAATATGACTATTATGACCGTTATTTATGCCGTTACGTGCAATCGTTGGTCCAAGGCCCAACTACAGGGAGGACGAAGAAGAGACAGGCCAAAACTCAGATGGGAAGACGGAGTAGCAGAAGACGCATCAAAGTTAGGACTTCGAGGCTGGAGACTAGAACTAAACAAGGACGAATGCAGGAGGGCCAAGACCCGCACATGGCTATTGTGCCACAGATGATGATGATGACGTGCAAACGTTGCTTCAGCAATCACCAATACAATTAAAGAAAAGTTTGGAATTTGGGTATGTTTTTGTAGAAACCATCGGCAAACTTGTAAACGTAAAGAATGATCTTCAAGTTGTAAAGCCTTTACTTTTTGTACCTGGAAAGGACACAATTGACTCTCACGCAGTGTTTTTAGACAATACGATTTGAGACATCTACTTGGTGAGATATTTGTCGAGTTCTACTAGTAGGATCGATCTACTTCGACAAGATATAAGATTTCTTCTTCGGCATGCAAAATTTGTTGGTTTCGGCCAGGTCTACCATCCCGACCTTGACGTATTTGCATACACCAGTTTCTCGCGCACGGATTACTAATGTTAAGTATTCATATTTCTTTCACCGGTGGGGGTGAAGTAATCCCCACTCTTTCCACTCTTATACATAAGCTTTCTTTGTAAGTATTTGTATTGATATAGAATAAGTGTGAATTCAGCGATATAGAAGAGAACATTATAACTAGTATTAGTACATAGAATTAATAAACTAAGCAAATAAACTATCAGTGCATTAATACATACTACTAGTAGGCTTACTTCACCCTGAGGTAACAAATATTGATCCTTTGAACCGGATAATTTATTCAATCTTGGGATAAATTGGCAGTTCATACCACCAAAATCACATATGCTACGTAAATATAAAGTTAGTAAAACGGCATATTGAACAACAATAGGCGATGTTCATTTAAATTATAGAGAAATGTTTACTTTGTTCATAAGGATCGAAGCATGTTTAAATTCAAGACACAACACCTAGGGCTCCATACAAGAGTCTCGTTTCTGATCTCGTTCCGGGCAGCCGTAACATTTTCTTCATAAATTTGAACCTGAGCAACCCGAACTTGCCCTAGCCCAGAAAGAGCATAATATTTTCTTCATAAATTTGAATGCGAGCAACCTGAACTTGTTTTTGTCCGAGCCCAGAACGATCAGTTCAAATTTATTAAGAAAATGTTACGTTGATCGACCGTGTCAGAGTCAAAGATTGAAGACGACATCAGAAACAAGACTCCCGTGTGAAGCCCTAACAACACTGCCATCCTCCGATCCCAATGATATGCAATCCCTTACACCCGGTCACTTCCTTATTGTTTAGAGTATCATTAACAACCTTCGCCGAGGATGATGTCGAAGAGGTACTTATCAATCGACTTTCTAGATGACAATTAGTGGAAAGGATGAAAGCTCATTTTTGGAAAAGATGGAGCCGGGAATATATAACAAAACTCCAAACCCCGGCCAAATGGAACTCTAAAAAGGACATTCCAAATAATCTCATCGGTGCATGGGTGGTAGTCATTGATGAAAACACTCCACCATTATATTGGAAGTTAGGGCGAATCAAGTTCACCCTAGAGAGAACATTATAACTAGTATTATTAGATAGAATTAATAAACTAAGTAAAATATGTGCATTAATACAATCTACTAGTAGGCTTACTTCACCCTGGGGTAAAAAACAACTAGAGCAATGAATTTTTGTGGAATAGGTTAGGTTAGGTTTTGTTGACCTGTTAGGAAACCGCTCGACATACAGTCGACTTGCAGCAGCAGAATTCTGAAGTACTTCCCTATAAATTAACAGGTCAATGTATTCACTGTTGGTGCGATGGACCATGTTTATTTTCCTTCTTCCAAAGGCATCTTCTATCTTCTTCAGATGTTGGCGACCACCACCATGTTGGTACTTATCATTACGTATAATGTAGCCAAAGTATTCTTTTTTTTGAAAATGAACTTCTCCGAAACGAAGATCATGACAAATCTCGTCATGAGCGAAAGTATAAGCATCGATAACACCGAAATCGAATGGGTCGAAAAATATATGTACCTGGGCCACGAGGTAAGAATATCTAGAGACAATCAAACATGCGAGCTGCACAGAAGAATCGGCCTAGGATGGGCGGCCTATGGAAAGTTAAAACATGTCTTCAAGAGCGAACTCCCCATCTGCTAGAAAAGAAAAGTGCTCCATATGGCGCAGAAACACTCACCTCAACGACGACATCCGCGAAAAAACTCAAAGTAGCACAACACAAGATGGAAAGTTCAATGATTTGATGGAAAGGTCAATGGAAAGGTCAAGGATTGAGTTTGAGAGACCACGTCACAAACCAGGACCTGCGGCGAAGAACCGGCGTGAAAGACATCGTCGAGCAAATAACCACATTAAAGTGGAATTGGGCGGGACACGTGGCCAGAACGGGCGACGACAGGTGGACAAAGAGGTTGTTGGAATGGAGGCCTCGCAGCGATAAGCGAAACAGAGGAAGACCACCTACACGTTGGACCGATGTCCTGAAGAGAATCGCAAATAATTGGAGATCCAGACAAGCCAAGATAGAAATGGGTGGAGGGCCATGAGGGATGCCTATGTCCAGCAGTGGACTTTCTAAGGGCTGGTTGATGATGAGCCAAAGTAGGCCAGTTTTCTGTTCTTTACGGTAGTAATAATTTCCTTGTCAATTCTGAGCCTCTTGAGAATCGTGATGTTAGTTGTATGGTATGTCTATGAGACCCGTAGCATGCGTCGGTAGTACCACATTTCGAATGCCTGTAAGCGCTTGGTGGTAGCCTCGGTAAGACTTCAGCTTTCTAGTAAAGACGTGGCATCTGAGAATTCTTATGCATATATTGATATTAATAGAGAGGTTACAAAGGCCTTTCTTAAGGCGGTTAAAAGCGCTTCTGGCTTTTTCAATACGGGTTCTTATTTCATAACTATGATCCCATGTATCACTGATATTGCAGCCCAGGTAGCATATTTTTTCTACTCTTTCCAATGATTGTCGTTTACCGTGAACTGAGCGTTTATGTTGATGTTCTTACTGATAATCATTATTTTAGTCTTTTTAGAGTTTAGTTTTAGTCCGTATTCGTTGCTTGCTTCTACAATATTATCTATCAATCTCTTGAGACCCTCCGCACTATCTGCCAGCAGTACAGTGTCATCTGCATATCTAATATTATTAATAAGTTGACCATTTATTGTAATGCCGTCTTCTGATTCATCCAAGGCTTGTCTAAAGAGATTGTCGGAATATATATTGAACAATGCCGGTGATAGTATGCATCCTTGCCGAACTCCCTTTCCGACTGCAAAGATGTCAGACAGTTCGTTTTCGAGACGCACTGTTGCTTTTTGTTGGAGATATAGGTTTGAGATTGTCTTATATCCTTACCATCAATTCCCGATGCTTTTAGAATGTCAATTAGTTTCCCGTGCGGCACATTGTCAAATTCCTTCTCGAAGTCAATGAAGCATGTAAATTTGTCGCATTTGACGTCCCTCGTTCTTTGTATTAGTACTTGCAAGCTAAAAAGTGCTTCTCTTGTTCCAAGGCTCGCTCTGAATCCAAATTGCACTTCACTGAGGTGTTCTTCTAATTTGGTGTAGATGCGAGAGTGAATGATATTTAGGAATACTTTAAGTGCGTGGCTCATTAAACTAATTAAACTGTGGTTCTCGCATTTCCTGGCGAGGAAGGTGGAAGGCGAGTGGTGGTATATAAACGTTGTCTTTAACGAAACCCGACAGGAAGAATTTCATTCACATATTCAAAAAAATTTCATTCACATATTCACGCACTTGGCGACTCCAGTGACGGGGTGCCCCGTCTTGTTGAAAAATGAGTTGTCTTCGTGAGAATGGGCCGTAAACAGATGATCGGGATATCGCACAAAACACATTAACTTTAAGCGAATCTCGTACATGTTCAATGACTGTATGTGGGTTCTGTAGTCCACAAATTCGAACATTGTGTTTGTTTACCTGATCACTAACATGGAAAGTCGCTTCATTACTGAACACGATGCGTTTTGCGAAAGTGTTATCATTGTGAATAGCTTGCCCGAGTATGGGAGGAATTTGAGTATCGGTGTGATTTGTTCGTGTTGCTGATGGAGGACATATTAAACATCTGTAGTCTAAACTTGAGACGTTCGTAAATATGTGTGTAGAGTTTCATATTCGTATGTCTTAAAGTTTAATAAATATATGCATGCAAAATACGTATATTCTTTTTGAAACACCCTGTATATCTGCAATGGAGTTATAAATTAGTATAAAGCAGTTTTTGCCCATCGTGTGTCGTACCCCGCTCAGCGAGGCAATTGGAATATTAACACGTTGAATGCTAATTTGAAATATCTTTCCCCTGCCGACAAAATACTCAAATTATTTATTTCAAGAAATCCTTGGCCGGTCACCGGTGACTCCTCGTGGCGCTGCAAACAAACAGTGCAGGTCATTGGTGACCCCCATAGCTGTCATTGTGTTAAAGGCACAATTTTAAGGGCAATTACTCGTTGTAATACGTGAATGAACTAAAATCTTTTTTTTAATTTGATATATAGCAGGAGTGGCCAAAGCCTCGACCGCGGACGACTGGTCGACAACGTAGTTATTTTTAGTCGCCCGCCTGTCTGATAGGTACACTGATGCCCGTCCCAAAGCCGTGTGACAGATTTTATAGTATTAGTATTATCTATGTTTATTTTAAATTTAAACTAATTTTTTGTCTTAAATTACTATGATTACTATGACGTCTCTTAAGACCTAATAACACATACCACTTTGTAAGGTTCAGCAAGGAAGGAATAGGCAGAGGTAAAGTAATCTGGAGCAGAGACCGGAACAGCCTCGCTGCCAAGATCCCCTGGCTTTAAGTATCAAAAGACAAAATAGTATGCAAATACCATTTCGAGAAAAACTACACAGCAATGGTAAAGAATTGGAGCGACGAATCCTCAGCATGTCTCATAGAGCAAAGTACTATCAAATGGTATACGGATTGTAGACAAAGGAAGGAAGGTACTGGTGCAGGAGTGTTTGGACCTCGTACCAAATACTTTGAATCCATGGGAATCTACCCAAGTATCTTCCAAGCAGAGGTACATGGAATCTAGAGATGTGCACAATTTAACCTCGACAGGAACTATGCTATTCTGTCAGATAGCCAAGCAGCCAACAAGGCCATTAGCTCATACACCATCAGACCCAAACTGGTAAGGAACTGTTTGGGAAAGACAAACATGCCCGGCAGAGAAAATAAAGTAACGCTCTACAGGGTGCCAGGACACACTGGTATAGATGGAAACGAAGAAGCCGTTCACCTAGCAAACAAGGGACCTTTATAGGTCCGGAACCCTTGGAAAGAACTTCCAGTGCTAAGACAATCCAAATTAATGCTGGGACCAGAAAAGAAGAAAAGCTTGCCTGAAAATAAACAGGATCAAGCTG
Organism: Phosphuga atrata; assembly: GCA_944588485.1. NCBI lineage: Eukaryota > Metazoa > Arthropoda > Insecta > Coleoptera > Silphidae > Phosphuga > Phosphuga atrata. The sequence goes on from OX155898.1 coordinate 45,279,736, forward strand.
AGAATTCTGAGAGTCCTGACGGGACACTGCAGACTTAGAAAACACTTCAAGGCCCTAGGTTTAGAGCAGTGGTTCTCAAACTGGGTGCCACGACACCCTAGGGTGCCGCGAGCGAATGCCTGGGGTGCCGCAGCAATAATCAAGATATGTAAAGTAAAATTACATGAGGAAGTAAACGAATTTGAGTTCCTACTTTTAATGCAGAATTATGGACAATTGGCTAAAATCTGGGTCTTTGAAACGGAAAGGCGACGAACTCAAGCTACTGAAACGACTGATTCAATCGTCGGATTGCATCGTCGTAGGAGAAGAAATATCCCAGCAGACACTTGCGAGTTTAAATCATTCAAGTTCGTCTGCATCAGTTCGCTAAAACGCAACTCACGACCAAAGGATAAGCCGAGGAAAAATAAGGAAATATGATCCTAGCTACCTCACATTGTTTTGCTTTGTTTCTGTTGGGAACCAACAAGCACCGGAAGGGCAATGCGTTATCTGTCATAAAATTGTTGCTAACAGCTGCTTGGTTCCATCCAAATTAAAAAGACATCTGGAATGTAATCATTCTGATTTATTATATAAAAGTGAAGAAATCTTCAAATGCCGCGCTTTATCTCTACAGGCAGGGTCATCCATGGTGGAGAGAATTTTTCAAAATTAAAATGAAAACTCAGCTGAAGCCTCCATTATTGTCAGTTCACACATCAAAATCTGGAAAGCCCCATACTATTGCCGAGACACTGATTAAATCTTGCGTGAAGGATGTTGTAAGTTGCATTTTAGGTCCAGACATGGCCATGATAATGCGGGGCTGCCAAGTATTACTATAAGCAAGCGAATTTACACAATTTAAGAGTCTGTGTTTTTTTAGTTTACAGCTTGATGAAAGTACCGACGTTGCGAGACTTAGTTATCCATTCCAAATGCAAATAGAAGAACTTTTGATGAGTGAATTGCTTGATATTTACACCACTGGAGAGGAAATTTTCAAAGTTATCGACAAATATATACAGCAAAATGATTTGAAATGGAGCAAGTGTGTTGATATTTGCAGCGATGGAATGGCTGCAATGGTTGGAAAAGTAAAGAGAGCCGTTTCTAGAATGACGCAAGTGGCAGACAATGCCACCACCAGCCTCTGTGTCATCCATCGACATTCTCTGGCAACTAGAAGGATGCCGCAAGATTTAAAAGTCATATTGGATGGTGCTGTGAAGATTTAATCATGTTAAGAGCTGCCCGCTTCAAGCACATCTTTTAAAACTTACTGCTGAAGATCTGGGTATGGATCACTTCCACCTCTTCTTTTTGCCAAACTATTTGAACTAAAAGATGCACTAGTAGTTACATTTACAGAAGAGCCTTTTATCCAACAATTGACTGATGTCGATTGGCTGCTTAAATTGGCATACCTTTATGACATCTTTGAAAAACTAAATGAAACCGCCACTTCTCTCAATATTGCATTCTCAACAAACGGTTACATTAAAAACAGGTACAGGGGTGAAATTAACCAAATTTCCGATAAACTTAAAGGAAATAATAAAAAAAATCTTTCAAACTATTTCATTCATCCCATAAAGACAATTGAGCAATAAATTTTTATTTTTTTTTATTTTCCTAATTTTTCAGACGGGTTTTTGGGTAGCTGTGTCGCTAAATTTTTGTAGCCCGACAAGGGTGCCGTGAGATGCGAACTCGATAAGGGTGCCGCGGCAAAAAAAGTTTGCGAACCTCTGGTCTAGAGGAAGATTACAGATGCAGATTCCGTGGCTCAATAGAGGAAACCCACATACATCTGCTGCAAGACTTCGGAGCATTGCTCCGCAGAGACAAATGTTCCTTGGGCCCACTGCTTGAACGCAAAGGAGTTGCAGTGTGAATACCACTTAAATCCTACCTAGATCCAGAAATTCCTAAAGGAATCAGGACTATAGGAGGCGCTCTAAATGGGTTAGTATAGATCTATGACGGTTGCGGTACAAGGCACCATCAAAATCTGCAAATATACAACACATGCGACGTTAGTAGACTGCCCTCTACAATTTAAAGAAACAGGCCGCCAGTAGATAACAAAAGTTTGTCCACCCCTGATATACAGAATGAATAATTAAAATCATTTTAAATTTTTTCTAAAAATCTTTCCATTTCAATGAATAAGAATTATATAAACAAACGAGTTTGTTTTCTTTAATTAAATATCTTTTGCTATTTGGAATACCCTTAATTTCTGGAAACAACAATTTGTTATTATCGCCGTTATTAAAGGTCATAATTCACGTTGTATCGGCGCTCATACCGACTAAATAGCTTCGGAATAGGCAATCTATGTCACATCACTTCGGTTTAATGCCCAAGGTAAATAGTTTGGAAACTTGGTAAAGTCTCAAGTAAATTGTTTATTTAGGTAAATAATCTTAATCTTAATCTATTTGTATATACCGAATTAATTTAGTTATCTATACCAAAAGCAAATAATTAAATCAGATTAAAAAAAAATTAATAATATTTAGAACTTTTACAATGGTACTTTGTTAAATAATAGTTGTATAATATTTGCGAAATGTGTAATATATTTGTAATCCAATATAATATAGTTATTGAATAGTTTGCGAATTCGTGAATTAGATCGAAGTTTCCTTTGGGAAATTGTTTGCTCACTTACGTGTACCATATTTGTCTTACTAATAATCTAATTAGTTAGTTACATTCATGAACTGTTTAATGCCAGCTATTAATATTACTGCTACCTGCTAATAAATCTACTCGAAGCTTTATTTATGAGGCGTTAAAGAAAGCTTTTGTATTATTTATCGTTTGTACAATCAAATTTGATAATGTAAATGTGTATACCATTCAAAATAATTTTTCAATATTTTCATATTCTTTAATATAATTATGTTATTAAACCAATAACAGTTTGTTGGAAATAGTAATATAATAAATATTAAATAACTGTAAAATATGTATCTTGTTTAGATTTTCGTTGTTGGTTTGGCTGTTGGTTGAATAGTTTTATGGAAATGTTTTTTTTATTTGCACAATTTCTATTTGCCAATGAAAAATATGTATTATGCCAAGAATGAAGTTTTTGGTTGAATAAATACACCCACGTTGATATTTTGGCAAAAAATGTAAATTGCTTTATTGTAGAAATGCATTTTCAAAGCATTTGAAACACGCAAGGCGAACATGTATTTTGTTGAAGCTAAAATATGTGTGACACTCTTTTACACGCGTTTTAGCCGTGGACTAAACAAAATATTTAAAATTAATCAATTATAAATTTAGTTATAAATGGAACTCCTTTGATAAAAAATAAATATTCAATTTCAATTTTTTCTGAAAGATGGGATTTTTTTAAAGCTCTTTGAAACAACACCTTTAATGAAATGACGAAAAAGATCTGAAGAAAGCGGGAGTTTCGTAGTAAATTTGAAATATTTATTTTGTCACCTTAGGAATTTATTTCGTGTTCTAATTAGTTTTTGTTGAAAAATCTTCTTTGTGCAACATTGTATACAAATTGCAGGGTTGTGTTAGTAACGACACGTGCTGTCAGTAGTTGGCAAAATATCGCTTGACGTATTGTTTTAATTTTTTTAAAAGCATGCGAAACAAAAAAAAAAAAAACTCTAGCAAACGGAAACGTGCGATGCGCGTCTGTCTATTTTTCACGGCGCCTTGCGTACCTAGAATTTCGGTTTATTTATAAGTTGCACTTTTTCATTCGCCGTTTTGCAGGTGCACGCTTTTAAAATCGTTTATTTTTCTCTCCTCCACCTCCTCTGATTCTATATTCGTCGACCTAAATTACACTTCCATATACATTTCAATACACCTTTCAACTACGCCCGCACTTACACCGACGCTGAAAACTAAAAATGCCTTCTTATTTATGTTCACAACAACCGCCGTAACTTTAAAATAATTCGAATTATTTATTTCTAACAGGTACAGATAAATTCAGAGGTAAAATCTATTTGGGAAAAGGATTATGAATTGAGTATGTCAATTATTTCTCTCACCTTGCTATTAATTTGCGTCGGCGTGACGATCTTGCAGACAAGTTAAACGCACCACGTGCACCAATTGGCAGTCGGAACTAATAATTTGCCGTGCAAATAAATTCACGTTTAACGCGTTCGGATTACACTCTAATTAAAATCACGTGCCAGTTATGTCTACATCTTTATGTGCGTTTGATAGAGTAAAGTTGGAGGTGAGGTTGATGATAAATTGAGGGACTTTCTGAGAAGGTTTATTGCCGACGCCACTGAGTCGCATCGCGGATGATTGCCTTACAGACGACGACTGTTTATGGACGATTTAATATTACAAATACGTGAGTTAACTAGCGTACGTACTTAGTACCGAATTATTTACATAAAAATAAACTCATTTAATCTGAGAATTTTAATTGGGATTCCATAATTAACACTTTATTATGCAACTGGGGTAATATTAGCAGACACTTGAATTCCCCCCTTTTTTAAAAGAATATGTAAATTGCCGCAGTTCTTTTATGATCTAAAAACAAGGTGTATGCTCAAACCTCAAGTGTGCTGACTTTGCGACAGTTTTCGGCCCCTTTGTATATATACTATATATACACAGCATCACATAATAATCACTTCCAGGTGTTTTCTGCATCCTTTAAAAAATGCTTACGTACCATTTTGTTCCTTTTTTAATTAACAACATCCGCCTATTCAATGTACTTATATTTTATTAGATATTTATTTTTATTTTTTGTTATTTAAACAGAACGTCAATCAGTGGAACTATAATTTAAGGTAGCTTTTATTCAATAATATTTATGTTTTGATTTAATTGGAAAATGTAAATTGTTTGAAACGTTCGGTGAAGCAATCGGATGTTTATAAGATTTAACTTTTGGTTCTGTTTACAAATATCTGTAATTTTTAATAAAGGCGCTGGCTGTTGTGTGAAATCGCGTCTAACCAAAACTTATAATATTTAGTCTTTAATCTATCTTTGTCTGTATAATTTTGGCGACATATTTGTCTAGTCTAGTCTCGACTCCCTAATCTTATTCATCTAAAGTGATTTTATTTAGTTTTCTATCTCTGGTCTTAATAATATTCTAGAGATAAAACGTAGTCACTCTGTTTATCGGTTTACCCAGTATTGCATCGATTTTACCATAATTTTATATTACTCGAATGTGAAAATTTTATTGACAAGCTTGTCTTGTTATTAAAATTAAACAAAAAGCACTTATTCAACGTGAGTATATATTTACATTTTATTAAGCAAGCATTCATATTAAATAATTTCTTTTGTGAACGACGTAATATTATTATGCTTTGTTAAACTTTGGTTAAGTAGCTGCAATTTATATTCGCATTTAGTCTTCGATTGTCCATCTAGAAATTTCTCTTACAGTTTTTCTCTCTTATTTCAAATATATTACTTAAGACTGGACTACAGCAAACTAGACAACCCTAAACGTGTTTTATTGCAGTTATTTATCTCTGTGATTTCTTTTGCTTAATACGGGGGTCGGCAGACTTTCAATTGAGAATAGCCGAGGTGTCAAGAAAATGGGATAATGAAGGTTTCAAAGAGCCAATATTTTCGAAAATATCGTCATTTATCGGCACTTACTAAAAAATTAATATTCGCTTAATTCGAATTCACAATTTAATTGTATATGTATAACTTAATTTTGTTTAAGCAAATCATTAAATAAATTGAATTTTATTAGTATTTTCGGAGATATTTTCGAAGGAATTTACAAAATTGTTACCTATGCGCCATTGCAAATTTTCAAACATCAATTGTTACTAAAATGTTAATACTATATAGACATATATATCGTTTAATGCTAATTAAATCTAGTTTATGAGATACTAGTTTTGTTTAATTTGTATCTCATTGTCAGTTAGTTTCAACTCGATTATTGCATATAATATTCCACTTGAAAATGACCTTCACCAGTCGAAACTCGAGTCGTGTTAAGTGATTTAATTTACCTGTGAATTACAAGTTATGTAATATTTTTGCATATTAAGTGTGGTTAAATATACGGAAATATTCAATTCAGTGTCATATAATATTCCATTTTGTGGATAATTTAATCCAGTTTAAACACATAATTAATTTATAATTTTTTTTTTCGTTACGGCCAGCATAGTTGCTAGACCACGTTATTTCAACTGTTTCCTTCCTTGGGCTTAAATGTTAACCCAGTACTGTCGCATTCGTTCTCGATCTCTTTCTCGTTTCTGCTTCCGTTCTTCAGTACAGATCTTGCCTGTTTCGGGCTTGGGCTTTTCTTGGAAACTCTGGAATGATTATATATCTGCCCATGTGATTCCCACTTCTTTCAAGTCTTTGTCCAGTTCTGTAAACCATGCTCCCTTGGTCTTCTTTCCTAGGAAATAGGAAAAGATTCTGTTTGTCAATCTCGTTGGGTTCATTCGTGCCATGTGACCGTGTAATTCGTGAATAAAATGTGATCCTTCTCTTCCTAATAATGTCGGTTATTTTTTCGATGTGCACGTAGAGTTCATGATTACGTCGTTTTCCGTATACACAATTTTCCTTTACTGGACCCAGAATTTTCCTCAGAATCCTTTTTTCCCTAATTTTCAGGGTTTCCATCATTCTTTTCCTGTTCATTGTAAGGCATTCTGTAGCATATAGGGCTTCCGGCCGAATAACTGTTTGATAGTGTTTGAGATTGGCATTTAGGGATACTGACTTCTTGTTGTAGATGCTCTTGGTCAGTTGATATGCAGTTTCCATTTTTCTGATACGTGAAGTGAAGGCTTCTTTCTCCGAGATGTTGGGCTCTATCCATTCGCTTAGATATTTGAATTTGTCGGCTCGCTTAATTTTTCCTGATTCCATAACAATTACTTTGGGTGCTGGTTTGATGTTTGTGATTAACCCAAAAATCATGATAGTAGATTGATTTGCTCCACAGGTCTATCAAGGCAATTTGAAAATATCGCGAGATCATCTGCGAAGGCTAGGCAGTCTACTGTTAGTTCCAGGTTTCTGTATCCCAATCTGACCCCATTTTCCACTCCTTTGTTGTTTATTTCCTTGCATCACTCACGGATGACTTTCTCGAGTACGCAGCTGGAAAGCAGAGCTGAGAGCCTATCTTCCTGCCTTACGCCTATCCTGATTTCGAAGGCATCTATAAATTTCACTCTGAATTTTGTGCTACTTAAGGTCTGCTGAATTATCGATCTTGTATTGTTGTCCAAACACAGTTCTTTCAAGATTTGTATTAAGGTACATCCATCGATTGAGTCGTACGCTTTCCTGAAATTAACAAAGGTTATCACAAACTGTTTGTTCCTGAGCTTGAGATATGAAAAGTTCATAATCTGTTCAGCACATGAACGCCCTTTCCTGAATCCATCTTGGTGTACTCCCAACTGTGGATCTAGTTGTGTAAAGCCTTAGAGAGGATCTTGTAAGTTATTGAGACAAGAGAGATTCTACGGTAATTGTTCACGTCCGTTCTGCCCCCTTTCTTATGAAGAGGATGGATCAAAGCTGAGGTCCAGTCTCCTGAAAGTTTCTCGGTTTCCCATATCAATTTATAATTTATTATTATTTTACAATATTATTTAGAATGGATTACATTATTTTACAAGATCTACAAAATATATTTGAAATGCACGAATAAAGACATAAAATAAACATTTAAACAAATAGATCGTACAATCTTACAATTAAAAATAAAGATAAGAATTATAAATAATTAATTTTCTTTATAGAAGCATTTGATCTATGCTTGATTCAAGAATCAATTATTTAATTATTGTTAATATTTTCCGAGATATAACGAATTTACGAAGTTATTGCGCATGCGCCACAGTCAATTTTCATATGTCGATTATTACCTAAGCATTAATACTGCTTAGATGTTTTAATGTATCATTTTAAAGCTAATTTAATCTAGTTTATACATTCTACCAACTCATTATAAAATTCCAATTTATTTTCAATAATATTGCAAATTTTCTGCGACACTGTTTTAATGAGTTTTGGTTAGCTTGTATTTCAGTTAGTCCAAATCAATTGTAACTAGTCATCAGAATACCGAATACCGGCATTTCGTGTTATTTTGCAATTGCAGAACCGGCAATTGCTAAGGTAAAAAATCGATATTTTCGGTATACGATAAAAAAATATGCTGGCAAGATGCAAATCATGTTCAAGAATTTTTCAAATTATTTGTAGAACTACAAACAGACTGAATTCATATTTAAAAACACAACATTTAAATTTTGAAAAGAAAAGAATGCGAGACAAATTGAACAAGTAAAAATGGTGATAATGAACGATATCCGTAAAAAGAATAACTCCAGAGATTTCTATGGAACCTTCAAGCAGACTCGCTGCCTCCTTCATTGGAAGAAGTTGGCCAGATCATTCAACTTCTTAAGAATAATAAGGCAGCTGGAGAGGACACTATCGTTGCGGAACTGTGGAAAGATGCTGGAAGTAATGCCGTGGGCAAGCTAACCGAGATCATCCAGGACATCTGGGAAACAGAGAAAAGAAGGGTAGCTTTCTATGGCCACGTTGCAAGATTGCCTCCAAATCTACTAACCAACCGTCTGTTCACCTTCTGGCATAACAAGACGGTTCGTACTACTTGGTTGATAGAAACCGAGAAGGATATTAAGAAACTAGGAATAACAGATCTCCAAAACAGACAGTCTTTGAGACGTACCCTGAAGGAGTCCGTGGATTTCAGGAAAAACTCCGGAGGAAAGGTATCCCCTGGACATAAGAGTGAAAGAAGTTCACCGACAAAAGATGCGACAATACTGGGCAAAGATCAAAGCCCAACAGTTGGACAAGCATGGTCCAAAGTAGGCCTATTCGAAACAAGAAGAAGAAGAACGAAAGCCGTAACAAATTACAGATTTTTTTAATAGAGAAAATGAATGGTTTGATGAAGTTTTATATAGAATGACAGCATTAGGTGATTTGTCGTTAAATTGAGAAAGCCATTATTTTCCAGAGGTTTAAAAATTTACCAAAATCTGTTAATACTATAAGAACTATTATAAACTACACTACAGTTTTCAAAATTCTCAGAAAAAAAGCATTAATATATTTTATATTATGTTGCAAAAAATATAGTCTCTCATTTGATGAATATACAAGCGTACGAAATAGACGTTATTAAAACAAAAATATTTATTGAGAAAAAGAATTTAGAATATACGAGGAGGACTTACACAGAAAGTATACCAACTGACAAATGTACAAAAGTAGTTCACTGCCAATTAGATGAACATGAATTATCTCTGAAAGAAGATATTGTCTGCATAACTACTGATGGAACAACTGGGATGAAAATAGTTGGGACTTTGATTGATGCATATCAGCAAGTATGCTATGCTTATGGATTCCAACTTGAAAGAATCAGTGTGTTAAAATCAAATAGAAAAGAAGCAGAATACTCTGGATTTTTTTCATTGATTTAGAAAATTCTGATTTTGACATCGAAGAGAGTGACAGTGAAGAAATAGTTATTTGCATTAGAGTGCGGAAAAGTTGAACCAAAAGAGCTGTTGCGTTGTAAAATCATTTTTGGCCTCCTGAATTGTAAAGCTAGCTTTGACATCGTGTATACACCAAGCGAAACTACATTTTTTATACACAATTTTGCAAAGTAGCCGTACTTTGCAACATTGTGCCAAAAAAATTAAATAATTTCCAATATTGTAAATAATGTAAATCTATGTTTCATAAAGAATAATTGTCGGCCAAAAAAATTTATACAAATTTCGTGCATAAATGATTCGCGTTGTAAAATGAACTTTTCCGCACTCTAATGTACTTAACTATTACGCACGAAATTAGTATACATTTTTTTGGCCGACTTATTATTTAAGAAACAAATAAACTTTAATAGATTAATAAAAAATTAATAAATTAATAGATTATTTACAAGATTTGAATATTTTTTTTTGGCACAATGTTGCAAAGTACGGCTACTATGCGTTAAGGTGACTTTACAGCATAGTAGCTGTACTACTAAAAAATCTAGTTTCGCTTGACGTATACACGATGTCTAAGCTAGCTTTACAATTCAGGAGGCCAAAAATAATAATGCAATTGTGGAAAGTACCTTATTCCGATATGAAGGAGTAAATATAAACAAAGGCGAAAGCTTAACTTATGAAGGATTGCTTCCTACAAAAAAATTTGAAAAGTTGTTAAGATATTTAAACGTTCCTCTAAACAAAAATAACTGTCACGAGTCAACTTTGACATTGACTTGTGTTTCGGTTTTGAAATGCAGTGTTGTTATTCAACTACGTTTGTTATAGCCCCTATTTAATCATGCAAAAGTACCAACAACAACGCACACAAATTGTGAAAATCTATTATCAAAATTTGTGCTCTGCAAGTCAGACGGTGCGCGCAATTCGTGTTGTTGACGGTTATAATGATCGTCCAAACCACGATTAAACGGTTGATGAAGAGATTTTAGGAAACTGGGACAGTTTGTGAGCGAGTAAAGCTTATACGTTATCGACCCAGGCGTTCGACCGAAAACATTAGCTTTATCGTTGAAAGTGCGCGAGAACTGAAATCTCTCCATTTTTCGTATTCACAACTACTTGGTCTTTCTGAGACCACAACTTGACATATTTCGCGGAAAGACTTGCATCTGTACCCGTATAAGATTCAATTGGTACCAGAATTGAAGCCACGAGACCACGGCTGCCGTCGCACGTTTGCAGACTGGACTTATTCGGATCCTCGTTTTGTCGAAAAAATCATCTTCAGATACGTAAATAAACACAACTGTAGTATTTGGGGCGACACCCATCCACGGAAGATACTGGAGGATCACTTGTATCCTTAGAAACTGACTGTTTGGTGCGGATTGTGGTTTATATTTGTCGGCGGCATCATTGGTTCGTACTAGAGATTAGCATGGCATCGACCCATCCCATCCCATCGTCCCATGGAATGGGATGAGTGGTATGAACGTCGCGTGGGATGGGATGGGACGACAATTTTGTATGGGACGGAGTGGGACGAGTTTTGATAATCTAGTAAATCTAGTTCGTGTATAATTAATTGCTTATCGTGCCAATACGCACATTTTCCAAAATGCTCAGCCCAGGAGATTTCTGTGATAACGATGTAGTTCCTGAAAAGTCTTACGATCCGTTAGCGACGAGAAAGGATTACTCACTGTCAGATAAAGAAATTACGGAAAAATTAAATTTGAACGAAATGTCGTTAAGAAAGTCTGAACCGAAAAGAAACTCTGATGTGTAGGAAAAAATGAGATGAATTTCGCGCGACCTGGATGAGATGGGATGAATGGGATGGGATGGGACGTAAATTTTAGTTTTGTGAGATGGGACAGTTGGACGAAAATGTGATGGGATGGGACAGTGACAGGGATTCGTCCCACGGGATGGGATTGGGTACGAGAAACTCGTCCCATGCTCATCTCTAGTTCGTACATCTTTCGCAACGAAAGATATCAGGATGTGACAGTAACGGCGAACGGTATAGAACCATAAGAAATTTTTTCGGCCCGCATATAGTTCCAACAAGATGGTGTCACGTACCACACAGCGGGTGATACGCATTAGTTATTGCAAGAAAAGTTCCCGGGGCGCGTTATTTTGAAAAGCGCTGACGTCAAGTTGCCATCAAGATCATCGTACGACGTCCTTACGCCGTGTTTACGATGAACATAACGTAATGCAAGGCGACGTGAAGTAAGGTATGTTTAAGCGATCGCCGTAATTACGATCGCCGTAATTACGATGCCGTAACGTGCCGCAAAACACCGTGCATTGACAACGCGCATTGAAAACGTATTGGTTGTTCAAAATTAATTCTATTTTGACGCATTCAATTGAAAATTAATTCTGTTTTGAGGCAACACAATTCAATCAATCTAATTTTGGCCATACATTTGTATCTTAAACTGCGGAAGAGGAAACCAGTACGAACCGTTGGTGTGAGAGAGATTTTTCCGAGAAGAATCCAGTTTGGTGATGCACACAATCAATAAAGTGTCATTCATCGACATTTTCTTTTCTCTCTGTTATTATAGTTGCTGACTATTATAAATATAAATGTCACAACACAATACCAAATCGTCACTCTTGAATTCGAGTGCATCCGCGCAAGAATCGAAAGATTTGATTGGCTGAAAGACTCACGTGAAACAAGAGACCGGCTTGACGTAACGTGGCGCTAAGATTGAACATTGCTAGCTTTAGCTGATACGTTAAGTACTGATACGTTACCTCGCGTCGATTCGCCGCGATTCGCGAATCAGCCGCATAAAAAACAATGTGTTTAAGTTTTACGTCATGTAACGGCCCGTCGCGTTCCATTACGTTAAGTTCACCGTAATCCCGCCATTAGATTGTTTTATTTGGGGCTACTTTAAATCGCTGGTCTACGCCAATAAACAAACAACTCTTGCGGAACTGGAGAACAACATTAATCGAACTATTGTGAAACTCCAGCCCGACTTAACCAAGAAAGTGTGTGAATTAAAAAATATATTTTTTTAATGTTAATATAGACGCAAACTTTTTGAAAGACCCGTTACTTACTGAAATAAAAATGCTAATGTTAGATTCTAAAACATGCTGGTGAAACAGTTTGCTCTTTAAGATGACAACATTGTTTATAGTTTATGCATTTTTGTATAAAAGTAATAACTGTGGCAAAGAAGCAACTGTGTTTCTGATCATTTTTTTTATATCCTAATGCTGGTCAATCAATACTGGAATTCCGGTACAACTTTTCAAAAAATTCCTGTATATATATATATATATATATATATATATATATATATATATATATATATATACACATACAATTTAATTTAGTTTTAAGAAATAATAATTTCTTTTAACAATTGAGGAATTGAGGAAATTTGTTTAGAGGAACGTTTAAATATCTTAACAACTTTTAAATTTTTGTTGTAGGAAGCAATCCTTCATAAGTTAAGCTTTCGCCTTTGTTTATATTTACTCATTCATATCGGAATAAGGTACTTTCCACAATTGCATTATTATTTTTGGCCTCCTGAATTGTAAAGCTAGCTTAGACATCGTGTATACGTCAAGCGAAACTAGATTTTTTAGTAGTACAGCTACTATGCTGTAAAGTCACCTTACCGCATAGTAGCCGTACTTTGCAACATTGTGCAAAAAAAAATAATTCAAATATTGTTAATAATCTAAGTTTATTTGTTTCTTAAATAATAAGTCGGCCAAAAAAATGTATACTAATTTCGTGTGTAATAGTTAAGTACATTAGAGTGCGGAAAAGCTGATTTTACAACGCGAATCATTTATGCACGAAATTTGTATAAATTTTTTTGGCCGACAATTATTCTTTATGAAACATAGATTTAGATTATTTACTATATTGGAAATTATTTAATTTTTTTGGCACAATGTTGCGAAGTACGGCTACTTTGCAAAATTGTGTATAAAAAATGTAGTTTCGCTTGGTGTATACATGATGTCAAAGCTAGCTTTACAATTCAGGAGGCCAAAAATGATTTTACAACGCAACAGCTCTTTTAGTTCAACTTTTCCGCACTCTTTTGTTATTGCTGATTTACGAACTTTAATTACGAACCAATTTATTTATGAGGGTTATTTTTATTAGAAAAAAACGACGCTACAAAGTTTTGTAATATATCAATCTAAAACCTATTTAATTCATTTATCCTAAAACGTAAAAAAAATGGATAAAATTCTTGTGCGACGGGCAATGGAGTGTTTCATGTTTGAAGAGCCGCAAATGCAAAAAGTAGAAAAATATTTGGGAAATTTTCGGAAAATTTTTGGAAAGTTTTGCCTGTCCATAGATTCAAAACCATAGCATGTGGATATTTTTGCATTCGTCTGTGCATCCAAATTTTTGACAATTCGTAAGAATTTCTCTGTCTAATTCCTTTTTCTGTCTATAAATTGAAAACCAAAGCAAATAGTTTGGAAATGCTTCAACTAGTCTGTCTGTCCAAATTTTGTAAAATTCATAAGAAAATTGGCCTTTCTGCAAATTCAAAACCAAAGCAAATATTTTAGATATTCCTCCATTGTTTGTCCATCTAAATTTTAAATTTATTATTTATGTTTATAAAAAATCGATAAAAAAAATAGAAGCTAAACAGCTTGATCAAAGATCGACGTTTGAAGAGCCGCAAATGTCTTAGCAAAGAGCCCTGCTTGCCGAGCTCCTGCTTAGTATGTAGACCACCCGACTAGCGAAGGATTAAAATCTTTGTCTATCACAATTGTTAGTAATTCGCAATTAAATTATAGAAACGATTGTAAGTTTTGAACACACAATTAAATATTACAATATATCTCCCCATATACAATACCCTAGAACGAACGTATTTCTAAAGAATTAGTGTCCTCATTTTTTTTATGAAAGCTGACAGTTTTTCTTTTCTTAATACCGCGTACAGGAAATAATTGCGAAAAGGTAGAATGCGGATTCGCTTTGTGGCCGTTTCGCGTTTGATCTCTATTAATATTTTTTGATTCTATTATTATTATTTGAATGGGGCATCGTAATTACGCGCCGCATTTTTTGCCGGTGCGGAGCATTTATGAAGCACAATGCTTTGAACCGGTAAATTAAAATGCAATCAGCTATAAATAATGAAGCCGCTTCACGTGCTGGGCGGTCTAGATGACGATCGAAATGTATTAAAACAGTCGTCTCTGTATTTTCTCATCTGCACTCTTATTACAGTACACTTACTGTAACACAGCTCATACATTCATTACAACTAATTATTCGCTTTTTTTAACTATTAAAACGTTCCATTCTCGAGGGGTTGTAGTTAAATGATGTATGTAGTCCAGGAAAATTATTTTTTGCGGATGGACATGAAGAGGTTTTGGAGTGGATGAAAATCTGAATGTAGGGTTGCTGGAGGGAAGGCTGGTACAGAATGAACTGTCAATTGACGTCACAGGGGCAGACAATACCTGATTACTGATCGGTATCTACCCCCTATATTCTTCAAATTAAGGCAACTGAACTGCCGTGGGATGATAAACGCGTTTCTTAATGTTACAAATATTATCGCTGCTGGAAATTATAGATACGTGGATTAATTTTCCTTTTACTTCTCAAATTTCCGTTGGAAAATTTTCCCCTTTTTCGTTCTAAGGTGCAATAAATACTCTAACTTTATATCACCAAAACAGATAACAAAATTAAAGTTTATTTGTTTTAAATAAATAATGATTTTCAAATTTTCTTGTGGGTTTGAAAACAGAATTGTGTATTGTTATTAGTTGGTTGAGTTTTGATTTATTACATTTTTACTAAAGTTTTATGGAAATATACGCTATCATTAATGGATTATTGATGTGATCTGCTAATATTATTTTTACCTCAATTTAGTTTGCGATTATATATAGATTTCATGACGTAACTTCCCAGATGACATTTTAAATCAAGACAATATTAGTCAATCTAGATGAGACAAATTGAAAGTACAAGTTGAGCGACATCCAATTAACTGAAGCTTACGTACGGCTTGTTTCAACAACTCGGTTTACATCCTTTAGTAGATATTTTCTATAACACAAAGAATGTTATTAATTTATTAGTTTTAAACAGACTCATAACAGAATTGTGCAAGACAAATTATGCGATAGTTTATTTACGTTGAAACAAAACTAGTAAGTTTCTATTGGACTGCTGGTCAGGATTAGATAGATTAGTCATAGATTCAACACTGAAGTGAAACAGAACAATTTAGTGTAATTTGGCTTAATTTATTTTAACCTAAATCTTACCATAGTCCTTTTAAAATGACGAAAATATTGAGCTCTGCAAAAATTTATTCCGTAAAATCTGGGTTAAAATACTAAAATTATTGCTGTTATTTTTGTTGGATACCTACTATCAAATTAATAATAAATAAATATCTGTTAAAAACAAAGCAACTGTGCCCACCTTGTAAATGGAGATAAACTAGATTTGTACACAAGCAGATTTTTGATTGATAATTAAAATGTGAAATGGATTTTAGGTATTTAAAGAACCGCGACATGAAAGTAATCTTGACATAACAAAACCGTATTTTTCATCAAATTACAAAATAAACTTTCCTACTTTAATGATATATTAGTTTTTTCAACCGTGTCTCTTTATATATTTGTTGAAAATATGGCGACCGTTGCCAAAACGCGATTCCTTTGAATTTACCGCAAATATTTTTCTACCTCGTTCCGTCGGATGACAGATTAATTAAATGAATTCCTTTGTTTTGTTTCAGGTCAGTTTATAGTTCCGACTCCGATTTCAGTTCTATCGAAAACTTTCGGTAAGTTTTAAATTGAATTGAATAAACCGAGGAACATAAAATGATTTAAATGTTATACACAAATATTTAAGTTTATTTGCGAGCTGAAATATGAATCGTAAATAATTCCAATCGAATTTATTGTGAAATAAATTCTAACAAATTATATATGCGTTTGTTTAAAAATAGATGTTTCTTATTTGTGGTATATTTTTGGTTGTTTTAATTCAATTAGAAGTAGTTTATTTGTATCGGATCGATATAATTGCGGACGTTGGACGGTGGCGGTCCCACCCCCCGAAAACAAATCCGCAACGGTAGATTGAAACGTTTGTATTAAAATTGCTCGCCGAATGGAGAATATTGGAATAACAATTACTATTGAAACTCATGAACCATAATAATCTGAATTTGTAATTTAAGTAATATCGAATTGAATCTCCCCCTCGGATTCGGGTGGTCGCTGCCGCCGTCGTTCTCTTACCTTTTGCAATCGCTCATTGAATGCAGGCAATGGGTCCGGCTAACCGCCTTTATCAAATTGCAAAGACCTCTTTTATAAAATCCGATCAGTCCGGTGGAGCACGGGATCGCTTATCCAGGTCTATTCTCAGGTCATGCCAGGTTAGGGTGCCACACCAAATCTACTCAATATATATCTATAGCGAGAGGGAAAGCGAGGGGTTGCAGAACAATCGTTTAACTCCATTATCTGCAAGGCTTCGACTCCTCTAACCCAATACCGTTTTTTTTTATTAAAGAGAAACTCGTAAACACCAAACATTAAAAAAACAAATTATTTACACACCGTTTTAACTTAAACGATTTCTTTAAACGTAACTTTAAACGTAACACAAGAGAAGTTTTAATTTATTGTAAATTGAATCAATTAATTGCAACGATTCATATAGTTTCTCCTTATAACATAATAATTGAGAGAACAATAATTAGATGAACAAAACTAGACTTTCAAGGCTAGGTAGCAGTACACAGAGAGGTTTAGAAAAATAGATATCATTTGCAGAATTAAATAAAAAGAGCCTTCTAGTATATTTTTAGACATATTTTTCAAAACAACTCCTTTTATTTCACACTGCAATTTATTGTCAATTCGGTAGCTATCAGTTTGGTAAACCCTTGTCGCACGACCCTGACACTGGTCTTGTTTGGTCTTGTCTGGTTCTTGTCTTGTCTGATCTTGTCTGGTCTTGTCTTGTCTGGTCTTGTGTGGTCTTGTCTGGTCTTGTCTGGTATTGTTTGGTTTGTCTGGTCTTATCTAGGCTTGTCTGGTCTTGTTTGGTCTTGTCTGATCTTGTCAGGTCTTGTCTGGTCTTATCTGGTCTTGTCTGGACATGTTTGGCATGTTTGGTCTGGTCATTTTTGGTCGCCTCTTTTCTGCTCTTGTGTGTTCTTGTCTGGTCTTGGCTGGTTTTCTGCGGCCTTCTCTGGTCTTTTCTGGCCTTACCTGGTCTTGTCTAGTCTTCTCTGGTTCTTGGCTGGTATTCACTGGTCTTGTTTGGTCTTAACTGGTCTTGTTTGTTGTTGCCTGGTGTTGTGTGGTGTTATCTAGTTTGCTTGATATTTGATGATCTTGTCTAGTCTTATCTGGTCTTGTCTGGTATTGTCTGGTATTGCCTGGTCTTATCTTTTTTTTATTTATGGAGGGACGTAGCAAGCACCTCTGGGTTAACTTGGCAATTGGTCCCCTTGAAACCCACACATTTTGCCACTGCTCTACGCATAACTTCAAGATGCCGGTTCTCATCCTGCTCCTTACAACTGATTTTATCAGATATTGTTTTTTGGACTATGTTCCAGTTGCTTTCGGATTCTAACATGAAGGGTGTAGTGGTTCTAGGTTCTAAGTTCTTTGATAGTGAATGTTTGTGTGATGGTGTTCCTCTCTGTGTCCCTCCTAGTACATATGTAGATGGTGTGCATCACGCTGTTCTCTTCCCCGCAGTATTCGCAGCAGCTATCAACAGTTCTGCCTATCTTGGAGGTAATCTCGATAGCATCAATGTCCACTGAGTGCTTGTGTTAGATGGTAGTTTAGTTCTACGTGTTTCCGAGTTACGTATTTTTCGACATCCTTTATTAACAGCCTTGTCCATTGTCCCTTATCGCTTGCTACCCACTCCTTCTGGCATGCCCGTAGTAGTAGAATCATATTGGCTTCTTTTTTATTAGCACTTGGTTTGATTTGTTTAGCTGAGTAGATGGTAAGCCTCTCCTGCACTAGTAACTCAATTAGAGGAATGCCTGCTATTACCAAGGACGCCTTCCTTGATATAGTTCTGTAAGCGCTACTAGTTCTAATTGCTAGCATTCTCTGGACCGCTGCCAGCTGGTATTTGGTGGCTTTCACGCTCATAGCCCTGGCTCATACAGGGGCCGCATAATGCATTGCGGAATGGGCCACCGATCACAGCAGTTTTCTCTTACTAGTCCTGGGTCCTCCTACGTTAGGCATGCGTTTTTCCAGTGCAGAAAAAGCTTTGTGAGCTTTGTCGGCAGCTTTTTTGACAGTGTCCCTGAATGACTGGTTTTTATCTATTATTATTATGCCTAAATACCTTATGACCCCCTTTGGTGTGATTGTAGCGTCTCTTTAAGTTTGAAAGGTACCTCGACAATTCTTCTCATGCCAGTTCATAATATTGCCTCGGTTTTTTCATGTGCCAGCTTGTGCTGTTTATTTTCCATCCATTTGTCTTATTTGTCTGTTAGTAGCAATGCTTCATTTGCTCTCCGCTTTAGCTCATCCTCGGTTCTGCCTTACCACATTTTCCACATTCCACACACCACATTCTGCATACCACCAGGGCACGATCGACAGCGAAGCCAACACTCTCTACTCCATCTGGCATCTTGAGTCTGAGAACCCCATCGTACACTATGTTCCACAACGCTGGGCCCATGACTGATCCCTGTGGAACACCGCTATGAATTTTCTTCGTAGAGCGGTAGCTGTCTGATTGTTCTTTGACATAGGTTTTGACATAGCTATCTATCATCGCTATCAGGCATAGCGGAAAGCTGCGTCGCGTGACTTCTTCTAAGATGTCTTGCCAGCAGGCCGAGTTAAACGCGCACATACAGCGTAATTAAAGCGCATATTCTTCTGGTTCTCCTGATACCCTTTTTTGCGGCGTCTGCAATGGCTACAACTTTGTTGAGAGCGTCAATTGTAGATCGCCCTTCCCTAAAACCGCGCTGGGTGTTAGCGAGATCTTTGCCGGTCTTTTAATTCTTTGCAGCAGCAGAAGCTCCAGCAGTTTAACTGCAGTGTCCATCAGGCATAAGGGCCTGAACGATGGTGCTTCGTTGGGCGGCTTGTCACCTTTCCTTAACAGTATCAGCCTAGCCTTTTTTCAGATCTGCGGGAAAACACCTTTTTGTAGGCTCCTATTCATGACGCTTAGGATATATTGGAGTGCAACATTGCAAGCAGTTTTAATGATTTAGAAAGGTATCATGTCCAACCCAGGTGCTCTGCCTTTATTAAGTCGATCACTTGCCACTACGAGTTCTTCGCTTGTAAATTTCAAGACTTCACTGCACAACAGTTTCTTCCAAATCCGTGCCGGGTGGATTGGGAATAGGGCACGGACAATTTCCTCTATCAAGTCAGGGAACAAATAAATGTTTGAGCTGCGGAGCTATAGCTGTCTAGTTCCAATTTCGTAAGCTTGGTCTTGTCTGGTTGTGCCTGGTCATCACTGGTCTTGTCTGGTGTTGACTGGTCTTATCTGGTTTGTTTGATATTGTCTGCTCTTGTCTAGTCTTATCTGGTCTTGTCTAGTCTTCTGTAGTCTTGTCTGGTCTTCTTTGGTCCTGTCCTGTCTTGTCCGGTATTGTCTGCTCTGGTCTGGTGTTTTCTGGTCTTCACTGGCCTTTTTAGCTCTTACCAGGTCTTGTCTAGTCTTGTCCAGTCTTGTCCAGTCTTGTCCGTCTTGCCCAGTCGTGTCCAATCTTGTACAGTCTTGTTCAGTCTTGTCCAGTCTTGTACAGTCTAGTCCAGTATTGTCCAGTTTTGTCCAATCTTGTCCCGTCTTGTCCAGTCTTGTCCAGTCTTGTCGAGTCTTGTCCAGCCGTGTCCAGTCTTGTCCACTCTTGTCCAGCCTTCCAGTCTTGTCCAGTCTCTCTAGTTCTGTCTAGTCCTGTCTAGTCTTGTCTAGTCCTGTCTAGGCCTGTCTAGTCCTGTCTAGTCTTGTCTGGTCTTGTCTAGTCTTGTCTGGTTTTGTCTGGTCTACTCAGATCTTGTCTGGTCTTGTCTGGATTGGTCTGGCCTTGTCTTGTCTTGTCTGGTCTTGTCTTGCCTTGCTTGGTCTTGTCTGGTGTTGTCTCGTTTTGTTCGGTCTTTCTGGTTTTGTCTGGTCTTCTCTGGTCTTGTCTGGTATTGTCTGTTCTTGTCTTGTCTTGTCTTGTCTTGCCTTGTCTTGCCTTGTCTTGTCTTGTCTTGCCTTGTCTTGTCTGGTCATGTCTGGTCTTTTCTGGTCTTGTCTGGTCTTGTCTGGTCTTGTCTGGTCTTGTCTGGTCTTGTCTGGTCTTGTCTGGTCTTGTCTGGTCTTGTCTGGTCTTGTCTGGTCTTGTCTGGTCTTGTCTGGTCTTGTCTGGTCTTGTCTGGTCTTGTCTGGTCTTGTCTGGTCTTGTCTGGTCTTGTCTGGTCTTGTCTGGTCTTGTCTGGTCTTGTCTGGTCTTGTCTGGTCTTGTCTGGTCTTGTCTGGTCTTGTCTGGTCTAGTCTGGTCTTGTCTGATCTTGTCTGGTCTTGTCTGGTCTTGTATGGTCTTGTCTGGTCTTGTTTAGTCTTTTCTGGTCTTGTCTTGTCTAGTCTGGTCTTGTCTGGTCTTGTCTGGTCTTGTCTGGTCTTGTATGGTCTTGTCTGGTCTTGTATGGTCTTGTCTGTTCTTGTCTCGTCTTGTCTGCCCATGTCATGTCTTATCTGGTCTTGTCTCGTCTTGTCTGGTCTTGTCTGTTCTTGTCTGGACTTGTCTGGTCTTGTGTGGTCTTGTCTGGTCTTGTCCGGTATTATCTGGCATTGTCTGGATTTGTCTGGTCCGGTTTGGTCTTGTCAGGTCTTTTCTAGTCTTGTCTGATCTTTTGTCGTCTTGTCTGTTCTTATCTAGTCTTGTCTAGTTTTGCCCATTTCAAACATGCCTTAATAGTAATATCAAAATATTTCTTGTTTGTTTACAAACAATACTATCTTAAGTAGGCTTTGCACAATAACTCAGGTGGCTGCGCAGTTGAGTTCGTGTGTGTTAAGTGAGAAGTGTGTTGGTTTTGCTCCAGACATTTTCGCAGAATTTGCATGGAAAAAGTACGTCTACAGGAGTGAAAAGCATCTCAAATTGAAGGTAAGTTTTCCTTTATCGTTTTGGTGAAATTGTAGGTAATTCCCGATTTCCAAAAATTCTGAAGACTTGAACTTTGAGAACGCTTTGTTTTCATTGTCTCTTCGGATGATGCAGATGATTGGTGTGTGACCAACAAGACGATGTCTTGACCAACCTGCCAATCTTAAGAATAATTACATACATACGTACATAATCTTGGCCTCATGTATTGTTAAGTGAATAAATACATACAAATTATAACTAAAATATTTTCTAAAATTGGAGATTTGTATTATTTGCTATTTTATCTTTTTTTAGTATTGTCTGTCTAATCTTGCCTATCTAGTCTTCTCTGCAGGGTCTTGTGTATCTAGTCTTAGTATCTAGTCGTGTATCTAGTCTGTTTAGTCTTGTCTGTCTAGTCTCACCAGTCTAGACAAAGGTCCAGGCAAGACCCAATTCGACGAACAGAGTAGTTGTCGAAGCATATTTCTTTGTCTATTATTATTAAGTTCTTTGTATATAAATGTGTTATCTTATTCCCGTCGTTCGTTACCTCTAACTGTTTAGTTTTACTGAATGGAATTGGTTCAATTTTCTTCGAAACAAAAGCGGTGATATAATTATAAATGCGATATTGTCTATGAAAATAAGCAAATATCGTGCGATCAGCATTTAAACGATTCGCAGGCGCACGAAATAAAAACGTGTGAACGCATATATACAGTCGTGTGTGATGATAAATCGGATATTAACATAACAATGATAAGTTAATAACAATTTAGCACGGGGATAAACGGCGTGACAATTGCTCTTTTCGTTGCCGCCGTAATCCGGCCTCGACAGCTGATCGGTCTCTCCCTGTCGTTCTGACTGGGGTTTGAAACAACCCCATGCGTATATCGAATATATGCTACTGCATATGTCGGTAATATGAGATTTTTTTTAAAGTTAGAAAACGTAATGTATACAAATTTGTTTGGAAATTAAATAGTACCTTTCATATCAGGCGGTAGAAAAATATTATTGTATATATTTTTATTTTCTAATACAAATTAAATCTCAAACTAGAAGTTTCTACATAATTAGCTAAAACAGCTTAGAAATGTTATATTTTTTTATGCTTATATGAATGTGAACGGCAGAAAAAGTACTTTTTTCTACCAATGCATGTACAATTCAGTATGTTTAGTCTTATCTGTCTAGTCTCACCAGTCTAGACACAGGTCCAGGCAAGACCGGTGGTATGTGTAGAAATTTATATTACTGTGAATAACAAGTTGTATAGCATTTTTACATAGTATAAGTGTGGTAAAAACATAGTGAATTTCTCAATTCAATGTAAATACAATTCATCTTAAGCTACGTACACACGGTATAGAAAACTAGCGCATAGCCCTGCTATAGTTTGACTATAGCTTTGTGACCGCTTCGTATAGTTGAACTATACGAATAGTTTTGGATACGAAGCGGTCACACTGTTAAGCTACGTACAGACGGTATAGAAAACTAGCGCGTAGGCCTGCTATAGTTTGGCTATAGCTGTGTGACCGCTTCACACAACTCGCTTCACACAACAGCGGTCACACAACTATAGTCAAACTATAGCAGGACTATACGCTACTTTCCTATACCGTGTGTACGTATTTTTATAGTCAAACTATAGCAGGACTATACGCTAGTTTTCTATACCATGTGTGCGTAGCTTTAGACAGTAATAATTTTCTTGAATACAAAAAATGATTACAAAGGGCTACCGAAAAGTCCTCTATTTTAATTTATTTTATGAATTGTCGTCTTAATGGTTTTGAAGTTGGTTGTTTTGAGAATAGTTATGACAGGAAATTGATATTTTTTATGATTACCTAGATTTACGGTCTTTTGAAAGAAGTATTAATTTAATACGGTTAGTCATAAATTTTTACCGGAATTATTTACGATTCATAAAAATTGCACGTCAGTCAAATATAATTTTGCTGAAATTAGTCCGTCGCTTAATTAGAATATAATTAATATAAATAATAAATCAGAAGTGAAATTTATTTGGTAAAACGTCCAAGCTAAGATATGTTATCTCGGTTCGAGTAAGATAGTAAATGGAACTAAATTCCAAAAAGCCAAAGAGATTAATTTAAAACGAGACGCTTTCCAATTCTAAAAATAAACGAAAATAATTGCGAAACAAATAATTTAAGAAAATAATTTTAATTAATTACAGTATTTATTTTTTGTTCGGAGCTGTGGGGTTTTAATTTGTAAATTATAACGGGAAATTGAATAAATCTTTCAGAGTCGCTGTGCAGTGAACCAGTAGGTGGTAGACAAAAAGTATAAACATAGTATAAAAATAAAACTTTCAGCATTTTACTTTCGGGTTTATTTTTGTAAAATTCACTTGAGCCTGTCTCAGTCACAACACAGCTGCTTCATATTTATAACAGGTATATATGATAAAAATCCCACGTCTATTGTAGCGGATAAAGTTCGGAATAAGCAGAACGTGGTTATGCACCTTGAAGCCTCAGCAGATGAAGGTATTCAAAGGTATCAAGAGATGTAATATTTATAACAAAGAAATGCTGACTTTATGTGGATTTATCTTTTAATAAACATTATTACCTTGGACTCATGACATTTCATCTTTGCTGCGTCACCACTGATAAATTGTTTTTTTCGTTTTATAATAAAATCTATATTTGGTTATATATCAATTACCGATAGATTGCAATGTGTATGCGTTGGATATTTATTAACATAAATCTGTCGGTGGTAGCAAATGGTGCACCAATTAAATCCAATATTTTATTCGCAACGATTACATGAAAAAGACTGAACGCACATGTCATCCCATTTTCCAAAGTGATATACATTAGTGCGGTCCTCTCTCCTTTTTTTAACAACATGAATTAGTAATATCGTACATTTGTACCACCTGCAATTTGCCAGAGCCGAAAAGCAATTAGCGTTTTTGCGTATCTCACGTTCGGGGCGTTTAATTACGTGTGCCATGATGTCGGGCCGGACCGAACCTCATCCGCTGATTTATGCTGACCCAGTCATCTGGTCATATTTCCCACTAAAAACTCTCGAAAAACACCTATACTTTGCATTTAATCGACGTTTGATGCCGTCATTTAAAAATAATTTATTTCCCACACTTTTACATTTAATACCTACTCTAATAAATTTTATGAAATATTGATTTTTTCTAAATAGTATTTTCTTTATTAAATAATTTCAAATTATACATTATAATTATACGCAAATTATACATCAGGCGGTTCTGAAAGCGTTATCAGTACCAGCACCTAAAAATTCTCAATACTATTACATTCTCATCAACTGTTTTACGCGCAACAACTTTTCCACCCCGTTCAACTTTCAGAGAAAACTATTAAGACAATAAATGAGTAAAATACACTATAATCTTGATAATCCGACACATATGAAACCAGAAGCACGACGGATTTTCAAAAAATTCCAGATTATGAGCATTAAAACAAAACAATAACAATTTTGCTTATTTTAGGTACAATTGTATTTCAGAAAGAATAAAATATGTATTTATATAAAAATATGTACAAACTAAGAACAGATAGTATTAAATAAAAATAAGTGAAAAAATATTATACAAAATAGAATTGGTGAAACCATCCTACGTTATAGAAAATCATACAAACTTAAAAGAAACGGAACACGTTATTTACTACGTTATTTTATAGATTTCAGTCCACTTTCGTTGCACTCAACAAAAACCATAAAAATAACAATGTTTTTAAGCTCATGTCTGTCCGATACCTTAAGTGGATAGCCATCTGTGGACGCGTTTCGAGATTTATCTCTCATCAGCACAGCTTTGCTTCCATGAACAATAATTTGTAAACCACTCACTTGAAAACCTCTGTGGTGTTTAGGACTGAAAGCTATAAAACAACTTATAAATTTCATGTGAGATTTGTTTTGGTAGTCCTAAAAAGACTCAATAATTGTTATAGAGCTCCGGAAAGGCTGAATGTATTTATATATTTAGGCTGTGTTCCGTTAGTTTTAAGTTTGTATGATTTTTTAAAACGTAGGATGGTTTCACCAATTTTATCTTATCAGTTCAACCAATAACCTGCTAAGTTCATGTCTCTCTCACAAAATGTCAAAATTATAAACATCTAACCCTAAACACCACATGGGTTTTCAAGTGAGTGGTTTTCAAACTATTGTTCATGGAGGCAAAGCTGTGCTGATGAGAGATAAATCTCGAAACGCTTCCACAGATGGCTATCCACTTAAGGTATCGGACAGACATGAGCTTAAAAACATTGTTATTTTTATGGTTTTTGTTGTGTGCCACGAAAGTGGACTGGAAGCTATAAAATAACTTAAAAATTTCATGTGAGATTTGTTTTGGTAGTCCTAAAAAAGACTCAATAATTGTTATAGAGCTGCGGATAGGCTGAATATATCTATATATTTAGGCTGTGTTCCGTTTGTTTTCAGTTTATACAAAATAATTTTGCTTTTTGTTTCTTTGCCTTAAACATTTTATCGGAAATGCACTCTGGCAACCTTTTCCGCACTAACACAGCATCACTTGCGGTGGCGTTTTCTTTTGTCCATTTCGAATAAACAGTGAGTACGTTAAACGCGTCACGGTTTGCTACAGTTCACATAGTTCCAAGTCTCGTTAGCTTCATCGTTATCCGTGTAACAAATTAGGCTCAGGATTCCTTCGTGAGAAAAATTTCTGAAAAATTTCCTCGCTTGTGCCTTGAAGCCAAGCTACGTCAGCGTAACATCCACTTCTGACTTGTTGGAAACCTCTTGTAAAAATTCCGAAGACAATTGTTTAGTAGAGTTAGCTTGGACAGAATTGTGAATCAAGTTTTCAGAGTTTAAAGGGACACCTTTTGACTTTATTTTAGCTGTGTGCGAGGTTAATATAAGATGAGGGACAGCGGAAAGAAAAAACCTGTTTTTCAGTGTTTCCCCAAACAGTGCAGTTTCAACAAAACAGTGTTTCCCCAGAGTGCCGGATTACTGAAATTGCCGGATTAACCGGATTATCAAGATTGTACTGTAATATAATAAATGCCTACTTCCAAAGGTTACAATCCTCCAGTTTAAACCAAATGTCCCGAAAACGAGATAAATTGAATTGTTGGATTTTTAAAATCTTAATAATCTATTGAGATGTTGTGAATATTTATATTAGAGGGTTCTACAAAAAATATATTATATATAGCTCAGCACTATAGGCCTTGTTGGCCTATAGCTTGGTTTGTGGCTTTCTTTCAGACTTTTCTATCTCTTGTCTTTCTCTATGGGATCGTCCATTAATCACGTGAGGCTCGAAAAGGGGCGGAGGGGGTTTGTGGAGAATCACGAAATATCACGTGAGGGGAGGGTGGTGGTGTAGTGAGATATCATGTGTATTTATTTTTTTCGTTAAACTCGCGATTTTAAAATCGAAAAGCGGCGCGCGACTTGTACCAGAAAAATACACGTGATTTTGGGAAGGGGGGGGGGGGGGGGGTTTAACCTAAAACCTCACCACGTATAACCTGGGGGGAGGGGGCTTAAAAAGTTGCTAAAAACATCACGTGATTAATGGACGACCCCTATTTGTGTCTATGTGTCTTGTCTATTCTCTCCAGTTTGTGATATTGCTCTGTTCTTCGTCCCTGATTGCCTACTTAATCTTTCAGTCGGCCTCGTGGTCTAGAGTTAGAGAGTTAACTAACAAATCTGTAGATCCCGACTTCTATCCCGGGGGCGATTGTCGGCCGCATTTGTACCAGAAGACAATTAATTACACAATTATCGCAAAATTTATATAAGATCTAGGTTTCTAGGCCTACAAGAGAAAAATGTGTGAAAAATACAATAGGCCATTTGGCTAAAGTGACCACCTTTTCATTGAGACAAAGCGGGACAAATGGGATGAAATGAGAACTATAATGTAGTTATGAAAGCACACCAATGATTCAAAAATTCAAAATATATTTTATTGTATAGATTCATATACTTATTCTGTTTAAAATGAAGGAATTACTCTATTTTTTGTATGTTTCCACATTTGCAGACAACCAACAATTAATTTTTTCATCAGTAACGTATCTTTTTTCAAATGACACCTCACCAGCAAGATTTTCGCATATATTATTGTCTGAATTTGTCAAAATACTATTGGACTGTCCCGCCAAAATCGGGACGTGTGGTCACTTTACATTTGGCCGCAGTGTTGGAAGGGTTAATAACCCTGTATCCACATTGAACGAATCATTGAAAAAAAAGCCTCATCTTTTCATCTTGCTTTCTGTCAGCCTCTCCTCTTTTTTTCCACGTATGTCCCTTTCAATGTTTTATTGTAGTCTATCTTCTTTCATCCTCATGATGTGGCCTAACCATCTAAGTCTCTGTCCTTTGACTTCTACGATTATATTTGGTGCGTTAAATTGATCTTGTATTTCTCGTATAGTTCTCCTTTCCCATCCCTCCTGTGTTATTTTTCCTCTATAAATTTTCCTTAAAATTTTCTCTTCCGAAACTCCAAGTATTGCTTGTTCTTTTGTTCCCAATGTCCATATTTTACTTGCAAGTAAAACTATGGGGCTGATAATTGTCTTGTATATTCTAATTTTAAGATTTCTTGAAATACTTCTATAGTAAGCACTAGTGCAGTAATAGCAAAAAGCAGCTTTCCTAGGATAGAGATCAAAGTAATGATAATTATTCTTTTAATCAAAAATCTTGCGCATTGGTGATTTGGGGGTTTGTATGGTTTGTAACTAAATTATTATTGGAGTTTGTACGTTCTGGAACTAAGTCTAATTTTCTACCTCAAAATGCACGGGATACTAATCGTTTTGAAATGAAATGATATTATATTTGAATTTAGCGTTAAAACTACATCTAATTCTAAAAGGTCATTTAGCTTTTTGTAAAAAATGGAGATTGTTCGTTTTGGAACTAGGTTAACTTAATCACTCAAACTTAAATATATTGAATTTTAAAATTTTGCGTTACATAACTACCATGCGAAGATGTAATCTAAGATTTTTGTCTAAAGTTAAGTCTGGTGCTAAATTTTTCATTTTGCTACTCGTTTAATTAACAATAATTTTTACATATATTAAAATAGATATAAGGTAAGTTCGACCAAGTGCGCGCACGGGGTAAGTGCGAGTTTGAGCTCCAGGACTCTAAGTATTATTTTAAACTTGCCGCTAAAGTTTTGCATTCGTAGAAAATTTTCTTATTGTGGCAGCTATGTAATTGATTCGTACGCCTGAGCAAGAAAACAAAAAGTGCAGACATGAAAGAGGTACACAGTGTTTGAGGACCATCAGAACAGATAGGAAGGTATTTTTTATCCTAAATTATTTCCTGAATCAGTTGCGTCTATTATGTAAATTTTTATTTACTATACCATAATTGATTTAAAATTAGTGAGTGTAAACGTTTTTATCTCTAAAACCCTTTCAACTTTAATTGGAGAGGTAGGCTCGCACTTGCCCCGACATTTTCTGTCTGTGGGGTAAATGCGTGTTTGAGCTGGGGTAAGTGCGCCTTCCGTCACACTTGCCCCAAAAATTCTGATGTGAGTACTCATGCAATGAGTTCTTAAGTATTTCTTTATTATGTGAGAAAAACTGAAAGGGGTCAATCTTACACCCCCAGAACTCTACATACAGCCCTGGATGATGTGAGAAATCAAAATATTACTTATTATTCTTATATTCCTATGGATAAGAAAATTCAACTTGCGGATGGACTAACAACAATGGAGAGTTGGGAGTATAGGGGTATAGCGAGATTTTAGAAAGCTTCGAAATAAAAACTGGGGTGAGACAAGGAGATGCACTTTTCCCACTTCTCTTCAACTGTGTCCTTGAAAAGGTTATGAGAGAATGGCGCAAGGAACTGATCAATTTGGGTGCTCAGAGTGGTGTCTACCTGGGACGCAAGAACGACGGCCTGGTTGTAGATTGCCTGGCCTTTGCAGATGAAATGGCACTGTCTGCTGATTCTCTTCAGTTGGCAACAATGCAGGTAAATTGCCTCAGAAAAACAGGCTACCAGAGTGGGTCTTCAAGTGTCGCTGGAGAAAACAGAATTCTTCACCAACATTAGACACGCAAACGGAGAGATGTTACTAGAGCAGGGAAACATCAAAAGGTCTGATAAATTTAAGTATCTCGGCGGATGGATTGAACCCAACTTATTAGAAAGAGCATCATTATCCAAGAGAGTCAGCAAGTTAGAACTAGCCTATCGACTGACTAAGAACACTTACAACAAGAAATGCCTGTCACGTAACCTAAAACTTAAGCACTACACTCTTACGACAAAAGGCCCTGTATGCCATGGAGTGTCTTTCCTTGAACCGAGGAGGTCTGGTAGAGAAATTGGAAATCAGAGAGAGGAGAATCCTCAGGAAGATCCTAGGCCCGGTAAAGGAGGATGGGGAATTCCGATGGCGGCATAACTCTGAGCTCTAGGAACATATTGAGATGCTTTCTGACTGTGCAAGGAAAAGAAGGGTAGCTTTCTATTGCCACGTTGTAAGATTAGCTTCAAACCGACTAACTAACCGTCTGTTCACCTTCTGGCAAAGCAAGAAGGTTCGTACCACTTGGTAGACAGAAACCGAGAATGATATTACAGAACTGGGAATAACAGATCTCCAAAACAGACAGTCTGTGAGACGCGCCCTGAAGAAAGTCCGTGGATTTCAGGAAAAACCCCGAAGGAAAGGTACCCCCTGGACAGAAGAGAGAAAGGAGTTTACACCGGCAGAAGATTCGACAATACTGGGCAAAGATCAAAGCCCAACAGTTGAACAAGTGTGGGTCCAAAGTAGGCCCATTCGAAACAAGAAGAAGAAGAAAATAAAAAGATACAAGTCTATCTTTTTGAATTTACTTGGTTTTCCAATCAATAGTGCAAAGCCTATGGCCAGCTACTGTCGTTTCCCAAGTTCATTTTAAGCCTATCCGTGCATCAAATTTAAAAAATTTTGGAGGATTTATTTCAGGATGAATTGCTGATTCAACGTACGTAACCTACCCGTATAAACATAATAGTATAAGGGAGAACTGAGTCGAACTCGCACTTACCCCACATTGCCGGGGAAGTGCGCGCCCTGCACACATCTAACAAAAAAATTAATTATAGTTATTCCATTTATACTTTCATATTTTTGTTTCTCGATCCAAGAAGAACAATGTTTAAAGTCTTTACATTTAAAATTTTAAATCCAATTTATTGATAATAAGGGCTACAGCTTCATTCGAAAATGTACTATTGAAAAAGGCGCGCGCACTTGGCCGAACTTACCTTAACTCAATTTTGTATATGAATTGCAAATTTTAGATTCGATGGTGCCTACCCATTTAGAGCGTCTCTTCTAGTATTGATTCTGTCATCTGTCATCTTAGGTCAGCTTCTGCAAGGCATAGGGTAGTGATGGCAAACACATGGCACGCGTGTCACAGCCGACACGTAAAAAATTTTTAGTGGCACGCGAGAGAAATTTTACTTTAAAAAAAAATTTGAATAATTACTTTTTTATGATAAAGACTTTAATAATACGTTAATAATACCGAATTATATTATTTATTCAAATGGATGGCGATCTATTAATATACAATGCTTTTAGATGGTTAAGTAGACGAATTTACTAGAAAGATTGATTGATTGTTTTGATGAAATAAGTATTTAAATGAAAATTTTTGAAATTTAATTGTTTTTTATAGAAAAACACATGGTCTGGCAGAAGGACCTTGCGGTCGAAAACCCTTTTTATAAAGTATGCAATAAATATATTCTTTCTGTCTTTCTCTCCAACACATGAATCTGATGTAAACGAAATTTAATTGACTGAAGTTCTAATCACAGCCGTGGAATCAATATTAGACGAATTTTGTCCATTTCATATTCTCTATCAAGATTTGCCCAACTCATTTTTTCTCCATTTAGTTTTATATATTTAGTTTTGTCCATTTTGTTTTGTCCATTTAGTTTTGGCTATCAAGGTTAGCGAAACACAATTTTCTCCTATTAGTTTTGTCTATCGAGGTTTGCACAATTCAATATTGTCCATTTAGTTTTGTCTAACAAAGTTTGCACAACTGAATTTTGTCCATCGAGTTAATCTATACTCGTACCGGCGAGAGAATGCATCTCGTCTTGACGAGTTTAGCATTGTCATGCGCATACTCCCACATTATTTCGAGTGCGTGGTGTTTAGTTTAGTTTAGTCCGTATTTGAAAAACTGACGCATAATTCTTAACTCAAGCTAATCTGCGCGTAACGGTAACAAGACGGTAACTGCTTTTCACAATCAGAAATGGTTTTTTTTTCATTCATTGCAAAAATTATTTGGCACGTGTGCATTTCAAAATATGAGAATTAAAAAAATGGCACGCGGTCACAAATATGTTCGTAACCGCTAGGGTCTTGAGGTGTTTTCTAAGTCGGTGCGGTGCTCCGTCAGAATTCTAAGCTTGTATCTATTTAGTTTCAGGCAAACAAAACCTTGCCTGAAACTAAATAGTTACAAGCTTATAATCTTTTATTACAGCTGCAGAATATGCAATTCTCATCTTCCTCAAGCTTAGAATCTCTTCTGGTTAAATGATCCCAGCATTGGAAGCTTTTTCCAGATTTTTATCCATTGGGACAGGATAGCAATTTAATTTTTTTGAAATAGTTCCTGTACAGCTTAATTTGTGCACATCTTTTGATTGCATGTACTTCTGCTTGGAAGATACTTAAATAGGTTCACTTGAATTCGAAGAATTTGGTACGAGGTCTAAATATGCTTGCATCAGTACTTTCCTTCGTCTTCATCCCATCTGCATACCACTGTATACCATCTATATACCAGTTGATGGCGCTTTGCTTAGTGCAGTAAGCTGAGGATCCGTTGCTCCATTCGGCCTTACTGACTTTAATTGACCCATATTGCTTTGTAGTTTTTCCAGAAATAGTATTTGCATACCATTTCGTCCTTTGCAACTTCCAGCCAAGGGGCCTTGGCAGCGAGGCTGTTCCGCGCTTTGCTCCAGACTATTTTCCACTGTCTATTCTTTTCTTGCTGATCTTATAATCATCTCTCTGGTGGTCACCTCCACGTCAAGGTGTAGCGGAGTCAGGAACCAGCAGCAATTCCGTTGCCGCTGTCGGGCATGGCCCAATCGCCCCTGTGATGCAGACACACACCAGCCTTTGAATCCTCTCAAGCTGTTTGTTCTTAGAGACTAGCTTGGTTCTGTTTCCTCACGCAACTGCCCCGTCAGTGATCACAGATCTCACTATCATGGTGTGCATGTATCTCAGGATTGTAGGGCTGCAATGCAACGTTTTTCCTGCAAGATTTCTGCACACCATGGATAAGACACGGAAAATGTCACCGATATGAAATTTGGTATTGAGATTCTTTTTTTTAAATAATGTTAACACGTGTCATCGTAAATAACATCCTATCGTAATTATTATTAGATTATATTTTTTTATAAACATTATAAATTCATTTAAAATCGGTTAAATGCAGACAGTATTGATAAATAAATTGTTTCTGCAAATTGCATAAATAAGCGTGTACTCATTATTTATTTCTAAAGAATTTCGGGTGAAGATACAAGATTTTTTTGAATAAATATTATCAACGACTGTACCATAATTAATATGCGCATAATAAAATTTCCGTTATTTAGGTGTTTCCGTTATTAATAGTTAAAATTAATTATCGGGGTGTAGCTAGTATCCGAATTGAAACTAAAGTGACTAATTGTTTTATTTCACGTAATTATTTATCGC
The DNA here is from genome assembly GCA_944588485.1 of Phosphuga atrata. Classification (NCBI taxonomy): domain Eukaryota; kingdom Metazoa; phylum Arthropoda; class Insecta; order Coleoptera; family Silphidae; genus Phosphuga; species Phosphuga atrata. The sequence continues at coordinate 45,313,233 of OX155898.1, forward strand.
GAAACTAGTTCACCGTCCATAAAAATGTGAAAATCTATAAATATTTCCTAGAAGACGTATTAGAGTTTGTAGTGTGTGATAAATTGTAGGTGCGTTATATCTGGAGCAGTAGTATATAAGAAAGCAATTATAATACAACATTTCTGTAAATGTTGTCTATTTAGGTTTCTGCTTTATATAAATAAAAATAAATGCGTAGCATTAATAAATATAAACGCGAGTTGATTCATTGCGCCCATAAGACAAGGATATGTATTTTATGCTAATCGCTGCATCAATCACACGGCGGCTATTATTAACAGTGTGTTGACTTACATATCCGTTCTGAAAAACGGAACACCTGGACTATTGAGAACGCTTACCTGGCGTTAAAGTGATTTCGCATAAAATCTGGCGACATGTGCGCTCCCACTTCAAGTTTACATTGTTCCCTAGTTTATTGTTAGATGCTGTTGATATACGTGTAAATAACGTTTGTACACGTTTTAACCGTTGTTCAGGGAATGTTATTATCGCCTTCGTACCGGATGGGACGTACTCAAAACTTCCGCAATTGATTTTTAACCGACGCCATTAAACTACGATTGCACTACGACTACCTATTCGTATTTTCATGGGTTTAAAAATTAGCAAATCATAATTATTATTAATCTTAATTTGCTTGAAATTTTTGATCGATTCGGTTCCATAAAAAAGATGAATAAGAGAATTCATTATTTCAATAATATCTCTTTATAGATATATTGAATCACGTTCAGTTTAAAATAATAAATAATGAGAGAATTAATCACAGGGAGTCAGGACATTTTTTTCACACAGGGAGTCAGGTTTTAGTTGAACGTTTCGTCTTTTTATTAGGACTTCCTCAGCAACTCAAACTATAAACTTACATGATTAAGTTGCTGAGGAAGTAATAAAAGGACGAAACGTTCAACTAATATCAAAACAGAGTTCTGATGATGTCCTGACTACCTGTGTTTAATTCTCTTATTACTTATAACTCCTTATGTTTAGTTATTATTTCAGATTTTGCTTACAATATATTTATTTAGGGAGCATGGGAGTGGGAGAAGGGCCCGCGAGCTGGATCCGTCCTTCAACTTGATTATTTCTCGTAAATTTTTTAAAATCTTATTAAAACCTGGTTCAGTGTGTAGACTTCATCTTCAAGGTTTTGACGGTTAGCGGTTTGAGCTTTGAAATATGCAACTACATTCACTTATTGTTACCATCACAATCGTGGGACATTGTAGAGGATTCATCCCAGTTTTCAACAGTATCAACTATTTGTTCATATACTTCCTTATCTAGATTTTGACTTCCACTCCAACGTAAGATAGCATCAGGAATAGGCAAGATCCATCGCGTATGTTTTTAAATATATCTCAGATTTTTGGGAAATTTTAATACACCCATTAATTTATTTTTAAAGAGGAATATTAGAAATAATATCAGTAAATATATATCCCGGAGCTGATTCACATCTGATCATAATTCAGTGGTAGCTGACATAAATACAAAACTGAAAAAACTTGCTAGGAAGGCAACTAAGATAAGCATGCACCCCAGAGGACTGAAGATCAATGTAGTGTACGAAAAAGTTAAGAAGAACATAAACAACAAATTAAAAGAACTAAGACATAAGCATAATGATAGTGAGAATTATAATATCACTGTGGAATAACAATGGCAAAACATAAAACAAGCATTGAAGGAAACGGGAAATGCAGAATTAAAATCTACTAATTATAAGCGAAAGAACAAGTAATGCATGACACAGGAGATACTGGACTTCATGGTCATATGAGGCCAATATAAGAATAACGATCTACAAACCTATAAGACCTTAAACAATGACTTCAGACGAAAGGTGAGGCAGGCTAAAGAAAAATGGCTACTGGATTAGTGTCGAGAAGTTGAGGCCTATCAGGACAAGTACGACTTTTTCAACATGCAGAAAAAGAAAAATCAAATGACTGGGAAAACTAAGAGACGCTAATCCAATGTATTGGTAAACAGGAATAGAGATTTGATTGTAGAGTGGATAGACAAGCTAGCAAGATCGAACTTTTCAATGATAATCTGATTGAATAGGCGAACCCAGACATGGAGTGTACTGGCCCAGTAATACTTTTTTTTAAGGGGGGACGGGGGGCGTAGCTGGCGGTAACTTAACCTAACCAGGCAAGTGGCCCCCCTGGAACGCATCCGTACACTCTGGACCCGCTTGTCGCATAACCTCGGAGTGACGGATGGCTTAAATTTAGTCTACTTTAGTTTGTTCCTCCATTTGATCTCATCGGCCTCCTTCTCGCACATTATTTTATGAATCAGCCCTTGGATGTTCCTTCACCGTGACTCATCTTTCAACATACTTTCGATTATAGTTCTCGGATGGATTGATTCTCCAAGTTTTTTTTCCCGCTTCTTCTCTGTCTGTTTCCCACCTCCAGCAATCGAATATCGTGTGGATCACGCTGTCCGTCTCCCCGCAGTATACACACAGGTCGTCAGCTGCCTTGCTGATGTTGTGCAGATAGTCCTGGAAACATCCGTGGCCGGAGAGGAACTGGGCTAGATGGTAGCTAATTTCCCCGTGTTTTCTGGTGATCCAGGGAAGTATGTTCGGGATTAACAGTCTCGTCCACTCTCCTCGTTCGCTTAAGGGGTAAGGCCACTGTAACGGCCCAAAAAAAAAAGGTTTTTTCACTAATTTTTTGCTCCCGAAATTGAAGGTATTTGAAAAAAAACTTTTAATGGTGTTATCAGGCATACATTAACCTTTATTATAAAATTTTTTAACAGTAAAAAAAAAACAAAATGGCGGTTCCACAGCTATCTTCCCGGGACATGTTTTGCTTCCAGGGCTCCGCGGCACGCAGCACCACTGGTGCACTTTTGAATCTAGAACAAAAAAAAAACCATTAATCTAGAGGGCTATAGCTAGAGAATGTCGATCGGATTTTAAAAAGTATCAATTTTTGTGGATTTGGCGTGCGTTTGAAAAAAAAAATTGATTTTTGACGAAAAAAACGGCAAGTTTTTTGTTAATAAAAAATCAATAAATAAATTTCTTAAAAATTCCGATCGACATTCTCAAGATAATGTAAATGTTCACATCTGGTTAAAATTTCAAGTAAAAAAAATGAAAATTGTTCGAGTTATGCTGCGTGCCATTTTGAAAAACCATGTTTCGAGAAAAACGCGTTTAAAGTTTTGCGAATAGTTTTTTATTGAAAAAAATTAAAAAAAGAAGTTAAAAAATTTTTTTACCGTTAGTCTGCAATCCCAGCACCATACATTTGTCCTTCGATAGCCAAATTTTCGTCTTCTTCGTCTTTCCTGGTTGATTTTTGGAGCGCGCGCGCACTTTTAGCCGCGTCGCTCAGAGATGTCTCCGCGTGCGTGATGCGTTTGGCGTCGCTTTCGATGCAGAAATTATATAACTGTACACCAATTTCCACCTCCAACATCTTGAATATTTGCAAGACGTTGGTAAGGCCGCCATTGAATATGCAAACAGCGATATCCGTCGCGATATCTAGTACAGTTTTTCCGCTTGAGTATGCTTTGGGGGCCAAACTCCAAACGGTAGCGTTGAAACTTTCGTTATTGTTTTGAGTATAGGCCCCCAAGCAACGCTCCAGCAACTCGTCCCGGCTCAATTCCATGTAGATGGGTTGGATTTGATTTGGATGCAACTTCTCGAGGAGTTCTTGCCTGGCCAGACGTTTACTTTGTTTGTCGCCCTCTGAGTCATACACTCTTTTCCTCTCGTTTGCGATCAGGTCTATTGGAGGGATACCTGAAATAACCTGCGCGGCCACTCCTGAAACTGTTCTGTAAGCTCTGCTTACACGTAGTGCCATTGTTCGCTGAACTTGTGCGAGCTTCTGTAGGTTAATTTCTTTTTTTAGTTCAGAGGCCCATATAGGGGCACCGTACAGCTTGGTAGCCTGCACTACAGAGCTGAGAATTCTGCGCGAACTACTCTTTGCCCCCCCCCCCTCCTAGATTTGGCATGAGTTGTTGTATGCCTGCCAGTGTTCTTAATCCCCTTGCTTCTGCTTCGGTTATGTGTGCAGCGAACGAAAGCCTTTTGTCGATGGTTATTCCAAGGTACTTGATGGTCTCTTTTGGTCTTATTATTGCCTCTTCCACTTTAAATAATATGCCCACTTTAAATAATAAGTTGTCTCAGTCCCGTGAGGAGGACAGCTTCAGTTTTTTCTGGTGCTAGACTTAGGTTTTTTTCTTTCAACCACGCACTGATTAGGGATGTTACATGGTTTGCATTTTGCATCAGCTCTTGTTCTGTCCTGGCTCTGGCGACCAGTGCTATATCATCTGCGAAGCCGATTATAGTAGCCCCCACTGGAAGCCCCATTGTCAGAATTCTGTCGTATAGTATGTTCCACAAAGGGAGTCCCAATATCGAACCCTGTGGACCACCACTACTAATTTTTTTTCTCTTCAGTACGTCGATCTCCTTGCAGTATGATGCTTTTCCCACTGAGATAGCTTCGCAGCATTCACAATAGATTGGGGATATGCCTCTAGTTGTTAAACAGTCCATAATATGCTTCCACGATGCACTGTTAAGCGCCTGTTCTGCGATTTCCAGTACAGCTTTTAGGGCCGTGATGGTGGATCGTCCTTTTCTGAACCCATACTGGTGCTTTGACAATCAGACTCCTGTCTTGAGCACTTCCTTCAATCTCGTAAGTAAATGTTGTTATAACAGTTTCCCACATACGTCGAGTAAGCAGATAGGCCTGTAGGATGTGGGATCATCTATTGGTTTATCCCGCTTCCTGACGAGGGCGAGCTTCGCACGCTTCCATCTAGTTGGAAAGTTTCCGGCGGTTAGCAAGTTGTTCATAACTTTCAGGACGAAGTCGGATTGATGTGCAGCTGTTATCTTCACTACCTCAGGTGGTACACCGTCGGGGCCTGGTGTTCTACCGTTTCTAATGCGCTTGCTCGCAATATAAAGTTCCTCTTTCGTGAAGTGGGGCGTATTTACGACTTCTGGTTGTAGCCAGTCAAAGGGAGCATGCTCTGGGAATAATACGTCAGCGGCTTGACTCGCTCTTTCCAGCGACATTGGGAGATTTTGAAGACGAATCTTTAAGTTCCTTATTATTTGGAACGTGTCTCCCCATGTGTCCTTGTCCAGTTCCATGCACAGTTTCTTCCAGTGGCTTTGTTTGGAATTGTATATTAGCTGGCGTAATTCCTTTTTTAAGCGTTTATATTCGTGTTTAAACAATAGATAACCTCAACATTCGTGACACCACCAAAGAATAACAAGACCAGAGAATATCCAGACCACAGAATCGTTGCCCTAATGAGTCACACCTTGAAGACCTTTTTAAAGATTATATATAACCGCATAACGAGGGTGTGGGAACAAGGAGAACCTCTCTTCGGACTAAATGTAGTGAGACAAAGATGCCTGGATGTGAACCATGATATGTACATCTGATTTATCAACTTTATCCACAAGGCATTTGACAGGGTTCGGCGTTTTAAACTCATAGAGACACCAAAGAGAAGATCTCTTATTCAATTAAGAAGAAACCTCTCTTATTCAATGTGTATATTCAATATGTTTATAAAAAAACCTCTCTTATTCAATATGTATAGTGAACGCATCTTTGAAAGAGCGCTGTCAGAAGAAACCGGCAATTTGACGGCGGTGGAAAATGAAACTGTTGTCGAAACCACCTGAATTTGAATAATGGAGTTCATCCTAATAAAATGCTCTACGCAAGTAATAAATGCCATCCAAGTATATGCACCCAGAGTAGATATGGACGAAAAAGAAATAGAATCGTTTTACCAAGATCTGGATAAAGTCATCAAACCTATCAAGAAACACTTAGTCCACATTATAATGGAGGTCTTATAGGCGAAGGTTGGACAAGAAGAATTGACTGGTACTATCGGAAAGTTCGGACTAGGTTTTCGCAATGAACGAGAAAACAGATTGGTTGAGTTCTGTCAAAAAGAAGACAATATATAGCGGCACCTTTTACCAGCTTCCTCCACGTCGTCTTTATACTTGGAAAGCACCATCAGATGGAAAAGGCATTTGATAGGGTCCACCACTCCATTCTAAACTGCTAGAGACACTAAAGAGAGGAAATATCGATAGTAAAACCATAAGTATAATATCCAATTTCTATTGGCACCAAACAGCGCGAGTCAAGGTTGGAGAAGATCTCAGTGAGGAGATTAAGATACGCCGAGCAGTTAGACAGGGATGTGTATTGTCACCCCTCTTGTTCATTTTCTGTAGTTGACGCATCTTTGAAGAGGCGAAACCGGTGGTATTATTATAAACGGGAAAATAATTGACAACTTGCGATGCGCAGACGATACCGTTATCATAGTTGATAGTCTAGAACAATGGTCCCCAACCCTATGCCCGCGGGCACCGTGGCGCCCGCCGACCGTTTTACGCCAGCCCGCCGCAAGTAAACGTAACCAAAATAGCAGCATATATTGCAGAACTTATTCAAGTAAGAACTGGAGCTAGAAATTTTGGACGACATTTTCCTAAAATCCAATGTATCAGATGAGGACTTCGTGAAAAGAATAAAATGCCCACTGCCCGACCGGCTTTGTAAAATGTGCTCTTGCGTGCTTAAACGTTAGAGATCCCTGGTCTAGAAGAACTAAAACTTCTAGTTGAGTTAGTAAATAAATTCTTCAAGAAATATGGCCTAGATATGAATCTGAAGAAAACCAAACTCATGGCAATTTAGAAAAACGAAAACCTAAAACTAAAAATCTATAAAGATAAATAATGACCAATTAGAATGAGTCTCTCTCTCTCTCTCTCTCTCTCTCTCTCTTCAACCCGTGTTTGTCCACTGCTGGACGAAAGTCTCTTTCTGGTCGTTTCATGAGCATCTTCTTTTTCCGATTTGATGTCATTCTTTCCCCGATATTTTCTTGATGTCGTCGAGCAATCTTCTTTGCATTCCAGTGCTTCGCGTTGTGGCTTTTGGTCTTCAGTGAGTAATTCTATGGGTCCATGTGTCGGTGTTTTCTCTGGATACGTGTCCTACCCAGCTCCACTTAAGTTCTCCGCTTCGTTCAATCACGTATTTGACTTTGGTTCGCAGTCTAATCTCCTGGTTTGTTATTCTGTCTCTTAAGCTTATGCCGAGCAGAACCCGTTTCATTGTTCGTTGGCAGGTTTTTAATCTGTTTGCGCTCTTTGCTGTCCATGTCATCGTTTCCAGGCCACAGACTGAGTATCTTGCTATAAATATCTTGGCACATGGATAACCCAAGCAGTTGTATGCACGAAAGAAATCAAGTGTCGAATTGAAGCAGCTCGCTACATTTTCAGAAAAATGAATAAAATGCTCTGCAGTCGGGATATAACATTGGAACTGAGTATCATAATGCTAAAAAGCTATAAACTCCATTCTATTGTATGGAATGGAGGCTTGGACCCTCAAATAAGAAAACATCAAAAACATAGAGGCATTTGAAATGTGGTGTTATAGAAGGACGCTGCCACTACCATGGGTCGATAAGGTTTCTAAAGGGGAAGTGCTACGCCGAATGAATACAACAAATAAAGAAATTAGGAGCATTATAAAAAGGCGTAAATTAAAATATTTAGGACATGTTCTGAGAGGAGATAGGTACATTATCCTTAAGCAGATTATTCAAGGAAAAATCAAGGGGAAAAGAACAATCGGCCAAAGAAGATTCTCTTGGCTGCGTAACTTACGGGAGTGGTTTAGTTGCAAGTCCGCAGAACTATTGAGACGGGCCATCGACAAGGTCCGGATTATGGTGATGGTTTAAAATCTGCGATAGGGGCGGAATTGCAAGAAGAAGAGAGAAGAATTTAAATACCAATTTTCTCATCTCTAACATCTGCATTTTTTGAGAAATTATCGAACATTTACATCTCCAAGGAATCTAACTGCCAAATTTTACTATTGTGGTATATTAGGTTTCAGAGATATAGATTATACAAATATTTAACCCCCCATTTTCAGCCCCCTTTATCAGATTTTCAATAAATGGTGAAACATGTGTCTCTTTATTTTTAAAAACCAATCTTAATGCCAAATCCGGATTTATGATATAAACATCCTAACAAAAACTTTGAATCTCCTTTCCACTCCCTAAGAAACTAAATTTCAAAAAATCGTTCCTTAAAATGAAGGTTTACATCATAAAAGAAACGTTCCTTCCAAATTTTACGTGCGTAGGATAAACGGTAGAGCTGCGTTGATGATTCAGTAAGTCAGTCAGGACACTTACATTTATATATATATATATATATATATATATATATATATATATATATATATATATATATATGAATATAAAGAATTAAATTTATAGTTGATAGGTGTTTTTGCGACTGGGATTTATGGGTCAGAGTAACGTGTCACTGTATCAGGGGTGAAAAGTAAATATGCGAAGTGGTTTTAATATCGCGTATTTTTTTTCCATAAAATCTCCCTTTCAAAAAGTGCACAGTTCAATCGAAATTGATTTATGAAGTGAGATTTTCCCGATCGGCTGCTTTATTGCTGGAATACAAATCGGTAAAACAAACTGCGATAAGCACACGTGTTGATCTGCTCGCTTCGGCGATCGTTCGATCATCCGGCACGTAAACACATGCACGCCAAAAAAAGGAGAGTACTGGAGGTAAAAGAATCGTTTCGCGTTTTTTGTTTGCGCTTTCCCTCTCACACGTTCCGTTTCATTTATCTCTTTGGATTTTTATTCTGGAATTAATTCGATTTCGACGGAACGTTGCGGTCTAGTTGACGGATTGCAGAGTGGAATGATTCCATCTGGTGATGAGACAGGATATATTGTACTTAACTCAACGCCTCCAAACAACAATCACATGCACTGTATAAATGGGCGTATTGAATCTTATCTTATTTATTTACTTTTAAATTGCAGCAACTAGTCAAATATTTTTTAATAAATGTTATAAATTAGCTACAGTTTAGATTTCTTAAAATAAATCTTGAAATATTAGACCTCACGTAGAGTTTTCTCATTTGAATTGATTTACTTGCTTTCTGTTTTAATTAATGTTTAAAAACTCTCTGGACTATGTCAAATATTCGTGAGTGAGAGTGTGTTTATGTGAGTAGAATAGTTAAGTTTAGCTTGACACGTGGCATTGAAGATTGTCAAAACAAGCAGAAATTATAAGCTCTACATTTAATATAAGAATATGTATAACTGAAAGATCCGAGTAAAATTGTTTATTGAGGCTCCATCATCTTATCGTAGCTCCAGAAGGGTTGGGATATTTATAAGTGTATATAAACGCGTTTGGCTTAATTATGGCCGAGTTTTTTTTATTCTTACTTGATTTACATAACTGTAGTAGCAACGATTTGAATATGAAATGTGTTTTTGTATATTTTTTTTCTTATTGTTTGTGTTTCGATTGAGTTAATTCGCAGGAAGGGGTTCTTTGTTTTTGCGTTTGGCGTGGGGCCATTAGGTCTCATTTATTCCTCATTTGCGCTTATTCGTCGAGAGCCCATATAATCTTCACGAATACCCAGATTGTGCGGTACTTTCACCTCTGTTCATTTGCATGTGATTACCGGGTCTTCAGCCCCACCTGTGTGTTGACTTCATCCCCATTTTGTAATAAGTCAAGGCTGGAAGCTGTTATATTTCGCAGGTAACTTGTCTCATGCATAATGCATTGGATATTTTCGTTTATTTGTGGTTATACGTAACAAGATATTCAATTCTGTTATACGTCTTTTCTTGGAGGGGTGGAAGGAGTTGAGGATAATTTATTGTGGAAGAGTATTGAAATCTGTGTTCTATTTATCAGTAACTGCGCGTGCAATTTTGGGATGTCGACATGACACCTGTGCTCAGTTTCCCTCGTTGACCGCAGTCCTGCGTCAGCCGCACCCTCCATTACTTTGCCATCCTCAGATTTTCATTAAGCACATCTGGCAACACGTGTTGGAACACCTACGTCGGACTACTGCATTATCCACTAGTTATCGTTTCAATATTACATTTTGCTGAATGTAGGTGTGATTTCTATGACTACCTGGAAACGGTGTCTATTTTTAAATAGTGACCTAGTTAGTTAAGCTGATTGTTTTTGTTTTTTTGACGTGACGAATTAGAAAACACCGTTATTCTCACTTAAATATATAGGCTAGGAATGGCTGTATTTATAAAATACCATTATTTAGAATGGTCTTGTTTTATTTGCTTTTCTAATTTCAAACTTGGTTGCCTGAGCAATTTGAAACGGTCGTCGATTTGTATGTCGTTATAGGAACTAAATTTACATGTGACCCTACGTTAAGAGTTCCGTCCGGTTGAGGTCGAGCCGGTAATGAGTCGGTGTTTACCCTTAGGTACTAGCAGGTCACTATTAGTAACTATGGCAACTAGTCTTTAATTAAGATCCCTGGAGAGTTACACGCGTTGACCTCAAAGGAACTGTCCACGCTTCACACCTTCATGTCACCTAACTACATTACAAACTTCTCCAGAAACTTCCTCTATGCACCTTTAAATTCCAGTAACTTTCCCCTTATTATCAATTTTGCTTAATTTTCCCTCCGTAATTATGTGCGCCGTAATAATAACCGTTGAATTTATCTCGCTCGTTCGCCATTTTAATAATGACCGTTATTAGATTAAGCTCACTTTAAAAGATTAGGATGTAATGGTTGCTGATAGGTCCAGGTGAATGGCAGTTTTAATTGAATTTCATAATTTTATAACTGAACGTAAAACTTTTATCGTCTCTTAAGATTCACCCGAATTCAAGCCAATTCCAGATCAAATATATTCGAATAAATGGTAGAATACATAAGCAAGACAATGAAGTAATTATACCGGCGACCCTCACCTGCCAAGCGCGTTTGCGATCGTCATGGCAACCAGTGATACCAATTTGCATACTAAAATCTTTGTAACCCATTAATTGTGCTTTAGCCCCTGAGGTGTGTAACCCACCCGCTAATACGCGAACAACACAAATATATAAATGTTTATAAAGCAACATATGCTATAGCAGCAGGGCATAAATATGTGAGTGTCGTATGAATATATTGGATTGGCGGTATCGGTGTTTAAATAGAATTTGCGGCGAGACTCAAAAAAAAGTTAACTAACTCGATGCTTGCTGCGCCCTCATACAAACGACTACAGGAACTTGAATGTAAGGTAATTTACATTTTAAAGAAGTTATTGAGTCATGAGGCAGCGACATTGGGTCCATTTGCGACAAGGTGCAATGAGCTGATACGTCGTTCTACGACTTCGCTGCATTAAGTGCATGAATGCAGTTTTCTGTTCTAAAAAAAATAATGCAATTTTAGAAACAAGATGCTAAATGTAAATAACAAAACCTAAAATTTATTACCTTCATTTTCGTTGCGTGATAATGATATTTGAAAGTGTTAAATAGATTTAAAAATGTCTGGTTATTGATAGACCGATAAGTAAGGAATAAATATTTTCTCAATACCGGAATGCTTGTGGCGTTAAAGAAAGTGTTTTTCGATGGTGCGTCTCTGTTTATATCTTTCGACGCGGCACTTAATACTCGGCTTGGTTTGTAGCGGCAGTCGCATTAAACGGATAGGTGAACGTTATATATACATATAATTAATAGGGAATAATAAAATTTATTTAGACGAAGCGCAACTGCTTCATTTTAATTTAAACAACCGAAAATATGTAGAGCCATCGTGTGACGAAATCTGCGCCATAAATTAATCGATGTTTAATGTCTGCACAATGTGGTTTTATAGTCGCGCTACTGAAATAGACGCACCTGCGTCAATATTTTCAATTTGTCCAACTGAAAATTTCACTGGAACTTTTTTTGGGTTTCTCTAATTAAATTGTGACATGTTTAGATTATTTTTGTATTCTATAAAGAAAGTTTGTTTCATATATTGTTTCTTTGTTTCATATATTTGTTTCTGTGGATATCATTTATCACAAATTTATATTCAAATTTCATAAAATAAGAAAATTTTATTGGTCTCTAGAATTCCTAAGAAAGATGAGTTATTGAAATTTTTAACATTTTTTTAATTTCATTCTAAAATAATTCCATTACATAACAAGTGTGTAAAGTTTATATTCACTAGGCAAATAAATGCAAAAGTTAGCTAACTTTATTTCACAAAATAAGCAAATTGTACAGGCCTGTATTTTTGCTAATGATTATAAATTAATGAAATTCGCAATATTTCTTATTTTCATAGTACTCAAAAAATTTGCAAAGTTTTAACTCGCTAGACAAATAATTGCAAAAGTTAACAAACTGCATTGCGAGCAGGCCTGCATAATTTTTGATAATAATGATAGATTGATTACACTTATCTTCTTAAACAAAATTTATTGTTCTATTGAGATTTAGTTAAAAAACGGTTGAATTTCTCCGTCTAATAAATGTTTTGAGTAAGCTAACTCCGTTTAAATTGAAGTTGGAACATTCTAGGTTTCAGTGTGGACTAAAGCAATTAGTTAATATTTTCAATAAATTTCATGATTTTATTTGGTCTTCTAGCTGAGATTATGTCCAAAAACTGTAACTTTGTCTAGTAGATCAACAACTTCAAAGTATGGACTAATTGTAAGCCAACTTTGGCCAAATTTAATCGAGAACGTTCTAATTATTAGTATGGATTGAAATAATTGGTTAACAATGTTTCAAACAAATTTAATTGTTTTATTAAGTCTACTTGCTGAGTTTTAGCCAAAAAAACTGCAAGCCTGCCGTATAAGCCACAACTTGAATAATTGGAATAATCTACCTTTGCTCAAATTTAAGTTATAACTGACAATGAGATTTAGTTCAAAAACTATTTCTGTTAGTTGAGATTTAGGCCAAAACTGTTGGCCTGTAGTAAGTTAACAATCGTAAAGTTTTGAGTAAGCTAAGTTCGTTTAAATTGAAGCTAGATCCCTCTTTTCGGTAACGCACTAAAGCAATTCGTTGATTACATTAAGAACAAATCTCATGATTTTATTTGGTCTGAGATTAAGTGCAAAAACTGCAACTCTGTCCGGTAGATCAACAACTTCAAAGTATAGACTAACAATAAGCCAACTCTGTCCAAATTTAAGCTAAAACATTTTAGTTTTCAATATGGATTATAATAATAGTAGATTACTATCTGAAATATACTGAAAAAGCTTGTCTTATTAGGATACAGCTTTTCAACTAAGCTAACTCTGTTCAAATTATAATTTTCTCGTTTATTTTAAGTTTTTCTCGTTTCAATAGATTTTATTTGCTTTAATAAATTGTGTAAATTATTTAATGTAATTAAAATTATTCGTTTTATGTAGAAGTGATCCGATATAAAATTTATTAAAAATCCGTGCAAACATAAAGATAATTAACCAAATGTAATTAGTTTTGCGGAACTAAACAGAATCTGCAATGACAAAACGAGGGGGTGTTTAAATAATAAATGCGGAGGCCGGAGGGCCGACCACTACCACACATTCGCGTCTGTTTTTCATCATCCGCCATCCATCATTATCGACGGATATTACAGATACGGGCCGCAGGAAGTGACGTCACGTCTATTAGTAGTAGGTGCCTTTCGACCTGGCTGTTGCAATTGCAGCCATGCACCCGGGAACTCATTTGCATTTGATTTATAGAACGCAATGCCACTGATAACGGAAGGTTATCATTTTGTAAGTTATTACGTCCGATTCAAACGCACTAACACATTTCTTCATAGATTTTTTTTCTCCCGTTTTTTAAACATTTTTTCCACGAACTATTCGATGTAATTATAAATAATTGAAAGTCGACCATTTTGTCTGTGCATTAGTCGCGCAGCGGAGTCGCTGGCCTTATAGACCGTCAAGGTTAAATTAATCAACCGAAGTGGATAAACTTGTTTATTATATGGCTGATATAAAATGGAAGTTCACTAATATTTTAACCCAAGCCATAAAAGAATTAATTAAGATATAAATAAATAACCCGGAATTGGAATTATTAGAGACCTGCCGAGCATACCGGAATTAAAAGGAAGTTTCCAAGTTGTGTACGGTTCAGGTGGAGGATGATAATGGAGGTAGATGGGTTTCAATTAACCTCCGAGTCTCACACTCACTATCAAGCAGATATTCTCAAAGGGGGGTTGTACAATAATCCTCCGCGTGTCTACCTCTACTTCACATCCTGCTAATAGAGATACTACAGCGGGATTTCAATGGAGTTAGTTAGTTATCTTAGAAGGTAGTATTCAATTACCCTCAAGAACGCACCTAATGTATACCGGAACATCTATCAAGAAGATTGACAGTGGACACGGGATGCCCACATTTCATCAATCGTCTGTCTTAGATGCTAGTAGGACTTAACCTGAGACATGTTAATGGATTGTCTAAGTGTTTCTCCCCAAACTATCTATAAGCGAAGAAAGACATATTTAAGCTCAAGTTTATGCCCGATATAATTTTTTTTTTCTTCGACAGATTCACTCAAAATTTATTTAATTATCTTATTTAGTCTATAAATTATTTCAAGAATTTTAGTTTTAAACTAACAGATTATAAAAATAGATATTATAAAAACTCGCTCTTTCAATAACATCAACGTTTGGGTAAATAACGATTTTTTTCACTCAGAACGACTAATTAACTAAAAATTTGATATTTTGGAGATGGTAAATTAATTGACGCCTCGGAATGCAAGTAGTTGTTTATTAATAACCTGCTTTTGTTAATTATATAATTGAACTATTTATGGTTATAGAGTCGAATCTGGCAAATCCAAATCTGATATTAATTTATATTTTGTATAATATTTATAGGTAATCCAGAATTAAGTGTAGGCGAATTAATGGCTAATATAACCGGTTGCTTTAATTTTTGTAGCCAAGACATACATTTTAATTATAATCTTAAACTAAATGATTTATTCCTATAGCGATCGATATGTTTTGCACGAGGATCCACTTGCCCCCATAATTTACATGTTGCAAGAACCGACTTCCTCCTAGAATAAAACGAATCCAAAACCAATAAAGTGCAGTAATGATTTATTATTTGCTCCGTTCCACTTAATTACCCAGACCCAAGAAAATGACTAAGACGTATATATAAACGCACGCACATATAAAAAATAACTAAAACACGAGAGGTGAAAATGTGGGCGTTTGGCCAAAACGTTTCTGCAATTTTACACCTCTTACAACTCGCACACGATTATTAAAAAGCATTTCAATTCGTAATGTTTATTTCGATAATTCTTAAAATTTGCACGAAAACGTAAAAAATGTGTTTTTCTCTAAATTCTTGGATTGACTACACTATGAACACCCACTCCTTACTTATTCAAAAAGTTGCTTTATTATTAGATATTATGTAAGACAAGAATTATGTTTAGATTTATATATGTCTTTTGAATTGGATTAGTAAATCAATTTATTGCCATTTAAATTAAAAAATATTCATTTTGCTATTTCTCCTAACACAAGTTAGATTTAATTTTAAATTAATAAAATTTAGTAATATCTAAAGATACATACAGATGCTGAAGAATAACTGAAATCATAAATACGTGTATAAGACACGTACATAAGCAAACTGGCAAGGATATCATGTGGCTTCAGTATACGAGAAATGACTTACAGGAGGAAAATAGATACACGCAAGAAGTGTTTCACATGGACAAAGCAAATATTATCGAGCAAGGCTAATATACGAAATCCTATTTATTTACTTTGGCTATTCAGAGAAGATAATTTCTCGTTTCGTTTACTAAAATATTTGTTTGATTTTGTACATATTTTAATCCCAAAATTGCTTTGTTTAATTTAATCTTACAAATCAAGGAAATTTAGAAATGGAAACTAACTTACTCAGATTTATTTGAAACGTTCGTTGAAATTAAGGAACAGGTTACGACAACACCTGCTGTTTGTTTAAACATTTAATATATGTGTAAAACGAAATTAAATGGGTGTTTATGTCACAATAAATACAAAATTAAACTCTTACAAAGTATCAACTATATTTAAGTATATATTAAACTTTCACGTTTCATCATTAAAATTATTCTTAGTTTTCTGCGAATGTTGCTGGAGTATTTGTTAAACGGCAAAAATCGTATTTATCTGCAAATGGAAAACCAAAAATAGTCGTTTAAAATAAATAAACTTCGTTTTCCAAAAATATCTCGTATTCTTATGAATGGACGCGGAGAGTACTAAAAGATATACAAATGGATTGATGAAATGTGATTTATTTGCTCTAATTTATAGTTTAGTTTTGAGTTTGGCTAAATATCAAGTACTCAAATTTATAAATAACTTAACTTATGTTCACATTACTTTGTCAACTAAATTATCGCAAATTAATATAAGTAACATTTGTTTCGAATATCGGAAATAAAATATTATGAAGATTAATAATTTTACTCCTACTACTAGCAAAGGACCCACAAAACTAGATAAAACGAACAGAAAAGTGTTATACGTTATACCACCTTCACGGATATAGTCACAGTATCGAATAGACATGCCAGTCGAGTTTCTATCTAGTCAAACAGCTGTGTTATTTATATAAACAGGCAGTTGTAAATTTTACAACGCGTTTCCTGAAAGGGTAATTATTTTAATTCATGCTTTCAGTTTTCTTCATAATTAATACTTCCTTTGTCAGAAGGTTGCTTCATTTCACTTTGATTTTTATCCGGAAATAGTTTCTAGATTTCGTGAAACGCAAGAAAACGAGGAATTACTCAACATTTTTTAATTCGCAGAAGAAACATAGATAAATCATAGACACAACATATACACATTTTAAAATTCTTTTGAAAGAAATACTGCACCATTTTAATAGTGTTTGCTTCTTATGCAGAACGGAATTGTGGAAATGTTTCGAATTTGTTGACTATAGTCTTTTGGCTTACGACCACACTTCCTTTTAGGAGGATCAGCGATAATCATCACATTATTTGTTTTACATATTTTAGTTTATTTTCCGAATTTCAGCAAAACAGCATAAATTCTAAGCAGCCGTATTTATTGTCCCGTATATGTGGCAAAATTCAAGGACTTATTCCTTGACCTATTATAAGAATACTTTGTGCTATTATGATTATGAAAAAACCCTTTGTTTCGAAGATACAGTATGAACAAAATTTGCGACAACCATATTCCAAAAAAAATTGTTGGCGATAACTTGGAACGGCTGTTTTATGTACAAACGTACAAGTGGATTTCATTTGAATACGTCTCGTCAGTGATCATCACCTGTATCGGTCCCAGTTGTTTACATTGAGTGACTGTTTGACGTGTCTTTAATAGTTAGTGAAGTATCCTCTACCATATATACGAACGCCGAGATCACTGACCTGCATTTCATGTATGGACTTGCTGATGGCAATTTATTACAAGCTAGACAGGATGGTACAGGGTGAGCAAAACTCGATGTCTCAGCT
The DNA here is from genome assembly GCA_944588485.1 of Phosphuga atrata. Taxonomy (NCBI): domain Eukaryota; kingdom Metazoa; phylum Arthropoda; class Insecta; order Coleoptera; family Silphidae; genus Phosphuga; species Phosphuga atrata. The sequence goes on from OX155898.1 coordinate 45,330,715, forward strand.
CTATTATAAGAAAACGAAAAAACGATAGAAAATCTCTGAAAAGAGGTTCTTAAATGGGATTGAGTAAGGACCATTTTAAGCAAATTTGCATATTTTGGAAACTGGAGTAATGACGTCATCGAATTTTTTTTTCCTAGAACCATACCTATATTTTTGCATATTGGAAAAAAGCTAATTTTTCTGAACAAATTTTGTAAAGGAAAAAATTTACTATCTTTTCCCGTTAAAAAAATATAAGCAAATTTGTAAAAATAAAGTATTATCAAAAATTCCCGCATTAGTCCCCTATTATCCCTAATTCCATTAGTAATGCATTAGATCCTCTCAATCACCAGTATTCCCAACTTTAAAAAAAAATTAAAAACGCATCACAGATTATCAATATATGTTAGTTTATATAATCTTAAGTTTTCATTTGTAAAATTAGTTATCTTCTTAAGGTGCCGTACTCTCCGAGAGCTTAGGCAACCTTTCGCGCATACTTGTGGAACGCATCATCCACTAATATACGAGACCTAGCAGTTTATCGCCTGTTCCGAATGGCACTAGTTGAGAGGTTATTAAAATGTTTATGCACAACGAAAAAGTCGACATGTAATTAGTTTATGGGGAATCTCAAAAGATACGTAGAAGAGCGACAGGCTTGCCGAATCGAGTTCATTGAATGGTCTTCAAAATGCTGCAAAATAGTGGCAACAGTATTGTCAGAATTGACCCATTTAACAATTTTCCTTCCCTTTCGAGAAGAAAATGTCTCGTTATTTGCACGTAAATTGCGGTCCAATCTTGCAAATATTTTTAAGCTTGGAATAATATCTTCTGGATATCTCTGGGCGTATAACTGAACTGCTCTTCTTGGTATCTTTTGAAAGGCACTACTACCTGCTGATTATTGTCGACGTATTGCGTTATGTTTCAATGGCTTTTGCAAACATTAGTTCTAATGCCTCAATTTCTGACACAGATTCTTTTTACCAATGAAGCCAATTTTAAAAAATGCAATAAGGAATTGTCATAACAACCATGTGTGGGCAAATGAAAATCCGCATGAGGTATGTGACGATCGATTGCAACATCAGTTCTCCTTGAATGTTTGGGTTAGAATTGTGGGCGACTATTTAATTGGACCGTTATTTCTACCAGCAAAACTTACTATCGAGATGTATCGCAACTTTTTGGAAGAAACACTGCCCGAGTTTCTGCAGGATGTACCATTGGCGACATGAATTGCAATGTGATTTGTTTCTCGCGATTTTTTAACAGCAACATACGCAGATCGCTTAGATTAGGAGCTATCTGAATTTATTAGTTTATGCTACTCCAGTGGAGAATATGGACGCATTGCGAGATCGGATAATTGCTGGGTGTAACTCAATTAGAAATAACCCTGGTGTGTTTGAAAGAGTTCGGCACTCAATGACGAGAAGATTGAATGCTTGCATCCAGGCTGGAGGAAGTCATTTTTGACATTTATTTTAGATTGAGGAACTTTACTTATGCTTTTGGATAATAAATTGTTGTTACTGTCGCAAATTTTGTTCACCCTGTATCTTCGAAACATAGGGTTTTTCAGAAATCACCATAAGACAAAATATTCTTAAAATAGGCCAAGGAATAACCCCTTGAATTTTTTCCGCATGTTTATCTAACACCCTGTATGTTAGAAGAAGAAGAAATAATTATTGAAAACAAAGCGTTAAGAAAAGGCTACCGATAACGTTATTAATATTTTGAAATAATTGATTGAAATTCTTGCTATTATTATTACTAAATTCTGCACACTTTTTGTCTCGGTTGACTGTTTTCTAGGCATTTTGAAGTTGTGATTATGTTACAGCGGTTAAATAATTTTAAGTTTTGTAACGGGAGCTAAAAATAATACCGCAACGAATGAATACAAAGTTTGGCCATCGCACACTTTGATTCATAAACGATCTGATAAATATGTTAAGAGAACTTAATAAAGCCTAGACTGATACACATCTACGAAATTATATTATAGGTCCAAAGTCATGTGGCAATGTGGCAAATGTGTGCAATCCTGTAATAAAATATCGTGAAATAATCTATACATTTTTTATAAGATTACAAAATAGGTCTAAATATTATTTTTATTACTCTTGCGGGATAAGTACTATTTTGGCGCTCGTTTTTTATTGCGACAAACGGCTGGTTGTCAATTCAATTATTTAGTATACTTGTATACTTGTTTATATAAGTATACTTCGTACACGCAAATTTTCAATAAAAATCTAATAGGTAACTAAAAAAAAAACAATCAAAATCAATATATAAAAGTGACCTGAAAGTGACAGAATTTTTTTCATTAAGAAATTGAAATTAAATAAGAATTTTTAGAATGAGTGTACGTTCTACGGTAATACAGGAGAATGATGATAGTTCTTAAGACGAATCCGCACCACCGGAGATAATCTTTATTTTAGTTTCTATTTTTTTTTTGTTGAGCCCTGGACCCCAAACTTGTAAGATACGTCCCCTCGCATGAGTAATAAAAAATACTTTCTGCCCTCTTGAATTGTAAAGCTAGTTTTGACATCATGTATACGTCCAGCGAAACTAGATTTTTACACACAATGTTGCAAAGTACGGCTACGAAGCGGTAAAGTGACCAGTAAGTTTTAACCTTTCAAGGATACTTTAAGTTAAAGTTTCAAGGATAATTAAAAAAAAAATAAGTATAAGAGAATAAAATCTAATTTAGAAAAATCTACTTTACACCATTTGACATGACATTTGACACGATAATGTAGAAAATAAGAGAGATTTTTATTATTAAGTATAGCGTATGACATATTATGTACCTACAGCAATATGACATATTCATCATCAGCTTTGGCTCTATAACCCATTATGGATCTTGGCCTCCTCTCGATTTCTTTTCCATTCCAATCTATTCCGGGCCTTAGCTTTCCATCCGGTCACCTTCATCGCTAATAGATTTTCCTGCACTTGGTCCAGATATCTTGTTTTTGGCCTGCCCCGTGTCCTTTTCCCTTCTGGTCTTTGTCGTGTAATAAGTTTTGCTGGCTCTGAATCCTTCATTCGCTCGATATGTCCTATCCATCTTAGTCCAGCAATTTTTATAGTACGAACTACATCCGTTTGTTCGTAAAGGTTGTACAGCTCATGGTTGTTTATGACATATTATGTAGTATGACATATTATGTACCTAATAAATTTGAATTAGTAAAAATGTCAAAGTTTGTGAGTACCAACATTAAAAAATTAAATAATTTTCAATATTGTAAATAATCTAAACCTATTTGTTTCTTAAATAATAATTGTCGGCCAAAAAATCTTATACAAATTTCGTGCTGAAATGATTTTTCAACGCTGCAGCTAATGGGCTGTACCAAACGAGCTGATTGTAAAATCAACGTTTCCGCACTCTAATGTAAATAACTAATCTGCAACTCTTGTGGTATTATCAATTGCCCTCTCGAGCGAATGAGAGCAATTCGTTCGTGCGCCCAACTTCGCTCTCGTGGACAATTGCCAACTTGCCGCGCTGGTTGCACAATATTCTATTATGATTATATACATATTTCACCAATGTTTGTTGTTTTTGCTCATTCAGAATAGGTGTACCTACTGTTTTGAACGATGTTCTGTACAACTATATTTTTCACATTTTTGGCACTTTATATTTGCTTTTCTACCTTTAGAATATGGACCAATTGTGACCATCTCACAATCTTTGTGACCATCTCCATACTCCTTCCTCTTACTGCCTCCTGGAATAATATGAGCTGAAGACATAAAGGGTATCTTATGTATCTAAATTCACTAATTCATAATTATGTATCTAATTCACGCAAGAAGTAATTTTGATAGAAAATACAGGTATTTTATTAAATATTGTAATTCTTTTATTGATTCATAATGTTTATAGTATAGGGTTATTTTTGAAAAATAATTTCGGTTAAATGACCTCCACAGCTTTACTGGCACATACGCACTCTTTTGTTTTTTCATTTTCCATGACCTATTTGGCTGAAGTTTGCTGATACAGCGTTCAATTTTATCCTTCAAGGCTTATGTGGGTCGTTGGTTGTTGGCATAAATCTTAGACTTTCTTCTTCTTTAGGTGCCGCCTTCTCCATTACTAAAGGTTGGAAACAATCATGGCACATTCCGCACGGTCTTGTGGCGCTCTGGACAATGAGTGTGAGTCCAGACCAGTCTCTTCTCTTATGTTCTTGTCTCTTATGTTCTTTAACCACAAACACTTCCTTCGTTCTGGACCACGACGCACCTCTATCTTGCACTCCATTATTACTTTTAAAAGGCTATATTTTGTATTTCTGAGGATATGTCCTAGGTACGCTGTCTTAAGTATCTTCACAAAAACCAATAACCTGTCTCCGTCCATGCGTCTAAGAACCTCATTCATTATTCGTGATATGTTCCGCCCAGGATATTCCCTCCATTCTTCGAAAGATCCACAAGAATGTAGAGAATATCCTGTGCGGAACATATCACGAATAATGACTTTAAAAAACCCCAAAGAAAAAGTCCAATGGCGATTCTTCTGATCACCAAAACGCGAAATTACACGACCAGGAAATGACAATCATGCAATAATTGAATTGTTTCTTGGGCTGGAAGGCCTGTGGCATACGTCTTGTTGAAACCACATGCCATAGTATCCAATTTAGGTACACAAAACATGTCGCGATAGCGAACACCATTCACTGTTATTGGCTGACCAACCGCATTTTCGAGGAAGAATGGTCCGATGATACCTCCAGCCCAAAATCCACACCAAAGAGTGACACTTTTTGGATGCATTTTTTTTCAATCAATTTAACTCGTGGATTTTCTGAACCCCAAATTCGACAATTTTGACGATTAACCAAGCGAATGAGCTTCACCACTGAAGATGATTTTGTTCGAAAAACCAGCATCCACTTGTTGTTCTCCAATAACCCGTTCACCAAACTATCTTCATTGTCCTTGGTCAACTCCTTCCGTCAACTCTAGTTTGTAAGCATATAATGCAAATCTTTCGTAAGAATCCAATGTAGAGAGCTTCTCGAAATATTCAATTGTTGACTACGGTACCGAATTGATTTTTCTGGAGATGCAACACTCACGAGTTGCATCGATGTTTTGTGCGACTTGTTAAAGGACGGCTAGATGTCTAAGATCACTAATTGATCCAGATTTTTGTAATTAATCTCTTTACAGTTGATGAACTTAAATCAACAACGCATAACTGTACAAATGGCGCGAAATTCGAATCTTACTGAATTTTGGGCAAATCATGGCAAATTCCGCACGGTCTTTTGGCGCTCTGAACAATGAACCCTTTAGGTTCTTCGACGTTCGATGTAAGATTTTACTACAGAAAACCCGTCTCTTAGATAATTAGCCCAATTTCTTGACTTTTCATATAATTATTACAAAAATCAATAAAATTTATTACATATATAAATCTTAGACTTTCTTCTTCTTTAGGTGCCTTCTCCATTACTAAAGGTTGGAAACAATCATGGCAAATTCCGCACGGTCTTGTGTCGCTCTGGACAATGAGTGGGAGTTCAGACCTGTTCAGTCTCTTATGTTCTTTAACCACAAGCACTTCCTTCGTCGTGGACCACGACGCACCTCTTTCTTGCACTCCATTATTACTTTTAAACGGCTATATTTTGTATTTCTGAGGATGTGTCCTAGGTACGCTGTCTTAAGTATCTTCACAAAAACCAATAATCTGTCTTCGTCCATGCGCCTAAGAACCTCATTATTCGTGATATGATCCGCCCAGGATATTCTCTGCATTCTTCGAAAGATCCACAAAAATGCAGAGAATATCTTGGACGGAACATATCACGAATAATGACTTTTAAAAACCCTAAAGAAAAAGTCCAACGGCGATAAATCGCATGATCTGGGCGGCCAATTCTGATCAACAAAACGCGAAATTGCACGACCATGACATTATAATGACTCATGCAATAATTGAATTGTTTCTTGTGCTGTAAGGCATGTGGCACTATCTTGTTGAAACCAGATGTCATATCATCCAATTTAGGCAAAAAAAGTGATTAACATGTCGCGATAGCGAACACAATTAACTACCAACCGCATTTTCGAAGAAGAATGGTCCGATAATACCTCCAGTCAAAATCCACACTAAACAGTGACACGTTGTGGATGCATTTTTTTTCTCACCATTCACTCATGGATTTTCTGAACCCCAAATTTGACAATTTTGACGATTAACGAAGCGAATGATCTTCATCACTGATGATGATTTTGTAAAAAAAAAAACAGCATCCACTTGTTGTTCTCCAATAATCCATTCAACAAACTATCTTCATTGTCCTTAGTCAGTAGGCCTCAGTTCTTCAGTCAACTCAAGTTTGTAAGCATCAAAATGCAAATCTTTCATAAGAATCCAATGTAGAGAGCTTCTCGAAATGTCCAATTGTTGACCACGGTACCGAATTGATGTTTCTGGGGACGCAACACTCTCACGAACTGCATCGATGTTTTGTGTTGAACGACTTGTTGAAGAACGGCCAGCAGATATCACTAATTGATCCAGATTCTTGTAATTTTATAATTTTTTTCAATTAATCAATTTACAGTTGATGAACTTAAAGCAACAACTCATAACTGTACAAATGGCGCGAAATTCAAATCTTGCGTGTATTTTGGGACACCTTTTAGGTTCTCCGACGTTCGATGTAAGATTTTACTTAACAAAAAATTTCTCAATTTCTTGACTTTACAATATTGAAATCAGAATTTCCTATCATATTGAGAACTCTACAATTTGTGTTTGCTTGATTAAGCATTCCATAAAATGTACGCATTGGCCGGCGATAAGTCTTTCTTGCTGTTGTATATGAATGACATAACTGATCAAAACTGTCTGATCATTTTGAGTTTTTCTGTTGCTTCATCATTGCCGGTGTTATAATGTATGGCGAAGAGAAGTATCACTTTTTTTGTTTTTACATGAGTAGGATAACAGTTTTGTTGGAGTCATACAGAAGTAATGAGGATACAGCGGTTGTTTCGACTAGACATTCTCTAAGGATTTCCCTTTTGTTTTTTCCCAACGTTCCTGAAATGCTAACCATTTTAGGAACGTTTGTGTTGAACTAACATCGCCTGTGCCATCGGTACAGACTAAACTAATTATCCTTTGTTATATTACGATAACTCCTATAAATGATGCAATGGAATTGATGCAAAATGGAAAACTATAATAGTAAAAACGCACAGTGACGGGAACACTATTTGATCGCTGTCGATGTAATCTAGGTTAACCTAAATTATGTTATGGTTAGGTTAAGTTATATTAGAGCCAGATAAATCCAAACTGAGAGGCCGAGACTTCTTGATTCAAAATAAGAAAAATTAATTCAATTTTAATTTACGTCTGAAAATTTATATTCACTACGTCTATATTTTTGGTTTAAGGACGCGAGTTATTAACATAGTAACAACAAACAGAAATCGTTTAATAATTAAACTCCATTTGATTTACATTGGACTTTTATGCACGATTCGGATACATTTACAAAAAACAAAAAAAAAACAAACCCATGGCGAGATACAGCCCAGGACGGGCCTTGGCCTCTTCCCACAGCCTACGGCTTGTGCTTGGTGTCTTGATTTTTTAGACACAAGTGTAGGGAAGGAAGATTTTATAGTTTTTAACGTGGTTTTTAACGTGTACTTTGCCAGAGCCATCGACAGGAGAACGGTGCCTTATTTTTCACAATGTCCAGGATTCGAACCCTGGACTTGCGGCTCCGAAGTGTGACACCTTGACTAACAGGCCACCCCAGTCTCTTTTACACACGACTATAATAATGATATCCTTCATATACAATAATTTTTAGATTGATTTAGATATTTAATTTGCTAGATTGCAAGATACGCAGATAATTCATGCATTAAAGCGAAGCAGGGTCAAAAGTACCCTGCTATAGCAGTTTAGGGTTAAGCTGACTATTTCCAATAATCTGAATGTGAGATTGAAATGTAGCAGCTATCGTCGGATAGAGAAAGTATATGAATTTATCTTCAAAACATAATTATCATTATTTCTGCAAATAAAACATTTAAATAGTATTATAAAAACTTTAGCCTTGGCACATTTAATAAATTAATATTCTAGAGATAGCAGTTTCTATAATATTTTGGGTAGTTAGTAGCATATTTAGAGATTTAGTAATATTATAATTGAATATGAAATATGAATAAGTTTATGAATCCAAGTACCCGCATGTATTTATATAAGTTTTGGCGCGTTTTGCGAAGGGGGCACAAGTCTTGCGGAACACCGCACCACCAGACCTGCTCGCGGTCTTCGCAGTTCCACGGAAAATTAGCTTACTTGTTACCTCGTCGCACCACTTACTAAATTAATCTATTAAATTAAAGCGGTGTGTGGTACGCGACTGTTCCTGTCACCTACATTACTAGAAACACCTCCGCAATTTCTCTCCCTGTTTGCTGCTTCTTTCCGCTTCTAATTTCGAGCAAAACAACAGCGACTTGATAAACTTAATATATTAATCGGACTCGGTGCAAAATAATTGGGTAAGAAATGGAACGTGCCACGGTTTTCTTTCTTTTAAGAATAAGGGAAAACGTAATTACGTTACTTCTGGTACGCGCTGAAAATTTATCAAGTCAAATATTTAAAATGTGTAATTATAGTCTCCCCTCGGTTAAATGAGTAATTAAGTTAATGTAACGGCACTGCAAGCAAGTGTTTTTGAAATTTAAACAGCAACGCAACACCAGCCTCGAATTAACTTAATACAAGGAGAATTATCAGAGGTAGACAAGGTAGATAATACCACATAATCTGCTGTGATTCCGTCTAATTTTCAAACTAATTAATTTATATTGCTCTTTTTTCGTTTTGTTTGTTGGTGAAGATAATTCCGTGGTTTCCACTAATTAAACGAGGTTACATAAAAGGTTTTAACACTAAACGTATTAATGCACATTTGGGATACAAACTTCTTGGGTAATTGTATGATAAATGTACTCTTAAATGCGAGCAGAGACAATTAGAGTTTAAATAATTATACCTAAGAACTTAGGTGAACGGAGCTCGGAGTTCAAATTTACGCTAATAAGCTAAATCGAAATAATGATGATGGATGATAAACAGGAGAGCATCAAATATACTTAATGTCGTTTCAGTGTATATTTCTTTGTCCCATTTGTATATTCTGCGTCAGTCAAATGTTCGATTTATTTTGTCTGGACCAGCGATTCTTAACCGGGGGACCGCCGAATTTTGTTACATTTTTTTTACATTTAAAAATTAAATTAACGGAATTTTTTATGTTTATTTCTGAATTGTTTTTTGTCACTATAATATATAAATAAATAACCTATTTAAAATGAATGTTAATGGAACGCAGAAAGAAGTTAAAAGGGGCCGCATGTTTTTCAAAGGGCCGCGCTTACTTATAGATCAAGAACTATTGATCAAATGTCAGGGGTGGCCTTTTTAGAACTGCGTGCCATTTTTTTCTAATTTTCACTTTTTGGAAAGCTGACGTGCCAGGTAACTTTTGTAATGAATAAAAGTAACATTTTTGCCATCCTGAAGTGTAAAGCTAGCTTTGACATCGTGTATACGTCAAGCGAAACTAGATTTTTACACACAATGTTGCAAAGTACCTGCGGCTACTATGCGGTAAACTGACTTTACCGCATAGTAGCCGTACTTTGCAAGATTGTGTGAAAAAAAAAATTGAATAGTTTCCAATATTCTAAATAATTGAAATCTATTTGTTTCTTAAATAATAATTGTCGGCCAAAATTTTTTATACAAATTTCGTTCGTAAATGATTTTACAACGCACCAGCTAATGGAGCGAGCTGTCCCAAACGAGCTGTGGCGTTGTAAAATCAAACTTTCCACACTCTGATGTAAATAAATATTGTAATTTTGCGCACATAAAGAATAAATTAACTTTTGCAACAAACAAATTGCTTGAAAATCAACTAATTGCACTTATAAAATCGAATTTAACAAATTGTGAGATTTTACAAATTTCCAACTTGATTTTAGAAACTTTGTCCTGGGTAATTGCATTCTGAAATTGCTTTGAAATTTTTAAATCGGAAAAATCACAAAGAAAATTTATTTGTTGCTGATTCCACAATTGTAGTTAAATCTTCAGTCAATTGAATGTGATTTTTTCCGTCTGCAGTGCCAGATTTTTTTTTAATAATTCATAGATTTTGAAAATATCTAGTTTAAGGGCAGAAGGGCCTAGTGGTCGATAGCCCTTTGTAGAAACTATACAATAAATATATTCTCTCTCTATCTGGTTTAAATGATATTGTTTGAAAGGCTTAAATTAAATGTTTAAATGGCATATTGAGAGCCATCTTCTTTAAACCTTGTAACTTAATTTTTAACTCATTTAAATATTTGCAAAAATAACAATTGAATATTAGTTTGGAAATCCATTATTTTTATGATCGAAAAACAAATCTTAATCGTAACAATTTTTTGTAATGAATTCCTCTATTTAACCCTCTAAAATTACTATATATTAATATATCACTATTAAAATACACACATATATAGAGTAATTGTTTCTTCCGCGAGCTAATACATTTTTGCAACATGTAAGCTGTGACACGCGTGTCACATAGACATAGATTGTCACATACATAGATTGTGTCACATACACATAGATTCGTCGCCGCTGATCTAGTGTTTCCCAAAGTGTGGTACGCGTACCCCAAGTAGTACGCGAGGTGCGAAGAGATTTTTCAAAATTTTTTTGTGTGTGCCAAAGCAAATATAAAAATACCTATTTATAAAATGTTTGAATGAATAAACGTATATATTGCAAACTAACTGTTAATTCCTATGGATTAGCTGTGAATCAGTGACATATTCATCTTTGATAGTTAATTAATACGATAGAAAGCAAAACTAACTTGTGATAAATTCTGTTTTTAAATGATTTTGTTACTTTTTCTTTTATAATTTTTAAGTAACCAATAGCTCATTTTATTTACCGCTGTCGACAAAATGATTTACGTATTCATGTATTTAAAAGCAAGCAGAAACTCGTAACCGTTTTAGTGTTTTTAGGATCCATGCCGGATTGTGGCATGCAGCGCGATAGCGCTTCATTCAAAGCGCTAGATAGCGTTCATTCATATAGATAGCGCTTCTGCGAGTAATGGTGATCGACGTGAGCACTACATATATTTCACCACAGTACGCGAACAGCGTATGGTAGAGTAATCATGATTTTCAATTTTTACATGAAGTTTGTATGCACTGAACCTCAGGAACTTATTTTGCATCTTCTCGATTTCTCGAAGTATTTTTGAGACTGATAGTGGGGAGACCACACAACAGAAGCAATTCAGGTGGGAGACAACTAATGACATGTAAACCATATTTACAGCCCGAATGGAGAAATTTTCTTAAAATAAATAAAATAAATTAGAAAAAATTCATTAAAATATAACATCTTCGAGGCCACTACTTGTACATATATACACTATTATATGATATACTATTTATTTGGTCAACATAGGTTAGACGTTCATCAAAATTTTTACAGAAAAGATCCTTTAGATTTGTAGATTTCAATCGAAATTCAATTTTGAAAAGATTTTCAATTCAAAGTTATCGTTTAGGGCGGTGTTTCCCAACGTGGGGCCCACGCCCCACATGGGGGCAATTTGATTGTTAAGGGGGCAATTCGAAAATGGACTGGCCATTAGTTTAATCCTTTTGCTCCTGGCCATTTAAATGCAATGCTAGATTTCGGTGCCAAAATTGAAAGAAAAAAGCAAATTCTTAAATAATTGTTATAAATTCATTTGGCGAGACCAAAATATCAACGGGGTTTTTGGCGTCGTCTAGTTAACCTCCCTGCGGCAAACGGCAGGCTCCACGGGGACCCCCTGACGCTTTAAAATCTTGCTAAACAACTCCGTTTTGTATTCATACCCAAATTAAATTGGGTTCATACCCGATATCCCGATGTCCACGATGAGCGGTTTCCTCTTTGTCTTTTATACCAGCAATGCTTGACCAACGAATCAATGTAACGAGGTCGTCTTGAGGCGTATTTTAAGGCGAAAAATAGTGCTCATATTAATTCAGATTTGAATTACTTTCAAACTTTAAAGAAAAAATTTGAAAAGAGAACATCAATATTTCTATCTTCATATTTAGCTGAATGTGGATTTAGTGCGGTAAATGATTTACTGGTAAAAAAAAAATCGTCTTGATATAACTCAACAGGGAGACTTGAGACTGAAGCTAACCAAATTGGAAGCTAATATAAAATCTCTGTGCAGCAAGTATAAAGCGCAAGGATTTCACTAAATTAAAATAATGAATTAATATAGAAAAGTCTTTATTTAATAGTAACATTTGTATCTTTTCTTCAAAGATTATAATTTCTAGGAAATCATTGTATACATATCGTCATCAAAGTTAACATCATTAGTATAACTAATTTTTCTATAAAAACACTTCTTGAAAACAACTACTTCACTGGCAAACACCACGACCGACATTGAATTACATTAAGAAAGTTTTTGGGTTCTATAGAACCCCGTAATTTTCAAAACAAAAAACTATATCCTGATCAGATACAAGAGATTCAATTAATTAATGAAGATCCATATACGTGTTTCTGCCTTTTGGCTTCATCAATATGGCTTTATCATTAACAACAAATTAAAATTATAAATAAAATGATTTATAACCCTGTAATTTAAAAAAAAATGGCTTATATAGAACCCAAAAACTTTCTTAATATAATTCAATGTCGGTCGTGGTGTTTGCCAGTGAAGTAGTTGTTTTTAAGAATTTTTTTTTATAGAAAGATTAGTTATACTAATGATATCAACTTTGTTTACGATAGGTATAATCATTTCTTAGAAATTATAATCTTTGAAGAAAAGATACAAATGTTACTATTTTATAATATGAAAATCTTCAAACTCAACAATATATAAATAATAGAAAAGTCTTCAATCAAAATTACTTAAGTTTGAATTCCAGTTTTTCGTTGAATGTTTTGAAAATCTTCTTACTGTGTTTCTTTAACAATTTCCTAGTGATTTCTTCCTAAAATCTATCATTTAAGTTTCTTAAGTGAACAATTCAAATTTTTAATATTAAAAATTATGTATGTGTAACATAGGGGGCATAAGAATTTAAGATAGGCTTAAGTGGGGCATGGCACAAAAAAGGTTGGGAAACACTGGTTTAGGGTGTACTGTGAATTGTGTTTTTTAATAGATTTGGAAAAACTTATGAAACAGCATTTCTCTACGTTTAGTTGTAGATTGTTCAGATTACCTACACTATTTGACAATTCAATTTAGATCATATTGAAGTAGCAGTTGGTCGTTGAATCGTTGAGTCGTTGAATCATCGAATAGACCTTTCCATAGTTGAAATTGTTTTGTGCGCATACGTCAATTTCCGCAATGTTTTTCGGGCACTTTTTGACCTATAATCAGTGAAAATAACAAAATGTGTCCGAAACTTACATATTCCCGCCTTTTAAACATGACGGACGCGCATGCGCTTAATTAACCGTAAAAGGGTCTATAGTAAATATTTACTATGACTGAGAGCAACTCCCTATATCGTTCATGACCGATAAGAAACATGAAGTTGAAGAGGAGTGGTGCCCAAAAAGGTGTATACAAAGTGATTTATAAAAAGAAATCGGAATCTGGGAATATTATATAAAAGATACAGTTACAGTTTTGTTTGTAATAAAAGGTGTCTCAGCAAGAACTTGAATTTTGAATTGCCCACCAATTCCGTGTGTCACGTCATTGTTGAGTCAGCCATATTTAGTATTTGTTGAATTAAAACATTGACATTTACAAAAATAGTGCGTTCTAGCTTGGAAGATCGTTTGTTAATAGTGAAAACCCATTACAAACTGAAAATTTTACTGTCACGATTCGCAAGTTACGTGATCATTTCGGCGTGCACATTCGACCGACGAGGTCTGCTATTGAAAATTTGATCAAGAAATTTGAGCAGACGTTTTCATTTCATTGAATGATGAATGAAACATCTGTCCTAATCGGCCACAAAGATCAGCAGGAAACATCGCAGCTGCGTGTGTCAGTGTGGTATAACAACCAAACACCTCCATCCGACATCCTTGCAAGGAATTAAACGTCCATCGCAGCACTAAAATTTTACAAGAAAAAATTGATAAATTTTTTCATGTTTACAAGATCCAGCTAACTGAACAGATGCAGCTTAGCAACCATAGACAGCGCAGAAAATTTACCAACTGAATCTTGGAGCAACTGCAAACAGACGATGAATTCCAACAAAATAATCTTTAGTGACGAGGCTCATTTCCATCTCAACGGCTTCGTTAACAAGCAGAATTGTCGGATCTGCGGAGATAAAAATCCACATGTCTTTGAACTTCCATTATATCCTCAAAAAGTGACAGTTTGGTGTGCCATGTGGGCTGGACGGATAAACCGTACTTATGAAAATAATGAAGATTATGAAAATAATGAAGCAGCAGACTTTTTCATGCAACAAACGGACGGAATGGACTTAAATGAGATGTGGTTTCAACAGGATGGTGCCACCTGTCATACTGCACGCGAATGACGTAGAAACAATGACGTTGCAAACAAAGTTTACAGGGAATGTCATTTCTCGTTTTGGAGACCAAAACTGGGCGTCAAGAAGTTGCGATTTAGCTTGTTTGGATTATTTTCTCTGGGGTTTTTTTGAAAAGTAGGGTCTATGCCAGGGATGACAAACCTTTTTGAGTTGGGGTGAGTGTGGGTCAAATTTTGTTCATTATATTTTTCGTACTAGCTCGTGGGTCACCAGATCAGTGACATCACTTGGAAAATAGGAGGTGAAAGACTACTTTTTTGTTCTCACTTTTAAAGACTTCTAAAAAATTCAAGTTTCCTTCTTGTTTCACAACTTCTACTTTTGCAAGTGAAGAGCATAAAATAAAGGTCTAGCTCAAGAAATTTAGATCAATCACCTCATTGTATGCACCATGAATTACCACACTAGGTGACATCATGCTCAGTCCATAAAACATCCTGAAGTATTATGCAATGAAATCTAATTATAGGATGTGGAATATTTTGCTTAAGCTATTGAATAAAACCAATGTTTTTCCCCACCATGTAAGGTTCATCGTCTGTTGTAACAGAAACCGTTTTCTGTAGGTCAACATCCATTTCTTTAAATGCAATATCAAATTCTTTAAAAATATCAAGACCAGTGTATACTTCCCTTTCAAGGTTATTAGTTTCAATAGCTCTTCTTTTATTATATTTCCTGATTTATATTGACCAAAAACTGCTAATTGTGCAATAGTTATTTACATTAGAGTGTGGAAAGTTTGATTTTATAACGCGACAGCTCGTTTGGTGAACGAGCCCGAAGGGCGAGTTCCCCATTAGCTGGAGCGCTTTAAAATCATTTCCGCACGAAATTTGTATACATTTTTTTGGCCGACAATTATTATTTAAGAAACAAATAGACCCTCCGCCTCAACTTCCGGTCGGCCAAACCATCTTTCCCAACTATTTAGATTATTTACAATATTGGAAATTATTTTATTTGGCACAATGCTGGAATGTACGGCTACATTGGGGAAAAGTGACTTTACCGCATTGTAGCCGGACTTTGGAACATAGTGAGTAAAATTCTAGTTTCGCTTGATGCATACACGATGTCAAAGCTAGCTTTACAATTCAGGAGGCCAAAAAACTATTTACATTATTACTCTCATTTAAAGCATTTAAATACATTGCTGTATAATTTAATATTTAAATTTGCTAAACATTGCTATTATTCTATCTTTAATTGTATTCCTTATATTATTATTTAAGGTTATATTCCTTATTATTCCTTAGACTTATTGGTAACTCATTTATACGCTTCATAATCAAGTCTGTCTTTAAAATCTGGAAATAAAGTAGAACTATATACAAAAGGCGCTTGTTTTACAAACTCTCTTTCTGAAATATGTTTCTCGTGGCTAGCAATACAAAGGGCAACTTTAAAACTAGCAACTGTAATGTTAGTTTTTTTGAATCAAAAACGCTTTTAAAACATAGAATGATTCTTTTTCCTTTTGTTAAAAATATGTTTTTCTTTCTTTATCTCTTGAAAAGCTGATAAAAAAATTATAATGAGTTATTGAACATTTCTGAAGGTTCTAAAATCAATGCGTGGGTTACTTAAAAAGCCTGTGTGGGTCAGTAACAGATCCGCGGGTCATAGGCTCGCCATCCCTGGTCTATGTGAACCATCCTGAGACAACTGAGGAACTCAAAGAAGAAATTACACGCCAAATTGGTGAAATCCAGCGGCAGATACTGAAAAATGTACTTCGAAATTTCGTCAAAAGAATACACTCCTGCCAATAGAGTAACGGACACCATTTAATCGATATTTTGTTTCATGTGTAAATCAGTAAATGTCACTACTACCTCTTCAAAGATCTTTCTCGATCAAGAACAAACTGTAAACAAAACAAGTTTTATTGTTTTACTGTAAAAGTTTTATTATAAGTTTTTAAAATACAAGTTCTTGCTGAAACACCCTTTAGTATATTCCAGAATGGGGTACGCAGTGTTTAAAATATTTGAACATCTGGATCGAAAGTTTGGGAAACACTGGACTGGACAATGTATCAATATTGATTGAATATCACTTATTATTCCGTTGTAAATTATTTCGACTATAAAATAACAAATCATATTAGTTCCACATACGTTTTTAGTTTATTTTATTCCACTTGTTTATATTATTCTACATACGATGTATAAAAATAATTGCTGTAATAATTTTGTTGGACAGGCCGAGATACATAAATTATACTAAATATTACAGTAATAATAATTATGGATTTATGAAGCTGTAAAAAAATGATATACTAGCTTGATATATAATAAAGTTAAAATAAGATAATGCAGTCAATACTGTAACATTGCATAACATAGATCCTAGCTAAACCGGAGTAACTGTTCTAAGTGAGAATTGTTGAATAATTATTAGTTCCTTAAATGAATAAGATACTACCGGCAAGTGGACATGAAAAGAAGAAATTTTCTATTCTGTAAGTTCGTTGTATTTTCTGTAATCGAAATTTGTAATACGTAGTAATTTAATAAGTCGTTTCTTTTGAATTCGCCTTGTTTCTCGATATAGCCGTGATCCAAACGAAGATGCTTTATTTAATCACCGTCGAGAGGGAGGCAGCTTCTCGTTTCCTTTAAGATAGGTGTGCAGTGCACGTGAGCGAATTCCCAACAAACATCTTATTCTGTCCTGCACCTGTACACCCCTCAACGGCCTCGTCCCTGCGAACCTGTCGCTCTCCGTGCTCCTGAAAATCTATCACTGATGCGAGAGCGCGCCGCCGTTCTCATTTACTGTTCCTTTATCTTCCACTCATCACATCCCCGAATCCCCTCTGACTCACCTAACCCCTACCTAGATGATGAAATCCAATTTAGGTCCAGGAGCGAGTCGTGCCCACCCCCTCGGCTCCCCCGTCCCCCGGCGACGTCCTGCGAGGAGCCACTTACCGGGCCGTACCGCATCACAACAATGAGTGTTTATGATGGCGCCTACTTGGCTATCGCCATAGCAACGGTTGAGGTGTGTGTATCACCGGACTTCTCCGGTCTATGCGACCGGACTCCCCACTGATGTATGAGTTGTAGCGAGGGATAATTCCTTCACGATCGAACTGTTTGCTTGCTAGGATTTACGCGGCATTAAGTTACTTCACTCTTATTCAGATCCTTCTTTTTACTCGTATGGAATATATGCAGGTGTGTAATATCTTTAACATACTAAAATTAACTTTTTCTTTCTTCAGCGGAAACACGTTAAATGAAATCCCGCCGGTTAACTTAATTTCTCCTTAGTTCGCATTTGAATAGAAAATAGTGATTGAAACAATTGCTTTCGAATGGCTTTTTATAAACCAGATTTAGTATTAACTACGCTAAATTAATTATTACTGCAATAGGAATATATTAAATAACGTAATTCTAATAATATCCTTGTTATAAACAAAATAAATCAAATCTTATTAAGGCTAATGATATAAAGTCCAGAGTTCTCGCGCTGCACAAACATGTGGCTAAACAATCCGATAGTTGATTTCGTTTATAGAGAAATAACGTGTGCAATATAATATGCATGAACAAGACATTTATTTGTCTTTAATAATTTCCTACTATACAATTGGTTAATGATAGTGATATATTTTGTAGATTGAAAATTCATAGAACAGATTAATTGATTTATAGTTCTAGTTCATACGATAAATGGTGGGTGATACAAAACTTAAATTAATATTGTTTTTTAATAATCAAACACAATAACAGAATTAACAGATATAAAATACTCCAGTCGGTACCAATCATTGCATACTTGTACTATCTTCTGTTTGCTGTTAATACATTGTTATCGGTTATTAACTTATTTGTTATTGTGCAGTTACTTGAAACTTGCGAGAATACTTGTCAAAGTATAAAGTGCTTACTAATATACATTGTGAATAAATAATACTAGCTATTGTCCGCGTCTTCGCTCGCGAGGATTTGTATATCAGTTTTAATAAAAGAAATTATGAAATCTGTTTTAATAAAACAAATACTACAGTAGTAGTTTGTGATACACAGTGGAGAAAGGTTTTTAAAGCACGAGCCGAAGGCGAATGGATTAATCGCAACGAGTGCACAAAAGGCTTTCACACACTTGTGTCATCCATTATTTTATCTACGAAGCATGTTAAAATACTGTTGAGTCTACAAAAAAATAATCGTTTTTTAATAATATTGTAAAACAATATACTGTAAAAATTGTAATTTTGACAGGCAATATACTTCAATTCACTGACACAATTAGGTTAGAACGTTTAGCGCCTCCGTGAAAAAAATGCTAACTAGTAAAAGTGCACAGTGACGGGAACACTATTTGGTCGTTGTCGATGTAATCTAGGTTAACCTAGATTTAATCTAGATAAGGTTGTGGTTAGGTTAAGTCATATTAGAGCCAGATAAATCCAGACTGATAGGCGGAAGACTTCTTGATACAAAATAAGAAAAAATAATTCAATTTTAATAAACGTCAGAATATTTATTTTCACTAAATCTATGTTTTTTGTTTAGTGACGCAAGTAGTTGCCATAGTAACAACAAACAGAAATCGTTTAATAGTAATAGTAATAGCGTTTAATAGTGATTTACATTGGACTTTTACGCACGATTTGGATACTTTGACACACGATTATAATAATAGCATTCTTCACATACAATAATGTATTTATTAATGTGTTCATTTTGGTGTGTGAGTAGTAGGGTTTCTGGTTCGGATATATCCGAACCGCAAGACCGCGTTTTTTTGTCCAAAAACCGAAACCGCATAACCGTCATATAGAACCGCGGTTTTCGGCTTTATCTAAAAATATCTCAAAATAAAATACATGGAATTTGTGCTCTTTTGAACTACAATGTTTACAAGCTCTAGAAGTCTTAACATATGTATTTGCTAGGTTAGGTTAGGTTGAGTAATGTTAGGTATCTCAACATAACCGTCGTCAAGAAACGCGGTTTTCGGTTTTATCTAAAAATATTTAAAAATAAAATTAGTGCTCTATCGAACTACAATGTTTACAAGCTCTAAAAGTCTAAACATATGTATTTGATACGTTAGGTTTTATACAGTTGCTCACGTTGTGGTAATTATATAACATATAATTATAACATTAATTTATAAACAACTTTATGTTCATAGATACAAAATTTCAGCTTTTACTTACAATTAGTTGCACCTGTATTTAAACACTAATCTATTTAAGTTTCAATATGTATTCTATATTTTTAATTATTTACCATATTAATTATACAATTGATCAAATTCTTCAAATATCATACACTACTACCAAAAGTTACCGAACCCGAAAACGAAACTGCGGTTTTTAATTTTCAAAAACCGAAAACCGCGGTTTTGAAAAAGGGCGGATATTCAGAAACCCGAGTGAGTAGATAATAGTAGTTTATGATACAAGTGTGTGAAGAAGGGATTTTGTGCATCAGTTTTGAAGTTTAAATCGCAATGAGTGTTAAACAATGTTAATTTGTGCTACCATGGGTTGGGCACGTACTGTTCATATTTGTGTGTTCCAAGCTCTTTGATAACGGCAGCCTTCTCCATTGAAGATTGTACATAAGGCTCAACGAGAGTCTTAGCAGTAATGTATTTATTAATGTGTTCATTTTGGTGTGTGAGTAGATAATAGTAGTTTATGATACAAGTGTGTGAAGAAGGGCCTTTGTGCATCAGTTTCGAAGTTCAAATCGCAATGAGTGTTAAGCAATGTTAATTTGTGCTACCATGGGTTGGGCACGCACAGTTCATATTTCTGTGTTCCAAACTGTTTGATAACGGCAGCCTTCTCCATTAGAGATTGTACTTAAGGCTCAACGAGAGTCTTAGCAGTCAGAACTGCTGGCTCAACCATTTGCTTTGCTGTTTCAATTTCTGGCTTTACCATAGGCTTGGCACCTTGTACGATACTTCTAGCGGTCTCTACGGCAGGTCCGTAAAACGTTTTGGCGGTATCCATGGCCAGTTTGACGAAGGCGCAGGCGGTTTGCATGGTCAGATTGTTCTGGACAAAGTCCTTGTTGGAGTTAGGGATCTGCGAAAACAACTCCTCAAACGACAATTTAACTGATTGCACTTTAGCCTCAATATAGTCAAATCCTGTGCAGATCAGTCCATCGACTTTTTTGATTGGTTGTTCAATACCCTGAACGATTGGACTGGCGAACGGTGTGCCAATCTCCACCGCCTTAGACGCTATATTTTCAGCAGTAGACATCGTATGTTTAGTTATAGTATTGTATTATTCCTTGACTTTATGTATCTCCTAGTATGAAGTGTGCTTTCTTTTTGAGGAATTTTCGTAATATTGTCGTAGGATTTCAATAGGGAATATGCAAGAGATTTAGATTTTCTTGATTTTTGTATCCCCGATACTTTATGATCTTGACATTACACCTATACCATTATTTTCTTATTTAGTTTGTATGTAATTCCAAAAATTAAAATCAAATTTCAAAATATGCCAGCGAAATTCAAATTTGCGAAACGCATCACCATTGGTCTAGCCGAAACTAGGAACTGTGACGTGCACGTTATGATATTGATCGGGGTCAATATTCACTATGCTGTTTTGCTGTGCAATATATCTGTAGTTTTCCAATACCTAGTTCGTTTTTGTATATAGTGACATTATAAATGATCAAGAACAATGACTGAAAGTGGTTTCTGAAGTACAATCGGACAATCTACCAAAAATAGATACATGAAAGCATATTTTGTAGCGCATGCGCAAAAGATGTGAGTAGGGTGGACTATAATATATCTTGATTATGTATCTCGATAGGGACTTTATCCAACAGTTTATCTGGTGTACTTATAATAGTGTTTTTGCATTCCGATACTAGACAATATCTATAAAATGATTTTTTATCTTTTTCCATTATCGAAATGGCGATTCAAACTGAAAATCCTTAACTGTCTATGCAAATAGTAAAAAACACTGAATGACAACGAGAGCTGTGACGTCATCCAAAGCGCGCGATAAATGGGACCTTTCAAACAGGTCAAATTTAGTCGGTATTTTATATATTAAAAAAAAAAAAATTAAACCACTTTCAACAGTATTTATATTTTTTATTATGTTAAAACGAAGTATAAAGTGAATTAAGCAAATGAAAAAATTGATGCATATTCTCTATTGGACGTAGACATTTTGGTTGCTTTGATCGGCAAACATTTTAATATTATTATGTTCTAGATTTATTTACTTTTGGATAACTGAATTTTTGGATAATGTTTGATTTACGTTGGACTTTTACGCACGATTTCGATACTTTTACACATGATTATAATAATGGCATCTTTTACGTGCAATAATTTACGTATTAATGTGTTCATTCTGGTGTGTGAGTGGATAAAAGAAGATTAATACAGAATTTACAAGACTAGATTAGACAATATTGGACAAGACTGCATAAGAGTGGGTAAGATTGGACAAGAGTCGACATGACTGGAGAAGATTGAACAAAACTGGAGAAGACTAGATAAGACTAAAATTTAAATTTTTTGAGATAATTTTTAAATTTTTAAATATCCATTCTAATATTAAGAAGAATATAATAAATAACACGTATTATATTTTACATTGAAACTATTAGTGTTAAAAGTACTGATATTTTAATCTCTTGGTTATAAATTTTATTATTAAAATGTTTAAAATGTCTGTGAAAGGATTCTACCATGATAGAATAATATTATAGTGAAGCTTTGTGAATTAGTACATCAAAGAAACTCTAAAATAGTGAGAACGAGATGAAATTCGTATCAGTTAATTTAAATGATCAGGTGAAGTCCAGTGTACGCAAATTGCTGTTCTCCGCCGTTCATTTAGCAATTATCCTAAGTGATGTAAGTCCTCGTCACGGTGCTCGAAGTTAGCAAACTCTCTTTCTCTCCGAACGGGGATTACTGTATACATAGAAGTATCAATTAGTCAGTCAAGTGGCCGCGCGTTGGTCGGCTTTATGGCCGCGATTTCTTAATAATTCAAAGAGTTACAAGTTTGGCCCTCGGGCGTGACTAACTAACCGACCGTTTTGTAAAGAGAAACGCGGGCCGTTCAAAAGGTTGCTTCTCGGACAGTGGTCAAAGCAATTAAGCACCGCCGCCAGATATGCATTTTAATTATCCGATAAGAGGAGGCACTCTTTTAGCGTAAATAATTAACGACAGTGTTTTGATACTGTTGCAAGGGATTTGAGAATACATACAACACCGATTGTATAAGGTATATAGTTTAAATGTTGGGTCAGCAAGTCCCCGAGTCCCAGACCAAATTTGAAAGATAATTACCGGCGGGTGAAAGCAATGACAGTAGACAGGGTTCCGATAATACAGTTACCTTCTCGTAGTTTCGAACTAATAGAATTCAGCTCCATGTATAGGTGCTGTCAGTGTGGATAGGAGATTTTTAAGTGTGTTTCTTTCAGGATTGCGGTAAAAGTAATTCATCAAAGTCGTAATAAATCAATCAGAAAACAGTGTTTGGATTCATCCCATAAATCCAATCGTATTGAGGTCCATAATGCGTGTTTTACTCCGTTGAGTAGGAAATTTTCTATATTTATTTAACGGGCGGGTGTTAATTTAAGGTTGTCTTAACCACGACGATAATTTAGGTTTGTAGGCACTTTATGTTAATATAACACAGGTCTGCAAAGGATATTTCAGAAAATACGATTTAATCTCGAACGTGTGCACCTGTTTTATCGTCGCAATTAATCAGAAAATAAATTAGTAGTGAAATGCAGCAGCGGTAAGCACGCAGGTTGTAATGTATTTCTAATGTAAATTTCTACTAATTTTGCGCTGAGTTGAAATGTATTAATAATATGCCGTTTCTCGTCCGCGTTAAAATATGAATCCTTGCGGTGTGCGAACGCGCGTTACTTTTATCGGCAATTTATTGCGCAATTATGTTTGAACTATTTACTGCGCTCTCATTTATTTATCAATTTTTACCACCCGTGCGATTAAAACTGAATTTATTTCATTGTTTTCGGAATCTCGCGATAAATTCATTTAGAACGACATCGTTTATAACCCTCCGAATAATTACCTTGAAGAAATATTTAAATAAATATCCAAACATAACTTACCTACGCCAACCAAACACCGAAACGTTACAACTTCCATGTAAATAACTTACAAATAAACACGAATATATAAAATTTGCACGGTATAAATTCCACCACCAAGGAAAAACAAATAAAATTGTCAAATCTTTCATAATTGCAAAACCTCGCAACGTTTTTGCTTACAAAATAAGTCGATATAAATTGTTTCAGATTGTATAGCAATGTGCTGATTTATGAAACTAAACAAGCCAGTCAAGATAATATTAGTTCAAATGAAACAGGAACATACGAAGTAGATCTTATTCAACACTCGCAGCATTTTAAATTGTTTATTTTACAACGGTTTTTTTAATTTTATAATTATTCACATGATTTGTGAAGAAAATCTGTGGATACGTGCTATATAAACCACTAAATCACGTTCTTCATCTTCTTAAGATGTCATACCGGTAGATAGCAGACAATAGCAAAGCCTAAATCAGATTCTAGGCGCATTATTTTCTGATAATAAGTTTTCTAGTTTTACGCTAAATTCGCTACCGAATACGTAAAACAAATAATTTTAGATAATTTTTTATTCGTTGGCAATATTCAATATTCGTTTTAACAGAATTACAAAGTTAATTTCTTTAATGATATAAATCTAATATTTCATTAATGATTGTACATACGCCGATGTAAATTTCGTTTGAAATAAACGGGAGACGCTGTGGGTTGAAAGTTTTCCATGTTGTGTCTTGTTTTTCGTATTCCCTGTTTGTATTTATGTGTGTGTTTGTGAGCGTCCGTTCCTGGTATTAATTTAGTGGCGTCGAAATGGAATTTACCGGTATCTATGTTAGGAATCTGGTAGTTTCATCAGCTATGAATCTCGGCACAGTGCGCCAAGAATATGCACTTGAATGTATTGCAAGATAATGTTCCTGAAAAATTACTCGCTAATGTAAACATTTATAAATTTTTATTTTATTTACACGCTACTAAGTTACGTTTTACGTAACATTGTTACAAATATCTACTTCGAATCGATCTAATTTTCTTAATGTCGCAAAACCTAGTTTATTTTGTTGACCTTATATAGTTGTTGTTGTATATCTGTACTCGGGCCGGTGAGAGAATGCAGCTGTACTTCGCCGTGGTATGAGGGGCAAGGGATGCGCCGCGGTACACGCAGATTAGTTTGAGTTAAGAAATATGCGTCAGTTTTTCAAATACGCAGAATTAAACACGGCACACTCGAAATAAAGTGGGGGTATGCGCAGAGCAATGCCAAACTAGTCGACACTAGATACATTCTCTCGCCGGACCGAGTATAGTCTTATCTGATTTCTTTAAATTTAAACAGATTAAAACAGATTTAAAAAATCAAAATAGTTTACTTACATTATTTAAGCACCCGATACAAGCAGGCTTAATTGAAATATGCCAGGAAATGAAAACAATGCTAGAATATAAGTTGGTATGTTTAAACATCACTTTCGATTATTAAAAATCAATTACGATTACGATTTGTAAGTATGAGTCCCATTACCTCAATACACTATCCCAAAACGTAGAAGACTTTGGAGGTTTGCAAAATAGACCAATCTTAGAATTTGCAAATTTAAATGGAGTTTTAGAGTACGATTTATTCAATTTAGTTCTTAGCTGACTTATATTCGCTAACCAACCCGAGATCTCATATACATGGTATCTGAAAATCTTACAGATTGTTTTACGTCTATTCAGTCCTTTCTAACTTAATTACGTGTAGATAGTCAATACTTTTACGCAAAGTTTTGAATACTACTACATTAGTTTCAGTACTGTTCGGACCGTGTCTCACGAAATTTCAAATCTCTGGGTTTGGGAATAAAGATTATTATATTAGATTATATTAGATAAAGGTTTATTATAAAGGATTTTATTTATAAAGGATTATTATATTAGATAAAGGTTTTGGGAATAAATTTCTGGGTCGGAGGAATGGGAATAATAGGTATCGGGATTCCCTTAAAATCGTCGTCTTCGGGACGTTGGGTCCGCTTCAGCCCTTGGGCGTCGTGATCACCTCCTGGTTGGTTTAGCTTGAACACGTACATGTGCCGGTCGACGTGGGCTTCACGTTTTTTCTCGTTCTCTGTGCTTCACCTGTCGAGCGTACTCTTCGCGACTCTACTAATTTAAGTTCGCGAACTGATAAGATCAATAAATCGCGCGGGTTCGACACTACTCGATACCACCTTTTTCCCCTTCTATTGATCGGTGCCGAATATCAATTCAAATATCAAATTTAAACCTGGATGCTCTAAATTTACGCGAACAAGTACTATTTAGCATCAGTCAATATTTTTGCTAAACCACTGTCCAATTTCCACTATTGCAGTATTCTTCTTCTTCTTTCGAATAGGCCTACTTTGGGCCACGCTTGTTCAACTGTTGGGCTTTGACCTTTGCCCAGTATTGTCGCATCTTCTGCCGGTGTAACTCCTTTCTCTCTTCTGTCCCGGGGGTACCTTCCTTCGAGGTTTTTTCTGAAATCCACGGATATCCTTCAGGGTCCGTTTCACAGACTGTCTGTTTTTGAGATCTGTTATTCCCAGTTCTTTAAAATCCTTCTCGGTCTCTGTCAACCAAGTGGTACGAAGCTTCTTGTTTTGCCAGAAGGCGAACAGACGGTTGGTTAGTGGGTTTGGAGGCAATCTTGCAATGTGGCCATAGAAAGCTACCCTTCTTTTCCTTGCACAGTCAGAGAGCATCTCAATATGTTCGTAGAGCTCAGAGTTATGCCGTCTTCGGAATTCCCCATCTTCCTTTATCGGGCCTAGGATCTTCCTGAGGATTCTCCTCTCTCTGATTTCCAATTTTTCTTTTAGACCTCTTCGGTTCAAGGAAAGACACTCCATGGCATACAGGGCTTCTGGTCGTAAGACTGATGTGTAGTGCTTAAGTTTCAGGTTGCGTGACAGGCATTTCTTATTGTAAGTGATCTTAGTCAGCCGATAGGCTAGTTCTAACTTGCTGACTCTCTTGGATAATGATGCTCATTCTGATGAGTTGGGTTCAATCCATTCGCCGAGATACTTAAATTTCTCAGTTCTCTGTTGTTGTGATGTTTCCCTGTTCTAGTAACATCTCTCTGTTTGCTTCTCTGATGTTGGTGAAGAATTCTGTTTTCTCCAGCGACACTTGAAGACCCACTTTGGCAGCCTGTTTTCTGAGGCAGTTTACCTGCATTGTTGCTATCTCAAAAGAATCAGCAAACAGTGCCATGTCATCTGCAAAGGCCAGGCAATCTAAAAACCAGTCCATCGTTCTTACGTCCCAATAAATTTTTTAAATAACATCGTACAGAAGATTCGCAAGGATAATACTATAAAAATGATATTTTTGAATTGATGCACGGATTTTACTTTTAAAGATATTCATGTTGCAATAATTCTGCTCACAACAATCGGAAATTGTCAAGAGTCTAAAAGCTACCAACTTAATTCATTGTAACTTTCAGGAAAGCTATTGTATTGGCCATGTTTCAAATATAATTGATCTTTTTCTTTACAAGTATTCCATCTCTGTTTAGAAAAATGTAAATTTTGACGACCAAACATATTTTGATTTAAAATCTACTAACTGTTCATATCAAAGATCTATTAACCTTTTGGAACGGATAACATTTATTCTGTCTGTGCAGCAAATGGATATGTCAAAAATGGCAATGTTTTTTTTGCCTTTCTGAGCTCTGTAAATCGATTAACAAAGGAATTTCTATGTTTTTCATAGTAAAAAATACTTTGTGTTAATGACACTTTCTGCTTATAGCTTGTTTGTGAAATTGCAAAAATTTATTATATTTTCATTACATGTTGAATAAACGTAGGTAATTAATTGACTTTCAAGAAAATTCAATTTCTAAAAGTGAATGTGCAGTATTGCATTGGTGCAAGGTCAATGCAATATTGCACATTATTTGTATTCTTCTTATTGATATTCTTAAGAGTTGTCATGCCATTAGCAAAATAGAATTTTTGCACTTAGTCGTCGTGGTTTAACTCCGAGCATCGAAGCCCTTTGACAACGAAAATGTTTTAATATGTTATTTTTACCAGTCATACTCTTTATACCATCTTTAGCAATAGATTCTAGTGTATTTGTATCAATTTAAAGTTTTATCGAAAAATCTGATATTTAGAAATGAATACAAAGTAAGAAATTGTTCATGAATATCCTGGAAGGGTATATATAACTAATTCAAATTTTGCGGTATTTTAATGTCACACGACTCGTCACATACTAAAATACACATTTTAGACAAAATTATGTTGTTTGCTGGAAGAAATATTCTTGCTGGAAGTACCATGGAACACAAAGAAAGAAGGAAATACTGGATATTACCTAACTGCCATAAAAGATGATGCTTATTTTCCAAATGGTTGTGCTGAGATTATCGCAAATGGAGTTTCAATTGGTAAAATAGAAGTTCTTCATATACACTTAAATGTGTTGTGGAAGTTTGAGCTTACAAATCCTTGTTCGTGTTTCGAAATTAACATTGAGCCTTTCTTATAAGCTTAAAATGTTCACAGAGAAAACGCATTTTTTATGGAGAATATTTATTGTTGGCATCCATATATTTTTTTATTTATTTAGAGAATATTGTTGTGCAGCACTTGTATTTTCTTTGAACACGCAACATCAAGATCGAAAAATGCGGAAGAAATATGCTTTTCTTGAGTTCTTGATAATTAGATCAATGAATTAGATCAGGGGTAGCGAAAACCTTTTTATCACCGCGTGCCATATTTCTTTGTGCCAAGTTTCTACATTATGAAATGCTGACGTGCCCAATAACTTTGCCTGAGTTACCATAAGCCTGAATACCACATCGGCTTGAATACGACATTTGAAAGTATCAAATTCCATCTCGATTTACAAAAATTAAAGGTCACATTTTTTAAAATTGGCTTTGAATACATATTGGTGTGTAGTTAAAGGGATCCCTTAACTACACACCAATATGTGTTCAAAGCCAATTTTAAAAAATTTTAGCATTTCTACCTAGATTATCAAGTTTCTTGGAAAGTAATAACATGCCGGCAAACAGTCAAAACGGCTTCTGGAAAAGTAGCTCAACTGATCCTACTTTGTAGGATAGTGTTAATTTTATAATTCTCTAAATTGTAATCAGGAGGTTCTTTTTTTATTTTACGACCTAAGTAAAGCATTTGACTCTTTTGATCACAAGCTCCTTCCACAAAAAAATGGAGTTATTTGAGTTTTTGAGAAGCGTCGCCAAGAACTGAGTAAAATCTACCTTGCATTAAAGTGGACGAAAAGTGATCGTAAACGGTTCAAAATCGGAAAGAAAACTAATGGAAAGGGTGGTACCCCAAGGCTCTCTAATGGGCCAAACTCTATTTTTGATATTTGTTATGATCTCAAGCTCCTTCCACAAAAAATGAAGTTATTGGAGTTAGTGGCGTCGCCAAGAACTGGGCAAAATCTTCCTTGCATCAAAGAGGACGAACAGTGATCGTAAACGGTTCAAAATTGGAAAGAAAATTAAAGTAGCGGGTGGTACCTCAAGGCTCTCTAATGGGACAAACTCTATTCTTGATATTTGTTATGATCACAAGATCCTTCCATAAAAAAAAGAAGTTATTGGAGTTAGAGGCGTCGTCAAAAACTGGGTAAACTCTTCCTTGAATCAAAAAGGACGTACAGTGATCGTAAACGGTTCAATGTCGGAAGGAAAATTAAAGAAGCGGGTCGCACCCCAAGGCTCTCTAATGAAACAAACTCTATTCTTGATATTTGTTTTGGTCACAAGCTCCTTCCGCAAAAAGTGAAGTTACTGGGGTTAGAGGCGTCGCCAAGAGCTGGGTAAAATCTTCCTTGCGTCAAAAGGACGAACAGTGATCGTAAATGGTTCAAAATCGGAAAGAGATTTAAAGAAGCAGGCAGCACCCCAACGCTCTCCAATGGGACCAACTATATTCTTGATATTTGTTAATGATATGGCGCAAACAAATAATGTTGCAATTATATTTTGTACGCTGACGATAGCAACATTTCAATATCTAACCCACACATACACGATTTAATTAAAAGTACAAGTTAAAAATCTAAAACGTTAGGGGATGATGTATAAATCTTTAATGGACTTTAAATATACGCAAAACCTACTTTATGATTACAGTGTACTTCTAAAAATTTTAAAATTTGAATCATTAAAATTTCTAGGGATTGATGCCTATTCGAAACAATGCCTATTCGAAACAAGAAGACATAACATGCCTATTCGAAACAAGAAGAAGAAGAAGTACTAACATGTTTGACATTAAGCACTCTGTGTTATCTGATTCTAAACCTAAGAGAATGTGAAAATGTTAATTCTACAAATATTTTACGCCATCGTTCAATTTAGCTTATCCTATGGTCTGATATTTTGGGGTCAGCAGCAAATATTAATGCGGTATTTAAAAATATATTACTAGCGGTGTTCAATGTTCATCCTCTTTGTGCTTCATCAAGCACAACATTTTAACGCTACCATCCTTCTCCCGCGTGCCAATAAGAAATTCCAGCGTGTCAGCTGTGGCACGCGTGCCATAGGTTCGCCACCGCTGAATTTAATCAATATAGAAAATACACCCGATGATTTTAAATCAGAAAATTGTGGTGATGTCACATTCTCTGTTATTTTGAGTGTTCTCTCATGAATGGTCATTGCATATAATCAAATTTCAAGAATATTTTACAAATCACAAGATATACAAGTTTTGTATGTCTAGTCTTGTCTGTCTAATATTGTCTGTCTAGTCTTGTCTGCCCGTCTGCTCTGCTTTTCAGCCTGTCGCATTGCTGACCCCTGGTCTAGATTATAGGCTTTTGAAGGATCCAATAACATACCACATGCAAATACAGGTTTTTGTAAATATACTATTACCTTTTCTGTAAATCAATAACATGCTTTTATACTTTTTCCTTTAGTGGAACCGTGTTGCTTTTTACTTACAGAAGTTACAAGATATACACGTCTTGTATGTCAGGTGTTGTCTGTCTAGTCTTGCCTGTGTAGTCTTGTCTGGACTTGTCTGGTATTGTATTGTCTGTCTACTCTTGTCTTGTCTGTCTACTCTGCCTAGTTTTTCCTGCCTAGTCTTGTGTGTCTAGTTTTGTCTGTCTAGTCTTGTCGAGAGACGACTCCTAATTACACAATTGGGTCAAAGCACAGGCGGAAGTCGAAAAAGGCGGAACTGATGACACACAGTTCACCTTTTCTTAAATATAACGCGCTATACGCGGTATGAGCCAGAAGAAGGCTGGACGACATATCATCGGACATAGTGCTGGCTGCCTTTTATTCGACAAATTCATTACTATGTACAGCGAATGTTTAAAAAAGTCTGTATTCCCATTTTGTTTGAAAGAGAAACTCATCAAATCATCCCCAAACCCAACAAACCGGCACTACCTACGAAGGACTTCAGACCCATAAGTTTACTTCCTGTTGCCGGAAAGGTGCTAGATTCTTTACTCATCTCGAGAATCGAATATCACTTCTACCGGCACAAGCTGATAAACCAAAATCAATTTGGGGTTAGAAAATGGGCTGGAACTGTTCAGGCTATTTCTGAAGCGGTCAGGTACATACGTGGGTCGGTAAGATCTAAGTATTATTGTTCTGCCATAGCCTTAGATATGTGTGGGGCATTCGATAACGCCTGGAGGTTGCTTATTATCTGAAGGCTAATAGAGAAAGGTTGTCCCGACAATCTTATTAAGTTTGCAAGGAACTACTTTTCAGAACGCAAGGCCATTGTCAGCAAACCAGGTTTGTACGTCGAGAAAAAAATAAGCATAGGATGTCCACAGGGTTGTAAATGAGGTCCAGGTTTCTGGAATATTTTGTATGAAACCATCTTTGAACGAAATCTACCTTAAGAGTGTGCAATCATAGCTTATGCCGATGATACTCTTCTTCTTTGTAAAAGTCTAGTGGTCTGAAAGAGAAAGACATTTTCTAGAGAACGGTCAGTTTCTCTAGAAAATCTTTGCCAGTGGGCAACTGAAACTAGGCTCAGTTTCAATTCCCAAAAGACTGAAGCCCTCTTATTCAGCAGATCCTCAAGTCAAAGGAGTCCCGTTTTCAATCTAGGAAACGAAAAAATTAAATGCCAACAGCATCTCCAGTATCTAGGTGTCGCTATAGACAGATTCCTGAACTTTAAGGAATACATAAAGCAGGCATGTAGTAAAGTGAAACAACTGCGTATAAAATTAGGCATCGCTGCAAAGAAGGAATGGGTTCTTGCAAGATCAGAGCTCTCCGAAATCTATCGCGGTGGGATAGAACCCGCATTATTACATGGAGGTCCGATCTGGCACAAGTCATGTGGCATGAAAGGAAACCTCAAGCTCTTGTGCATACAGCGCATCAGCACCATCCGCGCTGCGAAAGCCTATCGCGCAGTATCCTTAGAGGCAGCTTGTATCATTACAGGTCTCCTTCCAGTAGACATCCGCCTCAAGCAACCATCTCTATACAGCTAACACCAATTTGCAGACGACACATTAATTAAAGACATCATAGGCTTGCAAAGCCTTTTGCATAATATCGAACTGAACGTTAACATACAAGAACACATTCACGCTTCAAAGTTATCATTGGTTAAGTACCACTTGACACTGTCAAATCTTTTCCAACTTCGGGTGCACACGGACGGTTCGAAATCGAGCAAAGGCACAGGAGCTGCATTCGTTGCCTATTACAACGGCGGAGAGGTTCACCACAAACTCATTAGGTTGGAATACTACTGTTCAATATTCCAAGTAGAGCTCATCGCCATACAACATACCTTGCAATATGTTGAAAATCACAGCAGTAGTCCCTGCTCGATAATAAGTGACAGCCGGTATCTCCTCGGTGCAGTGGAGTGTGAAAGGAGCCACTGAACTGCTGATGGACTCATGGACGACAGCTGCAAGAGTTTCAAGGACAAATATGATCCGATGGCATTGGATTAAAGCCCATACTGTAGTCGAAGGCAATGAACGGGCGGATTTGCTCGCAAAACTCGCAGCAAGCAATGGTCATCTGCCAATTGCATACGACAAATAGCCTAAACAGACGCTGAAATCTGGTTCCAAGGGACATTTCGAGAAACTCTGGCAGGACAGATGGAATTCAGCTACAATAGGCTTGTGGACTAAGCTGTTTATACCATCAATAAAGCCTTGGTGCAGCTTAAACCTCAGTCTATCCCACCATGCAATCCAAATTATAACAGGTCATGGCAACTTCAAGGCGTATCTCCAAAGATTTGGGAAAAAAGATTCTCCCCTCTGCGAGTGTGGGGAAATCGACGAAGCGGCACACGTTATATTTTCCTGCACTACGGAGACGATCCTTAGTGACAAAAATGCAACAGCATGAACTGACCTAGCCCGACAATGAGGATGATTTAAGTAGAGTAGAAAAACCCAAAAAGTGGTGGTACACATTCGATAAACACGAAAAGAAATTGTAAAGGCTGGACCACGACAGTCAGTTCAGGTGTTAACATGTTGGGTCTAGAGACGCCCCTGTAAATTGTCAGTAGAAATCGTTACAGCTAGCATAGTCTCGTATTTGACGGTATGTTGGCTTTCATATTCCTGCATATGACAAAACAACAATAAGCTGTCTAGTCTTGTCTGCCTAGTCTTGTCTGTCTAGTCTTGTCAGTCTAGTCTTGTCTGTCTAGTCTTGTCTGTCTAGTCTTGCCTATCTAGTCTTGTCTGTCTAGTTTTGTCTGTCTAGTCTTGTCTGTCGAGTCTTGACAGTCTAGTCTTGTCTGTCTTGTGTTGTCTGTCTAGTCTTGTCTGTCTAGTCTTGTCTGTCTAGTCTTGTCTGTCTAGTCTTGTCTGTCTAGTCTTGTCTGTTTACTCTTGTCTGTCTACACGGAAAAAGTACACTTTAAAAATTACAGTTTCAAATAGTTTCAGCTGCCTTACGAATTTGAAACTTTAAAGACTACAAATTGATTCTGTTAATATTACAGTTTCCGATATTATTAGTAAATAAGTTTTAAAAATTGTGCGACTGCAATCTTTACAAATTATATTCGTAAGGCAACTTCGTTGTACTTTTTTCGTGTAGTCTTGTCTGTCTAGTCTTGTCTGTTTACTCTTGCCTGTCTAGTCCTGTCTGTCTAGTCTTGTCTGTCTAGTTCGAGAACCCATTTACATTATTTATTTTCAATTTTATGCGCAAGTTCCAAGAAAAAATTAATTCAAATTACTAATAACATACATATAATGGATTAATTAATATTTGAAAAATAAATGTTTGTTTTTTAGTGATAAAAGGCCTTACTTTATTGCCTTACTTTTAGTGTAATTTCAAATTTACTTAACTCATTAAGTTTATATTTTTATTGAAAAATAATTCGAGCATTTTTTTGTTGTTGTTGTAAGTTGAAGCGAAATTGCCTTTTCCCTTCCACCTTTTTTTTACTTTTTATCCATTTTTTGCTAGTCTATATGAAAAGGTGTTTTTACCCAAACAACTGAAAATTCTTTTTTAAAAAAACGTTAATCATGAAATCGTCTGAAACATACCCGCGCCGCGCCGGGTTGTAAATTTCGGAAATTCGCGTTCCATAAAACACAGGACTGTCGCAGGGTTAGTTTTCGAGTTTTTATTCGGTCCGTGTCTTGTCCTGTACGAGTGGACTCATTCATCATTTCGCCAGACTCACGGTCTCCCTTATCTTGATATAGCTCTCGGGACATGGCAGCGAGAGCCCACCCACCCCCGAGGGCAGATATCCCGATACACTTACACTTTTAACAACTCCGCCGTCTAAGGGCCTGCCGAGCATAAAACAACCAATTTGAATATTTATGTAGATTACTTCAATAAGTTCGAATCATTTGACGTAAAGAATGGACTCAAAAGTAGATTCGATATTTCCTTGGAACTATCGATATTTTAAATAGTCTCCCTAGATTTATTGTTGTTTTGAAAGAATCAGTCTGCTTATTCGCTCTAACATAACGTCGAATAGTTTATTTTTGACGTTTCATTTGGTTCCGGTTTTTTCACTCAAACCAAATCACTTAAGTTTTATTGCGTATAAAATTCTTTAAGATTCGAACTTATTTTCTTTCTGAGAGCGGAATAAATTAAACACATTTTTTTAAGCGAATGTATTGGTTAAAAATAATCTTTACGCGATGCTACCTAAATCTGGCGAGTATTAGCGAATCTGTGAGGTGTTCCGATTTAATAAAATCCTGCTAAATTGTGCGTAGCAGGTGTTATGCTGACAGCGTCCGCCGACAAACTGTGTCAGCTAAGGTGCTATTACACATCTTTTGCAATAACTTTAAATTCACTTAAAATATCAAAACTTTTAATAAAACCAAAGGGTAAAGATTCTAAAGGTAATTGAACCCTAAACAAACTTTTATTATTAACTCACAAAACAACATTATTCATTAGATAATGGATAATGAATGAAAGGTTGAAATCTTATCGCTGATTGACCTTTAGAAGAAAAATCCAGATAATTGAGATTCCCAGAAATTGGGACAAAATTTAAAATTCTGATGACAAACGAAACGTAAGCACAAGATATAGGGTACATAAACAGAGAATTTGTGTAATACAATCTAAATGGGAATATTTTTAAAGTTCAGATTGGTTTTCGCGGTTTGGCAATTTGAGTGAGTGTACGTTTTGTAAAGGAATGTGCATTAAGCTTTGTTTAAATTAAAAGTAATGACTGATGGAGATTGCTGTTTATTAATAAAGTGAGTTGAAAATAGGATGTTTGGACGACTGTGAAATATTATTGAAGAGTGCCATCTAAAACTTTGCTATAACATTAAAATTATAGTCGTATTTTATTGATACATTGTGGGATTTATAAACATCTAATTTTGCTTGTAAAATCAACAAAAAGTTATTCGTATTATAATAAATGGAAAATTGCTTTTTAATTAATTTTTACTAAAAGTATTTTCAAAATAATTATACAAATAAAAAAAAAAACAAGACAAATTCTTGATATCCTCTCCCTCCATCACGTCTAAAACGAATTTGTTAGTTTGATTAAGCACCTCCGTCCGTTCGTTTTCTAGGTGTTGAGACTACTTTATAAGCGATGACGCAACCGTGCGGCTTATTAATCGCAAGAAAAAGAAGTGCTCTCTTATCTCTCGTACGATTGCGAAGGTATGACTGTACACAAGCATTTTTCAAGACATCTTGGTTTCTGTTTATGTTACGCTCTTGAAGGTGTGATTCATACGTTGATTATAAAATCGACGTGGCATATTAGGTTAATTAAAATAGCGCGATAATTGTAATCGAGACGTGAGGTGGTGATAACCGTGTAGAAGACGTTTGGGTTTTATTATTCGCTCTGTTGTACACGACGTGTTGTTGTTTTGGCACGCAATTTTAATGGAAATATTGATTGGTAATTACCAAAGCTTGTTTATTTGTTATTCTCACGATAATATAGTTTGTTTACTTAGCAAAATACTTTCATATTTTGTTTCACTTCAGGTAAGTTTGAATTATGTAATACAGCAATCATTTTTGATAGATTTGAAAGAAATAAGATTTCGATTATTGGTTTTGTCACATAATGTTCCCAGCGAATTATAACATTAAAGTCGATTAGTTTTTAATACTCGGTTACTGGTGCGATTTTTCTTAACACTGGTAATGGCGTGGCGTCTGTGGGACGCCAACAAAGATATCGTTAGCAAATGATTAATTAAAAACTACATACATTTATTCGGATCATATAATAAATACAATAAATTAGCTTTATGTTTATCCCAATCTTTCGTTTTAAACAGTTATGATAGTAAAAACTCCTAAAGGAGTCCATTTGTTCTTCGTTTTATGTGTGTAAGTGGGTATGTGTATAACAAGTGTATGTATGTAAATATTTTTCTACATATTTTGATGTATCTCTTTTTGCATACATATTTATGAAGAACAATAAATGAAATAAATAAATATAATCGTTGACGTCCCACAGACTCCACGCCAGTAACGGAGTGTTAAAAAGTCATTTATATAATGAATCCCCTAATTTCAACGTACGAGAACTAGTTAGTACCTATAATAAAAAAGATCAATGAAATCCGAATTTTATGTTTTACGTTTTATTTCTTCCTAAAAGCACGCTATCATCAAAGAAAATTAGTGAAATGTTGTTTTTTATTATTCAATTACTCGGTCGCCTTGTATATATTAAAAATAACGCAGAAAACTATAAAACTAGTTTTTGGCATCCGGAATGCGTTTCTTTCACAAAATAACTTTGTTTGAATATTTTTGTTTAAACTATTTGTCGATTTGTCATATTCAATTTAAATTAAATTAACTTTAAATGTTCTAGATAATTTGTATCTTTATGTTTAATCTGGTTTCTTTGATGTGTTAGTTACGTCTTTTGCTACTCTATTAACTTATTTTTTTGTATATTTCTAGTCAAGGGCCCAAGTTTAACCCGCTAGAATTAAGGATACAGCCCTCAGACTTAATTCATCTGTTATTCATGGATAAGAAATATGTAGCATGTAACCAATTTTCCTTATCTATCTAGATTGTTTTGTCTGTCTTCTTTATTTACTTTCGTCTGTTCAAAGATAATTAGACAGATAACTGATTTCTACAAACAAGATTAGACAAACTTTAATCTTCTTTTACAATTCACTTATCTAATGTTGTCTTTCTATTATGTGATTATCTATAATATTATGTTCTATAGTGTCTTTTATGACATGATATTTTTTCTTGTATATCTTCCATTGAGTAATGATTTTTTGTTTTGTCATTGAGTTAATAATAAACTAAATTCCATTTCTCTTTGTGATTATTTGTTTGATCACAAAATGTTCACAGAAACAAAATGACAAATTGGATTAATCGGATAATTTGAAAACAATTTTATATTTAAGTTCGATTTTGTGAAGCAGAAGATCAAAGCGAAGATTACGCGGTAGTAAGTGGACTTCAGTTATTAATAACCGGTAATTACAGCTACATTAATATATGAGAATTTCTATTTCCATAGAAGCATTCGCAATTTGAGTTGTTTGTGGTGTAATCATAAAAACATTTATTGGACGCGACATGTGTTCGAGTTGGATGTAAGTGTGAAGCAGGTCCCTATGAAATCATTCAATTGCCCGTTTTATTGTGCAGACGCGATGCTTCAGATCTGCGCGACTTATTACGACTTAATTATTAACGTATGTGCGACATACTTGGAATATTTACCTTTATACGCGAGGCGGCCTAACGCCCTCTCTATAAATAATTATTTTACTGCATCAACTCTGGTGGCAAATGTGTTCGTAATTTATGTGGCCGTTTGAGTTTTACTACCTACCGTAAACGAATCAATTAATTGTTGGTAGGTTAATTGGTTTTAAGGTAGATTTAGAAATCGGTTATATCATATATTGGAAGAATTGAATTATGGAAAGCACATATAGATAAATTGGTTAACTACATTGAAGCTATAGCTTGTAGAATAAAATTTGTATAAATTTGTCTATATTTCTTCTCAGGAATTTCGCGTTGATTCTGAGGATTGAGACTGAAAAGAGTCGATTTCTCGACGAACCAACATACGTCATTCTCAAGAGATGTATACGTCCGACTCTCTTAAGCGTCATACATATACTAAGCGCTCGCTGGCGTATCGCAGTATATACCAAGTGACTATAAATGATTGAGAAATATTTTAATACTGGTGAAACCATACTATTTACAGATACATAGAAACTAAAACTAAAAAGTCATAGAAACTTATTAAAGACGAAATATAGCTTGAATATATAGATATATTCAACCTATTCGTAGCTCTATAATATTAAGTCTTATTAAGACTATGAACAAATCTCATCTTGAAACAACTACTTCGTGGCTAATATCACACAGTATATTGAACTATACAACAGACATTTGCCTGTTATTACTAGTCCCTCTACATTTTCATGTCACTAACAGCACTAGACAAATAACACGTATATCAATCTGCAGACAAATAATTTTATATTGACAAATAACTGTTGCAATGTTCTGTTTAATTCTTGTTAGGCCTTTGTTATGAATCATCGGAAGATTCTGAAAAAATCCTTGTATTTACGCCCTTACAAATTTACAATGGTCCAACAACTTGATTATCCTGATTATCTCCATCGAAGGCAATTTTGTTACTGGTATAACAACAATTTGCTTGACTATATTGACCAGTAAGACATCACTTACTATTCTAATGAAGCATGGATCCATTTGTCAATTCATTTGTGGGTTCATAAACTGAAAAAATTATAGAACATGATCCACTCACTATCCACATAACGTAATTCAAGTTCCACTGAACCCCCTTAAAATCGGCGTATTATCGGCGAATTATTTAGCCAATATTCTTTTGCGAAATAATGAATGCAGAAAATACCTAAAACCAACCACTCGATTGCATACAAACTTATTAATATATTTATCTTGATTCGTAAATAATAAGTGTGTGAATTTTGAATAAAATCCATGTGAAAGTATTAGAGAATAGTATATTTTTTAACTAGTGCGAAAAGTTGTCAATTTGACGCGAGAGCGAAATTGGGCGCACGAACGAAGTGAGTGCGCACATTCGCTCGAGAGGGCAATTGACAATACCGCCCGTGTTTCAAACAATATCTTTATTACTCAAGCGAAGGGATGTATCTTCTTGATCCAGAGGCCATAAAAAAAAATGGAAGAAAAATTGAAGAATTTGCTTTTTTAATTGTCTCCGGTGGTGTGGATTCGTCATAAGAACTCTCGTCAGTCTTCAGTTTCACCATAGAATTTACAATCATTTTAAAACGTTTTCTTTAATTTTTATTACTATTTTGTAATGAAAAAAAATTCTGACACTTTTACGTCACTTTTATAATATTGAGGTCTTCATTGTGTTTATTTTATTTATTTATTTGTTTTTTTTTTTGAATGCAACCTAGCGATATTGAATATTTGCGTGCGTTACCCAGGTTATGTGGAAATGTAACGAGAAGTGGCATTTCTCGTATTAAAAAACGTGCGTCAAGAAATACTTCTTCGCGCATGAGTAATAAAAAATAAGTTATGAATATATTAGTTATGAATATTTATGAATATGTTCAAAATCAATTTGATTTTATCCGGCTCTTGTAATAATTTTCAAATCTTACTTAGGCTCTATTTTAATAGTTGTCTTTATATTATTCACACGATAATCAATATTTGCTAAACATAGGCGAACCGAATTAATATAAATGATGCAATGATATAGAAATGAACGCGAGCGAAGCCGCGGGTTATAGCTATTTTTATGATAAAATTAAGTTGGGGATAAAAACAGTGAACACTTTTGTTGTAAAATTGAATAAATAATACTGTAATAATATCAGCGTTTTATACTGAACAATTTGCAAAATTATTTATTAATTAACACCATTGTTGCATCAAATGCAGATTAGCATTTTTAATAATTTCCAATTATTATAGGAACCATTTTCCTCAAATTAAAAAAAAATATAGAATTCCTTTGCAGTTCTATTATTGAAGCAGAAAGTTCGTTCTTGTATAATAAAATGTTATTGGTTAGCAGTTTTAATTAAAATGGTTGGTTGAATTCTGTCAATAAAGATTATCAAT
The DNA here is from genome assembly GCA_944588485.1 of Phosphuga atrata. NCBI lineage: Eukaryota > Metazoa > Arthropoda > Insecta > Coleoptera > Silphidae > Phosphuga > Phosphuga atrata. Next base: position 45,371,164 of record OX155898.1, read on the forward strand.
TATTTTTAAGGTTAATTGGCTTAAAGGTGAATTAAGAAAATGGTTTTGTGGTATGTGGAAGAATTTGTCATCATATTTCACGTGTCAGTAAACCATTTACCGGGTCACTTGTGCTAGTGCCGTTCCTGCAGTCAGCGCACTGCCAAGTGGTCGTGATTGAAGACCCTCGGCGGCGTTCTGTACGTAGTGAGACTATGTGCGCCGGTGGACTAGTCGCTCTCTCAATGGCATAACGCAGGATGTGATATAGTTGTTGGGATTGCTTTTATTTTACTTGATAAATTTAACCTGTGTATGTACCTATAAGCTGGAGCTTAGTTTATTGAGTTAACAATTTGGAGAAGTGGATCCAGCAAAGGGTTGTGAAAGCCACATTTCCTGAAATTAATTCAGGCATCACGGGCGAATGACAAAGTTTTAACGAGCTTCATGTAGAGAGTGTTCTAACCTTTGCCAAAAACCAGGTACACGCCTAACTACGCCCTTCCACTCGGTTTTGATTTGTGTTTGGGTTTTAATACGTTGGCGATCATATAACATAATATAAATAACTATGATTTAGGAGTTATAAACCTGTGCCACAGCCGTTCATCGGAATTCTATTTTAAGCGTACGTCACGTAAAATATTTATCTTTGGCTCATCTCGCTTCCAGTAAACAACGATTGTCTTAACAACCCACCTTTCTTTGTAAATAATCGCTTATCCCATTCGTCTGTCTCGACTGCCAACGACTTGTTATTACTGCGAGGGGAAAGAATTCCGTGAAAAATGTTTTTAGTTGCACCTTCTCGTTCGTGCCGCCGCCGCTCGCCGTCTGAAGGGCGCCACTTACACAGGGGTTTAGGAGTGGGGGATAATGAAAAGTGGGCTTGAGCTTTTTAGACTTTGATGTATTCGCAAATTCATACCGACTTCACGTCGATGAACTCTAAAAACTCATCTTTTCAAAACGTAATTTATCTTCGTTTCACGGTTGTTTTCAATGTTTACGTCCACGCAACTAGAATAATTGAAGGTTACATAAGTATTCCTTTCCCTATCACTTCTATTCTACGTCGCATTCATACACGAAATATACCTAGCCTGTCTAACACACGCGTTTCTCAAATAGTTCAAGTATTAATTATTTTTTCTCCCGATTCCATTCATTCATTTTCATTGTTGTTTTTACCCCTAAATGCCACTTTGCGAAGGTAAATACGAATTGATTGAAGTTTTCAAAAAGTCAATATAATATCCCGGTGTAGATGGCTTTGCGACTTGAAGGGCTGCTAATGGCAGCGGAGGGTACAACTATTAATCATGTCAAGTGTTGCACCAACATGGCCGCTACGTACACGGAACATCCATCGCAGATAAACACATTACGTATGGATCCGGTGTTACGATAAACAATTCCATATAACATTGGTCTTATCGTCGCTGGATATGTTTATACAAACCAGACCATTTTCACGTGCATTTGATAATCGCTGCGGAAACAATTAAAAATTTAGATAGCTATTGTTTCAAACTATAATAAATAATACAGATGGTAACTTACTACCTAAAGAGTGCATGTGTTGCTAAACCAACAAAATTCATTCTTTATACCTGATCTCCCTTGCGTGTAATGTTATATAGGGAGACTGTGTAGGCTTTGTAATGCGGGATAACCTATCCGATAACCTTCCAGTCTCCACCGATAAAAAACGCCGAGTTGCTAGATTTTTATATTAGTTTTTTTTTTACAAAAATGTATTTAATGATGAATATTTAGGTTGATGATATCGATTATTACACACGTGTTTATCAAAAAATATGTTTTTCGTTTTTTTCTCTGATAAGGAAAAATAAAAACAAAGCTATAATTATTAAATACGGTGCCGTTAAAATACGTTTTATGTTTTTATTACTTCGATTTATAACATACTTAATCTTTAAGCAGGGCTGCTAGGTTGCCCAGGTGCAGAATAATATCCTTATTTTTATTATTATTATTATTTTTTTTTTTTTTTTTTAGTTATATATGGAAATATATTACAAAAAAAGTTCATTTAAAAACAATTTGATGAAGTAATATAATTGAATTTAAAAAACATTGGTCATTTTTTTTCAACCACACCTACGGGGTAATTAATAATATGGTGTTATGGAACTTGTGTAGTTTTTACACAGAAGATGTAAGTAACCCGGTAGATGAGGTTCGTAGGAAAAGCTCAAATTTAAAAATATTACTTATTTGGATTTTGAAATGAACGATTCAATTGTAGTTGTAGACAAAATTTTACAAAATTAAGGTCTTCTCGACGCTTGGTCGTTTAGGTGCATCTTCTGCACGTTCACCGGAAACGGGCCCTGACGTTAAACTTACATTATCATATATTGACTTATTTTGTTTATAATTATTCTCTGTCTTGTCTTGCCTATCTAGTCTGTCTGTCTAATCTTCTCTGTTTAGCCTTGTAGGGAATCTCATCTAGTTTTATCTATTATCTAGTATTGTCTATTCTTATCTAGTTTTCTCTATGAGTGGCCTAGTTCCAAAGTGTATAATCACCAGTTTTAACAGATGTTCAGAGAACGTAAAAACCTCTAAATTTAATTTGATGTTTAATTTTTAAAATCTAAATAATCTATTGAGATGAAAAAATTAAACACTTTGAGTCTTTTCTTCATCATCAGTATAACACAGTAGTTATACTGAGAACGAAGAAAAGAAGTGTATAAACAGAAGTTGTTAACGTTGTTAACGTAATGTATACATTTAATATAAATATATAATTTTTTGAAGTATAGACTCAAAGTTTCATTTCTTAGTTACCTACGGTCCTGTGAAGTTAGCTACCGAATTTGCAAAAATATAATATTACATCGGAGTTCCCGGTAGATATGAAATAGTTCTAGAGTACTTTGTGCAAAATTGCAATAGTTCTGCAGAATTTCGCGAAAAAAATTGAAAATACCAAAATTGAGCTTTAGAGAACCACTTTTGAGAAAAACTGTTCGTTTTTACATATACCTGGACCTCGATCATAGTTCTGCAGTACTTCATCAATTTTGCAAAAAGTTCTACAAAAATTTACATTTTGCAAGAAAAAAATGACTTGAAAATTGCAAAAAAAGTTCTATTCGCGGAACTGAATAGTACCCTAAGAATTCTATCGAAGATCCCTTTGTCATTTTTTGATCAAAACCTTAGTTCAAACGATATTTGCAATAATAAGAGTCCCATTAGAACTCTTAGAGTTCTATAGAGAATCCATACAACATTTTTTTATAAAATTAAAAATTAGTAAGATTTGCGAGAATTTGGACTTCACCGATGTTTCGAAGTGAAGAGAAAAAAATCGCGCAACAGTCCTGTTTGCAGTTCCCAGTAGAACACTTAGAGTTCTATCGCAAATGCTTATAACATTTTTGTGTAAAGTTAATAATTCGACGAAGTAAAGAAAGAAAACAAAAATCTAGAAACTAGAACTCTATCTATCGAAAATCTTTATAACATTTTTCTTTAAAATTAAATATTAGAAATATATGCGAGGAATTGGACTTGCGATGCGATGAAGCGTAGAGAAAAAAATCGCTCAATAGTTCTGATTGCAGTTCCTAGTGGAACTTTCAGAGTTCTGACGAAAATTCTTATAACATTTTTTTTAAAGTTAAAAATTCGAAAGATATGCGAAAAATTAGACCTCACCGATGCGATGAAGCAATTAAAATTAAATATTAGAAATATATGCGAGGAATTAGACTTCTCCGATGCGACGAATCCTAGAGAGAAAAAAAAACGCGCAATACTTTATACCGATTGCAGTTCCTGGTAGAACTCTTAGAGTTCTATCGAAAATCTTTATAACATTTTTCTTTAAAATCAAATATTAGAAAATTATGCCAGAAATTGTAGTTCACCGATGCGACGAAGTGAAGAGAAAAAAATAGCGCAATAGTTCTGTTTGCAGTTCCCGGTAGAACTCTTAGAGTTCTATCGAAGACCATTATAATATTTTTCTGTAAAGGTAAAAATTGGAGAGATATGCGAAATATTAGACTTTACCCATGTGACGAAGTGAAAAAAAATCGCGCAATTGTACTGTTTGCAGTACCCGGTAGAACTCAATTTCTATCCATAATCCTTATATCATTTTTCTTTAAAAATTAAGTTTAAAAAGATATACGATAGAGTTTTCACTAATGAAGTGAAAATAGCGAAAAAATCGCGCAACATTTCATTTTTCTCTCAAATATTCTTAATTTTTTAAGGTAATTAGAAGCAAGTATAGCTTCAAAACTTTCATCTCTGATTTATTCACAGCATTATCCAAGTTATAATTTCACACACACATTTTGAACTTCTTTTTAATACAATTTCTCGCATATCTTTCTAATTTTTAATTTTAAAACTAAATGGGATTTGTAGAAACCTAAATTATTATTTAGAAGAAAAAGGATTTTCGATAGAGCACCAGTTCTATCTAGGAGTTCTACCAGTAACAGAGTTGTTGCGCGATTTTTTCTTTCCTCTTCATTTCGTCGCATCGGTGAAGTCTATTTTTTCACATATCTTTTGAATTTTTAACTTAACAGAAAAATGTTATAATGGTCTTCAATAGAACTCCAAGAGTTCTACAAGGAACTGCAAACAGAACTATTGCGCGATTTTTGTTGTTCACTTCCTCACATCGGTGAAGTCTAATTTTTCGCATATCTTTCCAATTTTTAACTTTACACAAAAATGTTATAAGAATTTTTGATAGAATTCTAAGAGTTCTACTTCATTTCGTCACATCGGGGAAGTCGAAATTCTTGCATATCCTTCTAATTTTTAATTTTACAGAAAAATGTTTAAAGGATTTCCATAGAACTCTAAGAGTTCTAACGGGATCTGCAAACAGAACTGTTGCGCGATTTTTAACACTTCGTCGCGTCGGTAAAGTCCAATTTTTCGCAAAATTTTCTATTTTTAATTTTACAGAAAAATTTTATAAGGATTTTCGATAGAAGTCTAAGAGTTCTATCGGGAACAGCAAACAGAACTGTTCAGCGATTTTTACAAAAAATTCTCATTCAAAATAATAGGTCCCTTATTATTGCAAATATCTTTTGTACTAAGGTTTTCATCAAAAAATGTCAATTGGATCTTCGATAGAATTCTTAGGGTGCTATTTAGATCCGCGAATATAACTGTTTTCGCAATTTTCAAATTTCAATTTTTTTTGCAAAATGTCAATTTTTGCAGAACTTTTTGCAAAATTGATCAAGTTTCCCAGAACTATGGTCGAGGTACGAATATGTAAAAAACGCACAGTTTTTCGCAAAAGTGGTTGCTAGCTCAATTTTGGTATTTTCCATTTTTTTTGCGAAATTCTGCAGAACTATTGAAATTTTGCACAAAGTACTCTAGAACTATTTCATATCTGCCGGGAACTCCGATGTAATATTATATTTTTGCAAATTCGGTTGTTAACTTCACAGGACTCTTACCTACCCTATAAAAAAATCAAACAACAAAGCAAAACATTTAAATGTATTGAGATGTTGTCAATATTTATAGATATTTTAGAGGATTCTAAAAAAATATTTCTTTACAAAAAATATTAAAACAATAATATGGAGATTAAATGTGGGTTCTTATCATCTCTATTATTCATTATATGAGTCGTTTATTTTGAAAGTGACCTAACTCCATTTGTGTTCGAATCGAGATATTGAAGGGTTTGCGTTGGATAAAATTTAAAAATATGAGTAACAGATAACATAGTAGAATAATGTTTTGGTGTTTCTAAGGGTGTCAAATTTATCACCCCAATTAGAATATTTAATGTTATTTAAGAAATAATACGTTTTTGATGGCTCTAAATGGACTTGGGCCACTTTCAAAATCAATGAAATCACGTTTCCAATTTTGAAGAAAGCACAAGTCCATTCATACATAAAATAAATTTTCCTTGAAATAAAGATATGAATATGTACAAGAAAAGAAATGTATACACTTTTATGTTATAAAATCAAAAATGATAAATAACAGTTGTTAAATAATTTTTACATTAATATTAATATTGTTTTATTGATTATTATTCAGTCTTCTCCAGTTTGTGTATGCGGGTGGGATTTAAAATAATTATTGTGTGCACGTGGTATACAATGTGGTGTACAAAGGTGGTATACAATAATTCCTTGTATTTGAGGTTTGTGAGTGGTCTATTTTTTTGTAGTTTTTTAATTTTTACATTGAAATTCATATTCGAAGATTCATAAGTTTTCTCTTGGGATATTTTGATATATTCATATTCTCACAGTTTTTTTTGTAATTTAATTTGTTATAAACAAATTATTAACGATTTGCTGAAAATTACAATGGTATATCAGGAGACCCATATGAATCCATTATCAAATCGAAACTTATATTTGAAATTAAAGTATTTATAATAAATTGCGCTTTGATAATTCAACTGCTATTTTAATAATTAAATATAAAGCTTACGAGATCACATAAACTTTAATTGCATATTTTCCATATCGGTTTGAAACTCTCACAATGGGACGCCACTTTCAAAATAAATTTTTCATCACTTCATTAACCCAGCAAATTTTGGTGTTACAATATCTTAATTATTTTAAATATATTAGTAACAAGTTACTTCACAATCAAAAGATCACGTAAAAATCTAACTATTAAGGTAACTAACTCAATATTTTTGAAAAATGGACTTAGGCCACTTTCAAAATAAACGGCTCATATATTTGTTATTGGGAATGGGAAATTGTTAAAACGCTGCTATAAAAATAGTAATGATTTGCTTGACAGGTTTTGGTGGATTTCTGTCAACAAATACATAATACGGAGGTTGTACATTATGGAAATTATTGCCAAGGATTGTACACTTTGAAACGAGGCCCCTCATATAGAACTAGAAATTGAATAGACAAAACTAGCGAAAGATAGGCAAAACCCTACAATATATAAAACAAGGCAAGTAGGAACAATGTAAAACAGACAAGACTAGGTAGTAAATAATTGTAAACAAAATAAAACAATATATGAGAATATGCTAAACTTAACGCCAGGGCCGTTCCCGGTGACACGAGGTGCATCTTAACGACTAAACCTCGAGACAACCTTAATTTTCTAAAACTTTGACTTCCAACAATTATAATTATTTTTTTGTTATTATATAGTCTTCCAATAAGAGATTTCATTTTGATATGTAAAAAAAAAGAGTATTTTTAAGCGAAATCATCGGATTTTTATTTAATTGTAAAGTGGAGAGTATGTCTTTAATATTGGAAAACAATATCAGCCCAATGGCCGCCAGGCCTACGATTGCAAGACCATATCCTATTCATGAAATTTTCCATCACCAATACGCATATTTGCTGCCGTATGTCCTCGATAACTTCACGAATTCCATCTTTGAGGTCTTGAATCGATTGTGGGCCTCTTAGACATTATCTTTCACGTAGCCCCAAAGATGAAAGTCTAGAGGTTTTAAATCACAAGATCTCCGTGGCCAATTGCGATCGCGTCTTTGAGAAATCAGACGTTCAGGAAACTTTTCACGCAAAAGAGCGATGGTATCGTTACTTGTGTGGCACGTAGCGCTGTCTTGTTAAAAATAACCGTCGTCCACTTCAATATCTTCCAATTCTGGCGATACAAAATCATTGTAAACAGTTGCTCAAGCATTTTCGAAAAAGTAAGGTCCAAATTGAGATCAGCAAAAAGATGTATACGCGTGTTTCATTGACTATCAAAAGGTCTTCGACAATGTCAAACACAACACACTAATTAAAATATAAAAAAAGGAATAAGGAAGGAATAAAGGACGACGAAGAAGACGTAAACTTGATCCGAAATCTATATTGGCAACAAACTGCAGCAGTGAGAACCGAAGACGGGAACAAAGAAAAGACCTTAAGAAAAAAGGTAGTGAGGCAGGGATGTGTCCTGTTACCTCTGCTTTTTAAAATATACTGAGAGGAAATCTAACTAATGACGGCATTAAAGTTAAGGGCAAAATAGTAAACAACCTGAGGTATGCGGACTAAGAGATATATGCCCTTATTGACTTTTGTTTCCAAAATGTGTGTTTAACAGTGTTATTATTCATATTTAAAACAAAATAAGCAGCTGATTTAAGAAGAACGGAATTCTTATTATTCCTATAATATAAAGGATTTTTAGAATGTTAACTTAGACTTTTAAAACTTTTTAGAATCTGTGTTTCCTTATTTTGTTTCCATTCCTTAAGGTTTTTTCTTCCTCTTCTAGCTTTCTTCTCATTTACGGGTATTGCTTTATCATTCATTTTCACAAATTAAGAAAGCTCTAGTAAGCACAGTAGTGTTTCGGATAGTCCCGAAGGATTACAATGCTTAATCGTAGCGGAAGGAGAGGCCGTAGCTTTAAAATTAAACATCAGAAAAACAAAGATAATGATAATTAGTAAAATTCCCAATGTCCAAGCCGATATTGTAGTAAACGGCACACGCATTAGAAGAGTCCCTAAATTTAAGTACCGTGGATGTTGCCTAACGAAAGACTTAGACCCTGATTTAGAGGTACTAATCGAATAGAGATAGCGACCTTAAACCTATATATACCTATAAACAACCTTCATGAATATGCAGAAACTGTTAACAATTCGTAGCCTGAACCTTACCGCACGTTACCGTTTCGTTCAATGTAGGGTTCAATAAAGGGTTTTTCAATAGGGACATAATAATTTTGTTTTATAATACGGCACATAACCTACACACTTTTGTATGATCTGTCAAAGTCAAAATATCAGACAAGGCTTACATTTTTATTATGGTGAGGTTGACGAACGAGCAATGTTTGGAAATCGTTAAAACTCACTATCGAAATTGTGAGTCGGTAGTTGCAACTTTAAGAGCGCTTACTCCATTTTTTGGTCGCAATAATCGTCCTACCAGACAAGCTGTGCTTGGGATGGTGAATAAATTTTAATCAACATATTCGCTATTGAATGTTCCTGAGTACCTGGGTCGAAGTACTGAAAATATTGCAGCTGTAAGAGCTTCAGTTCAAAATGAACCCAACAAGTCGATTCCAGGCCGTATACAAGAATTGCTCAGTCCAGATTAAGGCGAATTTTACGTAAAGATCTCCAGCTACACGCTTACCCAATTAACCCAAATTAATCCAAAACTTGAACCCTCTGGACCATTTAAAGCCCGAAATTTGATCAGATTTTGTTCTGGAAAAATTTGGAGAAAATCTTCTCTTGGCAGGTGGAAAAGGTGGCCGAAATTTTATTAAAACATAAAAAGTCTTTGAAAGACGGCGAAATATGGAAGCAGAATTTTATTAAAGTTTAATTTAATCGAAAAATTATCTTTAGCGAAGCTCATTTTTGGCTGAATGGCTTTATCAATATGCAGAATATGTGTTATTCCACAGCAACAAACCCATATGTGCTTCTTGAGATTACATTCCATTCACAAAAAATGAGCGTGTGGTGTGGATTTCATGCCGGAGGTGTGCGATTTGACTCCGCTTGATTTTATCTTATGGGGTTACCTTATATCGAAGGTTTATTCCAACAATCCAACAGCGTCTGAGGAGCTGAGGAACAATATCGAACGCGAAATTGCAAACATTCCCGCTCATATGTGCGAAAGAGTGAATTGGATCCAAGAAGTCGTTACTCTCATGGTCGTGGTGGTCATATGAACGACGTCAAGTTTCACATAAAATTGTAACTACACCTGGTGTAGTGTACCCATGTGTACTACACCTGGCATAAATTTCAGCCCGATATCTCAATTATTCTGTTTTATTTCAATACAAAAATGTTATGTCCTTATTGACAAACCCGGTATATATTCAAAGTTGCTTTACAGTGTAGAGACATGTACTACGAGAAAGAACATAGAAAGGAAAATACAGGCATTTGAGTTCTGTGTTTTCTGATGTATGCTTCGAATATCATGGATGGATCATGTTACAAACGAAGAAGTAACAAGAAGAATGGGAAGGGACAGAGAACTATTATGTACGATAAAAAAAACGAAAAACATCTTGCCTTGGACACGTTTACCATAACAACAAATACGAACTTTTACAACTACTTATGGAGGAGAATTAAAAGGGAAGAGTGGACCAGGTAGAATTAAGTGCTCGTGGCTCAATAACATTCGGGGTTGGACAGGAATGAACAGCAATTCAATGATAAGAACAGCCAAGAGCAGAAACGATTTTGTCCAAATTGTTGCCAACCTTCAATGATGAAGATGGTACCGCTGAGAGAAGAGAAGAAGGTCCAATGACCCCACCAGACCAAAAACTGCGTTTTCCGAGTGCGACAATTCTGCTTGTTAATGTAGCCTCCGAGGTGAAAATAGGTCTAGTCACTCAAGATGATTTTTCGATGAAATTCCGCATCAGTTTGATGCATTTCTTGGACCCAATCAGCAAAGATTGGGAAAGAATCAGTTGTTTATGGTCGGTAGGCGTGAATTCTTTGGGTAACTGAACTTTAAAAGCATTAAGAACTAAGTCTTCATGCAAAATACGGTGTAATGTCGTTTGTGGAAAGCCCGATTCCAAAGATCGACAAGAAATGGACAAACCTGGGTTTTCGTCAACACTATGGACTACAACAGTAATATTCTCAGTTGTTCTTGAGCTACTTGCACGAGTTCGGTTCTTTTCCACCAGTTTCATAATTGCTTGCCGAGAAGATGCTTCACGACGACCCAAAAATGCTTTAGTTATGCGAAGTTTTGCTCGCGTTCACACGAGATTTTCACCATTTTTGTAATGAATTTTAATAATTTCAATGCGTTGTTGAAGCGTATACCGTTCCATTTTTATTTGTGGCGTAGTTTTTACTTGTCATCTGACAAGTGGTTGCAGGTTGACTCATGGCAACTCTTAATATGGCGGGCTATTGAAAATGAAACCTCTTCTTGGAAAACCCTTTATATACATTGATATATTATATATACATTGATAAAAAATTTTATTTAGACTTTAGTTATTTCAAACGAGAATATTTTTAATGTTTTCACTTTACCCCCCTTCAATAATGAGCCTCAATGGCCTTAAACTTGTTTGTAAAATACATAACTGATTCTTTTTTACAAAGATACTTTTGAGAAAGGTATGTTCACCTCGATTTTCTTGTTCCATTATCAAGTTCTAAAGTAGTTTTTCGTCACTGTGTCAATCCTCTTTAACATTCCTACAATGGTCATAAAAGCATTTTTACATGGTGTAATTAATTTTTGTTGTTTGCTGAGGAGGTAAAATTGCATTTTAAATAGTTTTCCGCAATGTGTAGTACAGTTTTATGATATTTTAAAATAATATCATGGTATTTTTTTTTAAATTTCTTAAAACTTGTTATGGAAATTCTTAATTTACGTTATTGAAACGCGAAAGTTTTGTGACCACTCGTTGGAAAAACAGGAAGAAAATATGAATTATTCCTATAATATAAACGATTTTTGGAAAGTTAAACTAGACTTTAAATCGCTCATAAAATTTTTCGAATCTGTGTTTCCTTATTTTGTTTCCATTCCCCAACGTTTTTTTCTTCTTTTTCGAGCTTTCTTCTCATTTACGGGTATTACTTCATTATTCATTTTCCAAATATAGTAAGCTCTAATACAGTAATAGCACCTTTCTAAGGTTTCTTACACTAGAAGGCAGATTTTCTCTATCACCCATACATTATTTGCCACGAAATATTGCGTGTGATACTGAAATATATCAATATCGATATGTTTTTTCTTTAAAATATGGTTGTATTATGTATTATATATATGTATATGGAATTTTTTCAATATTTTGTCCCTTTGTACATGAATAAAATCCAGCAGTAATTAGTAATGAAACTAGGACTCCGTTCTCCTTGGTTTAGCCTTACCAACTTTTGGATATTCCAGTTTCAGATACAAGAACCCGAACAAGAACAGCAATGAACTTGTCTTAACAATGTATATTCATCATTACACAAAGCTGATATATTACACAAATTCGTGCAATATTTATTTATTAAATTAGATAAATATATGCAACATATATTGCATACTTATATACATAAAAATGCTTGTTACTAAAAATGAATTGGCTGATAAGCAATTTCTCTTTTTAAATTCGTTTTTAAGGTACCATAAATACATGAGAAACAACTAAAAATTTCCATGTCACAAAATGTGCGTTTAACAGTGTTATTATTCTTATTAAAAACAATGTAAGCAGCTGATTTAAGCACGTACTGCTCATTTGCGATTTTGGAGTTTCTACGGTTGGGAACTAAAATATTATTTAGTTGTACAATTTAGAAGTATAAAAATGCACGGAATAATGCACTAATTAATCGTTTTGGTAAGAAGTGATATTATATTTGAATTTAGCTGTTAAACCCCCGTTTATCTCATTTTTTTAACAAAGATTTTGTTAAAGATTGGAGATTGTACCTTTTGGAACTAGCTCTCTCATATGTAGTAGTATTGGCTTTGTTTAGTCGCCTGTAGTTCAGTCGTGTCTAATTTTTAGTTGAATTTCTAGACTTTTAGTCTAATCTTATATTGTTAATTTGTATACAGTCTTCTGAAATATATCGACTGATTTAAATATAAAACTGTGTTAATAAAGCTGTGTTATTTTTCCTGTAGTTATTTTTTTTTTGTTTGCAGCTGGCAAGTTGCTTTTGTGGAGAGTCTTTGGACGGCGGTAAAGCTTTAGGACTGTTTTGTATTGTTGGCCGGAGGGTGTGTGTGTATTGTAGGTGTGCGAATATATACATATACATATTCAGGGGGACACGGTGACTGCTAGAGGTAAATCTAAGGGATCCGATCCTTTTGCAGAGAGGCGTCCATGTGTGCACATTGTCAACCGCGCGTGCCTTTTGTATACGTGTGCGCCGTGACGGGGTGTACACCCTACCGGTTTCGCATTCACGATTATTCTGAATGAAATACGTGTTATTCTAAGGTATTAATTTTTTCGGCCCCTCACACGTGCCGGATTAGCTGCCGTAAATTATTATTTTTTTTTCAGCCCATTTCAATTTTAAATTGTTTCCCTTCTATATTCAAATTTCATATTTTTTCCTCTTCGTTGACCGGCGACGAAACCATTCCTTTGATCCAAACTTCCACCTTAATTACGCGGTCTTGAAAGACATGTAGGTAACTCGAGCGTGTATTTTTACAAGGGATAATTGCAATTTGCAAACTCAGGAATATAATGCCCAATAATAAGGTATCATTACAATGGAGCCGGGGAAAAAAAGACGTATATTAATGTGAATTATAAGCTGCTTGTGTTTATTTACTTAGATATTAGAATGGTTCATTACTAATAACTTCAAAAAGAATTTTGTAACCATATTATTACCTTAATATTACCTTACAAAATGTTTTTATATTATTTGAGTGCTGTTTAGCGGAAAGAGTGTAAAGATGTACGAGTGTAGAGTAGTGTATATGTCCTTATGTAAATATAATGTCGTCCTTATGTCCTTGAATAAATTGTCAAGATCGTAGAATATAAGCGTAAAATTATAAATGCCAGTAAAAGTCTTATATACAATAAACAAATTTTTATATTAATTCGGCGGTAATTTATTTTCTAATTTTATAAACAATTTATTTGCTATAATAATATATTAATTCAAATAATAATCCTGATTCTTGTGAAAAATGTATTGATTGTTACTATAGTAAAAACTAATAGAATTTTAGAGTTAATGTTATAATTTGATAATCTATATTAATAGGGAATTATTCATAGGTGCAATTTTTAACGCAATCTGTTAATATATGGCCTGTGGCGCGATAACTGGATCTGGCAGAATTATAAAATAAATTCCGGTGGGAATAATGCGATTAAAATGTTTTTGTAAAACACGCCGCTTGTTGCGGTTTATGCGATTTGAATTTTATTTGCACGGGCTATATAATTTAAAAAGTCCGATTGTATTGTTATCTGTGGCGGAGGCGCCGGGTAGGCTGAATAATAGTGGGATTTGGGGGGACGGCGGGAGACAGCAGGGGCGGTTTGCGATTTCACGAGATGATATTGTTACCTCGGCCGGTGAGGGCGGTCGATATTCTGCCGGACCTTGGCTCGACCACCTTTGGGGCGATTGATGGTGGCACATTATGCTGTTATATATAAGATTGTTAGACCGCTATGATTTGGTGTATATATCGGTTTCCTTTTGCCGTTCTCTCGCTCTGTGCGTGTGTGTATTTTGTCTTCTGTCTCAAGTATAAGGGCTGTTTGTCATATTCTCTGGGCCCGTGGGGCTGAAGCAGACTTGTTTATCATTCTTCTACGCACACGATCACTGTTATTGCCTACCTTTCCGATATGCACGAGAGAATATTGGATATGCCGGAAACTCTAAATATTTTATTTTCTGTGCCAAGCGCACGACGTTAGTTTACATATGTTGAACGTGATTCGAAAGCAATTTTTATCACTGCCTGAGAAAGTTTGGGCCGCAGTTTATTCTCATTGCAGTCACCGTTTTTATTTGTTTGTGATTTCATGTCCATTTCAGTTTCGTGTTGTTTCTTACGGAGTACATTCGAACGAAAATTCGTCCACTGGGGGAGATGGGGTATCGCATCCCGACGATCCCTCCATATATATATATATTCATTGTGACCCTCCCGGCGATGTTTTCGTGGCCATTTCTACGCTCACCTGAGCACTGGAATAGCCAGATAAAAAGGTTTTAGTAGTTTAGACCTCTAGGGCTGCTTTTACTGTGGGGCTTGAATATTGTATCTCTAACCGTAACATTATTTTATACTACCTTCGCTCTTTATAAGAAACTCTTTGTTATGGTAAGCAGAATAATATGCGTTATTTATGGACTTTATAGCTTATTTTCAGGTACATAAAATTGACTATTCCAACGGTTGCAATTAATATATTCCTTTCTTTCGCGGCTATTCTAGCGCGATAGTAAATTTTCGCATAAAACAGCAACTCACTGATTTTATCCCTCATATACATATGTATTCTTACGTTTTCGTGCATTTCTTTTGTATGGTCGGACAACAATATATCACATCGGATTTGGTTTCCTTTCAAGTAAAGCTCATAATTTTGTGTTTCCTCGAATAACTTGTGTATTCCACACAAAGATACATCACAAATCTTAGTCATTATTCCAGGTTAGACAACACTTTACAATGCACGACTGTATCACGAGATCTCGTAATATACCTATGTAAGTTGGCATGTCTCTCTGAGGATCTATTGTTCTACCCGCGCCGACTTAGCCAAAGTCTTTATAGTGGATTGCATCTTATAAATGTTATAAATCCCGAGGCCTGCCTTCAGTCTTGCTTGACTTCTCTCCACTTAACTTCCGTTTTGACAAACTCTCCGCATCTCCGTTTAGATACAGCCGTCTTGAGCCAATTTACCACTCCTACGCTTTTCCTAAATACCTTCCTATTTATCTCTAACTGACTCCATGTGCAATGCTAATATAATGCATTTAAAACGTATTTTACAGACGCTACCATAAAAAATACACTTAAGCTTGCACGGCATTGAAGCAAAATAAAGAGCTCGAGCTGAATTTTTAATATGCTATTAATCGATATTAAATACATTTAATTTATTTTTTTTAGTAAGATTTGACTTGTAGTTTTTGCAAAATTATTTTTCAAAAACAATATTCATCACGTATCTTAATTGAAGAAACCAATGAATTAGATTTATTCCCCCAAATAAATTACGTGCCATAATTGTTCTTAAATGATACATTCAACAAGATACAAATTATTGTACAATCTATTGAATTTCCCTAAAATATATTATTTTTTCTGTTTAAACAATTGCTTGTACGTCCTTATTGTGCGAACGTTAAAAAAGAGTTTTTAAAGCTCTTAAACAAATATTTGCGGTAGATGGATTTTTTAAAGAGTTAAAATTAGTTGAAGCTTTCCAGCTAAATAGTGGGGTAGCTTTCAGTAGGGCATTAGAATAATAATTAAATAAAAGGCCGAGGGGTACGTCATAAAAGGAATGGGATCGTTGAAGAGAATTGTGAAAAGGGCATTTTGTTATTTACTTTGTGTTCGTGTCCTCTGATCAACTTTAGTTTCAATTTTTCAAACTTGAAAGTCTTTGTTTCAAACTTTAAATATGTCTCTTGAAACCCTTTCTTCATCTTTTTTAGTTAATCTTCACAGATATTTTTTTAAAAAAGATAATCATTAACACTTCGTTAGTGACATGGCGTTTGTGTGAGGCCAGCGATTATATTTACAAGCATAACTTTTGAAAACCAAAAAGTGCCTTCCTATAACTTCCTAATTCTTCTCCAAGATGCGATAAAAAATTGAACTTTTTCGAATCGACCAAAAATGCGAAAAATTTGAAAACAAAAATTGAACATTCATTTTGGAAACGTTGAATGCTAAACAGCAATAAATTCAGAGTCTGTTAGACGCAATTTGGATATGGATACTTGATTTTTTTAATTGCCAGTTTTCATCTGTTTCATCTTACATAGTTTGCAAAATATTATAATATAATAGGCCAGTAATATATTTTAAGTAAAATAATAACTTAAATAATGTTGATATGCAAAGTTGAATTATAGTGTGAGCATTTGAAATTCGTATTTGTACAATAATTAGTTTTTTTAATAATGTATTAGTAGTTATGGGGGTTTAAAGATTTGTAGAAATAAGTAGGTGAATAAAGCTTAATAATAGTGATAGGTATGTGATCATTGGGAATCCGCGCAGTGCAGTTAATGCGGTGGCAAGTGGTCCCAAGGGTGATAGCGTGGGAATATTGCTAACTCCCTCTCGAGGGAGCAACCGACAATCCACTTCAGCAACATCGACAGCAACTCTTGTTCTACTTTACATACATTATGTTCTCGCCAGTTTCGCCGTTTTGTTTACTTTTTGATGAAGAAAAAACGTCGTTAGAAAAATGAACGTCGTAAATATTATTGCGTTGCAAGAGTGTATTCGCGTTTAAGATTCAAATGAATTCAGTTCCTCGGAGGAAGTTTGTATAAATGTCGGTAATAGAGGTGGAAGAGATTCCCTTAAATCAGTTGGACTTTTCATTATGTATTTCCGTACTCGGAAATCAGATTCCATTATCGATGAGATCGGAATGTGAATAATTTATGAACAACGTGATCTACATCGTAGTATTCGGTTTCATAAATTTGTAATTCTTCCATTGAGATGGAGCGTGTTTTTATTGTATTTCGCGTTCTGTCCAATATTTATGCGTTGTGAAAGATTTTTCCACACCTAAGTGCGAGTGCTGATCCCCTTCCAGGAATACAGATGTTACATTGAACATTCATAATATAGGCTGGTTTATGTTGCGGTGTGGAAAAGCAATTCGATGAATCGTCGCAATATTTCGGACGAAATTGGATTGGAAGCTCAAATGCCGAACGAGATTTGCGCGATAAGGCAGGTGCAGTATTGGCGACACGCTGCGTCATCGAAATAAATTTCCCTTTTCTATATATTAAGAACTATATAAGTAACAATTGCTGTGTGTTGGAAGTTCTCTGTTTGGATCTAGTTAGGTTTAATACGGGCGAAACTCAAACGGAAATCGATAGTTGCAAAATCTCATATAACGTTCACCTTTTGTTTCTTATTGGCAAAACGCAGCTACTTGTCTAGTTGGACGTGCTTTGTTTAGCGATTCCCTTTTCCACCTTTAAGGTGTGTTAGAATCTAATGTGTATTCAACGCCATGCACGTCGGTTTCTCTGCCGTCGAATTGGTGGTGAAAGATAAATTATTGAGTATATGGAAAACTCGCCTCGAATTTATAGTTAACAGAACTTCTTTCTACACTATTTGTTTATAAAAAAGGGGATTGCTAAAGTAAGTTTTGTGGTGAAAGTAAACAGAGTGTTTCCCGGAGAATTATAAGAATGTGTAGACATAAATAGAAATGCATTTGCGGGGACATTTAAAGAGATTGTGACGCTGCAAGTATTGATTTAAAATTGTGGTCTCTTTCCCCATTCGTTTGAGCTCCCTCTTTTGCACTGACGTGTCTCCCTTAGGAAGTCTCTGATTGCACCTGTCCATATATTCTCTCCCCTGCCACTTTATTCGGGAACTATTGGTGGCGGACAGCAGCGACACTGTGTCCCTTTTTCGCTGAAACGACAGCTTCTATCTCGCGAGGGAAAATCAACGGCCATAACTTCAGATAATGTCAGTTCACCTTCAGATTTATACAACCCTTTAACGATATTTGTTTCGTGATAAAGTTTTGATGTACTTTTAATTACTCTTTTTAATTTATTTCACTTCAGATATGAAAAATGTCTGAACTAGATAAAACTTTCAAATTCTCTGTATAAACTTAATACACTAATTCCTTGATTTTACGCTTTATAATTTAAAAAAATATTTTTTATTTGGTAGGAATATCAACCCGCAATATGCAAGGTATTGTTGAAGTTCCATGTGGAATTGTGCACAGGAATAATAAGGACTCTGTATTTTGGTGTTGGTTGTGTAACGGCATAGAAAATTAGTATACGCATAACACACCGGTACGATTAATACCGGCGGCTTTAATTTGTTACCGGCAATTTATTTCGGTGCGTTTTGGAAATTATGTCGCCTTCAGGTTTCCTTGAGGAATTTAAACGGGATTTTTGGAATTCCTTAGTTCTACCTGGAACTGTCGGGATTAATTGAATCTCCACCCGAAACTCGAAAGTTTATTTAGTCTAAAAGCATGTTTTTGCTAAAACGCGGGATGAAAGTAATTCTCTATGTGAATTACCTGGAAATTAACCGTGAACCGCTTTACGCGAATATTTAGAGTGGGAAGCTGCCAACTCACTGGCGTACTTCTGACTCCTACACAGACTTGGTTTTATAAATTAAAATAGAATTTAAATTTTGATCATAGAAATATTGAAAGTTACCTTCCGTGAATAAATATTGCGTGGGCGATTATTAAAAGCACTTAAAATTTCGTAAATGTGTGATAGCTCTTTGATCTTTTGTACTCCCCAACCGGACGTCTATGATTGAAAAGGGTTTCAACGGGGAAGTGGAACCTGCAGCACAAGCACTCATTACCGCTACGGTGAGAGGGTTCTGGATTGCTGACGATAGCTTTACCGGCCACTATGGAATTACTAAATATCGGGACAATTTCTCTTCCCACCTTAATTAATTCCACCGGAAATTTCAACTTTTAATCAAGTTAAGGTGGAAATTGTTTTAGGGAAGGAATTAGCGTTATATTCTACTTGAAATGTATTAAGGCTACAGAATATTACTTTCACCTTTATTTTACACTAGCTATAGCCCGCGGCTTCGCTCGCGTAGATTTGTATATCAGTCAAATTAATCTGGGGATATGTTTACCAAATATTGATTATCTTGTGAGTAATATAAAGACTAATATTAAGATAGGTCGCAAGTAAGATTTGAAAATTGTTAGGAGGATAAAACCGAAAGTCGATATGAAATAAACATTTGCATAACTTATTTTCGATTTATTCAAACTTTGCCACACTTACTTATGAATTAAGTTATATATTAAGTAATTAATAATAGTGAAAAGTTTTCAGGAAACTACCCGGCTCACAAAAGAACAAATAAAAATGGGTGAAAGATTAATAGAAGTGTGCAAGGATCATAACCTAAAATTAATGTTTACAAATTTCAAAAAACCTCTAAGGAAACAGAAAACATGGAATTCACCAAACACAAGTCAGGGAGAGTTTCAGATAGACCACATATCCATCACACACTATAATCAAAAAGAATTGATGAACATGAGAGTTCGGAAAGAGGCAAACATTGTAACTGACCACTACTTGTCGACAATTAAATTGAATCTCATACCACAAATAAAGAAACAAATACCAAAAAGGAAAACTACCAAAAAGGAAAAATAGACACAAACATCTTGAAAAAGAAGGAATGATTAAATTGGCTCAAGAAGTCGCAAAAATGAAAAAGACAAAGAAAAACGAATGGTGGGACGAGAGATGTGAAGAAGCAATGGGACAAAGGATGAAGGCGTGGAAGGAATGGCACTCAACCAAAAGTGCCGAGGACTATCTGGAGTTCAAACAGCAAAGGTCTTCTACAGCAAAACTCAGTCAAACTAGATCAGTAAATAGAGTATTAGATCAATAAATAGACTATTTGAAAAGAACCAACTCACACAAATGGAAGGTGATTTTACAAAACTGTCCTCAACTATCAGGAACCAATCGAAAAGCAACTTTTTTTAGGAGGAAGGGGAAACCTTTTATAGGCACCCACTACCTGGGTAGTGTGGGACTCCTTCTCTTCCAGAGATAGTATACCCACTAAAACCAACTTCCCCCCCCATCCTCGTCTTTAGTTCGAAGTATCGTGGCACACATTGTTGCTACTGCTTTCCAGTTGTCCTCGCCTTTAATCATCAGCTGGACCATATTAGAGGAGTTGATAGGCTCTCCTACCGTCCGCTCTGTTGTAGTTCTGATTTCAGCCCATCGCGGGCATTTGAAAGTAGTATGTTCAGCTGAGTCTGTCCTTTGACAGTATCTGCAGCTGTCACTTTCAGCCTTTCCAATCCTTATAACATATGAGCCAAAACTTCCGTGTCCGCTCAGCACTTGTGTTAAGTGGTAGTTAACCTCGCCATGAGTGCGCTTCAGCCATGGCTCAATTTCTGGGATGAGAGTTCTGGTCCAGTTCCCTTCCTTGGCGTCCTTCCACCGTTTCTGTAAACTGTAACTAACTAACCTAACCTAACTCTGAACCCCCATTCATCATAGAAACCAGAGAAAAAATTGAAAACCTTAAAAACAACAAAGCACCGGGGGAAGACATGATAATTGCAAGAATGTGAAAAAATGTGGATAATACAACTACAGAAAAACTACTGGGAATATTCAATGAAATTTGGAGAACGGTACGTATGCATGAAGAATGGCAAACTGCACTAACCCACCCCATCTTCAAGTAAGGGGACAAAAGTGACGCAAACAACTACAGAGGGATATCTTTACTTCCACAGCAACTTGACAAAGAAATTGGTGAATAAAAGGCGTGCTTTAGGAAGGTTAGATCTTGTGCCGAGCAAAACTTGAAGTTAATTATTAAATAAAGACGATTATGAGGGAAAGACTTCTTTATCACGTCTGTTGACTTCAAGAAAGCGTATGACCTAACAACGTTATTTAACATCCTCAAGGAGTTCGGAACAGACAATAAAGCCGTCGCAATCGTCATAGAAACACTTAATGATACCTAACCAAAAGTAAAGTTCCGAGGCGAAGTGCCCAGACCTCTTAAAATCAAAATAGGATTATGACAAGGAGATGGGTTGTTACCTCTCCTATTCAACTCTGTTTTAGTAAAAGCTATTAGACAGTGGAAGAAGAAAACGACTGAAGAAGGAATACAAAAAATCAGATTAGCAAGAACAATGGATGGATTAGAAGTGGATTGCCTTGTTTTTGCGTATGACTTAACGCAGCAACAGACTGAAAATCTCTTTTGAAAAGAGTAGTTGCACAGAGTACATAACCAATGTTATAGAGGCACCGAACAATATAAATACAAAGTATTTTGGCTACATAAAGAAAGTTTGTAAATTCAAATATTTAGGGGAAATCATCCAGCCCATTTCTTTAGACAAAGAAGGAAATAAAACAAGAGTAAGAAAAGTAGAAATGGCATTCCAGCTAACATAGAATATGTGCAACAAGAAACCAGTATCCATTTATGCTAAAATCAGACATTACAACGCAGTGATTAAGCCAAGGTGTCTGTATGCATCAGAATGTTTGACGATCAACACTAACAAAGAAATGGAACCTATAGCAAAGAAGGAGCGACAAATCATAAGAAGAGTGCTTGGACCGAGATTTGAAAATGGGACTTGGAAGCTTGAAGTAATAGAGAAGTGTATGGATAAAATTGAGAATGTAAGAGATGCTATGAGGAAGAGAAGAGTAAGATTCTATTCCCATTTGAAAAGAATATATTTATGACAGAAAAGCTGACAAAGAAAATATTCATGTTGTTTGACAAAAACCCCAGAACACAAATCACATAGTTCAAAGAAGTCAAAACAGACTTAGTGGAATTGGGTATTGGAGAAGATGACATAAGAAACAGAGACGTGATGAGAGATTTTCCGTTTTGAAGCATTTGGGGCAAAGAAGAGAAAAACTGGAGGAACAGTGTGGACAGAAGACCGAAGGGAGCACCAAATAGAGAAGATTAGTATATATTAGCAGAAGAGAAAAAGAGGATAAACGCAATGGCAGAAATGTACATTGAACAATAGTTGTTTAACGCAGTCCCTAGACGGCCAAGATCGAAGAAAAAAAAAAGGTTTGAATGCAATCGAGTGGTTGGTTTCAAAGTTACTGCTTGTTGCGGAAAACATTTCTAAAATCGGTTTCGTTTTTAAACAGTCTGCCCAATCTTGCTGTTTGAAACGATATTCATAAATTATACTTCAAAACATTTAAGGTTTTTTTAAGCTTTCAGAAAATCTAAAAGTAATTCCGCTACTTTTATTCCTTTTATAATCTCCTGACTTATTTTAAACTAAATTACATAATGATTTATGTTGGTGTAATCTGTTTAAAATTCTACGTGATTCGAATCAATCTTTGGGAGACTCGATTGGATCTCGATTTTCTAGGGTCCGCGGGCCGAATCCGCCCTCGAACTTGATTTTATCTGGCCCACAATCTTATTGAACCTGGCCGACTGTGTAGACCAGTGTTTCCCAAACTTTCCACCCATGTGTACCCTTTTGAAATATTTTTTATCCCTTCGTACCCCGAAGGGTAGTAGAAAATAGAAGAAAATCATTGAGATATGCAATTAAAAACAGAAACTGTACTGATATTGTACAAGTAATAGCGTAAGTAATATAGTAATCGCAAGTAAAGTAATAGTAAAGTAATAGTAAATCCCCAGAATGGGTAATAAAAGATAAGACTTTTTTGGTGAAAATGCTTTTTATGTAATTTACAAATTGCTATATATCTTTTTATTTTCATTTTGTCACGCCAAAAAAAGAAAAAAAAAACGAAAAATCTTCTCGTACCCCTTTTAAACCTCTTGCGTACCCCTTGGGGTACGCGTACCGCACTTTGAGAAACACTGGTGTAGACCAGCGTTTCTCCAATTGTAGATCGCGACTCCGAATTAGGTCGCGATACATTTTTTTGGGTCGCGAATCGGAACTGTTTTGATAAAAATACTAAGAAAAGCAAATTAAATACAATAGAATAAAATATCTCACGTATTGTCATTTAATATTAAACATTTTATATCAATTATTGTATTTTGATTTATATTAATTTCTGGAATATTAGATTTCTCGCCCCTAAAATATCGCCCTTAAATAGAAGACCATGGACCCACCATTTGTTTAATGACATGTTGTTTCTTTGTTAAATATTACAGCAATAGACCAATAAGAAATTAAAATACATTATTATTATTTTTCATTGAGAACCTGTTCTAGGCAGGTGCAATAGACCTTTTCATAGTTTTTATATTTAATTAATTTTTTTATTGCGCATGCGTTTATGCGCATGCGTCATTTTTTACCATGTTTTCGGGCACTTTTTTTAGTAAGTATAACCGGAAACTTTCATATTCTCGCCTTTTAAACAAGGCGACCGCGCATGCGCTTAACTACCCGTAAAAAAGCCTATTAAACAGTTTTACATCTCACATTTTAATGGTGATCTAAAAAAAAACCTTTTTTGGGTCGCAAGCTGTACCTAGAAAATTTATTGGTATCGTGCTGAAAAGTTTGAAAAACGCTGGGGTAGACATCGTCTTCAAGGTTTCGTAGTTTATGCGGTTTCAGCTTTGAAATATGCAACGACACTCCTTTATTGTCTCCATCACAATCATGAACATTATAGAGGTTCCATTCCAGTTTTTAACACTATCAACTATTTGTTTGTGTAATTCCTTATATAGATTTTGACTTCCACACATAACGTAAGATAGCATCTGGAATAGCAACGAACCATCGCCTACAATATTACGACTGTAAATGGAATCATCAAACAAAATATGGAAAGAAGAAAAAATGCCCACAAAATGGAAGAACGGACAATTAATACCAATATACAAAATAGGAGGCATAACGAAATGGGTGAATTACAGACCTATAATGCTACTAAACACAATCTTTAAATTACTAACAGAACTGATAAGGAATAGGCAGCACATGGAATCCAAGATAGGCCCATGCTAGCACGGGTTCAGAAGAGAAAAATCGACAATAGACCCCATTCACGTATTGACACAAATTATAGAAAGAAGCTACGAATTCGGAATGGAGCTCCATATCCTATTTATAGACTTCAAACAAGCGTTTGATAGCGTAAAAACAGAACGATTAATAAAATAAATGGAGGAAATGAGAATACCGAACAATAATGAACAATCTGATAACAAAAATGACAATGAACAATTCAACAGCAGAGATTATCACAGGAGACGGTAAAACAAATAAGGTGAGCATAAAAAGGAATATGACAGTTAGACGGACTTTTTAACATCATGCTAGCAGGCATAATAAGCAAAGTGGGAAACAACAAATCATTAATACAAAACGAGACACAGATAATTAGTTACGGTGACCTTGCACTGGTAGCACCAAGCAAAAAGAGCCTAGACAAAACAACGGCAACAATCTTCAAAGGGGCACGCATAAGAGGATTAACCACCAATGAAAAGAAAACAAAGTGCATGCATGGTGCACGTACGCACGAAGAAGACCAACAGACACAGATACATATATCACAGAACATATTTCAAACAGCTACAAATACCTAGGAGTCACGTAACCGGAAGCAACGACAGATGTATCGAAATTAGCGAAAGAATAAAGGCAGGAAAATCGGTTTTCTTGATATACCATAAGCTATTTAAAGACAAAAGCATCAGCATAACCACGAAAATGAAAATCTAAAAAGAAAAACACAAGGTCTGTGTGTGCAGACCACTAAGAAACGATGAAATAAAAAGTATCCTAGAAGATGAAGACATAGTGAAGTTGAACCTAACTTAACCTAACCTAACCACGAAAATGAAAATCTATAAAAACCAGAATAAGAACAGTAACAACATATGCAGCAGAGACAACGTGTTTGACAACCAAGAGAGACGAAGAGAGAATGATAATACTGGAAAGAAGAATTATAAGAATATCACTGGGCCCAAAGAAAACACAAGGGCAAGAACACAGACCACTAAGAAACGAAGAAATAAAAAGTCCTAGAAGAGGAAGACATAGTGAAGTTCATTAAAGCACGGAGGCCCAGCTGGTATGGCCATATACAAAGAAAACCCAAGTCCATAACGAAGAGAATTACAAACTGGAATTCACCACTCAGTGGACTAAGAGTAAGGCCGAAAACAAGAAGGCAGGACAGAATACACGAAGATGGAAGTCACAGAATAGAAGACGTAGGTGAAGAACAGACAGCAATGGAAGAAAATGGTACAAGAAACAAAAACACACAAGAACCTATGAACGGAAAATAGAAAATGCGGACGGATCCACCACCACCAACAAAAGTATCAAAGAGCTCCATAAAGGAGCGGCCAATATCCCACAAGGAGTCTCTGGACACATAGACAATATATTAATTTAATCATCTAACCATTTACATTTCTGTTTTCAATTTTCCTTTTAAATTAATTAACTATAAACTATAACTCAAGTATCAACTGTCAAATCTGCAAATGAGCAGCATTATTTTTTAAATCATTCTTTTCTACCTCATAATAAAAGAATCAAGGAAACGTTTCTTAATTCACAAATTGACTAAAAACAAAAATAAAATATAATTATTAGTACGGTGTGGCTCCTGCATGTTAGTGCTAAGGGAGACCATGAGTTCACCAGAAAAAAAGCCATAACTTGATAAATGAAAATAATTATGAACATCCATAGACTCGTTTCTGCCTTTCGGCTTTATCAGTATGGATTTATCATATAATCTAAGCCAAAAGCCCGAAACACATCTAAGGCTGTTCATAATTATTTTCATTTCTCACATTATATAATTTTATTGTGACCTAGTGGTCTCTCTTAGCAGTAAAATGCAGGAGCCACACCGTACTAATATTTATATTTTATTTATGTTATTAGTCAATTTGTGAATTAAAGAACATAGTTTCCTTAATTCTTTTCTTATAATATCAAAATTCAAATAGTCATTTTTTCCTATTTTTCATACTTTTCTACCTCTCTTATATGGATTTATGGAAAATGGTAATACACCCATTTCTTCATTATTAAAGAAGAATTGAAATACCAACTTCTACAGTTTTTGAGATATAAATATCCCGCATTTGCACCCCCCTTAGCTAGATTTTGGCAAATGGTAAAGCCCGTTTTTCTCTGGTACGTAAGAGGTATAACTCTGTATAACTGCCAGTTTTTACTATTGTGGCTAGGGATTGCAATCCCGAAAACCGGATTCGATAATCCGGCGGTTCCGGCGCTGTTACATGAGTAGGTACTTTAAGGGGGTACTCGCTCAAATTTTCCGAAAAAATGATACATTTTTGAACGGGTGCCAAAAGAAGAGGAAGGCAGATAGAGAATTGATTTTTTTTTAATTTCATTTACATGTCCTTCGACCATATGTCCATTCTATTCTTTTCCGACGCGTGCGCCCCTCGCGCAAGCGCACAGCTGTCTGTATCTCAGGAGACAATTAATAGCTCTCTCATTGTGAAATCGGATTTTCAAAAGTATGGGAAGGTTTCGTACCTTGAAAATTATTCACGGTCCAGCAACGGAAAACGGGAATCGGTGAAAATCGAATGCAGCGGAGAGACATTTTTGACGGAAAATTTAACATTATTATGATTCTTTCTCGCCCACCTCTATGAATCGATTCCTGGATCATATAGCAATCCTTCAACGACTTTGTAGCTCTTCTCGAGCTCAGATTGCTCTTCTCTCTGGGTCTCATCAACGCCTTTTCGCTTCGTCCGTAGCGCGGCGATCAGCATTTGATCTACACTCCGCATCTCGTTCATAATACACGACATGTTGACCGACGTCAATTCCGAGCCATTTCATGACTTGTAGCACTGTCGTGAAGCCCTCGTTGAAAATGGAAACTGCTAACCTGGCAGAAATATCGACAATTTGTCTCCCGTTGAACATATGTTTCGGGACAAACTGCCAAATGGTGGCATTGAAGGTCTCATTGTTGTTTTGAGTACTCTTGCCCAGACATCTTTTCAAGAGCTGTTATTCTGTTAAATCCTCCTAAATTTTCTTCACGTACTTTTGAACAATTGTATCGAGCGCAGGTTTGTGAATATGAGTAGTCCCGTTTTGCTGGGCCTCATCCAGGACCAGGTCTCATTACACAGATGATGTTGAGGATTCGAATCCGTTGAGATCTTGTGATAGCCACTCCAAATTTGGCCGGCCTTTCTCTTCTTCCGCTCCGCGCGCTTTTGAAAGCGCTGAACCCAGCGTTATATCGGCATTTTCAAAAAAATATTTTACACGGGCATTTTCAATACATGAAAGAACCCAAATATCAAAAAAACAATTTTTCCAAAAAAAATTGAGCGAGATTTTGTAAATCTGAAATCCTTAAATGAGTGGCGCGCATGGCGCCACATGGTATTTTCAAAACCAAAATTGATTTTGTGATAAACAATGTTTCAAAGAAAAATGCCTCTAAAACAAAAAGTCCGCGTTATAGGCGCACAAAAAGTAGGTTGAATTTTAGGGTGCGCCTTTGCACCGGCAAATACGGTATTTATAGTAAGTTGTTTAAACTGATGCTCAAATACCTAATTGTTGTGATCTCAGTAGATTAAGTAAAGTTTATTATGTTAGTTTTAATTCGATCGGATCGATCGAATTGTTAGTATTTTGAGAAATAGGGCAGCGACAGATCAATGAAGATGAGGTTGAAATTTTACAAAATTAACATTTGTAGACTCTTATTATTTTCCTGACTGTGCAACTATTTGAAGGAATTTTGGAAATCTAAAAACGACAAATTACTCCGAAAAGTCCAAATTTTGATAACCTAAAACCGTTTAGTTAATATTTTGAACAATAAGATAGCCACAGATCAATGAAGATTAGGTTGATATTTTACCAAATCAACATTTGTACACTCTTACTAGTTTCTTTACTGTGTGACTATTTAGAAGAACTATGGAAATCTAAAAAACACAACTTTCTCCAAAAAGTCCAGATTTTGAAAATCTGAAACCGTTTGATTAATATTATGAAAAATAAGGCAGTGCCAGATCAATGAAAATGAGGTTTAGATTTTACAAAATGAACATTTGTAGGCTCTCGCTACTTTCTTTACTGTGAGACTCTTTGGAAGAATTTTGATAATCTAATAACCTCAAATTTCTCCAAAAAGACCAAATTTTGAAAATCTGAAACCGTTTTGTTACTATCTTTAAAAATTAGACAGCGACAGACCATTGGAATTAAGGTTGAGATCTAAAACATAGGTTTGCGTTATTGGCGCACAAAATGTAGGTTGAATTTTAGGGTGCGCCTTATCCACCGGCAAATACGGTATATATAAGTTGATTAAACTAAATAGACATTTGAAAAGATATTATATTTCATTAGGCGGATTCATAATGATGTCTGTCATAAATATAAGAATAAGACTTGTTCGCATGCTCAAATACCTAATAGTTGTGATCTGTAGATTAAGTAAAGTTTATTATGTTACATTTAATTCCATCGATACGGCCTGGTCCGGCCGGATATATATATATATATATATATATATATATATATATATATATCATATTATTTCGTTTTTATATGCATACGTGTGGTTCGCTCGACACGTGAGCGGTGAAAGATGAAAGTTTATATTCGTTTTTTTCCCCGAGGGAGAGTCCAGTGAACCGTCGAAATCGAAATGATAACTGGACCTCGCCTTTTATTACGGCGTCACATTTCAAAGAGTCTTTCCTCCGCATTTCCCTAGATTCCACCCCAACTTGCCCGTAACCTCACGCAGACTTTTCCAATAACTGTTGCACATCAATCTGACCAAAACTGCACCATCAGAAATTCAATCTAAATCCTGTTTATGTATATAACAACGCTGTGTATTTTGAAATTTGCATTTGCGTATTTTAAGTGACCCTCTGCCAATCATCAATCATTCCTTATACACAAACTGTCATTAAATCTCAACGTTTTCAGAAGTAATTTCTCAATGTCCCAATTCTTTTTGTTTTATCGATTCTTTTCTAAATATTTACCTGAAATGGCAATGTCACCTTTGGGGTTTATTTCCAGTACACAACGAAGCTGAGAACTGTTTATTTTTATGCGGGAAACAAGGATAGGCCATTAGCTAAGGCGTTACTGAAAATAAACTCCTTTTTGTCCATTCGGACAAAAATAAATCCGACTCTAATTAATTTTGCATGTTAATTTGATTTATAGAGACAATGTTTATTTGTTTTACTCTTGTTCCAGGTAAGGCCGCACCATCTTTGTGTTCTTCGTTTTCTTCTTTCTGAGTAAGCTAAGCGCAGTTCACGGCGAGAGACAGATTGCGTATAGTGGTGAGTGTTTAATTAATATTGCACTCTTGTTCGCCAGAGGCAATAAATAAGTTAAATTACATGACTAGTTTTAACTTAAGACCGTTTCAAACGTGAGGAGACATGATTTATTTCCTCACTACACATTTTATTTTTAAATAACGTTTATTACTGAAATTAGTACGTTTATCACACTTGTTCAATTATTCATATGAATCTTAAACATTTATAACACACGTATACTAGCAAATATTACAATAAACTTTCTTTTAGAAACATAATTTATTTTTGTTGGTGGATGAACGTGTTGTATTTGAAATTCATTGTTTAATTCATTTATGTTTGAGATTGTATGTGAATATCTATTTTTGCGGATTTCGAATATACATCGATAGTATATATTTAAGATGCAGTTCTGGTTTAAAATTGCTCAGCGGTTATAAATCGCGTGCACAATAGGAAACCACTTGTGTATTGAGAGTGTATCTACAGAACTGTGTCTATAAATTGTCTAACGATTTCTGCTATTTTTGCAGCCAGCGTCGTCTGCCAGCTATATTACTAGCAATAGATCCGCTTGATCTTTCTGCGGATGATTTAAATTACACGAGTGATTTATAATATTAGGTTCGCGCAAAAATAATTGCAGTTTTCCAATTTTCACGACTGTAACATTTTTTATTTCTGGGATAAAAGTATCGTTATAAAAACTTTAAGCCCCATTATCGTTCTCTTAGGGAAGGGATTTCAAAATATTCTTCTTTAGTTATTGCGAGTTATTACAAAGTTTCTCCTTTCAAATTTAAGGTTGATAGTTTGAATGATAGAATGAATAGTTATGTTGGACCGATGTATTGATGAGTCAGTCGCTGAGAATAGTTTCTTTCGTACGCAAAGGTGAGCATTAGAGTGTTCATGGCAGAGATTTTCTAAACTTTATTTCCAATTTTCATGTCTGTTATATTTTATATTTTTGGGATAAAATTATCCTTATAAAAACTTTAAGCCCCATTTTCATCCTCTTAGGGAAGGAATTATAAAAATATCCTTCTATAGTGATCGCGACTTATTACAAAGGTTTACCTTCCAAATGTAAGGTACCTGGTTTAAGAGTTAAGTTGTACCTCTGTATTGATGAGTCAGTCACTGAGAATAGTTTCTTTTGTACACCTCTCGCTAACGGGATTTTTAGAAAATGGTATTAACCCATTTCTTCATTTTTAAAGCAATTAAATACCAATTTTTACATCTTTAACATCTCCAGTTTTTTAGATAAGTATCCTGCATTTGCGTACACCTTAATTATATTTTCGGAAAATGGTATCCGGACGGACATCCGTTTCTCTTATTATTTTGTAAAAGAAATCTTAATGCCAATTTTGACTACTACGTGTTTCTTTATTTTTAAACCTTTTCTAAACCCGAATCTTAATACCAAATTTAAAATCTGTAACATTTTTCGTTTCTGAGATAAGACATCCTAGTGAAAAACTATGGCTTCAGTTTTCATTCCCTTAGAAATGAAATTTCAAAAAATCCTTCCTCAGGGATGTTTACGTCATAAAAGTAAAGTTGATACAGTCAGTCAGTCACTCAGGATAGTTACATTTAAATAGAGAACATAGTCTCTCAATTCAAAATATTTTTCCATAAAATAATATTTTATTTGTTTTACAAAATGTTGTTCATTTTGTGTGTTTGTTAATGAGGGAATAGCGAGGCGGGTGAGATTAATCTCTCCTGTTATGCTGGAAAATCAATTTGTCACATTTTAGCCGCGCTGCAGTCTTATTATGACGAAGGAAAAAAAATACTAAGCAAACATAAATTCATAATCTTAAATAATTAGTGCAGTTTTATCGTGACGTCGCGCTGTAATTCACACCTAATTGACAGATACCGTAGGTGTACAGTTCCACCCGGTGAATGTTAAAATATGCGCCGGCACTTTATTACTCTCAATTTTCATTCCCGGTGAGATTTCTTTCAGAGCCCCGCCGCGACACGTCTAAGTGCACCAACAGAGAAACACGTTAGAGGAATATAAGGGTCCCCTTAGCTTCGCTCTTTCCAATATAACCTGAATACGTACCAATCAATAACAAAACCAATTAATAAACTTATTTACTAACTATAAAATGTGGTTTATAACATGTGGTGTTTATCTGCAAACAATCTTTAAGATTTCCGATTATTTCCATGTGGTTTGTAATGTTTTCTAAAACTGTAAATTAAAGAATACTTTTCATATTTAAACAGACGTAATAAAATAATGATTCGAGTCAGTTTAATCATTAACATATTTAACGATTTATAATAAATTTTAATATACAGAATAGTTTCCAAATTATAAAATAAAATATATAAATTATAAAATAAAATATAAAGGGTCTTCCAATAAGACGTTTCATTTTCAATAGCCCGTCATTTTAACAGTTATCATGAGTCAAGCTGTAACTACTTGACAGATGACAAGTAAAAACTACGCCATTAATAAAATTGGAACGATATAACCTTCAACAAAGCATTGAAATTATTAGAAATCACTATAAAATTTCACTGTCACGGTTCGCAAAACTAAAGCATTTTTGGGTCGTCCTGAAACACCTTCTCAGCCAGCAATTTTGAAACTAGTGTAAAAGTTTGAACTGTTGTGACAAGCTAGTAATGTGAAGAACCGAACTCATGCACGTCGCTCGAGAACAACTGAGAATATTGCTGTTGTAGCCCATGGGGTTGAGGGAGGTTTGTCCATTTATCGTCGATCGAGAGAAGTGAAAGAAGAAAGCCGACTGAAGGACATTCGGCAGTTTTCAGTTTCCTTCTCGAATCGTTAAAAGGAAAAGATTTGGAAGATTGGTTTGGTTTCCTAGGATTTTGAGAAATTGTCGTTTCGAAAAGTTTGACACAGATATCATTAGGCATCAATAAGTTTTGTGGAATATTTGGAGTTTTTCCTCGTTTTTCGGTAAAACTGTTACTTAGGTTTTGGATCACACCATGGGATCTGAAGGACTATGGATATTTTCGAGAATCTCTACTTAAAGTTTGGATCAGACCATGAGGTACAGAAGGCGCCATTGAATAATTTGAAGCTTTTCCTTGATTTTAGACCAAAGTTTTTACTAGATTTTCAGAAATATCGTTATATGGATTATATTATTAAAAATATTATTAAAAAGTTGTTGGAACAGTTCCCCTAGATTTTCGGAAAATATGATGCTTAGATTTTGGACGATGGGAGAACAAGAAATTTAAGAAATTGTCGGTAAATTCTTAATTCATTTTTTTTAACAAAACCCATTTTGTCCAGTTTGTCCATTTCTAGTCGATCTTTGAAATTGGGCATTCCATAAACGGTATTACAGCGTATTTTGCATGAAGACTTAGGCCTTAAAGCTTTTAAAGTTCAGTTAACACAAGAACTCACGCCTACCGACCATCAACAAAGTCGTGTCTTTGATTGGGTCCTTGAAATGCATCAAACTGATGAAGAATTTCATCGGAGATTTCCACATCCGGATTTCCATTTTCACCTCGGAGGCTACGTTAACAAGCGGAATTGTCTCGGATTTTGGGACTCGGCAAACCCAAGTATTATTGTTGATAAGCCTCTACATCCTCAACCTGTGACCGTTTGGTGCGGTTTTTGATCTGGCGGGGTCATTGGACGGACCTTAAGTTTTAGAAAATGAGGCTGAAGCAACTGTCACGATGAATGAATCGTAGAAATTGATCGAAAATCGATGAATCGAAAAAATGATTGGAAGATATTGATGTGGACGACATTTATTTTCTACAAGACGGCGCTACGTGCCACACAAGTAACGATACCATCGCTCTTTTGCGTGAAAAGTTTCCTGACCGTGTAATTTCTCTAAGAGGCGATCAGAATTGGCCACCGAGATCTTGGGATTTAACACATCTAGATTTCTTAACTGCGCTACGTGAAAGATAAGGTCTATGCCAATAGCCCACAATCGATTCAAGACCTCAAAGATGTAATTCGTGAAGTTATCAAGGACATGCGAATTGGATATTTTTTAATTGGATATTCTGATACATTTAATACTTTTTTATTTGGGGCTACGTGAAAGATAAGATCTATGCCAATGGTTCACAACCGATACAAGACGTCAAAGATGGAATTAGTAAAGTTATCGAGGATGTACAGCCGCAAATTTCGTTATAGAAATTTGTATAAATATTTGTATTAGAAAATAGAGATTTCGTTATAGAAAATTTGCAGCCACTTGGCTAATATTGTTTTCCATTATTAATGACATACCCTCCTGTTTACAATTAAATAAAAAACCTGTGATTGGAAGGCTCACAAAAAATCATGTTTATAATAAAATTCAGTAAAATGGAAAAAATATTTTTTTCTGGTTCTCCATAGAATATTGAATCCAATTAATATTTCCAAAAATTTTAATCAATTAGTTTAAAACTTTCTTCTGTTATAATTAGTATTGGAATAGATTTAATTTAATTTTAAATAAAATCATGACATTAGCGGCTATAAATAAAAGCGTGGAGCACTAAACTATATCAAAGTAATCATCGCGTAGAGGGCGCTTTTATTTATAGTCACTAATGTTATGATTTTAACTAAATTTACATTAAATTTTTCTATCTATTTTAACACTAATTTTATATCAGAAGAAATTTTAAACAAATTGCTTAAAATTTTTGATAAGAGTAATATTTAATATTTAACTGGATTCGATATTTTAAGGAGACCCGGGATTTTTTTTTCTGTTTTGACATGCATGCGTCCGTTGCCGTATTAATACGCTTTTTTATTTAAAATTCGGTAGCTGATAACGTAGTATTACGTTAATTTATAATCAAAATATAGGTTTTGTACTCAGGGTCTCTAAGAGGGGTGCACAGAAATGGCAGTTGCACAGAAGGGGCCATACTTTCCAAGATTCCAAGGTAGCAAGATCGAATAGCGCGCTCTCCCGCGCTCGTATTTTTAGCAAAACAATACAGAACATAAGCTGTGACTTTTTCTCTATTGTCCTGCATGTGTCAGTGAGATCTGAGATATGTTACTTTTTACTGTCATTAGAGAAGTGTATTTTTTGTAATTTATAAGTACGAAATACCTAACGTAAGTGGTAAATGGGTACTATACCCGGCCCTTGGTGTCAGTTTTAGAAAGTAAATTGGCGCATGCGCAGTAAATTTGTAGAACAGCGGTACAGGATAAATAAGTGGTAAAAATGTCTTATATTATATATTACAGAAATCATACAAACTTAAAACAAGCGGAACACAGCCTCAATATATAAATATATTCATCCTTTCCGGAGCTCTATAACAATTATTGAGTCTTTTTAGGACTACCAAAACAAATCTCACATGAAATTTTTAAGTTATTTTACAGATTTCAGCCCACCTTCGTGGCACTCAACAAAAACCATAAAAATAACATTGTTTTTTAAGATCATGTCTTTCCGATACCTTAAGTGGATAGCCATCTGTGGACGCGTTTCGAGATTTATCTCTCATCAGCACAGCTTTGCTTCCATGAACAATAATTTGTAAACCACTCACTTGAAAACCCATGTGGTGTTTAGGGTTAGATGTTTATAATTTTGACATTTTGTGAGTTCAGGGAAGCAAAGCTATCCACTTAAGGTACCGGAAAGACATGCTCTTAAAAAACAATGTTATTTTTATGGTTTTTGTTGACTGCCACGAAAATGGACTGAAAGTTATGAAAAAATTACAAATTTCATGTGAGATTTGTTTTGGCACTCCTAAAAAGACTCAATATTTATTATAGAGCTCCGAAAGGCTGAATATATTTATATATTCAGTCTGTGTTCCTTTTGTTTCAAGTTTGCATGATTTCTATAATTTATAATGGTTTCACCAATTCTATCTTATCAGTTCAATCAATAACCTGATAAGTTCATGTCTCTCTCACAAAATGTCGAAATTATAAACATCTAACCTTAAACACCATATGAGTTTTCAAGTGAGTAGTTTACAAATTATTGTTCATGGAAGCAAAGCTGTGCTGATGAGAGATAAATCTCGAAACGCACCCACAGATGGCTATCCACTTAAGGTATCGGAAAGACATGCTCTTAAAAAACAATGTTATTTTTATGGTTTTTGTTGAGTGCCACGAAGATGGACTGAAAGCTATGAAAAAATTACAAATTTCATGTGAGATTTGTTTTGGTAGTCCTAAAAACACTTAATAATTGTTATAGAGCTCCGGAAAGGCTGAATATATTTTTTGTATTTCAAACCTTTCTCGGAAGAAAGCCGACTGACGGACTTTCGGCTGTTTTTAGTTTTCTCCTCGAATCGTTAGAAGGAAAGGATTGGAAAATCGGTTTGGTTTCCTGGGATTTTGAAAAACTTTTCGAAACGAAAATTTTGAAATTTTCGTTTCGAAAAGTGTCACACAGATATCATTAGCTTCGTGGAAATATTCGTTTGTTATAGTTTTTCCTCGTTTTTTTTGTAAAACTGTTACTTAGGCTTTGGATCACACCATGGGATCTGAAGCAGTTTGGATATTTTCGAGAATCTTTACTTACACTTTGGAAGGCGTCATTGAAAGATTTGACGTTTTTTCTTGATTTTGGACCAAAGTTTTTAATAGATTTTCAGAAATATCGTTATATGGATTATAGACCACACCTTGGGAAACTGAAAAAGTTGTTGGAACAGTTTCCACTAGATTTTCGGCAAAAAATGATGCTTAGATATTGGACGATGGAAACTGAAGAAATTGTCGGAAAATTCGTAATTCCTTTTTTATTGTATAAAACTACAGCAAGGATCGCGGAACGAGCCTTGCGGAACATACAATTTCCCGAAAAATTTCGTTTTTTTCCAAGCGTTTTGGACGACAAATCGCGAAACAAGGAAGGAAATTAGGGTTTGGGAACTGTTGACGGTCGAATTTGAGATTTGAATCCTGACCAAAGGAGCAGAAAATTACTCAAAAAAACCCTCTCGAAAAACTCGAATTTGGAAAATTTTCTTTGCCAAATTTTCTTTGCCGAATAAACTTGCCATTAGCATTATTTTGAATTTACAACTTTTCCGATTTTTTTTTTTCATATTTATCTTATTTCGTATTTTTCGCATTAACAATTGTAATAAACAAACTTTTCTTCTTCTTGTTTCGAATGGACCTACTTTGGACCACGCTTGTTCAACTGTTGGTCTTTGATCTTTGCCCAGTATTGTCGCATCTTCTGCCGGTGCAACTCCTTTCTCTCTGCTGTCTAGGGGGTACCTTTACTTCGGGGTTTTCCTGAAATCCACGGACTTCCTTCAGGGCGCGTCTCACAGACTGTCCGTTTTGAAGATCTGTTATTCCCAGTTCTTTAATATGCTTCTCGGTTTCTGTCAATAACAAACAAACTTTTATTATTTCTTAAAAAGGGCCTGCCTCTGACGATGTTCACCTTTGTAGTCGCTCTGTGTGCGAAAGTGTTTTTTGTATGTTATGTTCTCTACTTATTAGTCTTTAGATGTCTTGCAATCGAT
Source organism: Phosphuga atrata (assembly GCA_944588485.1). Taxonomy (NCBI): domain Eukaryota; kingdom Metazoa; phylum Arthropoda; class Insecta; order Coleoptera; family Silphidae; genus Phosphuga; species Phosphuga atrata. The sequence goes on from OX155898.1 coordinate 45,408,258, forward strand.
TTTAATTAGCTCTTCAGCCAAGATCTTTTGTAAAAGGCAAAATATTGTGTCATAATTTGACAATTTATTTTTTATTATTCATGCGGGATAAGTACTGTCTTTGCGCCTGTTTTTTAGTGCGACAAATGACTTCTTTTGGTTGTATATTAAAGTTACATTAAACAAACAATTGAATAAATAAAACTAACACAATCAAAACCTCTATATTAAAATAGTGACGTGAAAGTGACAGAATTTTTTTTTTCATTCATTCACACAAAATAAAAATATAAAAAATGCCAGAAAACGTATTAAAATGAGTGTAGATTCTATGGTGATACCGGAGACTGAGGAGATTTCTTATGACGATCTACACCACTGGAAACAATTGAAAAAGTAAATTCTTCATTTTTTATTCTTTTTTTTATGGCCCCTGGATCCAAACTTATAAGATACGCTCGCTCGCATGAGTACTACAAAATATTATCTGCAACTCGTACGGTATTGTCAATTGCCCACGAGAACGAAATTGGGCGCACTCACTTCATTCGTGCTCCCAATTTCGCTCTCGTGGGCAATTGACAACTTATCGCCCTAGTTGCACAATATACTAATCCCGTTTTTATAGTCCATGTGTAAGTATCATACTTAATTTGTTGTAAGAAAGGAGATGCAAGACTTGTTCGACATGAACTACTGAATTACTAGTGACTGTTCTATTATGCAAGAGTTAGACTTTACAGTCTATAAGCGGATCTTACCCTTTAGAGTGCTATCCGAGAACACTATGTCAATTAATCTTATATTTGTTATTGCACTTTGTTTGTCGATCAAAGCATTGTTATTTAATGTAAGTGTTTACTGATCTAAGTCTTTCCATTTCTACTAACGCTTTGTTATTTCCAGGCTTCTTTCCAGTTTATGTCGTGCAATGCATGTCTAGTATTTAGTAGTATTTAGAAGCGGTGGTGACCAAGTAGTTAAGGTTTTAGACTAACAATCCCCGGTTTCCGTAATCGGTTAATGTCCCCGGTTCGTATCCGGGAACACAAATATGGGAAAATAAACCAACGTTCTCCTGTGAATAGCGCTGGCAAAGTCAGCACTATAAAAATCTGCTTCGAAAACCTTCCCTAATAGTGGCTCGCCATCTACGTTAAAAACTCTAAGGGCTCGCTAAGACACCAAAACACAAATGTAGGCAGAGGAGGACGGTATAGGTCCTGCTTAGGACTGTTTACATAGCAATGTCTAGTATTTGAAGTCCGTCTAATGATCTTACTCGATTTAATGCCACGTATACCTGTCCACTTGCGAATCGATCCTAGGCCAATCATCGCATTATCTAATGTACAATTTTGCATCTTTTGTACTGTAGAAGTCCATGATAGTAGTCAAACGTCCAAACGACGTGATGGTCCCTTTTACATTATTTGAATTATGTTATATACACAATAAAATTGGCTGCCTAGATTATATGATAGAAAGTTGATATAATCAAAAACATAAAATTAAAATAAAACTAATTGTCTAAAGCAGTGATTCTCAACCTTTTTCTCTTGCGGTACACTTTCAACAACATCAAAATTTGGCGGCACACTGACAATAAAATGAGTTTAATAGTCATTTATTATGAATGAGTATAAAATTAGGTTTAACGAACGGATTAATAAATTCAATTTAAATTCGCGAGATAAACCTTAACTTTATCCGCGAGTGAAATACAAAATTTTATTCAATTTTGCTTTTGTTTAAATAAGTAACAATTCAAAGAAAAGTTGGTCATGATTGTGGTGTTCTCATGGCAACGATGAAGCTGTTGATTCATGCGGTATGTTTACGGAGCACGTAAGTGAGTTATTTTGATGCGTTGCCATGGAGACTTTTATTGCACTAGCGAATAAATCACTGTTTTATTGATCCGTATGCAAGGAATTAAACATGACTTTATGAGAAAATTTAATAAATAGAAAACTCGGATTATAACCCATGTAAGGAGAGCGTCCAAGTCTCAAGGTAAATTATTTGAATTATTTCTTCTTATGTTGGATCGAGAGGTCGCGCTACCGCGTGATATATGATCTGGATCTGTTCTAATATAATTCAATTTAACCTATGACCTAACCTAGGTTAAAACCATGAAATCAGTAAAATATTGTCTTTTTTACGTTAGTTCTAATTTCTGCTACGGCTTACATGAATCAAACTACGTTTTAGCCGAAAACTCTGCTAGTAAATAGTTTTGTTTGGGTTTAATCCAGATTTGCAGTAAAACTATACAAGCCTGCTGTATCAAAGTACATGCCAAATAATTTTTATTGTTTGCACTACTAAAATTTGACGGCACAAATCAAGAATCTGGCGGCACATAAAAGTGCCGCGGCACAGTTGTTGAGAATTACTGGTCTAAAGTAATAAAATATTGTTTTGTCATTGGAAGCAAGTGTGTTTACAAAATTTCAGCAAAATTTAAATATAGGAAGTGGTTTAAAATTCGATTGCAAGATTTGACGCATACTACACGGCAAGTTTTTTTTGTAAAAAAAATGGTTTAAATTTTCTAAATATATTTTTAATTTGAATTATGTTGTGAAAAATGATACATTTAGAAATGATAATTTGATTTTAATTTGTGATATTTGAATAAAAGTCCGTTCTATTTGAGTTGATAAGAAGTAATAAAAGTTTAGTGGAATCTGGATGATTATCCGATTTCCCCCACCTGTGCGCTGTGTCAAGTTTTATTCGGGTTCTGCAGGTCACGCCGCGGGCCGCGAAGAATTGAAAACCATTACGACTGATGAAAGAAAAGTTTCGACTAAGTTGCAAGACCCTTTGTCCCCCGGAGCGGCGTTCCTTTACCTCCATTTGATTTGTATTTTGTAGAGTGTAATTCACGATCCTCGCTCTCACCTTCATTTTTTCCACTTTGCCCCGGAATTGTTTCATTTTAAGATTATTGTTTTAAACCTCTTTAACTGGAAGCTTTCCAGAACGTATTACTGCAAATGAAAGTTCGTGGAATTTATAACGGTTTTATTTCTATTCTTTTTATTTTTGTTTTTGTGCTTGGGTTTCATCAATGCATTCCCGTTAATTCTGATATTATATCCAATTATCTGATTATATATCTTAAATCTTTTGAAATCTCGGATTCTAAAGACGTAATTACCGCAAGTAAGGTATATATAGATGAACACAATGGGTTTTGGGTCGTCGGTAGGGCGAATCCACCTTGCGCAGTATCGTTCTTATCACCTTCATGCTCCAGTGATTGCGGCCGTCTCGTACTAATCTGCGGGAAAGTTTCCTCATTGCTGGAGGCACGCAGGTAGAAGAGGTAATGTACGGCGCAAGGTGAGCACCCCGACGCTAAGATAACATAATTACCAAAAGCGCGCTCAGAACCCGCAGCTAAATTAGGATCACTCTTATGTGAGCCATCTAGCTTAAGACGACCGTAAATCTGTACCTGCACAAAGATTACTATCTATTCCACCACTATAACTTCCGGATTACATACCGTCCTGACTTTGATAACGGCTAAGTTTTATATGAATTCATGCTCATTCATGAATTGCGGGATTACGGCCAAGTTAAATCTCTAAATAACTCAAAGGTGAATTACCACAATAATATTATATTTTCGGTCAATTGTGACCGCAGGCATTACGTTCACATTTATCGATTGCTTCAGACGTAATCTGAATATTTCTCAACTTGTTTACTAGACAACTTAACAGCAGTGTAAAAAATACAGGACTTACGGTAAAAATCTGACAGGTGATACATCACCGTCTCGCGAGTGCAATACGTAGACCTTCTCTTCTATTCTTTCCTTCCTTTCCACCTTCCTTCCGCCGTCCATAAAAATCCACAAAACTTTTAAGAAACTTAACCAACAACTAAATTGAATTTAAATTACGGTTAATGATATTAATTAATTAATGATATTTTATTTCTATAATACTATAAGCCTATATATGTATATATATATATATATATATATATATATATATATATATATATATATATATATATATATGTATATATATAATACAAAACACATTAAGTATAAAACAGAAAAGACAACTTACGTCTGCAACTAAATGCTCATTACGTTGAATCAATCATTACTCATATTCGTAGTGTTTGGGTAAAAATCATGTACTAACTCCCAAAATCCACGCAAGCGATGCTGAGGGCTATGGCTAGTTAGTTATATAAAAAATTACAAAATTATCAGGTATAGATGGATACTAATAATCGTTTTCAGTAAGTGATATTAAGTAAATATGGTAAAATAAATGAAGCAATGAAATTGTAATTATGACCTGAGATGAAACGGCCTAATCATTATGCATAATGAAGCTTCACGTTTAATGAATTAAAATCTAATCCGATTTAAACAAGTCTCACAAAACAAATTCTCTTTGGGTGTTTCTGTATAAACCGTTAATCCGCATAAAGCTGTTGTTATAGCAGTTGATAATGACACCTGCAGTGAATGGCGTATCGATTTCGCCGGTGAGTTCCAACGGGATTTAGGGTTGGGGTTGGGACATTCGTGCATTGTGTTACCTTTAGGAACTATCTTCTGGCGGTATCGGTGCGGGAGCCCTTGGGATTCGGAATCCCAACGTGGAGCTCACAAGTGGCTTTGTCTTCTCGCACTCAACTAGGAATCAGTTAGTAAATCATGTTAGCCCACAACATAGATCTCTCTCCGTGTTCTCTTTATATTGTTTCGCACCCTTGCTTTATCTTAAAGATTATCACTATCTAATGATGCGTATTGTTGCGTATTCCACGTTTAAATGATTAATTTTGAATGCAATATTGTCTTATCTGGGCCTAGAATCCCTGGCCATGTGAATTTGCTAAGTTTGGGGATATATAGCGTTTATATTAAAAGGGAGTCCCATCAAATCCCGCGATTTGCCGAAGTACGGATATGAATATTCAGGTAAAGGATCTGCGAAACATCACAAAGGTATAAAGGAGAGAGGATCGCGACGGGGTAAACACCGTTAAATCTCGGGATGTCACGGAATTAATTATAATATTGCATAATTGCCGAGGACATAATGGAAATTAAACGATTTGTCGACTGGTGAATTGCCGCAATCACATCACTAATAGTCTTACTCAATTTAATCTACATTCAACACTAAATACATACTACTCGTTCTACTTGCAAAAAAGAAGAGAAAGTTTATATATTTTCTTTTCAATTTAAAGTTGAAATGTTTCCATCGTCAAATGCATTCCTTTCAGACAGGTCAGAGTTAACCTTTTGTCGCTTTTCGATCGATCCAGTCCCCCGGTGCGTGACACCTTTCCTTCTTTTCCCCACTCCAATCGCACCTGTCGGCAACCTGGTTTCTTTCTTCAATGGCGGGCGCGTTTCTATAGGTTCCTGTGTCTATTGTCCCCTCTAATTTACAACCGACCAATCCAACATGAATACTTTCTGTTTATTATTTTCCGGTATTAATCGATTAAGGAAATCTGTAATTCCATAAATGCCGAAAACTTCGAACTGTCTAGTTTACGATTTTCGGTGAACACACCAGATATGTGCTTGAGCGGGTTTATTGCAGACTGGAATGGAAGCGAAAGCAATTCCGCCATGAGTTATGAAGCATTATCTACCTATATACGGAACGAAAGTAGCGTATTCTTGCAGGTGTGTTACGCGAAGGAACGCTGCGAGTCTCCCTCACCACCCCTAGACTGAAATGTCTACGAGAATTGATCGTAAATATTGGCGGTTTGCGCGTCATCATCTGTTACCTACCACCCCCATTACGGAAAACCGTCTTCTTACAGGAGGTGCAAATATTAGATTACATCCTGAAACGAAAACAGATACCATCGTATGCTCACAATGGGTATTGTGAGCATACATATACTTTCTCATACTTTTCTCGTTCAATATCCAAACCTCTTCTGTAATAAACACATTATATTTAACTACTTTTTCTACTAAAAATGATTCCTATGTAATCTAAATATGTCGCATTTTATAATCTTAAAATGAGATAGATATTAGAAATTTACAATGAGTTCATTAATATTGTAACAGTATAACATTAAACTGAAAAAAAAACCCGTTGATATACGAGTTTTATAATCAGAAAATTATTATCGGTGTTCGATTTACATCATTTATAGCGGTTCTCAAACTTGTTTATTCGCGTACCATTTATATGCAATGTGGATCAAACGCGTAACACTGAACTAAAAAAAAAACGGGCTTTTGAAACAACTTGTGGCGTAATAAGAAATGCTGCCATTCACTATTTAAAATGCAAGAAACGTAAGAAATGATTCACATTTTCAATAAAATTCAGTCAATGTTCAGTCCATTTTGAGACCAGCCCTCTTAAGATTTTATTATTTTTATTTTATTTAAGAAATACACGGCTTGCTCCATTACAGTAATTAGTATGAAGCATCAAAATTAAATTTACACCCAATAGAAAATTCTATACGAAACCAAAAAGGTGATTCCAAAATTTGATCTACACAAAATCAAGGACTCCAAAATAACAGAAGAATGGAAAGAACAACTTGTAGAGAACTTTTTGAACTAAAATTGAGTGAAAATTTTCTTTTTCAAACTAAAATCATCGAAACTGTGAAAGACATAATCGCTCTTGGTGGAATCAAGAATGTGAGAACGCAGTAGAAGAAAGGAAAAAGGCGTTTCAAAACTACAATTATAACAAATCAGAAGAAACACAGAGAAACTGAGAAAAGTTCGCAAGCATGTATCTAAGATTTTAATACAAAATAAACGGAAACACGTCGACGACCTGAAGTCAATTGAAGACAACTTTCAAAAATTATAACACACACGATTTCTAAATAACATTTGTGAACCAAATTAAAGGGTATTTCCCACAAAACCTTTGCGTTCGGAAGCAAGATTGTAAACTAGCATTAACAAATAAGAAAAATTGCCAAGAATGAGCTACATATTTTTCACAGCTTTTAAATTGTCCAGAACCCAAAGAGAGATTCCAGAAAGTACAGCCAGAAATCGCACCGGAAAATACGTCAGCACCTACGCAAGAAACAATTTATTCACACATCAAAAAACTTAAAACCAACAAAGCATCAGGGAAGGACGGAATTGTAGCAGAACTTCTGAAAACTTTAGGCCCAAATTCACTCAAAGACATTACACAAATAATCCAAAGCATTTGGCAAACCGAAAAGCTACTGGATGATTGGAAGATTGCTCTACTCCATCCACTACATAAAAAAGGCAGCAAGTTAGATGTAAAGAACTATAGAGGAATCTCTCTTGTATCTGTAACCTACAAAATACCATCAGCCTGTCTCTTGAATAGAACACAAGCTTTTTTCACAGCTTTTAAATTTTCCAGAACCAAAATAGAGATTCCCGAAAGAAATCACACCGGAAAATTCGTCACCACCAACGCAAGAAAAAATTTAAGTTAGATATAAAAACAAAACAAGTTAGATATAAAGAAATATAGAGGAATTTCTCTTGTATCTGTCACCTACAAAATACTATCTGCCTGTCTCTTGAATGGAACACAAAAGCAATTAAAACCCAAACTATCAGAATACCAAGGATTCAGACCAGGATTGAGGCAAGGACCAACCAGGATTCAGACCAAACAGGTCATGCCCAGAACAAATTATCAACCTCAAAACCATACTCAAACTACCAGCCCTCAGACAAAAGCATTCAGTATTTGGGCATTTGTAGACTTCAGAAAGGCATCAAAAATACGATTCGATAGACAAATCCTCACTATTCCAAATTCTAGAAGAGAGAGAGCTAGATCCCAAAACCCTACAACTCATAAAACAAACACTCACTGTCACAAAATCTAAAGTGAAAGTTATGGGGGATATTTCAGAACACTGACATTCGAACAGGTGTGAGACAAGGTGATGGACAAGAGAGTTCTGTTCAACGTCGTGCTAGACAAGATTATGGAAGAATGGGAGAAGGAACTCTAGATATGTGTCTTGGAAACCGATCCGACTGGGCTTTCCCAGAAACAACCTCTACGTACCATACCTAATGTGACAATTTATTTTTTTCGTCAGAGCGGGACACCCTCGGAAATATGTAAAAAAAACCTTTATGGTATTACATTGTCGGTTACTTGTAAGTTTACTAAAACATTACGAACCGTGTGAGGAAAATAATTTATTGCCAGGTTAATTGCCGGGTTATCTCGGAGACATTCGACAAACATTTTCAAAATAGTTGTGCATTTGTCGATGCTCAGAAAATAGCTTTTCAAAGGCTGGTTTCAAAGGCAAAATTTTTAGAACTCTCTCAAGCGCGGGCATTAATGCAAGCACCTTGTTTTACTGTAGCCCAGCAGTTCGTGATACTCTGTGTCAGTTGAATCACGAAACTCTTTTAAAGCTTCTTTCTACTCGAGCGCTGTAGGTATAGAAAAAAGAATCATTTTTCAGAATAATGCACTGGAAATCAACAGGGAGACAATCTCCGGCTGTTTTGATCGCGTTGTGAACTATGTGGGATCATCAACCAGACCCGATGAGCTGTCTTCCGTATGATTTGTTCAATTTTGCGTAAACATTATTAATCCCCTTTCTATTTTCCTCCAAAATTACAGTTCGTATTATCTTCACTACATCCCACAATTTTCTTATTCAAATTATTGAAAGAATCAATCTTCCTTTAAATCATCAACAATTATATCCGAAGTTTCACCTGGCTGTTCTCGAAACTCTAAAACCTTGACTTTGATGCCTTCGTATGGAAAAATATGCGGATTAACCCTAAGAATAATTTTATCGAGCCATGGTTTGAAGCACCTTTTAATAAAGTTATGCTGTGGGCTTCGCGAAGTTACTCTTTCAATTCATAGGTTGCCATAGAGGCCAACTCATTTAGAACAATAGCCTGAGATTTTCTACGAGCACATCTAAATTTTTGCTCAAAACATATTTGAAATAAAAGAGAAGCACAGCCATTTGAGCGAAAGCTGTGATTTTCTTGAACCGTATAAAACGTTCAAGCACCCTCCGCTGCAGCTATATCCAAATCTTTAGAAGTCAGCAAATAGGTTCTTTTAAATAAATGTATGCATAGATCGGAAAGCCTGTGATTTTTCCGATTTTAAATGTTTCTCGATATCATTGGCATTACCGTTACTAATACTAAAACGGTAAGACACTTTTCGCATGTAACGTTTGCTGAAGATATACTACTCCATTGTTTTAGAAACGGATACTTTTTTTGCAAAATTATTTTAAAGGTACACTGGCGTTTAGGCATTTTTGTTATAATACAATCATACACTTTGTCCTGTATGAACTTAAAGCACAGCGGATGTAAAGCACTGAACCAGACTTAAAGCACTGCCTTTGTTCCCTTGTGAAGGCAGCATCTTTGCCGCTTTCAAGCGTCATCTCTCTTTCTCATCTCATCGCTCCTTCTTATCGCCCGCCGCTTCGGTCAGGCGTTACGTCCTTGGGAGTGCACGACCAGTCAAGTAGTACGGTGTTTACACCCTATCAAGTTGAGACCTAGCCGCGAAAACGAGATGTTTTAGTCCTCGCTGGAGACAGCGGGACAGACAGCCTGAAAGCGGGACTGTCCCGCCCAAAGAGGGACATATGGTCACGTTAACCATACCTCGCTTTTGCAGATGATCTGGCGATACTAACAGAGGACGAGGAGACTGCCGTCAAACAGCTTGAGATACTTAAGGAATGTGCAGAAAATGGGAATGAAGATCTCATTTGAAAAAACTAAATTTTTCTGTTCAAAGACAGATATCACGAGCCTGAGAACAAATTACTGTAAAATCGACAGGGTCTCGTACACTAAATACCTCAGAGAATTTATCGAACGGACAGGCCTTGAGAAGATCTCGCAGCAAAACCGTCTCCAAAAAGTCAACAAGGCATTATGGTTAGTCCAACACATCTATAACAAAAATCTATGTCAAGATAGACAAAAATTCGGCATTACAACATAAAAACATAAAACCAACAGACCTTCACGCAAGATTGACACTTGACAGAAAATAATAACTAGATAAAATCAAAAACGAAGAGAGGAAGATCATCAGAAAAATCCTATTAGCAAGATATACCCAAGACGGCTACTGACTACAATCAATCAAAACAACAGAAAAAGTTTTCAAACGTTGAAATTGACTTGAAGAAAACACGAATAAAATTCTTTGTACATCTAACAAGACTACCAGAAAATCGACTGTCAAAAGGAGATTACGTTAGCTCACTAAAGAATTCGACACCTTGGTTAGACGATCTTCGAAAGGACATCAGAAGCGCAAACATATGTACAATAGACATTTTAGAAAGAGACACGTTCAGAAACAAAGTAAACAAATGGGACATGAGAGCAACTTGAGAGAGAGAGAGAGAGTTACATGAGTGCAACCAAAGCAAAAGAAGTACAGACCAATGTGGTCGGAAGAACTTAAACAAGCCTCCCCTTGAAGAAAGCTTTTTGGAAAAACAAGAAGAACTCAAAGAAAACTTAATTGAGTTGTTTGCTTAACGTCTTCTATTATTAGGAGAATACGCTAATAATAATAATATACACGTAAACACATATAAACAACAGTCGGCTAGGCTAAGTCTTAAATCTAGAGCGCACAAAAGATATAACTATTGAGCGACTAATTTTAAAATAACGTGCTGAAATCACAGTCGAAGAAAATATACGTGTTTTTTGAGAGATGGCAACGAACCATTAAACATACCTATATTATGATCATTAATAAATTTCAAGGATCTTGCAATAGGTAAATGTTTGCCATAATTGCTGGCGTGGAACATTATATGAAGTATTGTTACTACGTTGAATTCTATCAGGAATATTAAAGTTTATTAGTTGAAGCAATTCAGGGCTGATTATCAATTCGTTCAGTAACTTGTAAATGAAGCATATATCATTAACCGTTCTACAGTTAGTTAATGGATGCATGTTGAGTAGTCTAGTAATCGCAGAGTAATCATGATTGTAATCAAGTTTGTATGCACAGAACTTCAGGAACTTGGTTTGAATCTTCTCGATTGTATATTTGCGAGACTGATGGTGTGGAGACCACACAACAGAAGCATAATTCAGGTGGGAGACAACCAATGACTTGTAAACCATTTTCAGAGCGTGAATGGAGAAATTTTTGCAATTCCTTAAAATATAGCCTAACATCTTCGAGGCCTTCAAAGATACACTATTTATGTGGTCAACATAGGTTAGACGTTCATCATAATAGATGCCAAGATCTTTTTCAGTTGCTGTAGATTTCAATAAGTTATCGTTTATAGTGTAGTACTGTGAATTGTGTTTTTTAATAGATTTGGAAAACCTTATGAAACAGCAAGTTCTCTACGTTTAGTTGTAGATTATTCAGATTACATCATTTGACAAAGTAATTTAGATCACCAAAAAAGGCCTGGACAAAAAGCGGCCCGCGGGCTGCATAAGGCCCGCGTCGACATTTTATGCGGTCCGCGAAGCATTTTATAAATTACTTTAAAAAATAATATCTATGTATGATAATAATATCTATGTATGCTATAGCTAATAGATAATATAAACAAAAATAAAATACATTGGTTTTGTGATCGTGTCCTGCCAAAATATTACTTCACTGAGAAAGCAATTAAATAAATTAGATTAATTAAAAAATAATTATTAAATTAAAAATATCTATACATAATACCCAAAATGAATGATCTTATTTCGTATTCCAACATAAAAATGCTAAAAAAAAATCGAAAACTTGATTTTATTATAACTTGACTGATTTTATCAGATCCGAGAATTATAAATTTTCGAAAACTTTTGCAGAAAAAAAATATAGTCGGCTTTTCAGGAAACTATCGAGTTACTTTCAGAAATTACTGCTCCAGCTTCGGAATCAATCAAACAATATTTTTATATTCCATTTTAATAAAATTCTTCCTAATTTTGTTATTTTTTAGAAACTTAACTCAAGCAACCGAATTCCATGATCCGCCCTTTTTAATTTCCATATTTTGAATTTGTGATTGACTTTCATCATTGGCGACTTTCAAAACCACCAAATTTTAAGTTTCAGCAAAATTGATTGCTTTTAGGGAAAATCATCCGCTATATAGCATCCGGCATTTGGAATTTTGAATTAAGTTTCGTAATCAGCGATCTTAAAAAAACGTGAAGAAACCAGAAGTCACGGTATTTTAACGTTATCTTCATGTTTTTGCCAGATTTTAGTTCTGTTGCGATCCATTGCATTGCGATTTATTATAGGTCTTGGCTAGTCCGTACACAGGTTAATCCAGGGGTCGGAAAACTCTATAAACTTAAGAGCCAATTTTTTATTTAAAATTATTTTAAACCGGATTTTTGAATTTTCTTCATAATTGGCGGTGATTAAGCGCCTTTGCTATAATATTATTGGTGGCTTTGACTACCAAATCCAGTATCGGACTGGCCATATTGTTGAGGTGGCGTTTGCCAGCGGCCCTATGCTGCGCGACCCCCCTGAAGGTCTGGCTTGGGGGGCCTGCCGCTACATTTATTAAAAATGGCAATTACCATAAAAATGATAGTAGCTGATAATAAATGTCAAAAATGACATTACCATTCCTTTATATGCAGAACTTTGGATGGTTAATACCGGGGTTACGATGAACTTAACGTAACAGAACGCGACGCGACGTAGTCGTGATTTGTCGTGAATTTAACTATCGGTATGTTTGTGAAAGCTCCATCGACATTTTCTTTTCTTTCTGTTGTTGTAGTTGCTGGCTATTTCACTATATAAATCACAACACAATACCACCAATCACCACACAGTAACCATGTGACTCTTGAATTCGATTGCATGCGCGCAAGAATGGAGAGCTTTGATTGGCAAAAAGAGTCATGTGAATCAACTAACGTAACGGGAAGCGAAGTTTGAACTTTGGCAGCTTTTACGTTACGTTAAGTTCTGATATGTACGTCGCATCAAGCGTAATCAGTCGCATATAAAAGAACGTGTTTAAGTTATTTTGTAATAGCTTATATTTTGGGTCATTTCACACTTTGCAAGCGATCAATTTATTGTTTTTTCTCTAATAGCACCTCATGTTATATACCTCAAGTTATACGTCACGACACGTCCCGTCGCGTCTACTCGTCCCTCCTGATTTCAATATAATATATATCTTATATTTCGCATATTTTCGGGAGTGACTGTGAGTTGTGAACTTGGCGGCGGCGCCGGCGGTCCTAAGACTCCCGAAAAGGGGCAGTTCTGTTTCTTTTTTTTTTGGGATTTTTTCCTTCGATATGTTCTGAAGAGCCATAAGCTCACACCAAAAGAGCCACATGTGGCTCGCGAGCCACACTTTGCCGACCCCTGGGTTAATCTAAGGCTGCACTTTGTGACGGCAGTGTGGCGGCAAAAATAACATAGTTAAGCCATTTTTTCGCAGCCAAATCCAATGCCTCAATGAATAGATATGTGGTGTGGTCATGGAGCATAATCCTATCAAACCCTTAAGCCTATCCAACAGCACCAGGGGAGATATTATTTATGGAGCAACACTGCATTTTATATGTGGAATAAAAAAGAATAAAATTCCTTCCGCATTAACAACTAGTGACATCGCAATCATGGTTCCGCGTTTTTGAGTTGCAATTTGTCCAACTAGCCCAACATCCTTTATTTTCAATTTGGACTGCTTTCGGTGCTTTAATCAAGCTCTCGAAATTAGTTACCCCACGTTCACCCTTTCACTTGTAACGAGACGATGTGTACTAATCTATACTATTTCATAGTCATATAGACACAACTATTTGCTGCCCGCGGTATAATTTTCATCGACAATGTGGCCCGACAGCCAAAAGATTTGCCCACCCCTGATCTAGAAGTAGCAAATGGTCAGATTGAGAATTTATAGGTCTAAAAAATTTTTAACCGTCAGCGAATATATTTACTTTGACTGAAGCAACTCCCTATATCGTTCATGAACAAGTTGAAGAGGAATGGTGCACAGTGAGAACCCTGTGGAACCACTGATGTCACAGCAATTTCATAAGATATAGAAGGCCCTATTTTTTGACCATCCGATTGCGCCCAGTCAAAAAACTATTCTTTTTTCATTTCTGTAGTACATCACTAAAGCCAAGGCATTACAGTTTTCTAAGTATGATGTTATGGTCATCAGTATCGAAGGCTTTAGAGAAATATATGAAATCTATTTGGATTTTATTTTCTAAAGCCTTGATGATTTCAGTCTCATGGATTAGTAGACCCTAGATTTCTTTTGTGCGAAGCCATGTTGCTGATCATCGATGATTTCTCGGCAGGAAAATGCTAGTTGGTTATAATCAAGACTATCCAACAGCTTTGGAATGGCAGATTGTGTTGTTATGCCTATGTAGTTATTTACATATTGTAAAAGTTTTATTAACAAGTTTTCAATAATAGTTTGCTTCGGGTATGTACTTGGATTTTAAGATTTTAATTTAATATAAGGTCTGGTCCCTGATACTACTCGATAGACTAACTCCCTATGTTGAACACCAGCTAGGCGACTACCAATGTGGGTTCAGGAAAAGAAGATCAACAGTAGACTAGATCTTCACAATACGTCAACTAATGGAGAAGTGCTGGGAATACGATAAAATCATGCATCAACTCTTCATCGACTTCAAACAAGCGTACGACCACGTCTTGAGGGTGGAGCTGTGGAATGCTATGATGGAACTGGGAATTCCGAGTAAATTTGTCAGCTTAACAAAGATCAGCATGGAAGGCTCCAAAAGTGCAGTACGGATCGGGGGAAAGTTGTCAACCTTGTTTACGATAAATAATGGCCTGAATCGGGCGACGCCATCTCCCCACTCCTCTTTAATATAGCTCTGGAGAAGTAAGTGAGGAAGACAAAAACGGAGACACTGCTATTTAGAAATCGGGGCCCGCGTCTTATATTGGCCTTTGCGGATGACATAGACATCATTGGAAACACAACCAGGAACGTTAAAGAAGAGTTTAAAAAAATAGAATCTGCAGCGTAAAATAAGGGCCTTAAAATAAACGAGAGTAAAACCAAGTATATGACCACATCAAGGACTAAACGTAGGGATAGGATAGGACAAAATGTAACGATGGACCAATACAATTTCGAAAAAGTCCAGGAATTTAAATATCTGGGTGCCACTATCACGTCGGACAATGATATGTCCAAAGAAATTAACAAAAGTTGTAAATAAACAACAGAATACAAAGTGCCAATCGGTGTTGTTGTGCATTGCAGAGAATAATTAAATTAAAAAATGTATCTCGGACGACAAAAATAAGAATATACCAATCCATTATAAGACCGATTATGACTTACGCCTGTGAAACCTGGACAATGACAAAAAAGAACGAAAGCAGACTGAGAGTTGCAGAGAGAAAAACACTACGGTGTATATACGGGCTTATAAGGGATGAAACTACACAACAGTACCGCAGTGGGAAAAACAGTGAAATAGAAGAACTATATGACCAACCAGACATTGTAAGAACGATAAAAGCGGAAAGACTGAGATGGGCCGGCCATGTAAAGAGACAAGAGGATGGACGAGTTGTTAGATTGGTATGGGAACAGGTCCCGACCTGTAGAAGACCACTATGAAGACCGCGACTACGATGGAGAGACAACATAGCATCAGGTCTTAGATCCCTGAATAGCATGGAAGCGGAGGAGCTAAAGATGGACAGAGTCCAATGGAGGAGAGTTGTTGAGTCAGCCAAGACCCACCATGGGTTGTAAGAGCTACAAGGGGAGAGAGGGAGAGAGAGAGAGAGAGTTATTTACATTGTTTTTCTCGCCAGATTTGAATATTAATTTGAAAAATATATAATTTTTCCAATAGTTGAGAAATACTCCTGCGGACAGTGATAGGAAATAGTAAGAAAGCAGGTTTGAAGGAATAAATTGGGGATTCCATCAGGGCCGGAGCTTAGTTTGTTTGGCAGTTTGCTGTTTTTTTCAGGAAGTTGATCTAATGTTATTTTGGGTCATCCCATACCAGGTTGGTAGAATTTTGATGTTCAAAAGTCTTTGTGATTTCTGCAATTTGTTGAAAAATGGTCTGCAAAATGTTGGGATATTTCTAAACCACCATTAGCTGTTTGATCTTTGTAGTAGAGTTGATCTGAAATGCTGTAAGACTTTTATTATTTATAAACTTTCAGAATTATTTTGGATCTGCAAATTGTCATCTCTTTCTTTCAAGTAACGTTCAAAACAACTTTTCTAAATTTGTTTGCATTGAGTATGTATTTGGATTTTAAGATTTTGATCTGGCCTTGCAATGTAATGTTTTATTACTCGTGCGCGCGAAGTACTTTATGACGCACGTTTTTTAATACGAGAAATGCCAATTCGCATGGTCTTTCCACATACCTGGGTAACGCACGCAAATATTCAATATCCCTAGCTTACATTAAAAAAAAACAAATAAATAAAAATTAAATAAAAACAATCAAGACCTCGGTATTATAAAAGTGACGAAGTGTCAGAAATTTTTTTCATTACAAAATCATAATTATTATATAGTTTTCTTTAATATTAGTTTTCTTTAATATTCTATGGTTACCGAAGACTTATGGAATTCTTATGACGAATCCACACCACCGGAGACAATTGAAAAAGCAAGCAAATGCTTCATTTTTGATTCCATTTTTTTTTTGGATGGCACCTGGATCCCCAAATTGTAAGATACATCCCCTCGCATGTGTAATGAAAAATATTGTTTGTAACACGAGCGGTATTGTCAATTGCCCTCTCGAGCGACTGTGTGCACGCACTCACTTCGTTTGTGCGTTCAATTTCGCTCTCGTGTGAAATTGACAACTTTCCGCCCTAGTTACAAAATATACTATTCAAATAGTATTTCAATAATATTTTTTGTCAGACCCCCCAATCCGGCCCTATTTTCAAAAAGTTTGTGTGAGGCCATGATTTAGACCAGTGATGCCCAAACCACGAGTTTCCAGAGGAGTCGATGAAGAATTTTTTTGAGCCTAAAAAATTTAAGGCTTTTCGTGTATAAAACTTAAATAGTGAAATGTCAATATAGACAAATGAAGGGCACAGGGGAAAAACCACGGAAGTCCATTTTTTGTCATTAAACTGGTGCTGCTATATGTTAATATTAGAAGTGTACTTTACGTTCCACTGTATAAGATTGGAGAAAAAGCAAGTTAGTCCCTATAAAACTGACATTATAAAATAGATATCCAGGGCGATAAAAATGTAAGTCCTAACTTTAAATTTCGTTTTTCTCAAAACGAATCTTGCAAGACATGTGTGGTTTTTCCCCTGTACCCTTTAAATTTAAAAAATGTCTACTGTCTATCCAGGAGTCGCGATAAAATTTTAGCCAATATGTTGGGTCGCAAATGAAAATGGTTTGTGCACCACTGATTTCGACGATCATTTTACTTTTCAATGTTGATTAAAAACTTAATCAGAATAAAATAAAATTAGATTAAAAATAATATATCCTCGTTTTAATTAATTTCACTTATTGAATAACGAAAAGAAGATATAAAAAAAAACTTGTTTGTTATTTGGATGTGTGTAGGGGAAGTGGTTGTTAGATGTGTGTGCAAATATAGTTAGTCTTGATTGAATAAATGGTGTGTTCCGCGGGTATTCGGGTTAACACCTATCGAGTAAAGTGAGCCGGGGATAAGGTGCGGCAGTTTATATGTGTCACTCGTTGAGTGCTCTCGCGCGGGCTAAAGGTATAAAGGGGCGGGATAAATTAAAGAAGGAGATTTCCGAACGTCGTGAATGATAATAAAATCCGCTACCCTTTCTGGTATTTTTTACATCTTTGCCCCCCGCTTGACGTCATTTGCCTTTAACAACTGCGAAACTAATGGATGCTGCCATTTCTCTTTACCTTGTTCTCAGTTATATTGTGGGGATGAACTGCAAGTGGAGACCGTACCGATTCCATTATTCTCCGTTGAAATTGACGCTCTTTTTTGCGAAGGGAATTTTATTTTTGCATTCATCTCGGGATCCAAGGTGGGATAACTGCAATCCATTTTCTTTACCGCGAGTTCTCTTTTTTGTATACGTTAAACCCCAAGGTTTTTTATCTTCAATTTCCCTAACGATACCAACTGAGTAGATCAAAACCTTATACATAAAAATGAAATATTATATTCTTATTATTTGAATGTCATTTTTCTTCTCCTAAATCTAAGCTTACAAATAAAACAAAAGAATATAGGAATAGAAAAGAATATCTGGACTAATTATATAATACTAGCTATAGTCCGCGGCTTCGCTCGCGTGCATTTTTATCAGGAAAATTAATTCAGGTCAGCTATGTTTACCAAATATTTATGATTAATATGAATATAATATTAAGATAGATCGTAAGTATTGAAAATTGTTAGGAGGGCCGGATAAAGTTGAAATACAATAAACTTTTTCATAATTTATTTTCTCCAATATTTTCGTATGGATTTTATTCAAGCTATGCACACTTATTACTTATGAATCATGTTAAAAATATTAATAAGTTTGAATGTAAGCGAATGTTGGTTTCCAAGTTATTGCTTGTTGCAGACAAATGTTCTAATTTTCGAAGTCGTTTTTGAACAGTCTGAGACAAGCTAGATATAGATGACTAGCTTGACGAGACTTATTAGATTATAAATATAAAAATAGTATAATAAATGAATTTTCTATTGATCTAATTTTCGTATCTGAATCTGTTGTTGCTTATTTTATAGTAATCTCGCGTATTTCTAGTAGTTCCTTAGTTCCTTATTTTAATGTGAAACATTTAAACATCTAACAGAAGAAAAACTATTTAGCAAAGAAAAGTGTACGGAATCAATAAAGGCAATCAGTCATTGACCTTCTTAATGCATGTTTTATATTTATGTTCTATTTACGATGGGTGCTTCGGCGATTGAGGTTAAGTGTTTTTTAAATTCGTGACTCGATTATTCCACCACACGTGGATGATTTAAGTGGAAGTGCGGCCCAAGTGTGCCACCGCCATTTCTAACATTCGGCTTTATTTATCGGCGATTTTTTTTCGCCATCCGCCCAATTGATTCGTTTGTCCGTTGCGAATTAATAGAACGCGAACACACAAACACGCACGCACACATATCAGGACGAAACTCGTTTTAATAATTCACACTGCGCTATTACATAGTTGTTATATTTAGACCCACAAACTGTTCCATAAATTATTTTTAAACGATTGTAACGCAGCTTTTTTAACACACGGAATGGAAATTAATTACACGTTTACCAATTTTAATTTCGCCGGTTTTTTTTTAAACAAATCTGGATTTTGTATTGTGTAGTCCACTGGCTTTTAACCTTTTAGTAATCATATATATTTACTCTTAACTACACAATGTGGTCTGTTCCGCTTGTGAGAGATTGTCTTTCATACAAAAAAAACTTAATCAGAATAAAATAAAATAAAGTGGACAAAAACAAATGCAAAACTATATAAGACAGAATAAGAATAAACTGTTCAGAAATAGACAAAACACAACAAGATTAGACAAAACCCAGCAAGATTAAACAAAACCCAAAAAGATAAGACAAAAACCAGCAAGATTAGACAAATATAGATAAAAATAGTCTAGAGCGTAGACAAGACTATACTAGACAAGACTATAGAGTAGACAGGATTAGACAAGACTAGACAAGACCAGACAACACCAGACAAGACCAGACAAGACCAGACAAGACTAGACATAACCAGACAAGACCAGACAAGGCCATACAAGACTAGACAAGACCATACAAGGCCAGACAACGCCATACAAGACTAGATAAGACCAGACAAGACATACAAGATCAGTGAAGACTAGACAAAACCAGACAGGACCAGGTAAGACTAGACAAGATCAGGCAAGACCAGACAAGACCACACAAAACCAGGCAAAACTAGACAAGACCAGACAAGACCAGATAAGACCAGACAAAGCCACAAGACTATAGAGGACTAGGCAAAACCAGACAAAACCATATAAGATCAGACAAGACCAGGACAGATCAGATCAGAGCAGACCAGAGCAGACAAGACCACACAAAATCAGAAAAGACTAGAAAAGATCTGACAACACCATACAAAACCATATACAAGACCACAAAAGACTAGACAAATTTAGACAAGACCAGACAAGACTAAACAGGACTAGACAAGACCAGACAAAACCATACAAGATCATACAATACCAGACAGGACCAGATAAGACTAGGCAAGATCAGGAAACACCATGCAAGACTAGAGAAGACCACACAAGTTCAGACAAGACCAGACAAGACCATACAATACCAGGCAAAACCAGACAAGACCAGACAATACCAGACAAGGCCATACAAGTCTAGACTAGACCAGATAAAACCATACAAAATCAGACAAGACCAGGCCAGATCAGTTCAGAGCAGACCAGACCAGACAAGACCACACAACATCAGAAAATAGTAGACAAGACCTGACAAAATCATACAAAACCATACAAGACCAGACAAGATTAGACAAGACCAGACAAGACTAGACGAGACTAGACAAGGGTAGACGGGCTTATCTAGTATTGCCCAGTCTCATCTGGTCTTGTCTAGTCTTGGCAACAAAATACTGAACAAAACATTTCAATACGAGATAAGGCATGTCGAAACAAAACAAAACTATACTAGACAGAGTTACTCAAAATTAGACAAGACTAGTCAAGATTAGGCAAGAATGGACAATACTAGGCAAAAGTAGATATGGCTAGAGAAAGATTTTCGAACAGGCTTTCCTGGTCTTATCAAGTCTCATCTAGTTTTGCTTAGTCTTGCATGGGTACTTGATTAGTTTTGTCTATTCTGGTGCATTCTTGTATAATAATCTAGATTTGTCTTGGGCTCTACATTTGTCTGATCTTGTCCAGTTTTTGTCTGGTCTCGCTAGTCTTATCCACTCTTATCCAGTCTAGTCTAAATCTTGTTCAATCTTATCTGGGACAAATTAAATCATATTTGTGTGCTATTATCTAATCTTGTATTGTTTTGTCTTGTATTAATTCATTTTACACTTGAAAATCCAAGCATTTTTATCAAATAATTAATATATGGGATTAATATCGCGCACGAAATACAATTATAACATGTGAAATAAATTTAATATAGGTGCGAGACGGTAACAGCTGTGCGTGTCTTTTACACCTGCTAAAAGACCACATATCCTGCTGCTGGAGTTAGAAACGCTTTCGTATGTATCAGTGATCAAAGTTAAAGCTCGCAGAGGTTTTAATTTATTGCTCTATGGCCGGTTTGTTCTCCGTCTAGCAGTTTTTCGACGTTTACTGCCGCCTAGTTACTTAGTTTTATTATATTTGAAAATCTGCCGCACCGAATAGATTTGAAGTGAAGTTACTACGCTTCGCACTCAATTTACATTTTTCGTGTGAGAACTAACAACAAAAATATCAAACGTAACCGCAGATAAAATTCACGCAAATTACAGAAGGAATGAAAGATCAGATTCTTAAATATTTTAGTACTTTAGCTCTTTGGACAAGCGCTATGTCTATCAGACCAAAATAATCTTATAATTCAAAGAAAACGTAGAGAACACTGCTGCCATGAATTGTGCTAAAACTATAATGCTACCACTTATGTTACAATTGTTATTTTTAATAAAGTAGTGTAAATTTTAAATTATTTGAATTTAAATTTGTATATATGTCTGGTAGTAATATCTGTTAAAAATGAAATATCGAAAGCATACAAAACTGTAGAGATTGTAAAATGTATATAATATAAAAATTGGATATCCGTATCAGCAGAAACCTTCTAATATCTTCAGTGTCCGGCCGTAATAACACTTGTCTGCAACCTGTGACGGCACCAGCTTCTTCGGTAGCAACTGCTGCGGTACCTTTTATTACTTATAAGCAGTTAGTTGGACAAAGGAAAAATCTCATTTCGCACAAGAAGCTGGCCCGCCTGCAACGATGACGACTGCAGATAAAGGAAAGTTTCACGTATATGACACCATTACAATGGCCCGCGTAATAACCGGCCAACAATGGATCGCAATATACCGGCCGTTCTCGCCGCCCGCCAATTATTTCATTCTGTTAACCTAGGTATAGAAAAGTATTAACACGTTTTCATTAAACAGCTATCATCGATATATCTCGTTTCTTTTTCTTTGTTAATACAAAATCATAAAATTTTATTTCAAACAGAAACTAATCAGATGGCAGACAAAAATCACTGATTATATAATTTAACATAAACAAATTATCTTTAGAAATTATTGTTTAGTCTAGTTTTGTTTAATCTAGACAAGAGAAAAGTGAATATTACGTATTAAAAGGCTATTCTAAATAAATTAAATTTAGTTTTTTCCGATATATCTTAATCCATTCTATTAAATCCATTACAATCACGGGTTTGATGTTGTAGAACTTTGAACCTATACAATGGATTTAGAGATAGGAGGTGAGCTTTGTCCTGCAGATTCTTTACGATGGTCTGCCATGTAATCTTGGAATTACACGGTTTCCTTTATTTCATTTTTCCCGCCGATGCCGGTTGTTGTTGCACTTAGTTTACCGAGCGCGTCTTATTTTGCGGGAGCGGTGTGCAGGAGTAATTTTATGCTAACGAACGGCGAAATGTAATTAATTAGTCATTCAAGTATCGAAGCCCTTTTGCATTTTTAGTAATAGCCTCGCTCGAAACAAGTAGTGAATACCTAATCTTGTCGAGACTGAGGAGCCTGTCATTTGCAACATAATAAACGTACACAGGGATAACAACCTGCAATATTGATCCGTAAAATCATCTTTGAAAGTTTTGTAAAATATTAATTATGTTTATGTTTGTTGAAGAAGAGATTTGGGATTTCTTTTTTGTACGTTCTTCCGTGATAAACGATTATATATTTTGTTATAAAGTCTGCGGAAAGAATGCCGTTGTACCTCGTCGACACGGTAATCAGTTTCAGGGGTCGCAATGAATAAGGGAAAACGGGAGAAAGCGCGCGCGACCGCAACATACAATATTAATCAGGGAGCCTCTTGTTCTTCCTCTTCTTATAAAATAGACGATCCGTGTTATACAGCGGTCGATGAGGGATTTGTTAATGCTATATAACTCACGGACTATGCAAACTTGCTTTATTTATATATTATGTTGTATTGCCGTTCGGTGATGGTTATTTACCCTTAATTTATTTTTACATAATACACACATTTTTAATAAAAATATTTTTTTTATTTATTTTTTAATAAATAAAAAAAATGAATTATCATTGTGATGTATTGCTGATTTTACATCCCATAGTTACAAAAATATACAATCGAGACACACCTCAATTTAGACTTAAATGTAGTATATGAAATGCGTTGTCCTGAATGTAATAGCGTATACGTAGGTCAGACAGGACGAAGTTGTTCTACTCGGTTTTCAGAAAATTCTTGCGCTTTTCGTCTTAAGAAAGACACTAGTTCTTTATCAAACCATTGTCTCGAATGAATGAAATTCACGAAAATAGACAATCTCAAAATCTTTGCATAATTGTAACAAAGTCCCGAAACTTAATCTTCTGGAGTCATTACAAATTTTCAAATACAGCCGTAACCCGCCCGTTAATCTCCTTAACGAGCAAACCGATTGAATCTTTTCCCAGCTTTTTAATCTTGCGCAATCGTCTCCAGGTAATTCCCTAATTGCATAAAAGCACCCACCCTGAAAAAAAAAACCCTTAGTATAATTACAATCAATCATCTATCTGTAAACCACTTGAAAATAACCTTTACCAGTCGAAACTCGAGTCGTTTTAAGTGTTTAATTTTATGTAACTGTGAATAACAAGTTATATAATATTTTTACATATTAATTTTTGTTAAAAGTGTGGTTAGAATAGAACATCTCGTCAAAAGGGAACAATACAACAATCAT
Source organism: Phosphuga atrata (assembly GCA_944588485.1). NCBI lineage: Eukaryota > Metazoa > Arthropoda > Insecta > Coleoptera > Silphidae > Phosphuga > Phosphuga atrata. The sequence continues at coordinate 45,432,213 of OX155898.1, forward strand.
TATTATGCACAAAAAAGGAAATCAGCAGACCTTGCAAACTACAGGCTCAGAAGCCTCATTTTACACGTATAAGCTGTATGCTGCATGTATAAGCTGAATGCTGCATGTATAAGCTGTTCATGAAGATCATAACTAAGCGACTAACACCGAAGCTAGATTTTTACCAACCTAAGGAGCAAACCGGCTTTAGAGTAGGCTTTGGCACAAGCAACCACCTACAAGTTGTCAAGTCATTAATTGAATAGTGTGTACAGTACAATAAGCCCCTAGTCCTCATATTCGTTGAAAACGAAAAGGCTTTCGACTGCTTAAACCAACGGAAGCTAATTTAAAATCAAACGAACTTACCTTAAGTGAAGTTCGAATATGAGAGTCTTGTTCGAGATGATTACATTGTAGTACTGCTACTAGATTCAACCACAAGTTCAGAGTTCCAAAATTTCACACTGACCGGTCACACTTCATATAGTTTGAAGCTTATTTTAATATTAAGGAATTTAGCTCGTATACACAAGACTACTTAATCGGGTTGGGAAAACTTTTACGAGAGGAAAAGGAGGGAGGGGTGTAATCATCTCGAACGAGACTATCATATAATTACAATCGAACTTCACTTAAGGTAAGTTCGTTTGATTTTAAATTTTATTTCGAGTCTCGTTCTTCGAGATTACATTGTAGATGTTTATAGCAAAGTGTCTCTATAATTCAATGTATTATAATTATTAACATTTAAATCATTTTATCACAACGAGCTTAATTCCAACAATTTTTATCCAATAACAATATATTTTTGCAAAAATCTGTGAATTTTGAGACCAACCTGCAGTGCTTTTAATTATGCTTACATCTAGGCCTTTTTGCTCAGTTTCAATGAACTGGTTTAAACCTTTAAAATTCAATATAAATATTTTAGCTCTATCAGGTTTTGAAACAAGGAAGTATGGTAATAAACATTGCCATACTACAAGTTCACATTCGACATTATTGCTTCCATAGCTAATAATTTTTCAAATTCAAATTCTAAGAATATTTCATCTACCAACGAAAATTGTATATCCTTAGTAAAGCTCAGAGATTAAGGAGGATAGGTATGTAAATGAATTTCCAACACCATTATGCAATTTAAAAAAAATACATTACTAGTGATCTTTTTCCCGTTCCTTGCAGTAAGTCTTTCATAGGGTTAGAAAGGACTGAAGAAATAAATGCCCTTCTAGCTGAAGAGATCTGATAATGCAATTGTGAGACAAGTATCCTGTACTATCCTGATACAAGTATTGTGATACACGTTTCCTCTATCGGCCAGTTTTCTTAGAGATCTACACGATCTAATGGTTGTTCTTCATCATTTAGAACCATTGAATTGCTCAAGACGCAATCATGGCAGACAAGGCTGAACCAGCTAGATTTTGTTCAGCAACGAACTGTTGATCTCTCTTAATTCCCCTTTCGTTTATAGTTGATGAGATTTCTGCCTTTGACTCAGGTCCTTCGAGATGAATATTACCACCATGTAGATGTTTGTCAATTAGACCCATTTTTATCTCCCTGGATAAACCAGTAGTCAACCAAGACCATCTTGACACGAGACTTTGGTATAAATTGACTGATTCTTTATTTACTACTGCAGGATTATCTCCCAGAAATAATCATCATCTAATTTGTTAGAATTGGTTTTCTCTTCTTTAGCACCTTCTTTTTCCTGACCCTCATGCTGAATGAAAATTGGCCTCTGAAGGCTCCTGGTTATTTTCTTTATCGAGCATCGGATTGTTTTGTTTGTCAATTTCTATGTTTACTTTGTGGCAGTTTTGAACATCAAGTACAAATAAAAAGGAAAATTTTCCCTGACAATGCCAGATGAAGGTTCATAGCACTAGTCGTTATTGCCTCCTACGTGCAAAAGCCACTAGGCTTATACGCCCATCAAGACTCATACAAATTGAGTACACAAGATGTCCTGTAATATTTGTTGATTTGTTTAATTTATCGGCTATGCCTTCAACAATTTTTTTCTTTTCTCCGCAGTTTCTTATTTGTTTTTTCCTCTTCCCTGTCTCCCGTTTTTCACTCTTAGCCATTTACGCTACGAATTTGATGTCTTTGTTTCACTAATCTTAAAACAAATAATTATTTTTTGGTTAACGTGGTTAACACTCTCAAAAACATGTGGTTTCGTCTAGCACAAAGAACGTTATGAAGTGTGACCGGTCTGTAATGCAGGGAGCAGGGAGCCCGAAAATTTTGGAACTCTGGATTTGTGGTTGAATCTAGTAGAAAGTAGCAGTACTACAATGTAATCTTGAAGAACGAGATTTGAAATATAATTGAAGCAATAGCCAAATGCCATATAGAGCACAGATATTCCGCGCTAATCAACAACATCTATAAAAATGCAACTGCATGCGTGAGAATACACGAAGACACCGATAAATTGGGAATAGATACTTGGGTACGACAGGTTGACAGAAGGTGACAGAAAGAAAACAAAACAAACCCATGGCGCTACACAGCAAGTGGGCCTAAGGATCAACTACTCGAAAACGCAAATACCAACCGGTGTGACCTACCTTGTTCTGAGTCAAACCATTTCAGTGGATAATGTCAAAATAGAACAGACTGTCTCATATAAATATCTAGGACACCTGATTCGAATTGGAAGAGATAATCAAACGAACGAATTCTAGAGACGAGTAGGACTTACCTGGGCCGCTTTTGGTAAGCTGAAACACGTGGATGATTAATCGGTTTGATCTATAGTAGTGACCAAACTTAAAATTATAGAGCTACGAACAGGTTGAATATATTCAGGCTATATTTTGCCTCTAATAAGCTTAAATTTCAGAGCTGAAAATTATAATATCCATGTGCGGCGCTGGAATAGATTGCTGAAACAGTGGACAGAAGTAAAAAATGTATTATATTATTACGATAAGCTACATTAATTAATAAACTTCATCGGGTAGCTGAAAAGATTCTGATCTCAGTATTGCTATATTTTGAGTCGCTTATCCCAATTTTGGTGTAATTACACCAATAATTACACCTCATGTAACCACTTCATATAATCATATCGGTATCTGGTGTTTTTACACATTTAACGAGATTTAAATTTTAGCCACTTTTTCGTCAATCCATCCCACAGTGAAATTGTTCAAATTGCTTCAAATTCAAATTTGTTAATATAAATAACAATTATTCAAATCGAGAACTTCTTGAATCCTTTCTTAGCACCGGTGCCGTCGTCACTTTGAGCACATTGAATCTCACTGTCTTGGATAACTTCACTCACCAATCGTAACAACATCTCCAATCTCAACATCCCTGAAGCACAGTGACAAGTGAATAGAGATGTTGCGGTGTTTCTTCTCGAACTGGTTGTACTTCCTGATGTAGTGGAGGTAGTCGCGCTGGATAACGATGGTCATGGCTATGCATCTTCATCTTCTTGAAAATTCTGGTCCGGATCCTGCAGGGGATCGATACATTTCCAGTGAACGGGCACTTCTTCTTGATGTAGTGACCCTCAATCGCATCCCGCGGGTCTTTGAAGCCGAGGCCGACTTCTCCGACGGCGTGATTTGCGGCGCTTGCCCGGCAAACCTTTCTTGCGGTTCGGGAAGATTGTCGGCTGACGTTGGAATGATCGCTCATTTTGATCAGCCATCTGACGGTCGAAACGGAATATAACTGTAATGTTCCAGTATAATACAGTTTGCTTTTGCCTTGAACTTTATTGTTATTCGGTTTCAAAGATATAGGTTATAAAAATATTCAACCTCCAATTTACATACCTCCCTTTAACCTCCCGAGTTACATACCTCCCCTTAATTGGATTTAAAAAAAAAACGGAGAAAAACGGCGAACAAGGGTCTCTTTATTTTAAAAAACGAAAACCTTAGTCATGTAATTACAAATTATATATGTGTTACATTTTCCGTTTTTGCGATATGGACATCTTAGTAAAAACTTTAACTCTCCCTTTCACACCCTTGGAAACGAAATTTTCAAAAATCTTAGTATCCATATTGGATGATTAAACGGTTTGATCTATGCCTTGATGAGTCAGTCAGTCAGAACGCTTAGATAAATTGTTCGACTTATAATCAGCTTATAGGTCCGGAAACCTTTTGCGGTATGAGTATGAACAACATCCACAAAAATTTAGATGAAGAAATAAGAGAACAATGGATGAAAACCTGGAAATAACTTCCAGGGCTAAGACAATCCAACGTAATGATCTTTTAACTTGAAAAGAACAAAAGCATGCCAGAAGCTAAACAACAACAAGCTTAGAATTCTGACAGGGCTCCTAACGGGACACTGCAGACTGAGAAAACACCTTAAGTCCCTAGGCCTAGAAGAAGATGACAGATGCCGATTCTGCATCTCAGCAGAGGAAACCCCCATATATCTGCTCAAAGACTGCGGAGCACTGCTCCACAAGAGACAGATGTATCTTGGGGTCCACTGCTTGGACGCAGAGGAGTTGCAGTTTTTGAATCCCACCCAGATCCTGAAATTCCTAAAGGAACCAGGACTAGAGGAGGTGCTCTAAATGGGTAAGTATACCAACGATTGGAGGAAGAGGTTGGGATACAATAGATCTACGAAGGTCGCAGTACAAGTCACCACCGAAATCTTCAATCTAGAACTCTCAATCTAGAAGTTTTATGCAATGCAATCCGAATTATATTTGGGGCTTTGATGTGTAGTAGTTTGTTACACTATTAATTTAAACAGAAACGATTCTCCTCTCTCAACATTGATTCTTTTCTATTCACGTATAATTTCATATACAAATTTTTGTTTATAAATTGGTTTATAATGTAGCCATGTGTTTTTTTGTTTAAAAAAATTAAACTAAAACAACCAAAAAATATAATCGGATGAGTTAAAAAACAACTTTTCGGTCGTTATTCAAGCCGCTATAGAATTAAACGCCAAACAATAAGTTCAGTAGTAAATTTACCTTGAAAATGTCCGGACGCGTGTTCAAACTTTTCCCCAGTTTATGTGAGTGTTGTGCATTTTTGGAAAGCATTTTTAGTGCCTAATATCTCTGTGTATTTTTCATATTCTTTTTTGCGGTTACTATATCATATAAGAAAGTGTTGTTCTAGCTATAAAACAGAAGCAAATAAACATAAATATATCAAATAGTTTTTTTACATGTTAGTGACAAACTAGATCTTTCACTGTTCCTAGACCCTATTTATTTTCTTTGTCAAAGCTAATGCCGATCATTGAAAGGATTTTTCTATATTATCCCATAAAATTACTCTTTGTTATATTGTATAATATCTATGATCTAATCTTTTATACCAGATTAAATTAAAGAAAACAGGTCATTTACGATTCACATGCGTTAGAAAAGATTGAAAACATTAGTTAGTGCATATATTAAGACTATATATTATTAGTTTGATGTTGATATTTATTCATTTTATTATTTTATGAGCAATCTTACATATGCTATACCACCGATGTGCTATAGATCAATATACAATGTTTTTATCTATATTTGAAAACTAAAAGTTAGCCGGTATTTTATCATTTTGAACCATTTCGCATTATGTAGCTGTTGCAGTAAACGAACAAAAAATGTGCAACACATAAATTGTTGTCTGTTGCTTGTAGGGCTTCACACAAGACGAGAACTGAAAAAATCTCGTGTAGGTCTCGCTTTTATGAAAAAAAATATAGGCAGTCAGGCACTGCCGACTGAAGTGAAAACTTTTGAAAAAAAAGCTTTAAAACTGGTATTGAGGATTTATCAGTATATTAATTAATCAAATTTGGTACATAGTTTGTTTTATGTAATTTTGGACCATAACTCACTTCTGAAGGAGAATGACTGTTAATGCCATCATCATAATATGAATTTGAATCCGGAATGTTTGGTTGATTCTGTGTTGATAGGTCAGTAAAATGAATTGGTAGGATATACCTATGGCCCATTTCTTGTTGATGGGTCAGCAATTTGTGAGTTATGGAAATTTTGACTTTTAGAAACATGCCTTATAACTGCTTATGAAGATTTATCTGTATGTAAATTAATTTTTGTTTAGAATATCCTTTACGGCGTTTAATTTTTTCCTCCTTGTCAGCTGTGATTCTTCGACGTTTATAAATTTCTGAATTAACTATTGCAAGAGTTTTCTTCTTATTCTTGTCTCTACATCGCTGACTATTAATTTTATTTTGGAGTTTCCTTCCTTTGGAAAGCACACGAGTACATTTGGTTGCCTAAAACTTTGATGAATCTGATTCATGATTTACCATGAATTCTTCGATACAATCCAGTAATCTGAACATTCCAATAGTCCGGCACTGGTATATCTACTAGTACATCCGTCAAAAGTACTTACTCTTGTACTGCACACTTATTATAGGGGTTGATACTTCCTTAGAGGCGCTGCGTTCAGTCAACACTGCCACAAACTTTCCAATAATCCGGCACTAGTACATCTACTATTACATCCGGTAAAAGTACCTACTCTTGTACTGCACACTAATTCTACGGGTTGATATTTCCTTATAAACGCTACGTTCTGTCAACACTGCCAAAAACTTTGACTATTATGTTTGACGTTCATAGCCAACTTTAAACATGCATATAGATGCGTTCTTTTGAACACATCTTTGAGTAATAGAAATTTTGTCTATAGAACGCAGCTATTGATGACGATGACGCAAATGTATGATTTTACCCTCTACCCAAATGTCATTCAGCGCGGCTATAGAAGTTTTCACTTCAAAAAAAAATAGTCTAGCTCTCGCTTTGTAATCATTTGTCTCGTCTCAAATATCGTTATTGCTAGAACTTATTATTAAGATAATCCAAAGCGAGGCAATACATACCTAGTGCCTTCCGGTTTGTCCCTTTTGAATACATTATTTTTAGATACAAGTCTCTTTGAATACATAATGTCCGTGCAGTTATTTAACATTTTTACACGAATGTAGATGCATGTGTTTTTGACAATTTTTTTGTTTTAATTAACAAATGCTTTTTATTTTGTTTTAAATTTTTTTGGAATTTAGCTAAAATTTATTTCTCTAAAATGCAATTTTTTTATTTTTTTTTCAAAAACTTATTTGTTTGGTTCGTCAATTCTTTTGTTTTGACATGTGTCTATGTGACACTTATTTTGTTCGTCTTGTCTGTTCAGTCTAGTCTCACTAAACCCCCTATTCCACTTAGACTTTTATTATGCGCTACACCGGTATCTCATATTTCACATTCCTTCAGGGTGGGTAACCGTGGGTACCCGACCGGGAATCGAACCCGGGTCTACCGCTTGTCAGGCGGGTATGTTGTCTAAGCTACACTACCGAGGAAGACTGTCTAGTCTATGAAGACTTTGTCTTGCCTACAGAAAATAGCGACACCTCCATGCTGTCCCTTCTTTCTGCAATGGCACGACGTTAGTATAAAATGTTTTAAGTTGTAGTATGTTATTGCTAGATAGATACAATATAACGGTTAATAAATTTTATTCTTTCTAATTATAATTGGTTTATTTGTTGGGTAGATATTATTCTCTTTGAAAATTTGAAATCTGTTGCCCGCTTCGGTTACACGAAGGCGAAAGTTACACCTATTATAGAAAAAACCTTCGCGCCAGAAACGCGATATAGGAGACGTTTCCTCCCCAAACAAAGTCTGTTTTTAGCTGACCTGTTTTTTTGTTATAAATAGTTTAAGATACTATTCTCCATAACATGGTCTTTGGCCCTAGATATGTAGAACCATATCTTTTCCGGTTGCGATTCTGTGCCAGCGAAACTTGTTTCTTTATCTAGCTCGCTTACTTTTGCGTTTCCAAGTGATATTCTTCTTCTCGTGACATCAGAGACGGCTTGACTTGGAGTCCAGCTTTGTTCATTACGTCTCTTGCTAAGAAGAGTACTGTTCGTGCCTGCTCTGGAACTTTAGAATTTGGGCTAGACGGCAAAACCTTTCGATTTTCACCGTCGACTTCTATGCGAATTTCGGCGGTATCTGTAAATTTTCGTTTTAATGTTTGACGTTGAGGGGCTTTAGGACTTGAAGTTACTTGGACGGCGTTAGTTTCTTTTGTTTCTCGACTCTTAAATTCTTCAATTTGTTCATGGAGAGTTATCAGGTAGTAGTTCGTTATTCTATTAGTCTTGTCTGTCTAGTCAATTCAAATCAAATCATCTTTATTAATTCGGAGAGGTACATTTGTGCCTATTGAACATGATAAAACTAGAACAATAAAAAATAATAATAATAATTATTATAAGGAAATAATATACTAATAATATAAGGAAATAATAATAATAATTATTATTTCGTTTTAGGAAATTAATAATAATAATGGTAATAACAACAAATAGAGCAAAGAAAAATCAATAGCACTAATACAAAAACATAACACTAATATCATCACTATTGAGGCGGTGGTGGCGTAGTAGCCAAGACATCGGATTTCTAAGCCATTGAAAAAAAATGCCTTCCGTCACTACGAGGTTATGCGATAAGCGGGTCCAGAGTGTACGGAGGTGATTCCAGAGGGTCCAGTACCGGGTACTAATCCTGGGACGCAAATAAAAATTAACCACCGTCCAATTGTGCGGCTGTGGCTAAGTCATCACCATTAATATCATTATCATTAATAGCATTGTTTATAACAAAAAATAATTCTTCAGCGTTGAACTTTGTCCTCCAAATATTCTTCCAGGCTGTAGTAAGTAGGCTTTTCAAGTCAGCAACTTTTTTGATTTTTTTCTTTCTAAACCTTCGAATGATGGTTCTGATTTTAAATTGTCTGGCAATCCATTATAGATTCTAATGCCAATCTCGTCTAGCGCTTTACTACATATTGTTAGGTTCATTTTGTTTTTTATTTGAGTGTGAAGCTTTTGTCGATTCCTTCTGTTGTGGTTGTGTTGATCTTTATTGATGGAGTTTGTTCTTATGTATATAAGAGGCTAATTTCGAGACATAAGTGCAAGGAGCCGTTAAGATTCTCAGTTCTATAAAGTGGGATTTACAGGACTTTCTATTATTGATATAAAGAGACATCTCATGGCTCTCTTTTGAGCTTGGAAAATTTCTTTAATAAGTGACGAGCCCCACCCGAGACTGATTGTATTTCAGCGTGGAAGATCTGTACTTGCATCGGCTTACTTACTATATGGCGTATATGTCTTAACAGATTCGATATTTTATTTAGTTTACACATAACACTGCTCGCTGCGACGTTCCAAGTGAGGTGTTCTTCTAGGTAAATTCCAAGGAATTTTACATGCGTCAAATTCCTTGGCATGCTTAGTCTTGTCTGTCTAGTCTTGTCTGTCTTTTTTTTGCAAATAAAGCAACGTTTGGTGAAAAAATAAGGAAAGTTTGGTTTTATTTGCAAATAAAGACAAATTACAAAAAAAACATTCCTTTCGCGTCGAACTTTACACTGGCATCCGCTCTCGCATTTCTTCAGTGTAAAGGCTGTCCGTTCTACTTCCTGCTGTCTTTCTCCTTGATTTCAATAATTTTCCGAACGCCGACATATACTTATTTCCATGACTTCTCCGATTCTGTTAGCCCATCCATCATGTTGTACGCATTAAACGTTCTTGCAGTGGTATGCACGTTCGTTCTCTCTTCTGTCCAGTTCGAGCAATCAAAAAGCGTTTGGTTTTCATCGTCTACCTCCCCGCAGTAATTACATTCGTCTCTGCTCTCCTGCGATCATATAGGTATTTCCTGAAACACCCGTGGCCTGACAAAGCTTGAGTTAAATAATAGTCTGTTTCAACGTAGTTCCTCCTTGTCCATTTCTGGAATTAAGAGACAGGAATTTAGAAGTCCAGCGTCCATAAGTTACATTATTCCATTTTTCTTGCCATCTCATCAAATTTTCTCTGGCATTTACCTTTTCGATCCCATTATACTTTTCCTTCTTTCTTTGATTTGGAGTTCTACCGGAGGAATTCCTGCTATAACTCCCACCCCTTCTGCTGATGTTGTCCTGTATGCGCAATATGCTGTGATACACAGCAAACTCACGATTCTAGTGAGGCTCCGAATTCTTGTTTTAGTTTCTGTAACAATATGCAAGACTGGTGCTCCATACAATAGTTGGGACTGGACCATGCTAAGAAGTTCTTTTCGTTTGGATCCTTTGGGCCCGCCCATATTTGGCAGAAAACTAGCGAGAGCATTTGCCGTCTTTTCCGCCTTCTGAGCAATTTTGTTCACGTGATGCTCAAAGGAAAACTTGGTGTTCAGAAATACTCCCAGATATTTTACTGCTGTAGTAGGGGTTACCGCAAAACCTTTGGCATTAAAAGTGATCGGGGTTGTCGTTCGTTTGGGTGTTAAAAGTACTGCTTTCGTCTTCCTTGGCGCTAGTTGAAGTTGCCGCTGCTCAAGCCAGTTTTGCACTCTTTATAGCCCCGTATTAGCTGTAACCATTGGGATGGATTTTTCTTTTGCGGTTACCACCATCGCCACGTCGGCGAATCCAATTAAGGTTATTCCCTTCGGTATTTAGGTTTTCAGCAGGTCGTCATAGAGTATGTTCCAAAGGGTGGGGTCCAAGACATCCTGGGACACCACTGTTTATCCTTATTTTTTAAATTCTTCCATCTGCCTCTAGGATGAGCTCTCTTTTCGATAGATATGCCACTAAAATATTAATAAGTCTACCCTCTATCTTCCTCTTTCTCAATTGATCTAATATTTGCTGCCACGAGGCTCAATAGTGCCAGGGCATTCTTTACATCGAGTGTTATTACAGCACACAGTCTCTGGTGTCGAGCTGAGTAGGCACCAGCTTGTCTGTCTAGTCTTGTCTGCTAGTCAAAATCAAATCAAAATAATTTATTCACCTGTAAGTTACAAAAATTACTTTAGGCTATGTCTAAGTACAATTGCATACAAAGCACATACTAACAATATATTAAATAAAATTTAAGATGTACAGATTTTTAGAGACTATGAAATTCTATATAAAGACAAACTATATAAAGTATAACTAACTATAACAAACAAACTAACAAACTATATAAAGACAGTGGCAGTAGACATTGTTTCACATTATATCTGAATGTCTTTAGGGATTTTGCTTTTTCTATATCTGGTGGTAACTTATATATTCTTATGCCTTGCTGACATGGACTTTTGCTACAAATGGTTAGGTTTGCTTTAGGCATATATAATTTTCCTTTGCCTCTTGTATTATAGATATGTTTATCTATATCTCTGTCCAACCTTTGTTTTGATGGATGATAGAGGAAACTTCTAATATATACAGGCTAGGTACAGGCAGAATTCCAAATTTTCAAAAGTAGGTTTTGCAGTATGTTGTTGGTTTTAGTCGTAATATGGCTCTAATACTAACAAGGAACGGATTTGTGGAGACGATCCCCATGCTGATATAACATACGACAACATCGACTGTACCTCCGCATGATATTATGTTAGAAGGTTCTCTTTGGACAAAGTTTCACGTAAACATCTAATTAAATAGGTCTTTTTACTTAATATTGAACACACGTGGTTTATAGTATAGTTCCACTTGCTCGTCTATATAAATTTCTAGGAATCTCGTAAGTTTTGCCCTTTTTAGTGAAGACGTATTTACATGTAGGTTTACATCTTCTGAGTATCTGCTCCTTGCAAATTGGAACATAACATACTCTGATTTATCCGTATTCAGAAACAAATTACTTGCTGCAAACCATTCGCCTACACTATCTAATAATTTCTGAGGTAGTATTTTATTACCATCACCAAGTGTGTCGAGTAAAATAATGCTCGCGTCATCTGCATAGAAAGTACACTGATCCATATTTATGTATGCTGGCAAATGTGCTATATACATTATAAATAACATTGTATACCAATATACTACCTTGAGGAACACCAACATTTGTTTGAATAATATCAAATTCGGCCGCATTGTTCTTATGATTTGTTGAAACGAATTGACTACGATTTACTAAATATGATCTTAACCATCTACCAGCTTTTCCCTTATTCCGTAAGTGTATAACTTTTTTTAAGCTGTCTAGTCTTGTCTGTCTAGTCTTGTCTGTCTAGTAGATTCTCGTGATCTACACAGTCGAACGCTTTAGATAAATCCCAGAAAATTCCAATCGGTCTTTTTTCTCGATCTATTTCCTGCATAATTCTGATGATGACTTTTACTATAGCTGTGTTTGTAGATTTTCCTTTACAGAAACCATGCTGTTGTATAGGAATGAAATTAAATTCTTCAACTAAAAGAGTTAAACGTTTATTCATAAGTAGTAGTAGTCTTGTCTGTCTAGTCTTGTCTATCTAGTCTTGCCTGTCTAGTCTTGTCTGTCTAGTCTTGTCTGTCTAGTCTTGTCTGTCTAGTCCAGTCTGTCTAGTCTTGTCTGTCTAGTCTTGTCTGTCTAGTCTTGTCTGTCTAATTCTGTCTGTCTTGTCTTGTCTGTCTAGTCTTGTCTGTCTAGTCTTGTCTGTCTAGTCTTGTCTGTCTAGCCTTGTCTGTCTAGCCTTGTCTTCTAGTCTTGTCTGTCTAGTCTTGTCTGTCTAGTCTTGTCTGTCTAGTCTTGTCTGTCTAGTCTTGTCTGTCTAGTCTTGTCTGTCTAGTCTTGTCTGTCTAGTCTTGTCTGTCTAGTCTTGTCTGTCTAGTCTTGTCTGTCTAGTCTTGTCTGTCTAGTCTTGTCTATCTAGTCTTGCCTGTCTAGTCTTGTCTGTCTACTCTTGTCTGTCTAGTCTTGTCTGTCTAGTCTTGTCTGTCTAGTCCAGTCTGTCTAGTCTTGTCTGTCTAGTCTTGTCTGTCTAGTCTTGTCTGTCTAGTCTTGTCTGTTTAGTCTTGTCTGTCTAATTCTGTCTGTCTTGTCTTGTCTGTCTAGTCTTGTCTGTCTAGTCTTGTCTGTCTAGTCTTGTCTGTCTAGCCTTGTCTGTCTAGCCTTGTCTTCTAGTCTTGTCTGTCTAGTCTTGTATGTCTAGTCTTGTCTGTCTAGTCTTGTCTGTCTAGTCTTGTCTGTCTAGTCTTGTCTGTCTAGTCTTGTCTGTCTAGTCTTGTCTGTCTAGTCTTGTCTGTCTAGTCTTGTCTGTCTAGTCTTGTCTGTCTAGTCTTGTCTGTCTAGTCTTGTCTGTCTAGTCTTGTCTGTCTAGTCTTGTCTGTCTAGTCTTGTCTGTCTAGTCTTGTCTGTCTAGTCTTGTCTGTCTAGTCTTGTCTGTCTAGTCTTGTCTGTCTAGTCTTGTCTGTCTAGTCTTGTCTGTCTAGTCTTGTCTGTCTAGTCTTGTCTGTCTAGTCTTGTATGTCTAGTCTTATCTGTCTAGTCTTGTCTGTCTAGTCTTGTCTGTCTAGTCTTGTCTGTCTAGTCTTGTCTGTCTAGTCTTGTCTGTCTAGTCTTGTCTGTCTAGACTTGTCTGTCTAGTCTTGTCTGTCTAGTCTTGTCTGTCTAGTCTTGTCTGTCTAGTCTTGTCTGTCTAGTCTTGTCTGTCTAGTCTTGTCTGTCTAGTCTTGTCTGTCTAGTCTTGTCTGTCTAGTCTTGTCTGTCTAGTCTTGTCTGTCTAGTCTTGTCTGTCTAGTCTTGTCTGTCTAGTCTTGTCTGTCTAGTCTTGTCTGTCTAGTCTTGTCTGTCTAGTCTTGTCTGTCTAGTCTTGTCTGTCTAGTCTTGTCTGTCTAGTCTTGTCTGTCTAGTCTTGTCTGTCTAGTCTTGTCTGTCTAGTCTTGTCTGTCTAGTCTTGTCTGTCTAGTCTTGTCTGTCTAGTCTTGTCTGTCTAGTCTTGTCTGTCTAGTCTTGTCTGTCTAGTCCAGTCTGTCTAGTCTTGTCTGTCTAGTCTTGTCTGTCTAGTCTTGTCTGTCTAGTCTTGTCTGTCTAGTCTTGTCTGTTTAGTCTTGTCTGTCTAATTCTGTCTGTCTTGTCTTGTCTGTCTAGTCTTGTCTGTCTAGTCTTGTCTGTCTAGTCTTGTCTGTCTAGCCTTGTCTGTCTAGCCTTGTCTTCTAGTCTTGTCTGTCTAGTCTTGTATGTCTAGTCTTGTCTGTCTAGTCTTGTCTGTCTAGTCTTGTCTGTCTAGTCTTGTCTGTCTAGTCTTGTCTGTCTAGTCTTGTCTGTCTAGTCTTGTCTGTCTAGTCTTGTCTGTCTAGTCTTGTCTGTCTAGTCTTGTCTGTCTAGTCTTGTCTGTCTAGTCTTGTCTGTCTAGTCTTGTCTGTCTAGTCTTGTCTGTCTAGTCTTGTCTGTCTAGTCTTGTCTGTCTAGTCTTGTCTGTCTAGTCTTGTCTGTCTAGTCTTGTCTGTCTAGTCTTGTCTGTCTAGTCTTGTCTGTCTAGTCTTGTCTGTCTAGTCTTGTCTGTCTAGTCTTGTCTGTCTAGTCTTGTCTGTCTAGTCTTGTCTGTCTAGTCTTGTCTGTCTAGTCTTGTCTGTCTAGTCTTGTCTGTCTAGTCTTGTCTGTCTAGTCTTGTCTGTCTAGTCTTGTCTGTCTAGTCTTGTCTGTCTAGTCTTGTCTGTCTAGTCTTGTCTGTCTAGTCTTGTCTGTCTAGTCTTGTCTGTCTAGTCTTGTCTGTCTAGTCTTGTCTGTCTAGTCTTGTCTGTCTAGTCTTGTCTGTCTAGTCTTGTCTGTCTAGTCTTGTCTGTCTAGTCTTGTCTGTCTAGTCTTGTCTGTCTAGTCTTGTCTGTCTAGTCTTGTCTGTCTAGTCTTGTCTGTCTAGTCTTGTCTGTCTAGTCTTGTCTGTCTAGTCTTGTCTGTCTAGTCTTGTCTGTCTAGTCTTGTCTGTCTAGTCTTGTCTGTCTAGTCTTGTCTGTCTAGTCTTGTCTGTCTAGTCTTGTCTGTCTAGTCTTGTCTGTCTAGTCTTGTCTGTCTAGTCTTGTCTGTCTAGTCTTGTCTGTCTAGTCTTGTCTGTCTAGTCTTGTCTGTCTAGTCTTGTCTGTCTAGTCTTGTCTGTCTAGTCTTGTCTGTCTAGTCTTGTCTGTCTAGTCTTGTCTGTCTAGTCTTGTCTGTCTAGTCTTGTCTGTCTAAGTCTTGTCTGTCTAGTCTTGTCTGTCTAGTCTTGTCTGTCTAGTCTTGTCTGTCTAGTCTTGTCTGTCTAGTCTTGTCTGTCTAGTCTTGTCTGTCTAGTCTTGTCTGTCTAGTCTTGTCTGTCTAGTCCTTGTCTGTCTAGTCTTGTCTGTCTAGTCTTGTCTGTCTAGTCTTGTCTGTCTAGTCTTGTCTGTCTAGTCTTGTCTGTCTAGTCTTGTCTGTCTAGTCTTGTCTGTCTAGTCTTGTCTGTCTAGTCTTGTCTGTCTAGTCTTGTCTGTCTAGTCTTGTCTGTCTAGTCTTGTCTGTCTAGTCTTGTCTGTCTAGTCTTGTCTGTCTAGTCTTGTCTGTCTAGTCTTGTCTGTCTAGTCTTGTCTGTCTAGTCTTGTCTGTCTAGTCTTGTCTGTCTAGTCTTGTCTGTCTAGTCTTGTCTGTCTAGTCTTGTCTGTCTAGTCTTGTCTGTCTAGTCTTGTCTGTCTAGTCTTGTCTGTCTAGTCTTGTCTGTCTAGTCTTGTCTGTCTAGTCTTGTCTGTCTAGTCTTGTCTGTCTAGTCTTGTCTGTCTAGTCTTGTCGTCTAGTCTTGTCTGTCTAGTCTTGTCTGTCTAGTCTTGTCTGTCTAGTCTTGTCTGTCTAGTCTTGTCTGTCTAGTCTTGTCTGTCTAGTCTTGTCTGTCTAGTCTTGTCTGTCTAGTCTTGTCTGTCTAGTCTTGTCTGTCTAGTCTTGTCTGTCTAGTCTTGTCTGTCTAGTCTTGTCTGTCTAGTCTTGTCTGTCTAGTCTTGTCTGTCTAGTCTTGTCTGTCTAGTCTTGTCTGTCTAGTCTTGTCTGTCTAGTCTTGTCTGTCTAGTCTTGTCTGTCTAGTCTTGTCTGTCTAGTCTTGTCTGTCTAGTCTTGTCTGTCTAGTCTTGTCTGTCTAGTCTTGTCTGTCTAGTCTTGTCTGTCTAGTCTTGTCTGTCTAGTCTTGTCTGTCTAGTCTTGTCTGTCTAGTCTTGTCTGTCTAGTCTTGTCTGTCTAGTCTTGTCTGTCTAGTCTTGTCTGTCTAGTCTTGTCTGTCTAGTCTTGTCTGTCTAGTCTTGTCTGTCTAGTCTTGTCTGTCTAGTCTTGTCTGTCTAGTCTTGTCTGTCTAGTCTTGTCTGTCTTGTCTGTCTAGTCTTGTCTGTCTAGTCTTGTCTGTCTAGTCTTGTCTGTCTAGTCTGTCTTGTCTGTCTAGTCTTGTCTGTCTAGTCTTGTCTGTCTAGTCTTGTCTGTCTAGTCTTGTCTGTCTAGTCTTGTCTGTCTAGTCTTGTGTCTAGTCTGTCTAGTCTTGTCTGTCTAGTCTTGTCTGTCTAGTCTTGTCTGTCTAGTCTTGTCTGTCTAGTCTTGTCTGTCTAGTCTTGTCTGTCTAGTCTTGTCTGTCTAGTCTTGTCTGTCTAGTCTTGTCTGTCTAGTCTTGTCTGTCTAGTCTTGTCTGTCTAGTCTTGTCTGTCTAGTCTTGTCTGTCTAGTCTTGTCTGTCTAGTCTTGTCTGTCTAGTCTTGTCTGTCTAGTCTTGTCTGTCTAGTCTTGTCTGTCTAGTCTTGTCCTGTCTAGTCTTGTCTGTCTAGTCTTGTCTGTCTAGTCTTGTCTGTCTAGTCTTGTCTGTCTAGTCTTGTCTGTCTAGTCTTGTCTGTCTAGTCTTGTCTGTCTAGTCTTGTCTGTCTAGTCTTGTCTGTCTAGTCTTGTCTGTCTAGTCTTGTCTGTCTAGTCTTGTCTGTCTAGTCTTGTCTGTCTAGTCTTGTCTGTCTAGTCTTGTCTGTCTAGTCTTGTCTGTCTAGTCTTGTCTGTCTAGTCTTGTCTGTCTAGTCTTGTCTGTCTAGTCTTGTCTGTCTAGTCTTGTCTGTCTAGTCTTGTCTGTCTAGTCTTGTCTGTCTAGTCTTGTCTGTCTAGTCTTGTCTGTCTAGTC
The DNA here is from genome assembly GCA_944588485.1 of Phosphuga atrata. NCBI lineage: Eukaryota > Metazoa > Arthropoda > Insecta > Coleoptera > Silphidae > Phosphuga > Phosphuga atrata. The sequence goes on from OX155898.1 coordinate 45,449,115, forward strand.
TTGTCTGTCTAGTCTTGTCTGTCTAGTCTTGTCTGTCTAGTCTTGTCTGTCTAGTCTTGTCTGTCTAGTCTTGTCTGTCTAGTCCTTGTCTGTCTAGTCTTGTCTGTCTAGTCTTGTCTGTCTAGTCTTGTCTGTCTAGTCTTGTCTGTCTAGTCTTGTCTGTCTAGTCTTGTCTGTCTAGTCTTGTCTGTCTTGTCTGTCTAGTCTTGTCTGTCTAGTCTTGTCTGTCTAGTCTTGTCTGTCTAGTCTTGTCTGTCTAGTCTTGTCTGTCTAGTCTTGTCTGTCTAGTCTTGTCTGTCTAGTCTTGTCTGTCTAGTCTTGTCTGTCTAGTCTTGTCTGTCTAGTCTTGTCTGTTAGTCTTGTCTGTCTAGTCTTGTCTGTCTAGTCTTGTCTGTCTAGTCTTGTCTGTCTAGTCTTGTCTGTCTAGTCTTGTCTGTCTAGTCTTGTCTGTCTAGTCTTGTCTGTCTAGTCTTGTCTGTCTAGTCTTGTCTGTCTAGTCTTGTCTGTCTAGTCTTGTCTGTCTAGTCTTGTCTGTCTAGTCTTGTCTGTCTAGTCTTGTCTGTCTAGTCTTGTCTGTCTAGTCTTGTCTGTCTAGTCTTGTCTGTCTAGTCTTGTCTGTCTAGTCTTGTCTGTCTAGTCTTGTCTGTCTAGTCTTGTCTGTCTAGTCTTGTCTGTCTAGTCTTGTCTGTCTAGTCTTGTCTGTCTAGTCTTGTCTGTCTAGTCTTGTCTGTCTAGTCTTGTCTGTCTAGTCTTGTCTGTCTAGTCTTGTCTGTCTAGTCTTGTCTGTCTAGTCTTGTCTGTCTAGTCTTGTCTGTCTAGTCTTGTCTGTCTAGTCTTGTCTGTCTAGTCTTGTCTGTCTAGTCTTGTCTGTCTAGTCTTGTCTGTCTAGTCTTGTCTGTCTAGTCTTGTCTGTCTAGTCTTGTCTGTCTAGTCTTGTCTGTCTAGTCTTGTCTGTCTAGTCTTGTCTGTCTAGTCTTGTCTGTCTAGTCTTGTCTGTCTAGTCTTGTCTGTCTAGTCTTGTCTGTCTAGTCTTGTCTGTCTAGTCTTGTCTGTCTAGTCTTGTCTGTCTAGTCTTGTCTGTCTAGTCTTGTCTGTCTAGTCTTGTCTGTCTAGTCTTGTCTGTCTAGTCTTGTCTGTCTAGTCTTGTCTGTCTAGTCTTGTCTGTCTAGTCTTGTCTGTCTAGTCTTGTCTGTCTAGTCTTGTCTGTCTAGTCTTGTCTGTCTAGTCTTGTCTGTCTAGTCTTGTCTGTCTAGTCTTGTCTGTCTAGTCTTGTCTGTCTAGTCTTGTCTGTCTAGTCTTGTCTGTCTAGTCTTGTCTGTCTAGTCTTGTCTGTCTAGTCTTGTCTGTCTAGTCTTGTCTGTCTAGTCTTGTCTGTCTAGTCTTGTCTGTCTAGTCTTGTCTGTCTAGTCTTGTCTGTCTAGTCTTGTCTGTCTAGTCTTGTCTGTCTAGTCTTGTCTGTCTAGTCTTGTCTGTCTAGTCTTGTCTGTCTAGTCTTGTCTGTCTAGTCTTGTCTGTCTAGTCTTGTCTGTCTAGTCTTGTCTGTCTAGTCTTGTCTGTCTAGTCTTGTCTGTCTAGTCTTGTCTGTCTAGTCTTGTCTGTCTAGTCTTGTCTGTCTAGTCTTGTCTGTCTAGTCTTGTCTGTCTAGTCTTGTCTGTCTAGTCTTGTCTGTCTAGTCTTGTCTGTCTAGTCTTGTCTGTCTAGTCTTGTCTGTCTAGTCTTGTCTGTCTAGTCTTGTCTGTCTAGTCTTGTCTGTCTAGTCTTGTCTGTCTAGTCTTGTCTGTCTAGTCTTGTCTGTCTAGTCTTGTCTGTCTAGTCTTGTCTGTCTAGTCTTGTCTGTCTAGTCTTGTCTGTCTAGTCTTGTCTGTCTAGTCTTGTCTGTCTAGTCTTGTCTGTCTAGTCTTGTCTGTCTAGTCTTGTCTGTCTAGTCTTGTCTGTCTAGTCTTGTCTGTCTAGTCTTGTCTGTCTAGTCTTGTCTGTCTAGTCTTGTCTGTCTAGTCTTGTCTGTCTAGTCTTGTCTGTCTAGTCTTGTCTGTCTAGTCTTGTCTGTCTAGTCTTGTCTGTCTAGTCTTGTCTGTCTAGTCTTGTCTGTCTAGTCTTGTCTGTCTAGTCTTGTCTGTCTAGTCTTGTCTGTCTAGTCTTGTCTGTCTAGTCTTGTCTGTCTAGTCTTGTCTGTCTAGTCTTGTCTGTCTAGTCTTGTCTGTCTAGTCTTGTCTGTCTAGTCTTGTCTGTCTAGTCTTGTCTGTCTAGTCTTGTCTGTCTAGTCTTGTCTGTCTAGTCTTGTCTGTCTAGTCTTGTCTGTCTAGTCTTGTCTGTCTAGTCTTGTCTGTCTAGTCTTGTCTGTCTAGTCTTGTCTGTCTAGTCTTGTCTGTCTAGTCTTGTCTGTCTAGTCTTGTCTGTCTAGTCTTGTCTGTCTAGTCTTGTCTGTCTAGTCTTGTCTGTCTAGTCTTGTCTGTCTAGTCTTGTCTGTCTAGTCTTGTCTGTCTAGTCTTGTCTGTCTAGTCTTGTCTGTCTAGTCTTGTCTGTCTAGTCTTGTCTGTCTAGTCTTGTCTGTCTAGTCTTGTCTGTCTAGTCTTGTCTGTCTAGTCTTGTCTGTCTAGTCTTGTCTGTCTAGTCTTGTCTGTCTAGTCTTGTCTGTCTAGTCTTGTCTGTCTAGTCTTGTCTGTCTAGTCTTGTCTGTCTAGTCTTGTCTGTCTAGTCTTGTCTGTCTAGTCTTGTCTGTCTAGTCTTTGTCTGTCTAGTCTTGTCTGTCTAGTCTTGTCTGTCTAGTCTTGTCTGTCTAGTCTTGTCTGTCTAGTCTTGTCTGTCTAGTCTTGTCTGTCTAGTCTTGTCTGTCTAGTCTTGTCTGTCTAGTCTTGTCTGTCTAGTCTTGTCTGTCTAGTCTTGTCTGTCTAGTCTTGTCTGTCTAGTCTTGTCTGTCTAGTCTTGTCTGTCTAGTCTTGTCTGTCTAGTCTTGTCTGTCTAGTCTTGTCTGTCTAGTCTTGTCTGTCTAGTCTTGTCTGTCTAGTCTTGTCTGTCTAGTCTTGTCTGTCTAGTCTTGTCTGTCTAGTCTTGTCTGTCTAGTCTTGTCTGTCTAGTCTTGTCTGTCTAGTCTTGTCTGTCTAGTCTTGTCTGTCTAGTCTTGTCTGTCTAGTCTTGTCTGTCTAGTCTTGTCTGTCTAGTCTTGTCTGTCTAGTCTTGTCTGTCTAGTCTTGTCTGTCTAGTCTTGTCTGTCTAGTCTTGTCTGTCTAGTCTTGTCTGTCTAGTCTTGTCTGTCTAGTCTTGTCTGTCTAGTCTTGTCTGTCTAGTCTTGTCTGTCTAGTCTTGTCTGTCTAGTCTTGTCTGTCTAGTCTTGTCTGTCTAGTCTTGTCTGTCTAGTCTTGTCTGTCTAGTCTTGTCTGTCTAGTCTTGTCTGTCTAGTCTTGTCTGTCTAGTCTTGTCTGTCTAGTCTTGTCTGTCTAGTCTTGTCTGTCTAGTCTTGTCTGTCTAGTCTTGTCTGTCTAGTCTTGTCTGTCTAGTCTTGTCTGTCTAGTCTTGTCTGTCTAGTCTTGTCTGTCTAGTCTTGTCTGTCTAGTCTTGTCTGTCTAGTCTTGTCTGTCTTGTCTTGTCTGTCTAGTCTTGTCTGTCTAGTCTTGTCTGTCTAGTCTTGTCTGTCTAGTCTTGTCTGTCTAGTCTTGTCTGTCTAGTCTTGTCTGTCTAGTCTTGTCTGTCTAGTCTTGTCTGTCTAGTCTTGTCTGTCTAGTCTTGTCTGTCTAGTCTTGTCTGTCTAGTCTTGTCTGTCTAGTCTTGTCTGTCTAGTCTTGTCTGTCTAGTCTTGTCTGTCTAGTCTTGTCTGTCTAGTCTTGTCTGTCTAGTCTTGTCTGTCTAGTCTGGTCTGTCTAGTCTTGTCTGTCTAGTCTTGTCTGTCTACTCTTGTCTGTCTACTCTTGTCTGTCTACTCTTGTCTGTCTACTCTTGTCTGTCTACTCTTGTCTGTCTATGCTCGTCTGTCTAGTTTGTATGTAGTCTCGGTATCGCCTAATAATTTTTTTTTTAATGTCTCGTCTCGCTATTACGAGACAAGAAAAGTGTCGTTCTCGTGTGAAGCCCTATTTGCATGATGTTTTTTTTTGTGGATTAGTCTTATATAATAGGAGTTTGGTAATTAGTCATGGTAAACTGTAGATTTATTTGCCCTTTTGTGGTAAAGTTCGAAGTAACTAATTGGATTGAAGAATCAATTAGATTAAATATGACAAAATTGAACGTCCTTGAAACATTGAACTGTTAACAAAACTGATTTAAGAAAACCCAGATAGAACCAATCGAGAGTTGACAGAAGAACTCGATGTTTATCTTTCAACAGTTGTTCGACATTTGAGCCTAATTGAAAGAACAAAGGGAAGGATCAAATGGATGCCGCATGAACTAAAGAAACACGAGGTAATTGGGCGATACGAAATCTACGCTTCTTTGCGTAATACAAAATATCGCTTTCTTGGACGTTTTCTCACTTATTTTGACACTGTTTGTTGGTCCCCAAGTTTCTCCAAACACTGTAACTTTTTAAATGCTAGCCAAGCAATAATGGCAAAAAATATTCTTAGATAATAAAAAAAAATACTTGCTATAGGTACCATAACTCAAATGAAGGAGACTAATTCTTGTCCATGACACCACTTGATCATGATTTAAACAAAATTAAACTAAGTGGGTTATGAAACCTTGCCGTATTCACCTTCTACACCTATGGACCTGTTTCTAGCAGATTTTTTTTTTTTAACTTTTATAACAATATCTTTCGTTACTCTCTAGCTTCATTTATCTCTCTAATTTTGTGTTTGTAGTCATTTTTATTTTTAAATTAAAAATGAAATGAAAACGTATTAGTTATTTTAAAAGTTATATTAGAGATCTGTATATTATTGAAGTTATTTTTATTAATATTATTTTGAATAAACGTGGTTAGAATGGGACGTGAATTTGTGGAATAGTAGAAGGAAAGGTGATAAAAACAAATTAGATTTGTGTTAACTTGTGATGTCTAATTATATTCGAGTGGAATGAAAAAAGAAGACAGGCAGAAGTTCGGTGCCTAGTAATCTAGTTATTATATCTCTGATTCTGGTTGAAAAGTTGTTTGGCACGTCTATCCGGCTGATAAATGGCCGCTTATTAGCCGACCTTGTAATGAATTTACGCAAGACGCAGGTAATTTTCTTGGCAATTTGGTGATGTTTGTTCAGCGGTAAAGTAATTTATTGGCTCGGTAGTTGAACGCCGCCGTTGCCACCGCCGCGTTCGCCGTTCCCGCTCCTCACTTACCTGTCGCGTTCAGGATGTTGTTGATTCTGTGCCGGTCGAGATTAATGTGCAGTTGCTTACGCCCACGCCATTTATGTTCCAACTAATGGTTTTCTGACACACGCGATGATCTTTTAATAAAAGTAGCTCACGTAGGCAGGTGAAATATTGTTTTTAATATTAGGCACTATCTACCGGTGACAGCGGAAAGTAAATGAGACGAAACGGAGACGCATTTGTCATAGTTGCCGACGTTAAAAATCACCTAGATAGGTAGATTACGAGGTAGAAAGAACGCATTGTCCGTATAATTTCTCAATTAGTATTTCCTTTGAGGCCAGATACTCCACTCTGCCAACTATAACAACTCAACTACTTAATTTATTATAGTAGCTTTTGGCAATGATACCACACTTTTCCTTTATTTAGTACTACACGTTGAAAATACTACTCTTAACTAAGCCAGGAAGTATTTTTCCAAATATTCCTATTTGCAGTTTTCACATAAATATTTCACTCTAAATAAATATTACACACATGATACATATTTTCGCCCAACAAATTTAAACAAAATACTCAGTTACAGGATGCTATAAAAACTAGTTTATATTCGAATAAATTGGGCATTCAATAAATATATTATTATAGATCAAGACAATATGTGGCGCGCTTAAAAACTTATTTTGATCATCAGAACATTTATGTTTGTTGTTATTTTAAAAGTAAAACTTTATAATTATTACGTAAATAACAATAGGTAGTTAATTAAGCCCGTCGTGAAGTGAAGTACGTTGAAAGCATTAATTGTCGATTGTAGATAAGATAATTAAGTGTAAGTTAATTGAAAGCAACTCGTAGTTATGAGTCGTTTGAGGTGAATTATTCGGTTACCTATAATTTGGGGAATTAGAGTTGTGCGGGGGCGCAGTCTATGCGTATGTATATAAGTACGTCTTGATGAGACCTAATTAGGGCGCGAGAGTTAGGTGGCACAGCTACGTGGCTCCATTAAAACAGCACGCGAAGGTTTTCCAATATAAATCAATTCGAGCCATAACTATGGTATCCCACCGTGTCCCGCCCACACGCCCACCTATTAATGAGTTATTGTGATTATTAAAATCGCAAAACGGAAAATCGTTACTGCCAGATTTAATTAGGTGACGATTTTGGCGATATCTTGTATCGTTATTTATTGTTATTTTTTCTTTCCGTGATTTAATTGGCCACGAATTTGATAAATTACTAGGTGGGAAGTGTAAACATATTTAAAATGTATGTTTTCCTGGACATATAAAAATATCCAAGATAAATCGCGAACGAAAGGAAGTTTCACGATTATTTTTATAGTTACAAGCGGAATGCTTTTTGCGGACGAATAAATACGGATTTTGTTTAAAGTTTGTCTGGACTGCAGTCATTAAAACGTAAACTGTTGTATTTTTCTTACAAAGAATTTATTACAAAAAAAAAACTTTACATACACATAATTTCCTTTTCTTATAAAGTAACATGTTTATGTCTAATTCCATTATTAGTGGAATATTGTCTTAACCCTTAGAAGAATATATTTAATCAAACAATAGATTTTTGTCAGTTGAGTTTCAGCTGACAATGAGACTTAATATAATATATAATTAGCCACTATATGTCTAATATAAGTTTTAATTTGAAAGAAACACAAATTATAAACTAAAGATAAAACAAAAAATAAGTAGTTGAGTAGAAAAATCCCCGACATAACAATTATTATCTTTCAATATGTAGCCAGCCATTTTTTAGCTGTCGACTAATAGATACCAAAGCTTTTTTAATTCCATCGAGACAATTTATCTTCCTTATTCTTCGGTAAACACTTGTCAATTCAGATGCCACCTCTAATACATCAAGGTAAAAGTTCCCGTCGAAAGACGTGACTGAAATTAATATGAAATTTTTCCGGCAAAAAGAAAGCCGCGGCAGTAAACAAACAAAAATATGATTTGTTTTGCCCCGCTTGTAATACCGCGTCGCCGTCATTACACGATAAGGACGTATAAATAAATATATCCGTGGCAGCGAAACAACGCGAAATTATTTGCAATATCGCTGGTAAGATTGCGCCGATTTATCACTTGCGCGTATTCATATAGATATCAAATCCAATGATATAAATGAGGAGACATTTTTTTCCTTCCTAGTTTTAGATGCCAAACGCTCCACAAGATTTTTATCTTGCCACACACTATATCTCCATAAAGGGAATTACCAGAACATTTATTTTGAGATACAATCATAAATATTTACTATTTGGCCCATATAAACTTTTTCAATAATTACATTTATTGATATACAAGCGAAAGACTTGATTATATTAAAAGAAACATAATCATATTTCCTAGATTACTATTTACTTTATTAGAATGAGAACACAACAAATATTACTAATATACGTTTATTACATTTTCCTTATTTGCATTAGTATTACTAGAAATATTCATATTATGTCATTAAGATTATTATGCACATATTTCACATTCCTAAATATGCTAATTTTTCGTTTTTTTTTTTGTCAAAATATTTTGAGATAATTTATTTCTAGACGGGGTTTATTGCTTTAAAATAAGTGTTGCGTTAAGGAATAACAATTAAACTTTTCCAAAATAGATTTAGTAGATAATATTTTTAGAACAACTTATTTCGAAAATTTGTATATAGCAATGTACATATTCAAACAAGACTAGACAGACAAGAATATACAGACAAGACTAGACACACAAGACTAAACAGACAAGACTTGACGGACAAGACTAGACGGACAAGACTAGACAGACAAGACTAGACAGACAAGACTAGACAGACAAGACTAGACAGACAAGACTAGACAGACAAGACTAGACAGACAAGACTAGACAGACAAGACTAGACAGACAAGACTAGACAGACAAGACTAGACAGACAAGACTAGACAGACAAGACTAGACAGACAAGACTAGACAGACAAGACTAGACAGACAAGACTAGGCAGACAAGACTAGACAGACAAGACTAGACAGACAAGACTAGACAGACAAGACTAGACAGACAAGACTAGACAGACAAGACTAGACAGACAAGACTAGACAGACAAGACTAGACAGACAAGACTAGACAGACAAGACTAGACAGACAAGACTAGACAGACAAGACTAGACAGACAAGACTAGACAGACAAGACTAGACAGACAAGACTAGACAGACAAGACTAGACAGACAAGACTAGACAGACAAGACTAGACAGACAAGACTAGACAGACAAGACTAGACAGACAAGACTAGACAGACAAGACTAGACAGACAAGACTAGACAGACAAGACTAGACAGACAAGACTAGACAGACAAGACTAGACAGACAAGACTAGACAGACAAGACTAGACAGACAAGACTAGACAGACAAGACTAGACAGACAAGACTAGACAGACAAGACTAGACAGACAAGACTAGACAGACAAGACTAGACAGACAAGACTAGACAGACAATACTAGACAGACAAGACTAGACAGACAAGACTAGACAGACAAGACTAGACAGACAAGACTAGACAGACAAGACTAGACAGACAAGACTAGACAGACAAGACTAGACAGACAAGACTAGACAGACAAGACTAGACAGACAAGACTAGACAGACAAGACTAGACAGACAAGACTAGACAGACAAGACTAGACAGACAAGACTAGACAGACAAGACTAGACAGACAAGACTAGACAGACAAGACTAGACAGACAAGACTAGACAGACAAGACTAGACAGACAAGACTAGACAGACAAGACTAGACAGACAAGACTAGACAGACAAGACTAGACAGACAAGACTAGACAGACAAGACTAGACAGACAAGACTAGACAGACAAGACTAGACAGACAAGACTAGACAGACAAGACTAGACAGACAAGACTAGACAGACAAGACTAGACAGACAAGACTACTTGTGCTGGTTTGTTCTGATTTGTTTATTTATTCTTATCTGCCCGGTCTTATCTGTCCACCGTGCAGTTTTGTCTGTCCTGGACAGAAAATACCGGGCAGACAAGACAGAAGAGACTGCAGGACAATAATTAAAAATATCATGACTAGACAGACAAGATTGGATATACCAGACTAGGTAGAGAACAATGTACAGAGAAGACTGGACAGCCAAGACAATACAAATCTTTAGAATACGATTAAATGAATAAATATTTACAATTAAAGTTTTCATTTTATTGTAATTTAATAATAAATGTGATTTATGCGCAATTATTTTTTATTTGATTTAAAAACAAGTCGATGGAACGGCGTGAAAATGTGAAATAAATTGTTAAAGAAGGAAACTATCTAGTGTGATAATAGAGTTTGGAATACGGACATTTTCTTAATGTGTTGTGAAAAGATAAAGGGATTTTAAGAAGTAAATCGCGTTCGCGAGTTTTATGCGCGGCATTGTTTTTGACGTTGGCGCATGAAAAGAAGTGCAGATGAAGAAAGAAGGGGTCTGCGTTGCCGCTGTAAGGTGCTAATGTTTTCACTTTGCGTTTACAAGGAGAGACGTTCAGGAAATTAAATTTTGCTTGTAAAGAAATAAGGTGAGGTGTTCTTTCTGTGTCTGACGGCCTGAGTGACGCCCGTAATGGAAGAGCAGATGGTGTGAATGAGCAATTCGGTTTTAATTTACGCAGGTGGAATACAGGAATTCTCCGCCATCACGTTGCACAGAGGAAATTCGTTCTCGTTTTTTTTTCTTTTTCTTATTTCCCCTCTACTTCGAATTTAATATTCATCCTTGCCCATTTCTCCAATCAACACCTATAATTGTACCGTTTGCATATAAATAGGCGTAAAAAAATTAAATATTGATTAAAAATCTATGGAACAAACTATACAAGTGCAAGTTGATTGCTTTGATCTGTAGGCATACACAGATGCTGCAGTATCCGGTAACGGTAATAGGTATAGTCCCCTCATGACTCACTATACAATCAGGGGTTAGGTGTAGGTGCTTTAGCCCTTCGGTTATGGTCGCACCACCCTCCATATCCTACAGCGTTATGTAAGAGTTTAAAAGACTGCACCTCGGAAGATGGGACGAAGACTAATTGCTTCATTCATATGCTGATGCGATGCACACTTAATTTAGAAGGGTTGCTTTTTATTAAGGGGTGGATGATACATATAAGAAGCTGTACGTGGTTTTTTTATAAACGCTTTCGGCTTCGAATCACGTTCAATATTTTAAATATTCGTGCGGTTCTTGAAATTAAAATAAATTATTCATCAAAGAAAACTGGGATATTTTTATCTGACGCTAATCTCGAACTAATTAACTGGCTCGCTTCCGAGATATTAAGAGATTTATGAAGTCTAGAGCACAGGTTTCAATTACGGACGAAAGTTTGACCATTAACCGATTACATTATCATGACAGGTTGTAAATTAAAATCAACGATTTAGCTAAATCCATCTGTTCAATTCCATTTTTTATTCGCTTCCTCGCTCCGTATACTATCTCCCTTTTGTAATGTTAGCTTCCTCAAATATTAGCTTTACGGATCAAACATTTTATAACATTCCCCTTAGCTACAGTGAAAATAAGGTAGTTGAGTACATATTAACATTTACTACAAACTCCAAGCTTTTTTTATTATTGTTGTTTATCCCTCGATATCAAAATAAATTAATTAAGCGTAATTAAGCCTTTAATAGCAAAATACGATTTATCCGTCAACGCTGAGACGATTTGAAGCTCAATTCAGGTCCACTTTATACGAACACCCTACGCGTAAAAAGCATTGTACCTTAATCATTCGTGCGGGCTCATAATCTGCCTATACATGGCGAAGGGTTCGCAACAATGTGTTACGCACCTTCTACTATCGAATAGGATTAGGGTCTCCCCACTAGATCTCCATACCGTGGGGAAGCTGCGAATTCGAATTTCAGAATCACTATTCACGTTATAATCAATTATTCTTGAAAGCTAAATACATTTCAATTCGTTATATAACATCCTTTTATACTATGAAGCGTTGAAATAAGTTCATTATATAATATCATTCATTACTGTTGTTATTTTATAACACATCTGTATTAATATAATATATACAGGGTGAGCTATACTCCATGTCTCAGTTGTATTATAAGAAAAAAAAATAAAAGAGGTTCTTAAATGGGATTGACCAAAGTCATTTTAAGCCGAATTTGTATATTTTTCCAAATTTGAAAAATGACGTCATCGAATATTGTTTTCTCAGAAACATACCTATATTTGGCATTGTTAAAAATATTTAATATTTCTGAACAAGTTTTGTAGAGAAAAAAATTGCTATCTTGTTCCGTTAAAAAATTAGAAACAAATTTAAAAAAAACAGTGTTTTTTGCAATCGCCAAAACAAAATTTGCAATCGCCAAATACACAATTTAAACAAGTAGCCTTTGGAAACTTAAACAATAGTTAAGATGTGTTATAATATGAACCAGGCTTTGTTCCACGCTATATTTTGTGAAACAATTTAAGCAATTGAGAGTTAAGAAATCTGTATGTAAGTATGAGAGTTAACAAGTATGTTGTAAAGTCTATAAGTTGTTATTAAACTGTTTTGTTGTCATTTGACTTTGAAAGATTTTGACGCATAATGAAATAGTCGGCATGTTATTAGTTTACGGGGAATCTCAAAAGAAGAGCAGTACAGTTATAGGCCCAGAAATATCCCAAATGTGTTATTCCAAGCTTAAAACTATTTTCAAGAATTACGCAATTTACGTGCTTCACGAAAGGGAAGAAAGATTGTTAAAAAGGTCAATTCTGACGATACTGCTGCCACTATTTTGCCGTATTTTAAAAACCATCCAAAGAAATAAATGCGTCTGGTCTGTGGTGAGTTAAATTTGAAATATAGTTCGGTACCAACAAGTTTGAATAAAAATGGTTATCACAATTATGAACTTCAGAACCAATAACACTTGTCAGATCAATATCAAGAACGAAGAATTACTTAAGTTGCCCAAGTGATGGTAAAGTTACAGATCAATGATAATCGTCAAGGCTTTTTTGTTAGAAACGGTAAACCCAATAAACAAATTAACATTTTTGGGCCTTGATTTTGAAATATGTTGACGCACAATGAAAATGTCAACATGTTATTAGTTTATGGAGAATCTCAAAAGAAGAGCAGTTCAGAGTTATAAATCTAAAAATACACTAAACGTGTTATTCCAAGCTTAAAAATATTTTCAAGATTAGAACGCAATTTACGTGCAAAAACCAGCGCATTTTCTTCTCCAAAGGGAAGAAAAATTGTTAAAAAGGTCAATTCTGACTATACTGTTGCCACTGTTTTGCCGTATTTTAAAGACCATCCAAAGAACTAAATGCGGCAGATCTGTGGTGAGTTGAACTTAAAATATAGTTCGGTACCAACAAGTTTGGAAGAAAATGCGTTATCACGATTATGAACTTAGAACACAAACTTGAACTTAGAACAAAACTTAGAACACTTGGCAGATTAACATCAACAACGAATATTTAATTATATTGCCCAAGTGATGGTAAAGTTACAGATCAATGACATTCGCCAAATCTCTTTTGCTAGAAATGGTAAGCCCAATAAGGAAATGAACATTTTTGGGCTACTAAAATTGAAAATGTGCCATTTCAGCTGCCAGCAAAACATGTCTTTACAGCATGAAAGATCTCCACCGCATAAAGCAACGTCAATTCATATGCCTGCGAACCCTGGATGAATTGTATAGATCTCTAACGTTTACTGGCGAGATTTAGACCTTTGTCAAAAAATGCCTGCGGCGCATTCTCGGCCTACACTGGCCGCAAGTAGTTTCAAATGTTACACTATGGGAGTTAACAGATCAACGATCAATTGTCAGGGAGATAAAGAGGCACAAATGGAGTTGGATACGCCAAGGAAACCCAATTCAGATGGGGAACTAGGGAAGCAGTAGAGTGGAATCCGAAAAGCCAACACAGAGTGGGCAGACCTCGCTTTAACTGGAAACACACTTTTGACAGCGAGGCCAGGAGAAATAGAAAGTGTTGGAATGCGATCAAGTGCTTGGCGTCGAACAAGACAGGGCGGAGATGTTTCGTGGAAACCCTTTGCTCCTTCTTGGAGCAAGAACATTGGGCGCCTAAATCACCGGACTTGACCCCACTAGACTTTTTCTTGTGGGATGCTTTGAAGAATAAGGTTTACATATACCATCTGTTAATTTGGAACATTTAACCTTCCGAGCAGCACGTCATTGTGACCCACGTTAAACAGCACCTGGGGTCCGTCGCGGACCCCATGCATTCATATGGTTTTTTATATTTTTTCACTATTTTACCTCACAAGTTAGGTGAATTAAAAAAAAACAAAGTAATATTTTTCTACCAAAATGTTTATTTAAAAATAGGAAAACAGAAATTTATATGTAAAAATATAATACCTAATTAAATTTTAAAAGAGTTATGTCGTATTATTCGTGATACACTCTTTACAGTATGCAATCACTTCTTTACTTGAATGTAGGGGACAAATAAGCTTTTTGCATGTTGAACATTTTGTTTTCACTTTTCGATCCATAGATCTAGGACATAAAAAACATCTTGCTTTGTTAGCTGAGTTAGTTGCTTGGGGTACTACTATAGAGGGTGTTTGTATAGTATAGCCCAATGAAACTAAACGCGATCTTACTCTCTTCTGCAGGGATCGGGGGTTTTGTAGACGGACTGCGATGCTTTGAGCGATTAATTCGCGACTATGTCGTAGCAAAAATATTTTCCTTTTGGCGGTTGCTTTTGGCAAGCTCTTTTGATAAAATTTGGTCCACAATACATATGAAGCAATTGCAACCACAACCAACATATTCAAAAATATCGCCATAGGCCAGCGCCTAGTATTTCTTATGCACGAATAATTTGTTGCCAAATGATCCATCGTGTCAACTCATTGAAAACGCATGGGGTCCGCAGCGGACCCCAGGTGCTGCTGCCCGTGACTTTTGTCTTTGATGTGATATATCTCAGGCTGTGATCGTCGAAATAAAGCCAAATTTGTGCAGTAAATTGTGCACCAAATTATTGTAAAATACAACAGAAAGAGATGCCTTAGAAGCCCAGCCGCTCCGCTCAAACTGGTAACAAAAAATCGAGAAAAATTTGCTTTGATGTTAAATTAAAAACTTTGATGTTAAATTAATTACTTTGCTCTAAACGAGTTACGAGCAGCCATTAAACCAAAATGGAGTCGAAATTTTTTTTGAAAATCACGAAAAATTGGACAAAAGTGTGATTTACGTCATGTTTTTTTTTTTCGGGCGGATTGAGCAAAATATTAGCTTTTTAGACAAGCTATGCAAAGGACCACCTCGCAGGGGACGGCTGTAGGTGCGTTTTAAATTTTTCACTTTTTCCATAAGTTCCTCTTGCGCGTCGAAATGGGAAATTGTCATTTTCTCTTAATTTTCTTCCTAAATAATACTGATTAATAATTTTTATTCAATTTTGACGTATAAAGTCATGTTTAAATCTTTGGATACGGATCAATAAAGCAGTGGTTTATTCACTAGTGTATTGCACTAGTGCAATAAAATTGTATAGCACTAGTGCAATAAAAGTATCCATGACAACGCATCAAAGTAACTCATTTACGGGCTCCGTAAACATAACCTTAAATGTTGACAATTATGACATTTTAAGTCTCAGTAACTTCGCTGATATTCTTCTTTAATCGCCAATCACAAAAATTGTTATAATTCTTTTTATTTAATTCTCTTGATTTATGCGGGAGTAGGTACTCTTTCCACAATTGCGTCATCATCTAACAAGAACTCTTCTGATATATCCATTTTTTAAATAATAAAACACAAATTAATTAAACATCACTTCTAAACATTTTGACTTTTATTTTATTGTACTTATCAACAATTTTATCGTTGTCATGACAACAACACATTCATGGCCGGACGACTTGCCTCTCGTAAACAAAAACGGAAAAATGAACTTTTCATTGAATTTAACTTATTTGTTAAATCGAATAATATTTTTTGAACAATTGAATAATAGCTTTTATTACACTCGCGGATAAAGTTAAAGTTTAACTCGCGAATTTAAATTCTTTGATTTAACGATCCGCTGGTTAAGCCTTAATTTTATCCACTTATAAAATATAAATAATCCACGTATAATAAATAACTATTAATTATGGGTAGATGCAATTTTGCTATTTCTTTGAAAGGCTACTTATGGAAATCGTGATTGTTGCAAATTTTTTTATAATAGTTTTTTTTACAAATTTGCTTAATTTTTTTTAACGGAAAAGAAATCAAACTATTATTTTTACAAAATATGTTGAAATTAGCTATTTTAAATATGCCAACATATAGGTATGTTTCTGGGAAAACAAAATTTTATGACGTCATTACTTCGTTTTCCAAATATGTAAAAATTTGAAAATTCAGCTTAAAATGGACTCAATCCAATTTAAGGACATATTTTCAGATTTTCGTTTTTCCTTTTCTTATAATAGAACTAAGACATTGAGTTTCGCTCACCCTGTACATATTTAATCAAAGTATCAGTAGAAAATTTTAAATTTCACAATGATTAAACAACATTGTTACGTAATTCCAATATTCGTTTCTTATTGTTGAGTATTCTTCAAAATGGCTCCAATATTCTTGGAAATCTTCTGCGTTCCTCATAATATGTTCACCGTCCATCTGCGCTATGTTCCTTGTTATTTTTCTTTCCCCTCATTTTTTCGTTGCCATGTCGATTTGATTTTATGACCACTTAATCATTTGTCACAATACTCTACACTCTGATCGTCCCGATGAGATACAATACCATTCGAACCGTAAGGAGCCAACCTCTCTAAATGAACAACTTTCATTTTACTACGTCTCCGTGCCAACGGTTAAATCCGATATACCACTACATAATTTAACCTTCCCAGGTTGTTTGTAACTTCGGACACAATCCTTTCTTCCTCTGGGGATTATAGAGTAATTCCAAATCGCCTTCTTTAAAACCGCTAGAGATTGCTGCACGATAGTACCGAAACTTCAATTTATCGCTAATAAGACTTACGTAAACTTTCATTTTATCGCTAAAAAACCTTACCTTACTTACCCTAAACGTAATGGTGTATGTCATCCATCTCATCTTTTAATCCATTCCAGTAATCACCAACGTCTACTGCATCGCCAGGACTCCTTCCAAATTTTAGATTCGCTGGGAGTCTCAATTCGCTCCAAAAGATGCCTTTGGCGAGCGCATGATTAGTAGTTGCATGTTCCGCAGCACGATATACATACTAATAGGAAAATGGGGATGTGCTTGTCCCAATTTCGCTGATATTTGCTACCTTTTGCAAATTTGCAATAGTACTATTGAAACCTTTCCATCATACCATCCGATTGGGAATACATAACCGTAGTTCGAGTCTTCTTAATTCCGATCATTGTACACATTTCACTAACTACCGCAGGCTTAAATTTTCTCTGTATTTTCTTCTGTATGTACCTCAATGGGCACCCCAAACAGTGTTACCTAGTTTGAATGAAAACTTGAGCCACACTTTTTGCCTTTTGGTTGGATAGCGCATAGACTTTCGGCCACTTTAATAGTCATATTAACTAAACATCATAACAACTAGATCATATTTGTTTCCGGTTGCAGGACACTTGCTACTCTGGATGTTGGAAGAGCTATCAATTTCCGAATATGTTTTCAGTCTTTACTGTCCCATACACGGTGAAGAATCCCATAAAACAATTTCAAACTGTACCACTGCACCCAATACGCCTTAGCCACTGGGCTCTCTATCGACATTTCTTCCCTGGATGGTCTTTCGTCATTCTACTTTGCTTTCGCAAGTTTAACTAGGCCCAAGCTGCCTAATTGGCTATTCCGTTTCGCACTGGATTCCCATGCATTTTCAGGTTTCAATCTCACCAACCGTATGTCGATCACTCATTAGCTTGTTTCGGTTTTGGAACAATGTTTACTCTCCAATGCACATGGTCGCCGGGATAGTGTTGGCTGACTTTTCCATGTTGGCTGTAGGGAGAGTGCCGGCACGTGCGCCTGGTCGGACAGGCGATCGCCTTACGACGCCATATTTTTGTAGCAGCGAATTTTTCGTGCGGTATTCTACTTTTTAAAGATGAGTATATTGTTAGAGTTTTCACAGATTCTTAGTTCTACCTTCGAAAAATTCATTTTGTCGTCTTATTCATATTCCATTAGGCAGGAGGAAAATGAAGAAGAGAAAGTAGAAAACAAAGAAGAGTTAATTAAAGAAGACAGACAAGCAAATGAAGAATACAAAGAAACAAAAATAGACTAAGAAGATAGAAAGGAGAAATAAATGAAGAAATTAAGCCAGAAACTTTTATATACAACTTTTTCGATAGAAAATTTAAGTATACTGCAAAGACTGTATACTGTAAGACAGTATACTGTAAAAACTAATTTTCCGAAAGATTTGAATAAAAGACATTTCTCGTACGTATATTATGAAAGAATTATCAAATGGCGAAACATTAGAAAGGAAATGGTTAGTTTACAGTTAAAAAACCAATTCTGTGTACTGTTTTTCTAGCTCGTTATTTGATAATTTAGACCATATGGTTAGAAATTATATAAGTTCGGATAAATCATTTTCATATAATAATGTAATTTTTTTGAAAATTAAATTTAATCCATTTATTAGTGAGAATTTAAACAGTTTCAAAAAATTGTTCTCATTATTTGAGTAAAGAAATTCAAAATAACATAATAAATTTAATGGGAGAAAAAGTACGTGCTACTATTATTTCCAAAATTATAGAGGCTAAATATTACAGCATTATTTTGGATTGCACTCCAGATGTTAGTAGAATTGAACAAATGTCTCTTGTTATTCGCGTTCTAAATAAAGATAGTGAAGAATTTGTTCCTAAAGAATATTTCATCAAATTTTTACCTATAGAATCTAATGGGGAGAGTTTAACTGATTTAATTTTGCAATAATTAGATAAATTAGATCTCAAAGTTGAAAATATACGTGCCCAGGGAAAATATACTGCCCCGGGAAAATATACTGCCCCGGGATATACTGTGGTGTGCACAAACGAATATTAGATAAAAATCCTAAGGCTTTTTGCGTACCCTGTTCGTGCCATTCTTTAAACTTATTGTTAGTTGTAAACGACACAGCTAAAAATACTGGTGAACTAAGTAATTTTTTTTTATTCAAGTATTGTTTGTATTCTTTTCTAGTTCTACTTCTAGATGGGCGGCGAAAGTTTTATTCGCTCTAGGCGGCATATTTTGACGTGCCGGGCCTGAGGGATTGCAGTCCGCTGTCATTTTCAATCCGACCGGATCCGGTCGGATCCGGCCGGATCGATGGGAATTCGGTTGATCCGATCAGGATAATTTTCTGTTTACTGTTTCCAGGATAATCGAGTGGGTGTATTATATAGGTAGTTTACACACACACAGACCCATTTATAATTAGACAAACAATTAAAATTCTAGTACAGTGTAGGTAACTAGTTAAATTTTATAAATAGAATTTTAGTATTTAACTTTATTAAATCTAATAAACTAATAAATCTATAAAACTTAATAAACTTTACTCAATCTACTGAGATCACAACAATTAGGTATTTGAGCATGCTAGCAAGTCTTATTCTTATATTTATGATAGACATCATAATGAATCTGTCTAATGAATGGAACCACAATAATGAGTTTATAACTATTTAGTTTAATCAACTTACTAGTTGCAGTATTTTGTAATAGCTTATATTTTGGGTCACTTCACACTTTGCAAGCGATCAATTTATTGTGTTTTCTGTAGTAGCATCGGACCTCAATCAAATTACTATAAATACCGTATTTGCCGGTGCATAAGGCACACCCGAAAATTTAATTTACTTTTTGTGCGCCTATAACAACGCGGACCTATGTTTTAGAGGCAATTTTTTTGAGAAAAGGTGCGCGTTATACACCGGCAAATACGGTAATTTTATTATTATTATTTTAAGTATAAATCTAAGTTAATTTAAGTATAAATTAATAATAAAATAAAGTACCTACACATGCAACAGCGCGTTTATTTTACCAAAAATTAGCATCACCGGATCCAGTTACCGGATCCGGTATATTGGTACCGGATCCGGTAAACGTTTAGTGATGCCGGATCCGGCGGACTAGCGGATCCGGTTTTCCGGATTGGAATCCCTAGTTGGCTGCCTTTACGTGCTCGATTTCAAAGTCATAATTTTGTAATCTTTCGATCCAGCGAGTAATTTGTTCATCGCATGGGTTACGGCTCTATGTGAATATTACTCCAGAAGATTAAATTTCGGGCCTTTGTTGCAATTATGCAGATTTTGAGATTGTCTATTTCCGGGAATTTATGATTACATAGGAGGTAATGGTTTGAAAAAGAACTTGTGTCTTTTCTAAGACGAAAAGCGCGAGATTGTTCTGAATATTAGTTAATTTGATTAACCGTACTGTATCAATTACTACAAAAATCAGTTAAAATAAACATAATTATTCAGATAATATTTATGTTTTAAAGTAATAAAATTAAATTTAGTTGTTGTGATTTGAAGATTTAAAACGTGTTAATTATATATCAGAGTATCTTTTGTTATAGGACAACAGTTTTTTTATTTAAAAGGTATCATGTGTCATCTCTAGAAACAATTTAAATTAAATGTGTCCACCAGGCGAGTAGAATGGAAACAACCAAGAATAAAAAGAATCTCGATATTTTTCTAACTATAAAACTTGGCACTTGGTGTGAGACGGTGTCGGTTTTAAATGATACATTAACCTCGAAGTAGATAAATCTTTAGGCACTTTACTAAAAAAAAAATTGTTTAATATATTAATGTAACTGAGCTTAAGTGACGTGAACCGTTTGAAAATGATAAAGACTTTCTGCACGCAAATTAAGCGTATCATTCCTTTAGTTTAAAAAAAGGAAAATGTTTTTTTTATATTGTATATAAATAGTTTAATTGGATTAGGACAACCCTATAAATTTCGAGCGGGACGCAGAATTTGTACAGACATCAAAGCCAAAAGTATTAAAACATTCTCATTTTATAGGTGAATCTTTATGTACACACAGAAATTAGGTTTTTCACTTCGTTGATTTATTTCAACACTTAGAACCGAAATCCGCCAGAGCCACCATAAAAATTCAATCAACTACTTTTACTACAAGATATCATTAGCTAAACAGATAATAGTATCGTAAAATCATCGTAAATATATCCCGTTCTCTCTGTGTATACACGCGTATTATTACAACGCGTACAAAATATATTAACGACGCCCATAATAATATAGCTAATACGCTTAGCTAAGCACATCAAAAGAGTTTTAAAATATGTTCCGGGATCACATCTAATTATAGTTACCCTTTTATATTTATAAGATATTACTAAAAATATATACTAAATTAACGCTAACATATTGTATTCTCTTTACAACTTGAGTCTCTAAATAATTAGCGAATATATTCAGTAAATGTTTTATTTATAAACAAAAAGATTAAAAAGCAACCCTAAATCAAATAAAAATGTCGAAATATCACTTTTAATAACGAAACTGTGTCAAAACTATGTTTCATCTTAATCCTAGTACAAATATAATACGTCTAGATATCTAATAAAATGTCGAAAAAAATACCTTGATATCAAAATTATTCTTGTTTATTAGTTAAAGCTAGCTACACTTCTGGTTTAGTGAGCTATAGATTTTGTATGGTATTCTGAATGGTTTTATTGTTTGTAATTCTGTTTACTAATATGTTCGCCAGAGGATATTGAATGTACAAACAAACCTCGGTGCAACATTTTAATTCGTCACTCAATGTCTCCATTAAACCGATTTTTTCCTCAACCGAAACTATTTTCTCCATAGGGACTAACTAATATAGGTTGGATTAATCCGTTTCTTCACCACAAATTTGATTACCTAAACTTTTACAGCAGTTCTTTCCGCACAAAATTTTTAACAGAAAATTATGGGCTTTTGTCTCCTTTGATTTTACAAGAATTATTTTTTTTATGAATATTTATTTAGAGCTCGTCTTTAATGTTCAAAGTGAAATGACGCGTTTCGGGAGACTATTAAAGGTCATCTAAATAGAATGGAATTTACCGAAACTTTAATACCATCGAAATAGAAATGTTTCATTTATTACTTAATTTAATATATAGTTTCACTAAAATAGAAAGCAATAATTTGAGAATAACTGTCCTTCGATATATTGTTTGTCACATGTATTATTTATTATAATATATATTATTGTTGCTACATCATAAACAAAGCAACAAAGAAATTGAAGGTTTAATGCAAACTTTTTTTTAACCCATTAGCGCCCAATTTATTTGTTTTGTGAATTTTTATATAAAAATCTTTAATGTCGCTTATAACACTCGAATTAAAATTAAAATGCATTTAATGAATAGCATGGTTGCAACCGTTACTACGTGCTAATTCAGTACACTGAATTGAAAATGTTTTTACCACACTAAATAATGTGAAAATATTAAATAACTTGGTATTCACAGTTTACAAATTTAAACACTTAACACGAGTCGAGTTTAGACTGGTGAATGTCATTTTCAAGTGGATTACAAATTGATTGAATTTAAACTAAGGATTTTTTTCCGGGTGTAGGTGCCTTTCTGCAATTATAGAATTACCTGGAGACGATTGTTCAAGATTAAAGAGTTGCGAAAGTCGGTTTGCTCGTTAAGGAGATTAACGAATGTGATACGGCTCACTTTGGAAATTTCTAATGACTCTAGAAGATTAAGTTTCAGGCCTTTGTTGCAATTATGAAAAATTTTGAGATTGACTATTTCCGGGAATTTATGATTACATTCTAGATAATGGTTTGAAAAACTAGTGAACTAGTGTCTTTTTTAAGACGAAAAGCGCGACAATGTTCTGAAAACCGTCATGAATGAGTTGAAAAACTTGTTTAACCCATGTGCACGCTATTACATTCGGAACAATGAATTTTAAATACGCCGGATTTTTTTTAAAGTCTTTAACATTAAAAAATATGTGGGACATCTTTGAAAAGGGTTTAAATACTACTTAAAGATTTGGCTTTCGAAGAACGTTTGCGATTTGTTGCTAGTAGAGTATGGTTTATGCGATTTGTTGCTAGTATGAGTATGGAGTAAGACAAATTCAAGGAAAGACAGGGAATACACTGACTCTAATTTAGTGGCGAAAAACTGTCGAATAATGAAGAAGCCGTGAAACTATTTCAGGAGAAATTTATGGACATAATAGGGGAGAACGACTTAACAGTCGATCAAATCTATAACGCGGATGAATGGGGATTGTATTGGAAAGTGTTACCAGATAAAACTTTGGCTTCTGGGTCTGTAAGAGTAGTACGTCAGGTTCAAAGATGTCAAAGGAAATGATCACTATGCCATGTGGGAACGCAATCGGAACACAGAAACTTCCCTTGCTGGTTGTTGGTAAAGCACAAAGGACACGTCCATTTGCGTCAAACCAATTCATTGACCACGTGATTGGGTTTCAAATGCATTATTTTTAGACTGGCTGAAGGTGCATTTTATTAACGAAGTAAAGAAATATACCGCTAAAGGCACTTCTGCTTTTTGATAATGCACCAGCGCATCCACTAGATGAAGAAATGCAATCGATTGACGAAAATTTCTCTGTTCTATACAAGCCGCATAACAATACAGCCTTAATTATCTCATGGATCAAAATCTTTTGAATCATAATCTTTTATTTTTTTTTTTAATTCTCCTGGATTATTTACGATCTGTCTAACGACACTAAGTAAATTTGATGTAATATCCTCAACTCTTGTAAGTATTTACCCAGGGGTAAATACCGCTTCGTCCTTCGTCACTCATATCACCAGATCGAGCGGGAATCTGCGTTTCAATCTACGATTTCCATGTCCAATGAGAAGTCTTAGATATTTGTTAGATTTTTACTTTCATTCTTATGGTTTTTGATTGAAATCTTTCTAGTATCTGGATATGTGAGTTGCACGCTGAACCTCATAGCTGACTACCATAGCTCCATATTGGTTTCATAACAAAGTTATATAGTAGAAGCTTCTTTTCCAATGAGAGTTTTGTTTTTGGACCATGTAGCCAATACATTTTCTTTAGTTTAAGTTGTTTTTTTTTTGTCCATATGTCCTTTCGTCATGTGAGTTTTTTTATCTAGGTGCATACCTAGATATTGCGTTGAGTCTGACTGAGGTATCTGCCCGCCATTCAATTTTCCTCATTTGCTTGGATTTTCCACCTTTTTACTCTGTTTTCGAGTGCATTAAGATGCAGTTGGATTCGTTTTGCTGCTACAACTGGATCCGAATGGAATGCCATTATCGCTGTGTCATCTGCGTATGTTTCTGTTAAAGTGGGTGCTATGATCGGCAGATATGCGGTGTATAAAAGGTAGAATACTGGGCCAAGTACACTACCCTGTGGTACACCGTCTTACACCGTACAACTATTTTTAGGCCGTCACTATATTGTTCAATGCGGCGCAACTCCTGAGTTACTTTCCTGCGCAGTGGACACTGGCCCAAATATTTCTAATAACGAAACCAGGAAAGACCCAAATGTAGGTTACCTCTTATAGGCCTTTTTTAACGTCATCCAAGCACTAGAGTTCATTTCTTGTGCCATTTTTTCTCGTCTTCTTCTTTTGTGCTGATAATGAATTTGACAAGTTTGTGTATCTTGTCCCAGTTTTCGTTGCTCTCTAACATGTAGTCTATAACACTACTGGGTTCGAAGCTTTTGTCCATATTTGATTTTTGGAGTTCCCTTTCTGTGGTCCATCTACAGTATTCAAATATTGTGTGGGTAACTGAGTCTTCTTCACCGCAATATTCACACAGATTATCAGGTGATCTTCGTATTTGCTGTAAATAGTCTTTATAGCAGCCATGCCCAGTAAGAAATTGGGTTAGATGGTAATCAATTTCTCCGTGTTTTCTGCTTATCCACGGAACTATTTTGGGTATTAGCAGCCTCGTCCATTGCCCTTTATTTGACGCCCACCAGTCTCTGCCATTCATCGTACAGATTATCTCTAGCAATTTTCCTGGCATTTTGGCTAGAGCCTGCTTCATATAGGTCTCTCTTTGGCAAGTAACTCCAGAGGTGCTATACCAGCAATTACTAGGGCAGCGTCGCCAGACACTTGTTTTATATGCGCAGCAAATCCTTAGTGCTAGTTTTCTCTGGAATATCGAGAGTTTATCGATAGATAGCTTAGATGTTTGGTGATGTGCTCATATTGAGGCTCCATATAGCATCACTGACTCGACCACGCAACTGAGTGCTCTTCGTTTACAGCTCTTCGCCCCCCCTACATTAGGCATGAGTTTTTCCATTGCTGCCATTGCTCTGATGCCTTTTGTTGCGGCTTCGTTAAGATGGGGAATGAAGGAGAGCCTCCTGTCTACGATAACACCTAGGTATTTTAACGACTCTTTTGGGGCGATGCTAACGTTGTTTATTTGGAACGTTATGGGCGCAAGCTTCCTCAGTCCCGTTAGTAGGACCGCTTCTGTTTTCTCTGGTGCCAGATTTAATTTTCTTAGTCAATCCACAGTTAATTTGGGATATTGCTTGGTTTGCAGTTAGCATCACCGTCTGTTCCGACTTTGCTGTTATTACAAAAGCTAAATCGTCCGCAAAACCTATTAGCCTAGCTCCCTCCGGAAGTTTTAACCCGAGGACTCCATCATAAAGTATGTTCCACAGAGTGGGGCCCATAACCGATCCCTGTGGTACACCTTTACTAACTATTATTTCCTCGGTTTCGTCATTTGTTTGCAAAATTATCGTTCTCCTGGTGGTATAGCTTTGAATAATTCTTAGCAGATAGGGAGCTATATTTCTTGCTATTAGATCATCGATAATGAGTTTTCAATCGGCTGTGTTAAAAGCATTTCGTACGTCCAGTGTTATTAATGCACATATTCTTCGGGATCTTTGGGTGCCTGATTTAGCATTTTCTGCGATCTTCATGACGGCTTCTATAGCATTGTTGGTGGATCTGCCTTCTCTGAAGCCGTATTTGTTACTCGACAATGCAGCTCCCATTGTCCATTGCATAGGCTGAAAACAGATATTGAATCAATATATGTTATCAGATGTATTTCATATTAGGTGTTCTACGAGTTTTCCCAAAGTATCTAACAGGCATAATGGCCTGTATGATGTAGGCTCCCCTATTGGTTTATCGTTTTTTTCGAAGTAACACCAGTTTCGCCCGTTTCCATCTATTCGGGAAGTTTCCGGCAGCTAGATGCTCGTTCATTACGTCTAGCAAGAACTGCGGTTCTTGCTCAGCGGAGAGTTTTATTATTTCAGTAGGTATTCCGTCCGGACCTGGGGCTTTTCCTTTACGCATGCGCTTTATTGCGTTTATTAGTTCTTCTTCCGTGAACAGCGGTACCTCTTCTACTGTTGGTTGCTGCCATCTCATTAGCTCCTGACGTGGAAACCTCTTATAGGCCTATAAGTCTGTAACGAGTAATCCCAATTCTATTGGACAAAAATCTAATCCCAAAACATCAACTCGAATTCAGGCAACAACATGGAACCGTAGAACAAATCCCTAGAATCGCTAGAAAGATTAGTGAGGACTTTGAAGCGAAGAGATACTGCTCAGCAGTATTTCTAGATATTGCACAAGCGTTTGACAAGGTGTGGCGTACTGGACTGTTATACAAGATCAAACAGCAACTTCCACATCACCTGTATGAAATACATAAATCATATTTTAGTGATCGATATTTTGCAGTCAAATGCAAGGGCGAGAAAACGTAATCCACAACATTAAAAGGACATACAAAAAAAACACTCCTGTTACAAGTTTTTGGTCAGTAAGAAGTTGATTCAGAATGCACGTTATCTGAAATCCTTAAAAATACCATGAAAGATGCTGTATTTTCTCTGGCTCGATGTTGGCAACGTATCCTCAATCGTAAAAGTATTCTCAAATCTGATCAAAATATCTTGCAAGCCTATGTGGCCCACGTTATTCAAACCAGAGGAAACATCCAGCCAAGATCTGGATGACTTTGACCCTGAAGATCACATGAGCCTTTAACTAATGAACACATAGTAACACAAATGCTAAATGAGACTGATAGCAAAATCTAAGAAGTATTAGAGGAATCGAAAGCAATTGAAAGGACTAGATTTTTTTAAAAAGTGAGATAATTTTATTTTGTATGTACTTTTGATTATAAAAATATTTGTTTCATTTCGACATATCTACACTGTTTTCCGAACGTCAGCTTAATCCAAAGATGGTATAAATTTTGGGTGTTCGGATTATCTAGGCCCTAGTGTATTTTTTCTGCAGCTCATTTGAGGACGCTGAGCGATGATATATACAAAAAAATACTGAATAATATTGTTTGGTTTTATTATTATTATTATTTGTTACAGGTTGTATTTGTTTACATTTGTACAAAAAAACCTAAGGACCACATCAAGATAACTATTTATTTCTTTTCTCTCCTCTTCCTCCAACATTCTTTCATTTTCTCCAAATGAGCTTTTTTCCTCTCATCTCTCTCATTTGACACCATTTGTTTTTCTGTTTGTTTCAGCTTCCTGAAAACCTCTGAACTTGACTTCTTATCTGAATTTGTCTGTGTTGAGCAAGGTTTAATCTGCATTTCTTCTAAGTCCTTTTTTGTCTTGTCTCCCCATCCATTATCTTTGTCTGTTTTCCTCTTCCTGAAGAACGTGTGGATCTTCTTTGTCAATCTGTCCCCCTCCATTTTCTCTAGATGTCCATAGAGTGTAACACGTCTTTTCCTGATCTCGTCTGTTATTTTAGGGCAGAATGAGTACACTTCCTTATTTGGTGTCATAACCCAATTGCCATCTTTGTTTTTGATTGGCCCTAATATTTTTTCGTAGAATTCTTCTTTTCATCTTTTCCAAATCTTCCAATGCCATTTTGCTTCCGATTAAAAGTAGTGTTTCACCCATAGAGGACAGGTTTTACAACTCTATTATAATGCCTTAATGTAACATCTAGAGAAACACTTTTTATTGTACAGATATGATTATAATATTTAGAAAAGCGTGGTATACATAGCGTTAGATTGCACTTTCTACAATAATTCGGTTTTCAATTGCAGCTAACGTACTGACATCTTTTCATGCTTCTCCAAAATGTGATCTTTTTTATCAAATCTTACATCATCCAGAACACTGGCTTTGGATGTAGACGGATAACTAAATGAAGACCTATTTTTGGTATCAATTGCAGAACGCCTAGTTTTAATTACAATAAATTCAAAACATTTTTCTATAAATAGTTCACTCAGTTCACAGTTCCCTCGGCCCCTCGGCCCAAGTTTTATCAGTCGGTAAACTTTTCTGCCAATTGGGTTTCTCAACAACCCTAGGTATTGAAGGCGATTTCTAGATGTAGACGGTAAGATTCTAGCCAAAGGTACATTGTCACCTTCATCAGATGGTACATCTAATTCGATAGACAATGTCGAATTTCAGAAACAACCAATTCGTCATCATTGACATTTTTCTCGCCTGTGAGTTCATTTACTTCGGATGGTAGAGCCAAAACATATGCTTCTATTTCTTCAGAGAATACATACATCGGGTATGTGCATAGTTTCTGTCATAAAATAAAATATAACTATATAACCATACAAAATGTTGCCAGCGTCCAGTGTCCTTGATTGAGGACAGCCAAATATAATTTAATATTCTAGGAAAATATATAAAAAACCGGGCAATTTATTGAAATTATAATTTAAAAAATAATAAAAGGTTTTACTTACTTTATCAATAAACGATAATATAAATATACGCAGAACACTATAAAGCAGGGGTACAAACGTTTGATAACTACGAGTGATCTGTTTCTAGATCATTATGTATTTAGTGATGAAGAAAAGTAGTAATTTAAAGCCAAAAATAAGTTTAAATTTAAACGAAACATAGATGATATATAATATGTTGCACGCTGTGTGTGACGGGCGTCAGAGATGTGTACATATCAGACAGGCGGGCGAATAGTAACGCAGTCGACGCTTTGGCTACTCCTGCTATAAGGTATAATAACAAAATAAGTAGTTCTTCATCTTAAGTATCATGTCCTTCCAGAACGTTGGTCACCAACAAGGCTATCCTTACTCTGTCGACGGCAAGTCTGAACAGCTTGAGTAGATTTTGTACCAGTCACGTAGATGCTTGACCCATGATGTTTTTCTGCGACCTGGCTTTCTTTTACCCGAAATTTTTCCCTGCATGATGCAGTAATCGATATTTTTCGCCCCCCATAACATGTTCGAAATATTCTAGTTTTCTCATTTTGAGAGTGCTAAGAATTTCGGTGGATTTACAAAGGCTTTGGAGTATTACCAAGTTTGATACTTTTTCCGTCCATGAAACTTTTTTTATTTTTCTGTAAGCCCACACCTAAAAGGCTTCAAATCGACTTCCTTCGTACTTGTTTATTGTACTGCTTCCATACCGTACAGCAAGGTGGAGAAGATGTAACATCTAATCTCTATATATAAGACCCCACTCATTTTCTTAATGCTGTCCGAGCCTGCTCAATCCTCGATTTTACTTCAGTTTGACCATCCGCGCTGTTAGTTATTATGCTGTCTAGATATTTTATTTGGTTCACTTGCTTCAATAGTTGACACTCAAGTATTATGTTAGCTATGATATTAGATTGCTTACTAATAGACCTTTTCATAGTTGATTTTTTTTGTGCGCATGTGTTAATTTCCGCCATGTTATACGTCAAAAAGTGCCCGAACTTTTTGACGTATAACTAAATATGTGCCCGAAACTTTCATATTCCCGCCTTTCAAATTTGGCGGATGCGCATGCGCTTAACTAACCGTAAAAAGGTCTACTACTAATACTTTTGTCTTTTTTGCATTTAAATCGAGACCGGCCATTGCGCATTTTTCGACGACAGCATCTAGCAACGGCAGCAAGTCTTCCCTATCGTCTGCTTAGCGAAAGATGTTTATGATTTCGCCATTTATATTAGGTACAGCCAGCTTGTATATCAGTTAGTGCTTCTTTGAATATTCTTTCGGAGTAAACATTAAAGAGCTTTTTACTCCGCTTGTGATCTCTACTCCCAGTGTATCACCATCTATTCTAACCACCGAAGTTTGGTTCCAATATAGATTTCATATCGGAAACGACGTTCAATGAACCTAATATCTCTTCCCTCCAGTCCTATAAGGTCTAAAGTCTCTACCAATGCATCATGTTTGACCCTGTCGCATGCCCCAAATTAGTAGCGCACTCTATGTAAAAACATCAATTTTCTGTCACTTTGTGTCTAAAATTAGAACCATGTAAGGCATCAGTTGGCTTCTAAACAATATTTTCAAGGTGTCCTTAAAAGAGGACGCAGCAATTTGTTAATTGAAGATATTATTATACATATTTTGGTTTAGTACTAAATTTGCACGGCGTAACGACTGCACCGATATTTTGTTTTACCGAGTAAGTTAGTCCAAAGATGAGCGAATTCTTAACGAAGTTATTGAAACTATTAAGCCAGCGTTGTCCAAACTTTTTGTTTTGTTCTTCTGGGTCATATTGGATATTACCATAGCTGAAGAGCTAAAAAAGCTTTACTCAGTATTCCTTCCTCATTTATACAATTCTATTTATTTAAAAATATTTCCTTTCCACTAATAAATAAAATATGTATCATATAAAGTTTTACCGCTTTGTGAAATTTATTTATTGGATTATGTCGTTGAAATAAATTTAAAAAAAATTCGGTTTTGTTTTGGGCCGAATTGGGACTTGGGATCGCATACGGGTTGCGATCCAAACTACTGCTCAAAAGAACGATGTTGCTTGTTATATATTGAGTTTGTTATACGTTCAAATTAATTTCTGTAATAACTGGAGGTTTTTTTCGTAAAAAAAATGGTTTGCATTTTCGTTTAGCATATTTTTGTATTTGTTCTACAAGGTGAGTGCAACTCGATGTCTCAAAACTAAAAAAGAAAAAGAAAAACCGATATCAGATATCTTAAAAGAGGTTCTTAAATGGGATTAAGATTTTTTCTATCGTTCTTCCTTTTCTTATAATAGAGCTGAGACATCGAGTTTGGTTCACCCTGTACAGACAGTGCGAAGAAGTACTAGTGATATAGGGAAAGGAATACTGAGGTTGTAAATTGTTGGAAATCAATTTTATCCAAATTGTATGTGTGTAGCGGTGTTGGCGGCGGGGGAATGTTTGTTGTTTGTTAACGGGATGGTGTTTAGGGGATGCAGGTGACGTGACGCAAGTCCAGTATGCCAATTTGCCGCCGTGATTCGTGTAATTGCTGATGCGTCCATGTTCTGCTTCACCGAATTACACATTTCTGCTAATAACCGTGCCGGCAGTATTAACATTTAGCATAATTTTGAAGCATGTTCTGCCGGACCAACTAGTTCATTTCCTGTATTCTGCAACTAGAATACCATTTTAATGTGTATTTTTTAGATGAATGAAATATGTGTTTTGAAATGTGTGATAGAGTAATTGTCAATTGAATCTGGCAGCGCTTGTAAATTTAATAATTTTTACTTTTTAATGACCATTGGATGCACTTCGGGATGTTTCGATATTGATACAATAAATTATTCGTGAAAATCAGCAATTGCATGTCGGGGAATGAATGTCATATTCGCGAAATGATTTAATATATTTATAATGAATGGCAAATTTGTTTAACAGAATCTATAATTGAACGTGTCTGTGTGTGGATTCGCCATGCGTAACTGCGTGAGTGAGAGGGCGGCTTTTTGTCCTGGTACCTCTAAATTTACCTATGCAGTGCAAAACATTCATCCATTTAGCAAACTGTGCACATCACGTGCATGACAATGCGGAATTATAAATTACATTCGAATTAAACTATGTAATTGCGAAACCAGCGAACACATTCATTATCCAGGACTGTGTGTATGCGTGTTCGGTTACCGGTTTATTCGGTTCGTACGGATTCGAACCGACCGGTGAGCCAATGTTGGAACGGATTTGTTTCTGACTTGTATTGTTGTTTTGAATTATTCGCATTATAAAAATTATGGAATTTATTGGGCCGCACGTGCACAAACTGGGTCGCTTTTAAAATCGTATTGATATATCTTTTTTACCTTGCGTCATAACTCAAAGCGGTGGTTATTAAATCCAATAAAATTAGAAATAAATATTCGAAAAATTGGTCACCTTTGGCACGGCGCCATCGTTTCTGGGTAGACGTTTGACCGCCGCAACCGGTAATCGCAACCAATCATTCCGTCCGTCCACCTATCTGCCCCACGGTGCACGGACGATGCTCTTCCGCCGGAAGCGCAGGCGGCCAGTTCCGTTTACCGTTGCCTGGTCCTGGACTCTTATCTTCGCTTCAGCCGTCCACCGACAGATAGCTCCACACTCTGGACTCCCCTGGGCGTCCGTCCGACGGAAAACAAATAGAAATACTGATTTATGACTTGATTGTTTCCACGCCTCTCTGCTACCCCCTGATAAGGGTATAAGATAAAGCGTTTTTGAATGTCACAAGTCAAGTCACTTTACTACACACTATCTCGTATATATTTAAAAACCAAATAAATTATTTCTACATAAATAATTAATAGGAATATATTTATCTACTATTTTATTTTTATTATAATAACAGCATTAGCTAAATTTTACGTCTCTGTAAACAACTTTGGAGTATTTTGGCTTAATAAATACGTAGAACTGAAATATAAACAATATAAGAATTGTATTAATTTCAGTAAATATAATGTCTATAGAGATGCAAAACACGTGTACATAGAACTGGAATAATATAAAATACAAAATATTATATAAAGAAAATACTCCAAAGTTGTTTAGTCACGTAAAATATATTTAGCTAATGTTGTTATTACGATAATTATAAAATAGTAGATATATTCATATTAAAGCTATTGCTTACAAAAAGTAAATATATATTATTATTGGAACGGTAACTTCGTAGGGAGGAGGTTCTTTGTGTTAAAAACAAAATTACGATTTAATCATCGACGTTTCGCCTTTATTAATTTAGGCCTCTACAGGATGCTAGAACGGAACAATACTTGCTTATTTTATCAATTCTTAAATAATCGATTCCTCTTACCTATCGTCTAACACTACAAATTAATGACATTAATAACATTAACAATTAAAAATTACAAATTAAAAAGTTAAAACTTAAAACCATGTTTCTTATACATGTGGTAGTCATCTTTAAATGTTAGCAACCAAAATTCCTTCTAATATTTTACCATAATTTACGGAACTTTATTATATATAGGCTGCACACATTCCTTTTGTGACAACACACACAACAACATAATTAATACAACTCATCAATATTACAAAATTGCCAACATCTAATCAATATGAGTTGGATTAATTAGATTAGTGTATATGCTGCTGAGGCCCGCTGTGTCCATCTTATCGTTTATACAATTGTTGGTCCTTTTTATGAACCACATTTCCGAAAATAGTCGTTTTCTTAAATTTTCTTCAAAGTGTAAAATTTTTGCATTTTGCAAATCAAATTTGTGGCCAGTAGTTATGGCATGGTTGGCCAATGCTGTCTTAGGCTGTTGGCATTTATTAAATGGTCTGCAATCTAATCTGTGTTGGGCAATGCGGGCTGATAGTCTTTGTTTTGTTTGGCCGACATACGAAGAGGGGCAGTTTGAGCAATTTATTTTGTATATTAGGTTACTGCTATCCAAAGTGGGTGTACTATCTTTTAGTTTCGAGAATAGGTTGCAAATAGTATTTTTGTTGTAAAAAACCAGTTTTGTGCCCTCATTTTCAAACAGTCTCTTGAACTTATGGTTCATTTTTTGTACATTAATGAGCTTTTTGTGTATCACTGGTTGGTTGGATATGAAATTGGATTTAGTGCGGGTTGCCCAGTTGTTGAGCACTCTTCTTATTACATAGGTTGGGTAATTGTTGGCCACAGCCAACTCTCTTATTATTTGCAGGTTTTTTTCTTGGAAAGTGGGGTGACTCAGTTTAAGGACTCTATTTTTTAGGGCAAATAAACAACCAATCTTTTGGTGGAGTGGGTGGTCAGACAGATAATTCAGAAATCTTCCAGAAGCTGTGGGTTTACAATACCAATCAGTTATAATAGATTGGTCATCATTTCTGTAGACAATCGTATCCAGAAAAGGTATTGCTATGTTGTTTTCTGGTTCAAGGGTGAATTTTAAATGCGGGTCAACGTCATTGAACACATCTAATATGGTAGTCTGGGTATCCCGGGGAATCGCGGTTAAAATGTCAGATTTCTTAGCCTTAGGTCCAAAATTTGCCTTACCTTTCTCTAAAGATGACTTTCCAATGCTAGACCTAATAAAAGATGTCGAATATATAATCTCCACAACAACAACAGAGAGTAAAGAAGCATTTTGAGAGCTGGTGCGGTCAACATTATCACCAACCATACCAGCCACCTCAAGACACACAGACAATCAAACCCGTACCTTAAACGATACAACAACACCAGATCGTTTTTGAAGTCCCATGACTTACTAGTGATGAAAGCTGATAAAGGTAATTCCACTGTCATCCTGAACAAAGAAGAATACAAACAGAAAATGGAGGCATTGTTGGATGACACCCAAACGTACGAGAAACTTAATCACTCCCCCATCTTATCCATCGAAAAACAGAATAATAAATACGCAAAAAATCTTTTTGATAACGGCCACATTGAAGCAGGCACCCACGCCAGATTGACCACACACAACAGTACACTGGGTAAGATATACGGTTTGTGTAAAATACATAAGGAAAATTGGCCTATGCGTCCTATCATATCTTGCATCAATTCCCCAACATACGAACCGTCTACATACATTGTATCAATCTTAAAATTTTTAGAACCGTACTTGACCTATAACATCAATAACTCGTACGATTTTGTAAATAAAATTACTGAAATAGTCTTACCCCCCGATTACATACTGGTGTCCTTAGATGTCACTTCCCTTTTCACCAACATCTCAAAAGCCACAGCAAAAAAATCCCTAGACTTTTGGTGGAAAACGCTAACTGACTTTACAACAATCCCAAAAGCAATAATGCACCATTTGATTGAATTTACGGTTTATGACGTATAATAACAAAGTTTTCAAACAAGCATTCGGAACAGCTAAGGGCAAGCCTGCCTCGCCTATTATAGCGAATTTAGTTATGCATATGCTACTAACATCGTGCATCAACACCCTACCATTCCGCGTCCCCTTTTTGTTCTTATACGTGGATGACATTTTAACCGCGATTCCCCGGGATACCCAGACTACCATATTATATGTGTTCAATGACGTTGACCCGCATTTAAAATTCACCCTTGAACCAGAAAACAACAGAGCAATACCTTTTCTAGATACGATTGTCTACAGAAATGATGACCAGTCTATTATAACTGATTGGTATTGTAAACCCACAGCTTCTGGAAGATTTCTGAATTATCTGTCTGACCACCCACTCCACCAAAAGATTGGTTGTTTATTTGCCCTAAAAAATAGAGTCCTTAAACTGAGTCACCCCACTTTCCAAGAAAAAAACCTGCAAATAATAAGAGAGTTGGCTGTGGCCAACAATTACCCAATCTATGTAATAAGAAGAGTGCTCAACAACTGGGCAACCCGCACTAAATCCAATTTCATATCCAACCAACCAGTAATATACAAAAAGCTCATTAATGTACAAAAAATGAACCATAAGTTCAGGAGACTGTTTGAAAATGAGGGCACAAAACTGGTTTTTTACAACAAAAATACTATTTGCAACCTATTCTCGAAACTAAAAGATAGTACACCCACTTTGGATAGCAGTAACCTAATATACAAAATAAATTGCTCAAACTGCCCCTCTTCGTATGTCGGCAAAACAAAGACTATCAGCCCGCATTGCCCAACACAGATTAGATTGCAAACCATTTAATAAATGCCAACAGCCTAAGACAGCATTGGCCAACCATGCCATAACTACTGGCCACAAATTTGATTTGCAAAATGCAAAAATTTTACACTTTGAAGAAAATTTAAAAAAACGACTATTTTCGGAAATGTGGTTCATAAAAAGGACCAACAATTGTATAAACGATAAGATGGACACAGCGGGCCTCAGCAGCATATACACTAATCTAATTAATCCAACTCATATTGATTAGATGTTGGCAATTTTGTAATATTGATGAGTTGCATTAATTATGTTGTTGTGTGTGTTGTCACAAAAGGAATGTGTGCAGCCTATATATAATAAAGTTCCGTAAATTATGGTAAAATATTAGAAGGAATTTTGGTTGCTAACATTTAATGATGACTACCACATGTATAAGAAACATGGTTTTAAGTTTTAACTTTTTAATTTGTAATTTTTAATTGTTAATGTTATTAATGTCTTTAATTTGTAGTGTTAGACGATAGGTAAGAGGAATCGATTATTTAAGAATTGATAAAATAAGCAAGTATTGTTCCGTTCTAGCATCCTGTAGAGGCCTAAATTAATAAAGGCGAAACGTCGACGATTAAATCGTAATTTTGTTTTTAACACAAAGAACCTCCTCCCTACGAAGTTACCGTTCCAATAATAGTGTTTCCCTGAGGAGTTAATAAAATAGTTTTTTCAATAAATATATATTATTTAGTTACATTATTAGACACCCAATTAACTAGGAGTTATTTTCTTAACTCTACCTTTACAATACATTTTTTAATTATTCGGTAATAGATTAAAACATTTTATTGCAACGTTGTTTGCATGTTTATTGCAAACAGTTTTGTTAGTTTTAGGAAGTTGTTTATTCATCTAGATCTTGTTCTACCTGGCCTGCCCATCAAATAACCTTGATAATCTTTATAGTAGTAAGTTAAAGAATTATCAGTAAAAGTAAAGTTTTAATATTAATAGGTGTAGAAACATCATATGTTTGCTTTAATTACATTTAACATATGAGTTTGTAGTTAAAGCAACGATTTGACTCTATTGTTATATGCACCATCCCAAATTATAATATTAACTTTAACAATTAATTTCTATTAGTTTCACGCTTTATGCCAAATGAAATTAATTATAATTAAATTAATAAAAATTAATTTGCTCACAAGTTTGATTCTTATTTATCTGAGGGCCATATCGTTTCCGGAAGGTAAATGCGGGCTATTTTTTTTATAATGAATAATTTTAAAATATCATTGTGATCACTTATATTCTATGAATAAATTAATATGTAATTCTTAATAATTTTTAATCAAAAATACGGAATACTGAATAAAGTATTTATATTTTGTGACAATATATAAGTTTGTATGTGCGGCATTGTAAATATTTTCGGGTCGATATAAACTCTGATTTTTATTAAATATTTTGCGGAAATAAATATTTACATAGCAAATAAATTTAGAAAATAAAAATCGGTGGCGTGCAGCCAAAGATCCGGTGCATGTTTTTAGAGAAAAAGAAAGAAAACTATGCATGTATACACAACTATGACAATTTTCCAATGAAACGGTCACATGTATTTATTGTTACCAAAGCCGTATATTTTTCTTCTCCACATACTATATTAACTCACGTTTTATGTATTTACGATCGCGCTCTGTTCGAAGACTTAAAAACCTCTAAATTTTCGCCGATTCGATTTATCCCGACATTTCGAAAACAACTTGATGAAATAGACAGCAAACATTTTTGAGAAAATTTAACATCACTGATGCCATAGGTCAGGGGTAGCGAACATTTTCCGTCTGTCAAGACCGTCAACAAGACCGTCTGTCATTTTTTCTAAATATCCACATTATGAAATGCTAACGTGCCAGGTAACTTTTGTAATTAATAAATAAATACATTTCTGAGAGAAAATCAGTTACTGTATTAACCTGAATGAAAACTGATGAAAACTGAAATTTATGTCCTCATAAATTATATTCGGATTGCATTTTTTTTACTGGTTACGTTGGGACAATAAAACAAATTAATTAATTTGTTACTAGCTACTTGTGTCGGCGATGTTATATTTTCATCATTCTACAAAAGATAAAAGCTAGTTAGTTAAATGTTGGAAATGGAAACAATTACAACTTACCAACAATAATATTATTGGAAAAAAATTCCATCAAATAATAAAAACACAAATTAAAAAGCTTAAAACGCTCTTAACCCATGTGTACATCATGGCTCCTCGGTGGACGAGCAGAAATAATCAGATTTGAAAAAACTAGTGCGTAAAATATCACTTGACGGAACAGTTTTAAACCGCATGTGCAAGATGTATTCAGGATTAGCCTGAATATAAAACGTCTCAGATTTTACTTGTTTGATGTTGCACAAATCTAGATTAACAAATCTAAATCGGCAACATTCAACAGCAAATCAACATTGAGTTGCGCAAACCTGGAGAGACAATACTAAATGGACAATTTTTGTTGCACAAACCTTGATAGACAAAAAAAGTAAATTTGTAGTCTAAACCATGATAGACAAAACTATTATAAAAGGACAAAATTAAGTTACACAAACATTGATAGAGAATAATAAATGGACAATTGAGTTACCCAAACCTTGATACACAAAACCGTGTCCATTTACAAGATAGAGTTTCTTAAATCTTGATAGACAATATTAATTGGGCAAAATTAATCTATTATTTTCCTCAACTGTGGTTAACCCATTTTTTTCCAATCACGAAGGAAAAAAAATAACAATGATTTTATTGCAAAAATTTTATTGTATGTATATTAAAAAACAGTAAATGCTACTGAATTTTTTTTTTCAAAAACATAAATGAGATTGGGATGTACTCAAGTGGGTACACCGAGAAGATTCATTGGGTGTGGTAAAGTTCCAAGCAATTAAAAAAACATATATGCGCAATTCAGTTTTACAATTAGCTACATATTATTAGATGGTGTAAAAATGATAAAATATTGGTGGTGTACCTGCTTGTGTAGAGTAGTCAAAAATGGATTAAGTTGTGTTAAGTGGTTTAGACCGAAGATCTAGATACTAAATTGAATTTGAGCTATATCAGTTTAACGTGTCAGATTTTCTATAAAAAAATTAAATTTAACAAAATATCTTATTCCATCAAAACAATCAATCTTTCTAGTAAATTTCTCAGCTTAACCCTTTGGGGTGTTTTGGTTAATTTATTAACCATGTTCATAAACACCATGTTCATAATGTAATTGTTACAAAAAGTAATGGATTATTGTCCTTATGAAAATATATATCAATAACTAAACAAATTGTGGTTAAATATGTGATCATTAGTGTGAAAAGTATTCACCTATTTGACGTGCAAATATTATACTGCCTTTAAAAAAAAACATTTATTTATTGGACGAATTTAATGAAATTTAAAGAATTTGATCATGTAAATGAGCTGCATCGATAATCAAAAAATATAATACAAATGAATAAAAATTAATTATGTGTTGGGCCTCCACGATTTCCCAAGCACTCATTAACATTCGACGTATTGCATGCTAGAAATTAGGCTATCAATATCGACTTGGGGTATTTCATTCCAAACTTCGTTAATTTGACCTATAGGTTCCATTACAGTGTTAGCGGGGTTGCTGTAAGTTACTTATTCTAACACCTATCATATCCCAAAGATGTTCTATCGGCGATAGATCTGAAAAACCAGATGGCCAAAGTAACAACTGGAATTCGGCACTATCAAAAAACTGTCTTGTAATGACCGCTGTGCGAGGCCGAGCGTTATTTTGCTGAAAAATGTGGTTCTGCAAGGCATTCACATGGGTCACTAACACTGGCTATAAATGATGTCAATATACGGAATCGCGTTAAGACTTGCTTCTAATAAACCAAGAGGAGACTGACTACCATACGCTATTGCCCCCCAAACCATAACTCCCTGTGTAAGGGCCGTATGTCTTTCAACAGCATATTGTAAAAATCTGCGTTCACCGCGTCGACGTCTCTTCTGCGATCATCATGAGTACATAAACAGAACCGAAACTCATCGCTGAAGATAATGTTATTTCATTCATGCTTCCAATATTGTCTTTTCCTGCACCAATCAAGTCTTGCTCTGCAATGCTGCGGAGTAAGGTAGACACAATTGTGGACGGTAGGATCTACTACCAAAATTTCGGTTTCTTCTGCAAGCAGTAGCCATGGATACTCTTTGGCCATTTAGAGCCAACCAGTCATTTCCCAATTCCCGCGACCTTGTAAATCTGACCCTTAAAGTTGTAAGACGAAAAGCTCGATCTTCACGCTCAGTGGAGTTTCTTGGACCACCTGATCCAAGTCTAAGTCGATTTTCCCCAGCTCCCATCTCGACCAGCAGCGTACTATCACCGATACACTACGGCCTACCCTTTCAACAATAGTACGAACCGAAAAACCCGCTTCTCACATTCCAATAATGCGACCCCTTTCAAATCACTTAGATGATGATATTGTGCACGACGACGAACACATCTTTTTAAGTTTTACAAACTGAAATGTCAAACTACTCAGAGGTTACCTGGATATTAGAAGCAGTTACATTAAAATATCAGCAGCTCTTCATAATGTTGAAATCAAGAAAAATACCATTAAATACGAACCGAAACAATTGATTTTTTAATCATCGATGCAGTTCATTTACATGATCAAATTCTGTAAATTTCATTAAAATCCTTCAATAAATACTTGGTGTACTGTTTTTTGTGAAAGGCAGTATATTTAGAATTGGCGTACTTGTTACTATTCTGCGCAATAATTCGAAACTATTTTGTCAGAACTTAGTGTTACTGTTTCTACAAGTATCTATTACATTGTATTCTTATTATGTGATTAATATCCATAAAAGGGTTAATTTTAAATGTGGTATTAACTGGTGACGATAGGACATTAAAAAAACAAACTGTTTAAATTTGTTACTAGCTATTTGTTTCGGCGATTTAAAATTTGATTAAACAATTTCGCCCCATCATCAGGCTACAAATAAAAAAAGAACTGTAGGTTAGTTGAGTGAGAAACTTAAAATGTTGAAACTAATAAAATTTATTTAAGATAAAGAATATTATGTTATTATTAACATGTTGCAAAATTAACCAAAATAACAATTGAAAAGCTCGATTAAACAGGCGAACGTGCAGGCAACATGACTTGTTATTCAAGTGAATGATTCGCAAACGACATTTTGAACACATTGTATACTTAGGTTGATGTTTGGGAATAGTAGTGTTTAATAGTAGGGTGGTGAATAACAAATTTAAAAAATCGAATGAAAAATAAAAAATATGACTGTAAGTTTTCTTCAATAAATTATTGTTCCGATGTGATCATTTTATTAACCACGGCTTCCTTAAATTTACATATAGTCCATTACATGTGTGTTTAGTTTACTAACCACAGATTAAAATCAAAAATCAAAATCATTTATCCCCAGATGTACATGTTTACATATTTGCTTAAAAAGTTGCTAAAAAACATCACGTGATTAATGGACGACTCCAAAGGTATTCGATTGAATATGTATACCTATTCTATTTGGGGTCTATTGGCACAGATTAAGATTACTATTTATCGTCAAAAACTACAGTCTACAAGAAGACTGTAGTTTTTGACGATTTCTCGTCGTAAGCATAATGAGCCTTCCTTATATCAAATACAGCATTTTATCTTGATAATCCGGCAGTTGGTTAATCGGGCACCTGCAGTAATCGGGCGAAACTCTGACACTTTCTGGGGAAACACGTGTCTGGGGAAACACCGCTGTCCCGCGTCGGGGATAAACCTCGCGCATAGCTGAAATAAAGTCAAAACGGACACCCTTATACTCTGAAAACTTGTTTCGCGATTCTGACCGAACTAACTTTTCTCTACAATTGTCTTCAGAAATTTGGTTCAAGAGCTTTGGTGTTACGCTGACAAACGATGACATAGCTTGGCTTCAAGGCACAAGCGAAGAAAATTTTAATTCCTTTTCTGACTAAGAAATCCTCAGCCTAATTTGTTCCACGGATGACGATGAAGTAAACGATGACTTGAATGTTTGAACTCTTCGAATTGTGGTAAACGGTGACGCGTTTAAAATATGTAAAATTGTTATTGTTTTGTTTGAATCTTGATAATCAGGAGTTTTTTGATAATCCTGCGATTGTCTGGTCCCATATGTGTCGGATTATCAAGATTATACTGTAATTGCATATTTTTGAACAGATTCCACGCTATTTCCCATATATTGACGGACATCACTGTAAGAGTTTCTGAAAAAAATAGTCTACAGGATGTTGTAATTATAATGGTTATTCCAGTTATTGCTCTTATAATCCTTTTTGAGCTAAAAGAACCTTACATGTATATGAGGAGATTCCCTATAGCAGTATTCCATACGATAATACTGATTGAATCTGGCATGGTACACGTTTAAAAGGGCTTTTTGCCAAATGTATCCCGGACCTTTCTCAAAAGATTAGCTTTGCTATTTAGTTTGCGTATGATGGAAGTTTCCACCTTAAGTGTTCTTCCAAATATATTCCTAAAAATTTGTCTTCTTGCTTTCGATGTAATTGGTAGTTTCCGATTTGCAGTAGAACATCTTCAGAGGGTACATTGAAAAATTATATAGTTAATCTTTTCCGGATTTATGAACAGTTTATTTGCACAAAACCGTCTGTATAAAATTACATTTACTTTAGTTTCATTTTGCAATAGGGAATCCTCCAAAATTATGATATTGTATCATCGGCCTACATGGTACAGTGTTTTTGCCCGATAAAGTGAAGTCTGCTGCAAAAAAAGAACCTGGGCCAGCATACTTCCTTATTTTTTGTGATGACACAGTTAAAATCTCCTTATTAAAACTAATAGGACAGTAAAGTATGACATTTGAAGAAGGTTGTATAAAATTTTCACGAAGAAATATTAAAAAACACGGCAATGGCAGCAATTATTCGGACGTGTCTCAAAAAAAAGTAGAATGGCGGTGCCCCTCATAACTTGGTGCTGGGTCATCTGAAATCAAAAAATCAAAGTTCATTCGTTAGATAATAGTTTTCCCCAGGTAACGCTTGGAGGGTTTTTCGAAATTCTAATTTTTCACTTTTTTTGAACACTTTGAAGGGAAAAATAGCATTTTTAGTGAAAAAAATCGGCTAATTTGTTATTGTAAAATAAAAATTATTAACAAATTTGAAAAAAACGCTCCAGCGTTACCTCGTAAATTATGTACAGAAATAGTTTTCAAAATTTCAAAAGGATCGGTGCAGTAGTTTTGAAGTTATGAGGGGAACCGACTTTGAAAACGTGAGTTGTGGGAAGAACGCTATAAAGTTTTGAACACTAAAAAATCTGGTATTAAACGTTTATAAGCAAATTTTATCGGCTTACCTCACACTGATTCATCAATGCCAGGTCCATAAAGAATGTTGCTATCATCCATGATGTCTAAAGCACCTTTTCGCTCCTGTCTTCGACGAATCCTGCCTTCTTTAGTTTGTCTCTCAGCTTCCTGCTCTGCTCGGCTTATACGTATGGAGTCAGTTGATCGCGCCCAGTCATGAGCACTTGATCCACTACTGATTCCCATGTCTT
The DNA here is from genome assembly GCA_944588485.1 of Phosphuga atrata. NCBI lineage: Eukaryota > Metazoa > Arthropoda > Insecta > Coleoptera > Silphidae > Phosphuga > Phosphuga atrata. The sequence continues at coordinate 45,492,045 of OX155898.1, forward strand.
GCATGAAGGTTAGTAAAGCAGAAGAACCTTCATTGAAGACACTGGCTGCCACATAAGCTGCAATTTCAACGATGACAGAGGTTCAACTCAAGTGCTTTGGTGAGATTTTCCAAATAAGTTGGTTCAAACTCTCATTGTTGTTCTGCGTGAAACCTCCGACACATCGCTCCAAGAGGGCATCTCAGATTTTCATGGATAGGATTGATGGCATTCAAAGCATACTCGGGAAGAGCACTGTTCGTGTGTTTGAACGAATCCAATGCATTAGCAGCTCTTTCTTTCTTTTCTCTTCTCTTTTGATCTTCTTTCCAGTCTTTTTTTTCTTTTGATCTCTTCTCTTTGATCTGGCTCTTTCTTTTGATCTTCTTTCCAGTCTTAGTTTCAGTATCTACTACAACGGTATTTTTGACTATTGCACGTAAACGAGTGCCCATTCTTTTTTGAACATGTCCTACACATTCTTTTTTCACTATTGGAAAATCATCACCATAAGGTTTAGAATTCACTAACCCGGAGTAAGCTTTAGTCACCGTCGCCGATATAGCATTATTTACCGAACGTTGAAACATGGTTGTTATCGCTCCTGTTATAAAAATACTCGTAACTTCGTCAATTTTGCTCCAATCGACTTGAAATTTTAACACAATATTCTTAACATATCAAGCATTTATTTAAAAAAATTAAAAAAAAAATGCAAAAAAAATAATTTTAATACCTTAGCCCCCCTTATACCTTAGTGTTTTAAGGAACACATAATTTTACCACTGTTGTTGATGAAATTCCAGTCTTTCGTTATTTTCAATTTTAACGTATTGTCATCTATTGGTCAAGTAAGATATGAACCACCGTACAGATTTTCCTCTAATTCCATTTGAGTACAATTTGTCTAGGAGTATGTCGTCCGAGACCCGTGAGAGATCTTGTATAGTATATTAACCACACCCTGAGGGCCTTAGTAAATGTCCCTGATTTTTTTTTTACTTTTAAATAAATTTTTTATATAAATAGTTTTGCACCTTGTTGGGTTAATCATCTAAAATGATTATACAATAATAAAATACTACTTCTTTAAATAAATGTAATTTGATATTATGAATTCATTAAAAAAAATATATGTATATTTTCCTATTTTTTCGAAAAGAAACTATTGCTCCCGCGTGTTTTCTACGTGTAAAGTAAAATCAAATTTTTCTACGTGTCAGATTTATCTACGCATCCCATAGGTTTGCCACCTCTGTCATAGGCAACATTCAACTCGCTTGGTAAGAATTATCTGATAAATGCATGACCTTTCGTGTTGAAGAAGGTATGGCAGGAGATAGTATCCAAAAACTTTCAACAGAAAAAGCCTATTGTCTACCAAATCTTCAATCTTATTTCTAATGAGTGTAGTATGAACCCTTAGTTCCAAGCGTCTTGGATGCTAACTTAACACGTTCGCTACCAAGGGACTTTTTCAGATTTAACCTCAAGGAGCAAGAATTTTTTTAACGTAAGTTAAATTACATCGTAATTTGTTTTATTGCTGTACTTACAAAAGGGAAGGTGTTCCTGTAGGATATTTTCACATTTTTCACGGCTCACGAGACGCTGGTCTATAATTGCCAAATTTAATAAATAGACTAAGTGGCTCATATATGAGAGCAGTAATTTCAATGAAACGTTTTTATTTATAGAATTCTTTGGAATACAAAGTAAATATATTTGAAAAATATGAGCTTATAAATATTCATAAATATAAAAATATCTTTTGATAAACATCGAGATTGTGCTCGATAATTCACCCAGTCACAAACAGCGAGTTGTTAAAGGTAAAATCTGTAAAGGTAGTTGTAGGCTCAGAAAAATCAAAAAGTTGGGTTGGGAGATCTATATCTACTCAATCATCATCGTTTAGATTTGCTACTATTAAATTATCATTTTTATCGTGGTTTTGACTGGCATCTACAATCGGTTCATCAATTTCATCAGACGAGATTTGTTCTTCTTGATCACTATACTTTGATGCACTTGATCTCAAAGGCTACTAACTACACAAAGGTCATACGATTCATATTCTATAGTCCAGTCATTTAAGCTTAAATTAGGTAAGAATCTCGGAATTCGAGATACCCAGCTGTAAGTCTGTAAATACTTGTATATTGACAAGTTGTCTCAAAACCTACATATGGTAATAAAAACCTACCCTATGTAGATTTTGAGACAACTTTTAGGGTGTCAATATACAAGTATTTACAGACTTACAGCTGGGTATCTCTAATTCCGAGGTGAACTTACTATAATGACTGGACTACTAATCACAGCTTGCTGTAGACCATGGCTCGCTCAGATCTGAACTCGCTACCTCCTTTTGTTGATTTTAAATGTGCATTTGGTGCAACGCAATTGCTGGCTCATATATGAGACCGCGGTATAGCTGAGAAACTACGTGGCTCATATACGAGACGCTTGGTAGCGAACGTGTTTAGGGCATCACACGAGACGAGATAAGGCGAGAGTTTCAATATTCTCGTTCTCGTCAGTTGTGAAAAAAAATCCTCTCGTTTCAGTCTCGCTCTTCGCTCTCGTAACCGTAAAGTGAGACGAGACTCACTCTCGTAACCGTTTGTCTCGTCTCGTCTCGTATTATCTCGTCAGATATCGTTCGTGCTAGAACTTATTGTTAAGATAATCCAAAATGAGGCAATCATTAATTTTATTGTAATAAGTGCGTAATTATTTGTCATATAGATAATTGTTATATAATGAAATACAATTTTATCAATGCACATGCCCCTATAAATGAGAATAATAAGAAAAACAAAGTCCCAGTCTAAGGTAATTTTAACTAGATCATGTAGCAATTAAGAAAATTGCTCCCAAAGAAATCATGAATTTTAGGGTACTCAGGGTTGCAAACTTAGATTCGGACAATTACTTTCTAAAATTAAGTTCAAAGTTATTCTAAACAGGAAACACAACATGAAACAAATTAAGGGTCGGAAGTAGAGCACGGAAGAAGTATTAAAATCAGATGATTCCACAAAGCGACGGAAAAGATTCAGACACAAAGTTGGGAGGACATCAAGAAAAACCTCATTTCTACAGCCGAACGGATAGCACCTGACATAAAAAGTAAAAAACATGCCTGGTGGTCGCAGGAATGTGATGCCCTCATAGAAACAAGAAAGCAGGCATGGCAAAATTGGCAATCACAGAAAACAGGAGAAAGCAGATTAAATTTCATTAGAGTTAGAAAACTGGTGGATAAAAGTATAAAAAGGATTAAGAAGGCACATGAAAACAAAAATCTCATCCAAATTGATGAGGAATTTACTAAGAACAACACAAGAAGCTTTTACAGAACTTTCAAACAAAGGTTATCAAAATACAACCATCGACCATAATAACACGTAAAATTGCAAGATACTAGCAGGCTACTTTGAGAAGCCGGATTCTTAACTACAAACAACTGAAGAACTACTAAACATTATTTCAGAACTAAAAACAATAAAGCATCTGGAAAAAACCAAATAGTGGCCGAACTATGGAAGAAATGTATTTTCAATACAATCTGGAAAGAAGCAGAAATCCCTACAGAATGTAGAACAGCTCTCATCCACCCTCTCCACAAGAAAGGCTTTAAGATAGACTTCAACAATTATACAGGAATATCTCTGCTGGATATCACATACAAGATACTTTTTAAAGTCCTTTTGAACATGGCAGAACCACAATTGGACCCACAAAGCGGAGAATATCATGGGGGTTTTAGAAAGGGTATGGCATACCACAAATCAAGGTGAAAGACATATGTAATCTCCTTCATTGATTTCAAAGAAGCATGTGATCCGATTGATAGGGAATCTCTGTTATAATTATCTGTTATCATAGAAGAAATGGGTTTGGATAAGAAAACAACTATTATAATAAAAGCGACCCTTACAAATACATTTTCGAAAGTTAAATTCATGGGTGAACTATCGGAACCCTTCGAAATAAAAACGGGGGTGCGACAGAGAAATGGACTTTTGCCTTTGCTGTTCAACTGTGCACTTGAGAAAGTGGTCAGAGAATGGAACACAAATATAAAGTGTGGTATAAGACTGGGTTGCAAAAAGAAGAACCTCAAAGAGAGCCCTGTTTGTTGAAACAATGGAAGAAGCACAGGAGCAATTCCTTGAACTAATAAAACATGCAGTTAAAATAGGTTTTCACATCTCCTGTGAATACCTACTTTATCAAATTTATTTTAACACCTAACCACCTGACATACGTCTCTCAGACCCAAAGTAACAGTAATTTCCTCACCTGACACGTATGGCAGGTGGTTAAGGGTTAACAAACGTATTTTATCCTTCGAGGCCACAAATGATCTCGCTCTCGTTAGAGCGGGACTACATACGATCTCGATCTCGACTAAATAATTGTCAAAACTGTCTCGTCTCGGTCTCGGCTTTTACGGGCGAGATGAGAAAGCCCTAAACATATTAAGTACGGTTATTTCCCCGCACTTCTATTTTCATAGTTTTTCTAAGGTTTCTTAAGTTTGACTAATCAATAGTTCGAACCACGACCACTGCACAGTTTTGCAGAGTGCTAAGTTCAAACGGAAGATACCTAAATCATCACCTGATAATCAAGAACTGTTGGCGAGTTATTTGAACTTAAAAAAAAAAATGCGGAGAAATCCCCGCTAAGCGTGTAACTATGGGTAACAATGATCTTCTTAATTTTCTTGAATCCTACGTGCAAGGTATTTAAACGAAGAATTAAGGAAATGTCCTTCCGCTCGTTGGTCCTGCGTTTATTTGGTGAGTTTGCCGCGGCTGTAATTTTTTTTACGATTTAACCCTTTGCAAACTGAAATATGTAATATCTTTCTTCCATGCTGCAAATTCTGGATTGCGAAACTTACACCTCGATAGCCTTTTCAAGTAAATTTAAATGCTAGTCGAAAGTGTAGGAGACTGAAGTGTGTATCATTTCCCATCTGTTTTCCATCACTTGGTTATCAAATTTTCGTGTGGGTTATCAATTTGTTGCAAGATACGACAGTAAACACCATCCTTTAAAAAGAAAATTTAATCGACTCCGAAAACGATCTTGTGCTTCTTTTTCTGTGCTAGAGTTGTTAGAATTTTTTATTTTGTTTTGAAGCCGACATCCTCGATTAGCGTCTACATTAATTAAATTTTTCTTATCCTAGGAACTTCGTATCTTTACGATTTAGAATCTCAACGCCTATGGACAAGAGATTTAAAAACGGTAACGATTGCAGTTGGTAGATGAGGTTATCTAGTTTAAATCCGAGTTTTGATTCATTAATTATTTTTATTAATAAATTATTTATTTTCATTTGAACTAGTATATTTAATTTTGTTGGGATTATTGTTTGGTGAGCCACGCAACAAATTCTCCATGCCTTTATGCAGTGAGGTAGAAAAGTTCGTCAGACACTGATCTAGACTAACCAAATGATATTGACAACTAGGAAATTCCTTTTTGATGGAGTGTGCCAATAAAAGAAACTAACTAGACCGACTATACGGCCAGAAAGTGTTCGATATTTTGCTACATAATAAAGACCAGAATTCTCCCATTGTTACAAACAAAACTTTTGAAAGTACCACAACACAAACACCATTCACTCGCCCACATCGGCAGATCTCAATATTAGATCCGCATTATTTAAATGCTTGCCGAGTATAATTTTTCTCAGGGTCGAAAGAAGTGGTACGTGTGCGCGTACGCTCCCGCAAATCCCATCTCTCGGCAATCATTGTATATTGTTTACAACCTCAGGGCATAAAGCGGTTAATCAATGGTCCATACTTGCTCATGAATGAGGCACGTGGACTACACGTGGGGTCTCGTGTAAAGCCAGGTGGAGGGTGCATTCTCACGATGAAAGCACAAGCAATAACGGGCCGTTATTGTGCGCAATTAAATTATGAAAGTTATGATGAACTTTGTGTTTCCCACCTGGTCAATATGGATTTGATAAAAAAAAATTAGAATAGAAATGTTTTTTATTATGCTCCGTGTGTTGTTTTTGAGTGGCTTGTGTGGTCTTTGAAGTAATTTAATTTTCGCTAATTGTGATGTATTACGTGATATTGTGAAAACAAAGGTTGAAATCGTTGTTTTGTATTATCTTGTGGATTATGTATAACTTATACTTAGTATGCATGGAATAGTAGACAGGGTATCCTAAAAATAACCCACGTTTCTAGCTGAATTATTTGTTCCGTATGTTGAAAATGCAACAACTCATAAATATGTTTGAACATATATTGGATCGTTATTTTGCAATAGGACGTACTTAATTTCCGCTATATGTATACAATGTATGTTGAAGTATGTGTTTCGGATTCTTAGGAATATATACATGCGCGGGTAGTTTTCCTCCTTTTAATATTTGTATTCACTTTACCTTTATCGAGAACATTATACGATATTCTCTAGTACGTTATGTTATACACAAATACCTCTATGTTCTAATATTAAACTAAATACAATTAAAAATCCAAAGTATAAAAGAGTAGAAAAGCAAAAAAATAAAGCAAAAAAAAACTATGAATTAAGATGTAGATGAAATAGAGAGATGGTTGAAAAATACTAAACTTAAACAATAGATAAATAAACTATTGATTATGGTTATAATTTGATATTATTTGTTGTAATGGTAGATAGTTTAATAGCCTTAAGGTAGCTAGCAATCGAATGTTTACTTTGTTTACCTTTATTGGAACAGTGAATGGCCGTTATATGAGTATATTTCTAGTATGATGAGACCGGAATAAATGGCTCCGGGCTAAAGGGATTCAAATCCTGCACCTTTGTAGTCTGGAAAGAATATTTATTTGCGAAGGCCGCTCACGCATCGCTATTATTCGAGGGGGGCGTTCGTGTGTTTGTTCACTTTCGTTCAGTTTTTGCTAAAATTTCGTCAAACATAATATCGTGGGATCGCATTTATTGCGTTGCGAGAAGAATGCGAGGTGGAATCGAGGTTTCAACTCCGGTGAGACGTTCGCGGTCAAAGGCAACGTGATGCGACATCCTTTCACGTCACGTTCAGATAAAACGCGCGGTGATTAATGGCCGCCGGTTTATCAAAATGAGATTTTTCCCTGACCAAACAAAACTACGGACTTCATAATTTACTCGTGTTTACGTTTAACTTGTAATTGATGCGCCCGTCCAGGTGAATTTATATTTTCATTAAATGAGGATCATTAATAACCTGCGTGTTTCACCTTTTTTTTGATAGATTAAAACTTGTTGGGACTTTTTCCGGAAAATTTTGTTTGTCGACGGTTTATATTAATTTCGCCCGGAAAAAGTTTTTAATATTTTTTTAAGGTAAAAAATGGAATCGCATGGGGGCATGTCTCGGGCACGACGTGTTTTGTATTAAAAAATGATTAAAATATTTATAAGAAACTTCAGAGGGTCCGATAATTATAAAAGTTCTGTCCCTCGCTATTTATTTAGCGCACTTTGAACGTCTACGAGATAAACTCATCCTCGCATACTCTCTCTACCTACTTTCTAATTATTTAATTTGCATGGTAAGTGATAGGTACGCGATCCAGCCACAAAACTTTTACTTTAATACGCCAAGTAAGAGCCTAATACACCTACTAACTTATTCTTTCTTGTTTAATGCGACGCTATACACTCTTTTTTCCTCCCCTGCTTTCTACACTCAACCTAATATCACTTTAAATTAAGTTAGCCTTCTTCATTATCTTGAGTAAGTTTTAATTATTTAACACCGTTCTTATTAGTATTTTAATATACAATTACAACCCACCTTTATATCATGATTATTTCATTACAAAAACACCAAACAACATTAAGACAACTTTTAATTAAATTAAGTCGACTAAAATATGATAGTCCTTTGATATTTCTGTATATCTTGGCTATACTAAAAATTTTTTTTAGGAAATTTGCAAAATAACAGAGTTGAAACTATTAAGGTTTGGTGGCGCCTTGATGTAGTTGACATTGGCCTGAGTACACGTGGAAAATAAATTCGGTTATAAGATGTTTATAATTATATATATGCACGCTTTGATTAACACGAGGTGAAGAGACGTCCGCCGACGTCGTTGCGTCGCGACACTGTCCAGAATGACAGCACGGCTCATCAGGGAGCGACAGGCACAGTATGTTGCTTTGACAGGCAACTAATTAAAGCAGATCTCACGTGGGATCACCTGCACGCCTCCGGCGACGACGCAAATAGTCTCTGAAAGGCTTTTGGGCCGCATTCCAGCCATTGTGCTAACAACTCTATTATTGTAGCGACGCCGGCTTATAACTAAAAATAATCGTAAGATAATATTTGCCGCGATACATATTTGAATGGATTTATATGTTTTGACGGTTTGTTTATTATATCAGCAGCATTTTAGCGTTGCCATCAACATGGAAATTATTTAAAAACGCGCTCGGCTGTGATACAGGTTGAGTGCATTTCTGTTGCCATAAACATTCGTTCGTTATAAATATTTATTCTAAAATATAAGGGTGTGAAATCTGAAATCTCTCCCCAATGTTTAAAATTTACATTAACAGTTTTACATTACCTGAGTATGTGGTTGAAAATTTTCAAATAGTGATTCGCGTTAGTGATCCTTGGATTGCATCAGTAGATAAAAAGCTAACATAAAACATCTTTCTTTGCAAGATCCAAGCAAGTAAAAGGTTTTTGAAAGGCAATTTGGTGTGTTTGAAAAAGCTCAGACAGCATCTTATGAATTGACTGAATTAATTGCTCATAACTTAAAACCTCATAATTATGCTGAAGAAATTATATTACCTGCTTGTCGTAAAATTGAAAAAAGATTAATCGGTGAATTAGCACGAATTTATATTTCGCTCATAAACCTGGAAAACCTCGTAAGTCCCAATGGTCGAACTTTACATGAGTTCCAAAAAGCTGTCTTAAAAATTTATCGCATATTTGGTTCCCACGCTATAATTTTGTATGCAACAGATATTACCGTAGATTATTTCTATTTCTAACGTTGAAGTAAGTAAGCTACATTGTTATAATTTTGTATTCATATTAAAGACTTTTTAGAATATGTATCAAAAGCCAATCCTAGACTTACGTGGATTGTTGCCACTAGAGAGATAAAGAGCAGTCGTGGAAATTTTAAACTTATAAGGAACTTTCCTTTCAACCTTATTAAAACAATGACGAAATAATCTCAATTTCACAAGAAAATTGACTTTTTCGTAATGAAGGTTTTCCAGATTTATGTGCGATTTGTCATTTCTCAATCATAATTTAATGTAAAATAAATTAGTTTACTACTTACTATGTGGATCTATTCTGTAAATCTCCCGTTAAAAGGGAACTACATAAATTAATATACTGAATTTATATGTTTTTTAAGACTATTTAAAGTTGGCCAAAGTTAATAGATCTTTTTACGGTTAGTTAAGCGCATGCGCATGTTAAAAGGCGGGAATATGAAAGTTTCGAGCGCATTTTCTTATTTTGTCTGGTTATTAGGGTTTTAGAATATCCTCACTTTTTAAAAACCGCGGTTTTCGGTTTTTGAAAATTAAAAACCGCGGTTTCGGTTTCGGGTTCGGTTTTTAAGAACTTTTGGTAGTAAAGCCTGATATTTAAACGTACGTAGTTTTGTACAAAAGTTGCTGCTATGGGACAATGATCTTTCGGAGTAGGTTGATGTAGCTTTCATTGTAGAGAGTACTTGAAACAAAATATTTAATCTTTTTGTTCTCTCAGAAGTTCATTTATATTTAGCAAAATTCTTTTTCATAGAATTAGAATAGCGATTTGTTAGAATATAAGTATTTTAATTTAATTCTTCTTGAATAACCTTTTGTACTTCATCATGCAAGGAATAATTTCGATTGGTCACTTCTTGAATTTGCCGAAAATTCATCTTCGACTTCAGCCTAATTGTTGTCTGGATAATGTCGTTCAAAAAGATTTTCCGCCAATATTAAAACACACTTTGTTGGAACTTTCGAAGGATCTAGTAAGCATCTAGCCAATTCTGATAATCCATGATATTTTTCTTTGCAGCTTTGCTTATTTCAGAACCAATTAATTTCTCTTCCATGAATCCTATTACACCTTATGCCGTAAATATGTTAGAATCATCGCTGCTTAATGTTGTTACTGCTACGTTTACTGGAGATAAAGTTTCATAACAATTCAAAATTAACTATATATTAAATGCACTGAATTTAAATCTGTTAGAATCTGTAATATTACGACTTTTAGACAAATAAATTTTTCTTATATTGGTTCAATAGAAGACCACCTTGCCTTGATGTCCATTGCTAATTCAATTTCCTTTTCAAAAAGAGCTTTTACGTTTCGTTGTAGGAAACCGATTTTATCGGAGATAAACGAAAATAATTTTGATAATAATTTTGATTTAAAATAAAGTTTTCTTACCATTTGTACTTTTACATACACAAGTACTTTTAATTTCAGCATCTTCCTTGACGTAATATTCATTATCCACATCTTCTTCGTGCGATTTTTCAGGAAATAAATCTTCATTCAATCATCATCAATCAATTGATTCAATCATCATCAATCAATTCATTCAATCTTCACTGCCGCAGCTGTTTTCTACTTGAGATGATTTCTTGTAAAAAGTGTCGCACACAGCGAGATGAATTGTATGCTTAATGCAAATTTTTGGTTCAGCAGGACAATCTGTACCATTTTTTTAATTACCGTTATTATAATTAATTAATTTTTATAATTAATTTTACGGGCATCGTCATGTGTTGTATCTTACTCAATAATAATCTCACGGCAATAAATTTCAGACTCAATTAAATTTTGAGGTTTTTGCGACCAGAAATTGAAAACCGCTATAACTAACGCCGCGATGGCCCGTCAAAGTTAGATCTACCAAGGATTGGTTGCATTTGTTTTTTCGAAATTTCGCAAGTGCCGCAACAAATTCGATGTTTTGTTAGAGCAAAACGGGGTCGGGAAGCGATACTGAAAACCGCATTGCGAAATCTTTGACAGCGGCGTCGCGACGCCACCGCAAAGTTCAATTTCCTAATGCAGCTGCTGGTTTTTTAGGTTTCGTAATTTTCAAGGCAGTGAAACAAGTATGACGTTTTGTTGAAGGGAAAGCTTGCCAGGAAGCGATAGTGAAAACCGCGTTGCAAAATCTTTGATAACGGCGTCGTGACGTCGCCGCATTTTTCAACTTGCTAATCTAGGTCAAATTTCGGGAACTTGCGGTGATTTTTCCGCTGTAGTTTTCGGAATTTTGCAGATAGCGAAACCAATTTGATATTTTGGTGAAGGGAAAGCTTTTGGTAAAGTGCGACTAAAAACGGCATTGCGAAATTTTTGACAAGGGCGTCGCGATGTCACCGCGAACTTCTACTTGCTAATCCAATTCACCCACAATATCATTTCTGAAACTGATACTAAATGTTATTCAACACTTATTACTATATTATTTGCAGAACAAGTTCTCGCAGAAAGCCTAAATTGCAATAATAATTGTTTTCTCCATGAATATTAATGTTTAAGTATCTTCGACGTCTCAAACTAGTCCACTATTCTAGCGAAGTACTATTTTTGTCCATTTGCTTTTAATTCTTGAAACTTTAAAATCATTGCTTTCTTTCTTCGTATTCCCTTTGAATTAGTCATAACACCTGAAGAACATTTTGTCAAGATTTGTTTGGGAAATGGGCCCGCTATTGCTTTCCGAATAAATGCAGATTTTGAAATTGCTTGAACACATATACCATCGATGGCTGCCATTTTTGCAACAAGAGTTTGCAATGTTTGAAAGAGCACTAATTCAATACTACTTTACTTGTACCTTACCTACTCAATTGTACCTTATTTTTATTTATCTTTAAGTAAAACCGAAAACCGTGTTTTTTTTATGACGGTTATGCGGTTTCGGTTTTTGCACCGAAAACCGCGGTTATATGTACAAAAAATTCGATCACTTTTTTGACGTACATGACGGAAGTTGACGCATGCGTACAAAAAAATGAAAAGGTCTATTATATAATTATTAAAAAAAAAAAAATCTGATTTCCGCTCATAAATAAGAAAAAGAAAAGGCGAACTCAACAAAATTTAGAGGCCATCATAGAACAATAACACCAGTATAGTAATTAACTTGTCAATACAATTGATAATTTGCTGGCCATCCTAGAGAGGCAAAATGGAAATCCTAGAATATTGTCCCAGGCTATTCTATAGTTAACAGCAGCAGTGGAAGGAACGAAGAAATAACGGTTGTTTAATTATTATTATTATTTATTTAACCCCTTATTGCTTGATTTTTTATTTATTCATGAAAAAAAAGTATATGGTGGGAAACACTAAATAAATGGACAAGTGTTTAAGGATTTTCCTCTTTATTGAAAAGTTTAAAAAAATTTACACTTTTCCTCTTTGGATCACATTTGGTACATTGAGCAGGAAATGAACATACAAAAATAACGCAATATGAAGAAAAATTATGTATTGTGAATTAATTCGAAATAATTTCTTTTATCGTTGAGGCATAGGTTGAATTTGCATTTTCGGCATTCTTCATTAGATCTACCATTGCATTCAGAGACCTTAAAACGTTGTCTATTGTACCAGACAGTCCAAGGATCAATTATCTATACGAACGTCCTGAGATGGTATTATTGCTATGGGTCCTCTCTTTTTTTGAAGATTTTTTTTTTAATGGTTGACTACGTTCACTACTATTCACAGGTTTATTGCCACAACACAAATCTTCACCTACCGTGAACTTGAAATCGGTTAAAAGCAGCCACGACTCGACATTTTCAAATCTGCGCCTGTATAAAAGCCATCATTTTGTAACCAGTGAAGCAACCAGTAAAGCATTGTAACCTACGGTTTGTACAAAAATCTACTTTTTGAAAAATTGGTTTTCGAATTCCAGATTTTCAAAAAACCGGTTTTAGCCGGTTTTCGAATTTTTCTCAAAAATAAAATAGAATGTGGAAATATGTGTTATTTATATTTTACATTTTCGAGGGACTTTTCCAAAGTTGATTAGATCCTTCCTTACAGGAAGAAAGTTTTAATTATGTGTGTCCCTCAGGGATCTGTTTTAGGGCCGCTTCTATTTGTGCTGTTCATCAACGATCTTCCACTTTATGTAAGTTCGGAAGCTATACTGTTTGCAGATGACATGAATATGGCTATCTCTGGGAACAGTATAGAAGAGCTTGAAAGCAGAGTCGGGATAGTTGTTGATGAGGTGAATGCGTGGTGCCGAGCAAACCATCTTACACTGAATACGGATAAGACTGTTTGTATTTACTTTGCTAAAGGGAGGAAAATTCCAATGCATTTTTTAGTGTGTATTATGGACTGGTATATTCTCATCTATCTCTACACGTTTGGGGTCAAGCCGCTATCGTCAATAGATGTTTTATTTTTCAGAACAGGATTGTTAGACTTATGTTTGGTCTAAAAGGAGGGCAAAATTGTAATTAAAAAAAAAGTTCAATATACTTACATTACCCTCAATTTACATGTTCAAAGTGCTGTGTTATACAAAATATAATTTAAGAAACTCTAACACCTTACCGAATTACCAAGATCACCATACAAGACATGCTCTCTGGTATTGTTCCCAAAACATAACATAACATAACAAAACATAACATGGCCTTATTTGAGAAGTCCTTCTTTTATACAGGAATTGAATTATTTACTAAGCTGGACAATGAAATAAAAACAAAGAACTTAAAGCAATTTAAAAGAGATACAAAATCTGTCCTTGCTCAAGGAGCATATTATTCAATATGCTATCATAACGTTCATAATTTAGTGTATACTACAATATTTTGTAGTAGTTGCATTTTTGTAGTATTTATTATTTTTATTGTATTAATTGTATTAATGTATTACTGTATTAACGTGCCTATTGTAACTATCACATCCACAATATGTATTTAATGTGGCTAAGTGAATAATTAAATAAATACATTAGAGTGCGGAAAAGTAGATTTTACAACGCGACAGTTCTTTTAGCCCATTAGCTGGAGCGTTATTAAATCATTCACGCACGAAAGTATAAAATTTTTTGGCCGACAATTATTATTTAAGAAATAAATATATTTAGATGATTTACAAAATTGGAAATTTACCGCATAGTAGCCTTACTTTGCAACATTGTGTGTAAAAATCTAGTTTCGCTTGATGTATACACGATATCAAAACTCGTGTTAAAATACTCGTTACTGATCTTGGTTTTATAGTTTTCAGGGCATCAAATATCAAATCTAAGTTTTCAGTTCTCATTGTCTTTGGATTTGTAAGTTTTTATTTAAGGTCTTCAAGAAACTTATTAATGGATTTTTCCATGGCTTCCTTTAAAAAAGCGTTACTCTGATGAGTAGTTTATTCGATTTGCTCTTCATCAGAATTGGTTTCCACATAAGAATATGGAAATATTCTAGACAATATCTTTCCATATTACTTAAAAATTTCGGTTTTTGAAGATGAAGTACACTAGATTTCTTTGCTGAACTGGACATGATTTGCAATACAGCAAAAGAGTTGCTAATTCTACTTGTGTTGTCTTGAATTCGTTCTTTTAAAGCAGGCGTGGGCAAACCTTTTGGCTATCAGGTCACATTACGTATGAAAATTTGATCGTGGGCAGCATTAAAATTTGACGTATTTTAATAGTCATTTGTATACCACGACCGTTGCATATATACTTGCCTAGGCACAACAATATTACATATTAGGTTTACTGATAGTGGACAATAAATATATACTGCTTATAGAACGAAATATTTTCAGAGAACACCCGTAAATGTGCAGTGTCTATAAATTAGTGGCAGGTAGATAATAAAGTATACATTAGGTCTGGTAAACATAATAAAAATGTGATAGGCATGCTTTCGGGATTTTTTGTACCTTGTTAATGTTGTAATACGAATTAAGATTGATTGAATATTGTTTTTGTTTTTATTATACGTAGAATTTTTTTTAAAGTAAAGTAGTTAATAAAATGCTTCGCGAGTCACATAAAAGATCCACTCCTCCCATCTGCCTATTACAAGTCATCACTGCCTTTGGACAGTTTGGTAACGCCTTTTTTTTATTGTAACGTCGATCTTCAGAAGACGGTTTGCTTACGACGTAGGTAGAAGCCAAATTCACAACTCTGTTGTCATACCAAGTTACCACAAAATCATCTATATCTTCTACTGTGGGTAGTTTATCAACAGTTGCACCTCTCCCCTTTTTTCAAATCTTTTTCTGCAGTAACTTTGTGCCCTCGAATACGATTGGCCTTTATTTTGCCTAGGGAGGCTGTGGGAGGAGGTTCAGTTCCCACTTAGGACTTTAGCACCACTAGATAGATTTATTGTGAATAACGGTAATAGTCTTCTTAGTAAGATAAGTTAGTAACAGCAAATATATGTAACAGTTATCAAAAATAGTTTATACTTGACTCTTTCATAAATAGTTCTTGCAAGGCGAACGAACAAGGAGTACTATTTTTTGGTAAATTGCTGAATGCTTGTACAGGCCCTTGAGCCCCAGTGTATATTTCGAAAGCATAGCTGAATCCCGAACTACCGCTCAGCACAAATTTTGTATACCTCCACTTGTAGGATACTTGTCATGTATTCTTTTATTCTTTAGGTACTGTTCTTCTTTAAGTCTCTGTTTGAGTTGATCCAAAAAAGGTCGTAATTTGTGATCATGAATGTCGTTGTCGTGATGTGATTGTGAAGAGGATCGTGTCCTGGTTGACCTTTGGGTACTAGCGTCGAGTTGGTGCTGAAATGTAATTTTTTCAATCATTTCCTCAAACCCATTGGACGCCATAACTTCTTCTTCTTGTTTCGAAAAGGCCTACTTTGGACCACGCTTGTTCAACTGTTGGGCTTTGATCTTTGCCCAGTAGGGACGCCATAACATTGTTTATTTTTGGGTGTCCTAAGCTTTCATTCCGATAAAGTCATTTTGATGGAAATTGTACGATAAACGTGTACATAGACATGTACGATAGACATCAGTTTCTTTTACTGTGGTATAAAAAATCTTAATCTCGAAACGTTTTTCAAACGCATATCTAATTTTCTTCTAGGTTTCTTGTTATATGTACTGGAACATTTCGTCAGTAAATAAATACTTGAAAAATTTAATTGGGCTTTTTAACCACATTATTTCAGCAGGTGTATCTAAATTACCACTGAATGCGATTTCACTCTCAACTTTTTCTAAAAATCCGTTCCTTCAAGGAGGCTTTTCAGCTCTTGCGCTTCTATTTGATGAAGACGCCAATTGAGACAAATGCGTCAGATTCCGAGTCGGATTTGTCAGATTCAGGAATATATCGAGGAGGTAAATGTTGAGCTCTCTTTACCTGATGTTCATCATCGGACAGGTCTTCGTTACTGCTACTTTCAGTAAAATCCTTGATAATTGTGTGAATACCGTAAAATCGACGTGGATCCATGTCTCAAGTTTCCTGTAAATATATGTTCGAATAAATAAGCATAAAACCAAGTAAATAACAAAAAAGGCATTTTATGTAAAGTAGTACAATTTGTACATTTAATGCATGTAAGTGCAAAAAAGAATATTTGAAAAGGAAAGATTATTGCTGCATGCATTGTTCCAAATTTCTTCATGCATTGTGCCAAATTTAGTTCCATTCAGTTACAACCAGATAAAAGTAGTTATCACTTGATAAAACAATACAAGCTTACCTTAGTACAAATATTTTGACTACTTTCTTTTCTGGAGTATTTACAATATTTGTAAGCGCTTAAACTGAGATTTATATTTTTTACACAATTTCGAATTTCACAAACCAGCAACGCGCCCCTTCGTACCTGTTCGTTGCAGTTCACACAATTTGGTCATACATGACGGTTTATTTATTTTATACATAAAATGAAACTCGGGGATGGGAATAAAACCATGGCACGAGTTTGACCCAGTATGCATAAAACAAAAAAAATAGTTTCAAACTTAAAAATATTTAATCTAATGTGGTTTGATTCATATATGAACCACGATGCGGAAAAGGGTTAATATATAAATATAGAGTTATAAACAAATATATTATTAAGATAAAAACATAAATTGTTTTTAAGTTTATTGTATAAATACAACATATGTTTCAGCAACACTGGCCTTTTCAGGTAAGGATTACCTGAAAAATCCTAATAAATTTCAAACAGAAAATGTTACACGCACCGAAATTAAACAGCAGTAAGATTGTTGATACTGCTCATGGACCTTTTTATAGTACTTTTATTTTACATTTTTTAATAAATATAATTTACCAACAATTATAATAAGATTATATAAGAACCATTAATATGAAGATCAAATTTCCCAGATCTTCACATGATTCTGCGATTTGAATGTTAAGATCAAATGACACTTTCCGCTGCAACATTTGAATGACATACAGATTACGTATTTAATATATTGTATAATATAGTTATTTGGAATGATATTCGGACTGATTTCACAAATTTAAGAGATTTTGACTCCTTGAACCATGGTTGATGACTCCAGTTGGAACAACCCAAGGTATTTTAGAGTAGAGTATCGGTACAATCAAATTCATTGCTAAGCAAGGAATTGTACTGTAATGAGTTTTATAATAAACGGAACTAATATATTTGTTTATACAATTGATTGTGGAGTTACTTGTGAAAACTTCATATCAATATTAAAGTGTCATTTGATGTTAACATTCAAATCGCAGAATCATGCGAAGATCTGGGCAATCTAACCTTCATATTACTAATTCTTATACAGGGTATTATAAATATCCGGCAGAAATTCTAGAGCGTCTTCTGGAGCCCAAAATAATAAAAAGTCCCTATAAAGATGTATCAGAAAACGCTTCGTAACTGAGTTAAAACCCTTAAAAGGGAGTGGCCTCACACAACATTTTTGCTAATATCTTAGACAGAACTAATGATAATTGATTCAAATTTTGTGTGTACTTGTTACTGGTGCGGAACTACTGTTTGTGCTTATTTTCGTCGTGATAGCTAAGCGCCACTACATAAGGAGAACGACCTTCCGAGGAACGACGAATATTTTTTCGCAAATCCTTGACTAGATGAAATTGTTCGGAATCAAAAACTACACCGAAAAGCTACTCTTTGTTTCTGTCGCTCAAGATAACAGTTTTCGAGAAAAAAAATAAAACGTATTTTTTGGAAATATGATAAAAAAAAATTAGGGAATATGATAAGAAAATAAACAAATCTTTATTTAATTTTTTAATTACTTGCACATAAATGTGTAAATTTTTTGCACATAAACGTGTAAATAGTTAATTCGCAATGGTTGTTCAAATTGCCGTCTCTCAACCCCAACACAAGCTTCAGCACTTCTTGATTGCAGTACGGATGCAACTGATGTTCCTAGAGAACCAAACTTGCGGTTGTGCCTTAGTTAGGAAGCATTTTCCGACACATCTTTATAGGGACTTTTTTTTTATTTTGGACTCTAGAATACGCCCTAGAATTTCTGCCGGACATTTATGAAACACACTGTATAATCTTATTATAATGCTCGGTAAATTATGTTTGTTAAAAAATGTAAAATAAAAATATTAAAAGAAATGTCCATGAGAGGTATCAACAATCGCGTGTTACATTTTCTATTTTCTGAAATTTTATCCACTCTTCTAGCAGTAAATGATTATTTATTACTTCAATAATTTCACTAATACACCTACTTATTAAAGGTTGGCTCATTCTCAACGCATGAATTTTAATATTTTGCAGGTAACTGCTGTGACCATAAATATTGAGAGCAGCCAAAATCTTAATTAACAAAACCAGCAAGTGCAAATTGTACCTTCAACACAATAGCTCATAATAGGTATAGGTCATAGTTTATCAATTACATATAACAAACAATCCTATGTCAAACGAAAACACTGTAAATTCTACATCTGGCAATTCGAATGGATGCTAACATCTCTTAATTTCCTTTAATATATTCTTGAGTTATTCCTACAATACGTGTGTGCATCAATTTTATATTATATCAATAATAATTCTTTTCGTACATTTCTTTTCATCGTTTTCATATTCTTGGTGTAAAAACATATTCATGATGTACGCGATTTTTTCAATACTAATTCACTGTTCACAATATAACAGCACCTAAAGTCTAAACCCTTGCCGTTAAAATTCAATGATTTGGAGGTTACATTAACCTAAATCTCTTAATATTTTAACGTGCGTGAAATTACAGAATACCATTATAAAATAAGTGGAGTTAAAAAAAATGTTAATAGTCAAATTAACTCTTAACTTTTCTCTTGTAGAATCGACCTGATAGTAAGGATAGTTCCAGAGAAATATTTATTTTAGCTAAGGGATAAAGTTTAGTTAGTGTGTGTTCTGTAATGTTAAGTAGTAGGAATTAAATTGATGCGATTTTAATCCATTGATTCAGGAAGTTTCTGGAGAGAGTTTAAATGATCAAGAGCGGTCCAGTTTAATCCTTAATCTGTGCAGTTTAGGAGAGTTGTCTTTGGCTCGGAGACTTGTTATTGCTCCTGAACGGTGAATCCGCAGAGAATAATCCGTTTAACCTGTGCCGACATAACTTTCCCATTTCGGAATGGATCTGGAGTGGTCGCGCGGCGCTGCGACGCCTATTAACTTTACTGGCGTATAACGCGATGATAACTGTCATTAAAAGCTTCACGGTTATGGGCTCTCGGAGTAAATTGATTAACTAAAGCTCTGGCCAAGTGTTAATAAAAATGTTTTTTCTCCGTGCGCAATTGGGTATCGTTTCGCGTTTCCACTCCGTTGGTTCCTTCATTACCTTAGTCTATCTAAGTCCCGCAGCGCAATGTCTTATCTCCTGGCCGTTTACCTTCATCGCTACCTCGGCACTAATCCTCGCGCGTCCACTACTCTGTTCCGGCCTGTAATTCCTGCTATCACGTTCTGCCAGCCCCTGCTTCACACTCGGTTGACCGTCGGTCTCGGTTCGCGTTACGTGCTCGAATAGGTAGACTGGAATGGTTTGGTTACAGAGACGGCGATATCCTCTACAACTGGGATTATTTCCCTGCGGATGTCCCCATCGGCTACTTACGTCCCCCGTGCTTATACCCCTGAGACCCCGGAATGAGCTGCATTAAATGAAGGCTATACCATTTCCAATTCTGTCAAATGCGCTGTTACCGTACAGATAAAATCAATTGCCACTCAACTTTGTATCTTTTGCGGTACAAGTCGATTGTCTTGTAAATAACTCGCGTCTTATCTGATTCCATTATGTGAATGTCGGCTACTCGTCTCTATCTCGTTTGCGTGATACGCATTTGCTAATTACACTAGACTTGAATTTTACTTGACACGTCGACAAATCCTCGATGATTGATTGCTAGGTGGGATCAGTTTTCCTTTCACCTTTTATAACTACGTTTCTTTGTCGTTAGCCGTTATCCTGTTATGTATCTTGTTTATCAATTTTTTTTTGTATCGACACGTTGTAAAAACCAAGTTTTCACTCTGAAACAATCGAGTCGTTTTTTAGGTTACCGTACAGTGTTAAGGTTTTAGTAGTTCCCCTGTACAGATGATTAATGGATCGTTTATTAAAGTAATCAGCCTCTTTACATGCGCACCCTTTACGTCAGTCACGGAATTGTTTCCATTGTCTAAGTTACTGAAGTATGGGGGCCGTATGCATGTACCTAGTTCGCGTGATTTAATCCGCCCGAGGCTCGACACCTGAGTACATTGCCCGCTTGGATAATAGCCACTAAAACTAAATGGAATGGTCCATGTCCCCAAAGTGATGTTCACCAACTCACGTGGGCACATCTGGCACGAGGTGCGTAAGGGTGCACATACATTCACTCTTTGTTTAAATGCATATGTATTGTGCTTTCCACCTCAAGTTACCCTCGTCTACCATCTGCCAGTCACCGGTACCCCATCACCAATCCAATTTAGAAGTGATTGCAATCTGCACAGTATACTAATCAATATAAGCGCGTATACAATACACAGCATATCTGTTCTATATCTCAACAAACTACGATATTATTTTCTCGATTCGACCAGAAATGCAAACCTTTGTTAATCATCGTTGATGTGTAATTTGCGTTCCGGAAGTGGCCCTTGCCGCGGAACACTCTTGTTCGAACATCAGGTACAAGTTCTAATAAGCGGAGGAGAGTGACGCCTTGCGGCGAGGTCTGGAAGTGTGGAAATTACCTCATTTATTAGGTAAGGGTGCGCGACCCCTGCCGCTGACACCTCTCCTTTGCACCTGCTGCAGAGTATTATTGAGTTTCCAGCAGAAGAGATTATTCAGTACCGTATCAATACAAATTTAATAACTGAAACAAAATCATTCAATCTCAACTTTATTTAAACTAAATAAAATCTAACTTTCTCCACCATTTTTTTAATCGAAAAATTATAAATTTAATTTTAATTCTAAATTATATTCAAAAGGAATCTTAATCTTAAGAACACATTCTTTTTCCATAAAATCTATAAATTAATTCTATAAATTAATAAATTAGATCGTGAAATGAGGGTGTAAGCTGTTATTTGGTATACATGATGTAATTCTTCCTACGGAATTTGTTAAATACGGATCTGTGTTAAATGTTCCCGATGTCAGCACAGTGTGCTACAGACATGAGGAAGCAATGTTCAGTGGTCACTGTTATATCAAGTTTCATGCCGTTACGTACCGAAATCCCCCTCGCATTAAACAATCTTACGTGTTTACGTGGAGACAAACCCTCATATTTGGATCCAAACGGCGTTAATTAGAAGTAAACGATTCGGAAGTTACTTTCAAATGAATTACATACACGAAGTTATCGCATAAAAACTTTTGTTATGGCAGAGTTAATAAATTTATTAATTACTTTTATATTTCCCAGCTATGCGAAGAGATTAATAAATGTTTTTTTATTATTTATTTTATTTCATATCTTTGATAAGTTTTTAATTAAAAAGTACATTTATCTTTTAAATGAATTATAAAAGTTTTTTTAATGATTTGTATTTTGTTGATATCTTAGCAACATTATAAAGTGCAATAATTTTTGAGGCAAAACTTCTTAATACGCAACTTGGGATTAACTAAGATCTTTTTTCAATGGGAAATGACGTTGATTAACGGAAATAAGGTTAGGTTAAGTCAAATAAATTTTGTATTTTTTTTAAATTTATATTTTGATGGCGCGACCGATATTTTGAGAGTATCTTGGAGACCTTTTTTATGACAGACATAACGTTAAGTAAAGTCTATATTCTAACTAATAGGTAAAAGAATGTTTCCGTTTTTGACAATTTTAAATTTGATAGAAATTGATCAATAGATTTCACCTAAAAATAGAAATTTCCTTGAATATTTTTGCGACTTTCGAAGTCGATATTTTGAGAAGGGTTTAAGGTAATTGAATACGGATTACCATCGTTTTCATTAGGTCATTTAACTATAGATGCATTTAGATCTTACTTGAAAATTTCATTAGTTTCCTAGTTCTCTGCACCGATATTTCACCAAATTTCGCTCCATTTTACCAATTTAATCAAGTCAAGAAGCTGCTATCAAAATTCAATTTACATGCTTGTAACTAGGTGAAAAAGCACTATTTAAAGTATTTTATATACTAAAGCACATTTAGAAATTTTTACGAAATGCATTTTCTCGCATTTTTCGCAGATATCACCATGCTATAACTTTTAAACAGGTTATCGCAGACACTTCTAGTTTTCACCAATCGATTCAGCATCAAAAAATTAGTTGGAGAACATGAAATGGTGTCCTATAGAGCTTAAAATGAGGTAAATCGTATCGACTTGGCCACCGATCCTTTGAAGGACTCTTATTGTTAGATTTTATGTGGATTCTCCAGAAAATGTTGACCGATTTTCATAATTTTAATTTCAAAAGATTTGTAATAAATTCCGCTAAATTATGTTGAGGAACAAACTTGTAAAAAGTTGAAAGAAATTGGACCAGAACAGCGAAAAAACATCGCCTATAACTTGGATAATTTAAATGCTTTGAAACCCCAGCAAAATAAACTCGAAAATCGTGTTCAGAAATTTCACGATTTCCATTGGATAAACTGAAAAAAATGGCCAAAAAATTTTACGAAAAAACCTCCAGAATAATCTGTCCTATCGTTTCGGTTAGAAAACCAGTACCGGTAGGTTTTTTTTACAGATCCCTCACAAAATGCCAATCGCAGCCAAATCATTTTTAGCACACTAAAATTCGCCAAGAGAGCAAAGTAATGAATAAATTGTTTAGAAAAAGTCAAATATTTTTTCCGAAATTTCAAATTGAAATTTTTGCAATGAAATTTTCAAATTCATAAATCAATATCTCGTGAAGAGTTGCAGCTAATCGAAAACGGATTACAGCATCGTTTTCAGAAGGCTCTTCTCCTATAAACGTATTTAGATTTTCCTTGAAAAGTTTATTAGTTTCCCAGTTCTCGACCCGGGCGACAAAATATCCCAAAATTTTACTCGATTTTCTACCAATTTTCCAAGTCGTGTCTCACGATTGGAAGTAGCTAGCAAACCGAAATTTTCATATTTGTAACCACCAGGAGAAGCACTTTCAGAAAGACTTTGAAATTTTTCAATAACTTGGTAAACAAAGATTTTAGCAATATAAATTTGTCGCATTTTCAGCAGATTTCACGATGATCACTATTATGATCACCATCCACTTTTATGATCCACCACCGTCAAAAAAATTTTACTTCAACCGCCTATTCGCTCCGTGCATAACCACGTTTAGCGCCACCGGTGGCCAAAAAGACAACTTCGTCTCCAATAATAGTGTATAAAAACAACAGGCAAAAACAAAAACTAATCAATTTAATAAAATATACAATATTTACCTTCAAAAAATATTGCCAAATATGTCAGGTCATATCTCGCGAACGGACGCGGCTAGAAAAATACAATTAGTATATTTGCAACTAGCAGGGAAAACACTTTCAGACACACTTTGAAATTTTCCATTCACTTGATAAATAATAATTTTCAGAAAATAAATTTTCTCGCATTATCGGAAGATTTCACTGTCATAACTTATGAACGAATTACCACAGAGACTTCTAGTTTTCACCAATTGATTCAGCGTCCTAAAATAAGTCGGAAAACGTATATAAAATTCCCTAGGAAGCTTTCAGTTAAAAATACCATCGACACGGGAGTCTATACCGCGGAAAGGACGAAATGGGAGAAAATCGATTTTGTCAAAATCGTTACACTTTTAGTTACAGTAAAATTTAAAAACATTACTGAAAGCATTTTTGCTGCTGATTACAGATATGCAAAATATATTTCGCTAACTCTTTCCGTTCACGATTGCCTGCAAGAATTGAAGAAATTTTTAAGAAATTTCGGCGCTCGAGAAGAGATCTCGGAAAGTCGTAAATTTCCCGCGGACAATCTTAGTGTATAAATAGGAAAATGACCTTCTGAAAAACGATGCCGCAATCCGTTTTTTATTATCTGCAAGCGTTTCTGAGATATCGACTTAGCAAATCGAGAATCGTAAAATTTCAGTTTGAAATTTCTCGACGAATTATTGAATCTTGCCAGAAAATTTACACATCGACTTGTTCGTCTTATCAAGTAGTTTCTGTGTGCCGCAAATGATTTCGTTGCTGCTTACTGTTCTTGAGAAAATTGAAAAATACCGAAAATGCACATTTTTTTGACCGAAAAGATGGAATTTTTTCTTGACGAATTTTTTTGAAATATTGTTCGTTATTTTTTTTTTGTTACCCGAAGGAAATCGAAGTGCTGAAAACGATTTTCTAGTTTATTTCGCTTTAAAGTAACAAATAAACAAGATATATGTTATATCTTGGGTATTTTGACCATTTGAACCGAATAAACTGGAAAATCGTGTTTCCGTCCGTCTTAATTGCTTTCCCTCATTTCTCTCCATCTAATCTGAAATAAAGGACTCTCAAATTTTCTGAAAAAATCGCCAAAAAATCCATCGTTTTGGTCAGGAAAGAAGTTGCAATTTCGGTTCTCAGAAATCTCAGCGAAATCATTTTCGACACACTGAAACTAAACGACAAGAAGAGAAAATAAATGTGTAAATTGTTTCGAAAGATTACATTTTTTATTGCGAAATTCTAAATTAATTTTTTTTCTAATATATGTCAATATACAAATAAATGCTGAATAATGACGTAACTGGTCATGAAGTTCTTAAAAGTGTCACCTTTGGCGCTAGTGCTGTTGCGCTCGGAGCGAATAAAGGTTACACACTCGTTTTTTTTAAAGAAATGGAAGATTTAACATTACGTGAATTATAATGAATAATAGGGTAGGTTAGGTTAGGTTATAATACAGGGTCTTCTAATAAGAGGTTTTATTTTCAATAACCCGCCATTTTAACAGTTTTTATGAGTCAACCTGTAACTACCTGACAGATGACAAGTGAAAACTACGCTATTAATGAAAATGGAACGTGATACGCTTCAACAACGCATTGAAATTATTAAAATTCACTAAAGAAATGCTGATAATTTTGCGGTCCCAGTTCGCAAAACAAAACCGCAACATTTTTGGGTCGTCGTGAAGCACCTTCTCGGCCAGCAATTGTGAAACTGGTGGAAAAGTATGAGCTGTTGGGACAAGTTAGTAATGTGAAGAATCGAACTTGTGCACGCCGCTCAAGAACAGCTGAGAATATTGCTGTTGTAGAATATTGCTGTTGAGAATATTGCTGTTGTAGAGAGTATTGCTGTTGTACTAGATAGTGTTGAGGAAAACCCAGATTTGTCCACTTCTTGTTGATCTTTGGAATTGGGCATTCCACAAACGACATTACACCGTATTTTACATGAAGACTTAGGTCTTTCAAAGTTCAGTTAACGCAAGAAATCACGCCTACCGACCATCAACAACGTCGTGTCTTTGCTGATTGGGTCCTTAAAATACATCAAACTTATCCGGTATTTCATCGAAAAATCACAGTGAGTGATGAGGCCCATTTTCACATCAGAGGCTACTTGAACAAGCAGAATTGCCGCATTTGGGGCTGGGAAAACCCAAGAAGTATTGTTGAAAGCCTCTACATCCTTAAAGTTTGACCAGAGTGTGTTGGTGCGGTTTTTGGTCTGCCGGGGTCATTGGACCTTACTTTTTCGAAAATTACGCTGGGGCAACTGTTATGGTGAACGGATTGCGCTATCGAACGATGATTAATGATTTTGTATGACCGCAATTGGAAAATATTGATGTGAACGACGTTTGTTTGCCACACAAGTAACGATACGCTAAAAAAGTTTCCTGACCGTGTGATTTCTCGAAGAGGCGATCACAATTCGCCACCGAGATCTTGTGATTTAACACCTCTAGACTTTTTTCTTTGGGGCTACGTGAAATATATCGCCTATGGCCACACTCGATTCATGAAGTCAAAGATGGATTTCGCGAAGTTATCGAGGACGTACATCTGCAAATGTGCGAATTGGTGATAGAAAATTTCATGAAAAAAATATGATCCTGCAGCGTACCGTGGCGGCCATTTTGCTAATATTGTTTTCCAGTATTAATAGCATACCCTCCCCTTTATAATTAAATAAACATCCGATGATTTCGGTTAAAAAATACTCATTCTGTTTTACAGATTAAAACGAAACCTCTTACAGTAAGACCCTATATATAAATATTATGATAATATAACAAATCATGTGTGGCAGTATAATAAATATCGTTATCGTATTTAAAAAAAAAGATCGTAGAAAGGTACGTGCATTATGTACACGGAAGAAAGGTTAATGTAATATTAAAGTATAATAAAATAAGCAAATCGGTGTTGAAGAGACTCCCCGGTGTTTGATGGGAAAAGCGTTCGAGCTGACGATAAACACATTCCGAAATAAACCGCGATCCAAACCGCGTCGCGACGGATCTTTCGGGTAGCGCTAGCGATCTTCGACCGCAGTAAATTTCCATTTAACCACCTTTGTCCGTGTTTTTTCGGTCACGCTCAAGGTAATTTGAAACGTACACTTAAACGTACACAGCGATATTAGAGAATGATGGATAGCGGCACCTTGGCAAACAGCCAACTTCCACTCCGGTGTGCAGATTTCTTTCTATTTTTGCACAACATCCACAAATACCTTACGAAAAAGTCACCGTTAAATAAAAACGCAATTAAATTTAATTCGAATAATGAAACCGCAATTATTGTACATGGAAGTAGGTTCAACGCACTATTATCGCTTGCACATTCTCCCACATCTTTCATAAAGCTCCCATTTCACACGTAACAGCGCGGCGTGAGCTCAATTAAATTATTCATTTAATTAAATTGAGCCCCATTAACACGTCTTTAAACTTCGTTTAAGGTAAATATGGTTCTTAACATTTTGAAATAATCAATTTAAAATTCAATTGCAAAAAGGGCTGGCAATTATCGAAGCTGAAAGCGGATTCGATCAAGGGCAGAGGGTGGAAGCGGTAATCCAATACGCATTATACGTCCAGATCCTCGGATACAAATTAAACTAATCAAGTGGCCATAACTGGGCAATGTCCGTAGTTATATCAGGTTTAGCACTAATTAAGGGGGCCTGTTCATTATAACCGGCCGTAATTTATTGAATAATAACGGAGAAATCACCTCGATAAATCTCCATTAGACGGCTTGTGTTTCGTTCAATATGGCTTATAAAAACGGACGGCGCCAAGGAGTCAACTATTTGATAAATTTTTAGTGCATACTGCGCGCACTTAACTAGCATTTTGTTGTACAATAAAATATTTACTGTGCTCATGCATTTTAATAAACTACTTAGCAACAGAAATCTAACTGATTTAATCAACCCAAATACACACAATCTGCTGCACTACACCTCAAACGACACAATAAATACATTAGATCCAAAATGAAATTATCAAAATATGTTTGTTTCAATTTAATTTAAAAGTTAACAGAATATAGGGCATTTTTTGTAAGAAAAAATCTGTAATTTCACGTAACTAAAAAATAGAGTTGCATATCCTCTGTCTGGAGTTAAAATTAGTTTTGTTTGGGAAAGTGGTAATCATGTTAAAGTTTCTTTTTCGATTGTATT
This sequence comes from Phosphuga atrata, assembly GCA_944588485.1. NCBI lineage: Eukaryota > Metazoa > Arthropoda > Insecta > Coleoptera > Silphidae > Phosphuga > Phosphuga atrata. Next base: position 45,520,178 of record OX155898.1, read on the forward strand.
TTCTACGTTTAGGAAGTTTTATTAATAAATATTATAACATTTACGTGCAAATGTAAGAATTTGAATCAATATTTGGGTTTTAAATGCATTTTTGAGACAACAAGACTGCGTTAAAAACACGACAAACTTAAATGTGCAAGACCATGGGTAAAAAATCTCATTAAATTGTAAATATAATTTTATGACTGGAAGACCTTGTTGTCGGTAACATTTTCATAGATTTGTTGCAATATTCAATGCTACTTAGAATGATACCTTTCGTTTTTTTGTCTTCCTAGTCTTGTTCGTCTATTCTTGTCTGTCTAGTTTTGTCTGTCTCGTCTTGTCTGCCTAGTCAAAATTCCAAATATTTATTGATTATAATATGTACACGTTATAAATATAGATCTCTTACAAAATAAGAAATACAAATAATGTCACGGAAGTGTACTGGGGCTAGTAATAACATGCAAATGTCTGTTGTATAATTCAATATCCTGCGTCGTATTAGCAAGGGAAGTAGTTGTTTCAACATAAGATTTGTTTTGCAGTCTTAATGAGACTTAATATTATAGAGCTAGGAACTGGTTGAATATATTTATATATTCAGGCTGCATTTCATCTTTAATAATTTTATACAAATAATGTAATACTATAATTAAAAAAATAAGTGTACAGGAACTCATTTGTACTGTAATAGCATTTTTCAATTGAAAAACGTTTTTATTTTTTTTCTGAATGAATTGTAGGTTCTTTCTTCTGTGAAAATTGCTGGTATGCGATTAAATATTTTTATTCTTATTCTGTTTGGCACAGCTGTACATATATTGCAACTTTCGGTATTTCACTATCTTGATCATCTTACTTTAAGTGTTGTGTCCATTCTTCTCATTACTTCTATGTTTGTCACTCTCTGGATCCAAGATATTCTCAAGATACGTCTATAAAGCCACAATTCAAAGGCCTCTTATTGGCCCCACTCAAAGGCCCCAGCTTCTTCTCTGTGTTTTTTATTTAAGGTCTATGTCTCTACACCATATAGGAGGACAGAATATACATAGCATTACAAAAGTATGATTTTTGTTCTTAGAGTTAGGTTGTGGCTTTTGAAGACAGCACTCATTTTCTGAAACATGTCTTGCTTTGCCGATACGAGTCTTGATTTCTTGCGAGTTATCCCAAGTTTTGTTTATTATAGTTCCAAGTTACGGATATTGTTTTACCCTTTCTATATTTCTTTGGTTTATGACTAAGTTTACTCCTGTAATATTTCCCTTATTTATGAGCATGAGTTTAGTCTTTGTGGTATTTATTTCAAGCCCATACTGACATCTGTATAGTATCAGAAAATACACTAGTATCATCAGCATGCCGGATGATGTTTAATCTCAATGCATTTACCAAAATTCCTGCTTCTGCTCCACGGCTTCTCTGAATATAAATTCAGAATATATGTTAAATAGTGTAGGTGACAAGATACATCCCTATCTTACTCCTCTGAAAATGTTGACTGCTTCGGTGTATTTTTCATCAACACTCAATACCGCTGTTTGATTCCAATAAAGGTTCTTGATGATTCGCAAATCTCTTTCTTTCATTCTAATATTTCTCAAAATCTTCATCAATTTGTCGTGCTTATGACGCTTGTGATTTGTATTACGCTGTCAAAAGCCTTCTGGTAATCTATTAGGGAAGCAAATACATTTTTATTTACATCTCTACATCTCTGAAACAGTACTTTCACACTGAACAAGACTTCTCTCGTACCCACTGCATTAAGAAACGCAAACTTAGGGGCTATCTGTTTTTCACATAGTCTATATATTCTTCTATGTATCACCCTCGAAAACACTTTCAAGGGATGGTTCATCAAATTTCTCGTACGATAATCTCCACATTGTTTTTGCATTTGACTTTTTGGGCAGAGTAATGAACTCTGAGTTCAGCCACTCCCATAGAATGTTTCCGAATACATAAATTTGATTGAAATTAAATTTGATTGAAAATTTGGGTTAACAATTTTACATGATCCATCAATTTTAAGAACTCTGCATCTACTTTATCCAGTCCCACTGCCTTTCCATCCTTCATCTGATTTATGGCTGTTTGAAATTCTACTTCTAATATATATCTTGCAACTAATTTTCTTTATTATGTAATCGCCCATTCTATTTCAGGTTAGAATCTCTTCTAGTAGTATACCTAGAAATTTAATACACCCGGTTCTTTCTATGTCACAATTTCCTATTGTCAATGAAAAATCCTCTAGTCGTTTCTTTCTGGCTGTTTAGAATATAATACAGGGTGTTTCAAAAAGAATATATGTATTTCGCATGCATATATTTATTAAACTTTAAGACATACGAAGCTGAAACTTTACACACATATTTTCGAACCTTTCAAGTTTAGATTACAGATGTTTAATATGTTCCCATTCAGCAACACGAACAATATCACACCGATACTCAAGTTCCTCCCATACTCGGACAAGCATGTCCTTTGTCACTGATGTTATGGCAGTACAGATCCGGTTCTTCAACTTTTCCAGGTTCTGTGGGAGTGGTGGTACATAAACGTTGTCTTTAACGAAACCCCACAGGAAGAAGTCACAGGGTGTCAAATCCGGTGACCGTGGAGACCGTGGAGCTGAGACGTGTTAAGTCGCAAGCTCCTTGACGACCAATCCAACGGTTCGGTAGAGTTTCATTCTGATTTTCACGCACTTGGCGACTCCAGTGAGGCGGAGCTCCGTCTTGTTGAAAAATAAAGTTGTCTTCATACAGCATCTTAAACAACGAGTTGGGCTCCACCATCACCGGATCATTAAAGACAATGTTTATGTACGACCACTACCACAGAACCTGGAAGAGTTGAAGAACCGGATCCGTAATACTGCCATACACATAATACATTATTGACGAAGTTGAAGAGCGTCTCACTATTTCGTGATTTCTTAGCAGCATACGATACAGTTTGGAAAAACGGTCTATTACTAAAACTGATGACGGTTGTTCCTTACATAAAGATTAACACACTGATAAATAATATGCTAACTAACAGACTGTTTCAAGTGCACTCCTAGAACAATAGATGCCGATTCCGAAAACTGAATAATGTATTCCCTCTAGGTTCCGTTTTCTCGCCTGCTCTTTTTAATTTGTACACCCATGATCTGCCTATAACTGTGGCCCCTAAATTCATGTACGCAGATGATATAAACCTCACTGTTCAACGAAATAACTTTCAAGAAACAGAGAATGTGCAGAAACCTTGCAGCTTTAGATGATTACTTCAGAAAATGTCGATTGCAACCCAACCCCCAGAAAAGTTAAGTAACTGTCTTTCAGCTGGACAATAAGATTGCAAAGTATAGCCCAAAAGTCACTTTTGGTGATAGGGTTTTACAGTACAACACCATCCCTAAATACCTGGGAATGACTTTAGATATATCTCTTTAGATATAACATATAGAGCTCATCCTTGTAAATCAGCTGCAAAACTGAAGAGCGGTAACAACCTCCTACAGTGTCTAGCCGGAACATCAAGGGGTGCTGATGCCAACACATTAAAAACAACTGATCTAGCACTTGTCTATTCTTCGGCTGAGTACTGCTCTGCGGTGTGGCTTAGTAGCTGCCACAATCAGCTTGTGGGTGTTCGGCTTCATCAAAGCATGCGTATCATTACAGGAACATTTCTCCCTACTCCAATCCAGTGGCTTCTGGTGTTGAATAATATTCCACCTCCTCAGACAGAAGAGAAGAGAAGAAATCTTGTTCATTTATGGTCAAGAATCATTAAGAACATGACACTACCAATAAACGAGGACGTCAGACAACTAGGAACATCTAGATTGAACTCTCGCAAACTAACATGCAAAACTGCTTTAAAATTGATAAATGATAACTTGAATCTCAAGGACATATATCAGAATGAGTGGAAATTATTTATACCGCAAGGGATTCTGATAGTTGAGAATCCCACATTAAAACTCCTTAACTTCTATCTACCTAGTCGTGCTTGGAATCGGCTTAATCGTATCAGATGTGGCGTGGGAGCACAGCCTCAGTTCTCCATAAATGGGGTTGGACAGTCAGCCCATACTGTGACTGTACTAACATTTCTCAAACATTGGCTCAGGTAGTGTTGGATTGTCCCCTTCGTGCCTTCCCTGGAAGTCTTGGAATGGATCAACAGCTTGGATATAAAAATTTAAGCACTTAGTTGTGTGTGAACAATGTTATTTGTTTTGTACCGACCTTATGGATATGTATTATTATTATTATTTTTGTGTTTATATGTTGTACAGCATCATACGCTAAATAAGTGACGAAGGACCTGCTGACTCGTGTTAGGGAGTAATTTTCAGTAATTTGAGTAATGTGATATTGTTCGTGTTGCTGATGGAGGACATATTGAACATCTGTAATCTAAACTTAAGAGGTTCGTAAATGTGTGTTAAGTTTCATATTCGTATGTCTCAAAGTTTAATAAATATATGCCAGCAAAATATGTATATTCTTTTTGAAACACCCTGTATATCTTGTTTTTCTGCTTTTAAAAATAGGTTATTGGCGGAGAACCATGTATATAACTTTTTATTTTATTCGCATCTTGTTGGAATTCATCCGATTTTTTCGGTCTTCTCCAATAGTGGCCAAAACGCTTCCCTGCGGTAACCCAAAAAAAGATCGATGTCAATTTAGATACGCTTTTGCCGACATTTGCAAATTATTTTCTGTGTTCTAAAAACAGGTTAAGCCATCTCCCAGTTTCGCTCCTACGCCATACATTTCCAGTTTCTCAAACAATTTATAGTGCGAAACAGTCAAACGCCCCGCTTAAGTCGTAAAAAATGATCCGCGGGTTTTTCCAATGTCCATCTCTGATATTATTTTTCCATATAGATCCTACACAGCTGTTATTGTGGATTTGTTTCTGGAGAAACCACGTTTTTGATTCGGTAACACTTTATTTTTACTAAGAAAACGCGTTAGTCTGGACTCCAAGGCGAATTCTATTATATTTGCTAGTACATAAGAGCCACCGGTCTATAATTATTGATGATTCATTTATCTTATTTTTTGTAAACTGGTACCATAGATGATATTTTTAGAATAACCGGGATAGTCTTGCCTATCTAGTTTTCTTTGTCTAGCTTGTCTAGAATATTCATTCAAACTTATTTAGATTTTTTTCAAACACAGCCTGAATATATAAATATATTCTACCTTTCCGGAGCTCTAAACATCAATTTTTTTCTTTTTAGGACTACCAAAAACAAATCTCATTTGAAATTTGTCAGTTATTTTATAGCTTTCAGTCCATCTTCGTGGCACTAAACAAAAACCAGAAAAATTACATTGTTTTTAAGATCATGTCTTTCCAAATCCAAAAACAATGTTATTTTCCTGGTTTTTGTTCAGTGCCATGAAGGTGGACTGAAAGCTATAATATAATTGACAAATTTCACATGAGATTAGTTTTTGGTAGTCCTATAAAGACTGAGTAATGTTATAGAGCTCCGGAAAGGTTGAATATATTTATATATTCAGGCTGTGATTACAGCTGTGACGACACTTTATTAAGTTTATATGATTATCTATAATTTAGTATGGTTTTACAAATTACAAATTAAAATAGTATATCTTGATTTGGTTGTAACTGTCACAGCTGACACGTAAAAAAACTTATCTACTCGCATACCAAAATTAACATATTAATAAGCATAAAATGATTGTATGTGAAGGATGCCATTATTATAATCGTGTGTAAAAGCATCCAAATCGTGCGTAAAAGTACAATGTAAATCAAATGGTTTCATTATTAAACGATTTCTGTTAGTTGTTACTATGTCAAAAACTCGCGTTAATAAACATAAAATACAGACGTAGTGGAAATTTTTCGTAGTGGTGCAGTGGGGTAAGTGCATATTCGGAGTAAGTGTATAAACGGGCTCTTATTAACATAATATGAGATTAATATATAATCGTCTACTCATTGTACCATGCTACCTTTTCTATTAATATATTTTAGATCTTTTTAAATTAGGACTTTATTTCACTAATTTCTTTGTAATTATTTATGTATTTTTTTTTATTTGCTTTACTCCAAAACGAAACAAAATACAGTGTAAACTCTATATAGCGAGACTGAAGGGACTGTGCATTTTATGACGTTATAGAGAGTTGTCGTTAAATGGAGAGAAAAAAATTAATAATATTTTACTATTATAATATTATTTCCTTATTAATAAAGCATACAATTTACAAACAACTAACAAATTAATATAGATACAAATAACGTTTATTGCGTTTAGGCTGTTATCTTCGTTTGATGTTTTTTGCTGCACCAGTATTTTATTTGAATTGTATCATGTATTTTATTCATGTCTTGGGATACTATGGGATCAACTTGGTTATACAAAAAGTATTTTTCTAATAATTTCGCTGCATCGAGTGCTTGGTGGAGGCTGAGGATCATCCGTCTCATCCTCTTCATCCCCTTGTTGCTGTTCCCCAGTTTTTCTCGCCGAATCCAGAATTTCTTCATCTGTAAGTGAAGCTGTTGTAGCCAGGCTGTCGTCTACTTCTATGTAGGTTTGTATATTTTCAGTGAAATTTTGTGGCATGTTGAACTGTTGAACCCACTCAGTTAATGGAAGGTCATCTTCACTTTCAAACTCTTGTATCGCTTCCACTTCAGCACTCGCAGAACTGGTACAAAGTCCAACATGACGAAAAGAGTGCTGTATAGTTGTTGCTGTCACTTCTTCCCAGGCTTTGGATAAAAAATTTACTGCATGCTCATATTCGACCAGCTCCATCAATAGTTTTCTTCTGTAGTGACCCTTGAGACTTTTAATCACCCTTTGATCCATTGGTTGTAAGATACTAGTCGTGTTTGGTGGAAAAAATGCCAACTGTATCTTTTGAAGGTTAGATATATGAGGGTCAGCAGGGCAATTGTCGACAAGAAGCAAGATTTTTCGTTCCTTTAATTCTGCATCCCACCTTCGCAATTCTCGTTCAAACAGTTGACTTGTCATCCAGGCTGATTTATTAGCTTTATAGGTAAACTTAATAAAGACGGAACAAAGCTTGAATATATAAATATACTCAACCTTTCCGGAACTCTATAATACTAATGAGTCTTTTTAGGACTACCAAAAACAAATCTCGTATGAAATTTGTCAGTTATTCTATAGCTTTCAGTCCACCTTCGTGGCACTCAACAAAAACCATAAAAATAACATTGATTTTTAAGATCATGTCTTTCCGATACCTTGAGTGGATAGCCATCTGTGGACGCGTTTCGAGATTTATCTCTCATCAGCACAGCTTTGCTTCCATGAACAATATTTTGTAAATCACTCACTTAAAATCCCATGTGTTGATTAGGGTTAGATGTTTTTAATTTTGACATTTTGTGAGAGAGACATGAACTTAGCAGGTTATTGATATAAATGATAAATTTTGAATTGGTAAAACCATACAACATTATAGATAATCAGATAAACTTAATAAAGACGGAACAAAGCTTGAATATATAAATATACTCAACCTTTCTGGAACTCTATAATACTAATGAGTCTTTTTAGGACTACCAAAAACAAATCTCGTATGAAATTTGTCAGTTATTCTATAGCTTTCAGTCCACCTTCGTGGCACTCAACAAAAACCATAAAAATAACATTGATTTTTAAGATCATGTCTTTCCGATACCTTGAGTGGATAGCCATCTGTGGACGCGTTTCGAGATTTATCTCTCATAAGCACAGCTTTGCTTCCATGAACAATATTTTGTAAATCACTCACTTAAAATCCCATGTGTTGATTAGGGTTAGATGTTTTTAATTTTGACATTTTGTGAGAGAGACATGAACTTAGCAGGTTATTGATATAAATGATAAATTTTGAATTGGTAAAACCATACAACATTATAGATAATCAGATAAACTTAATAAAGACGGAACAAAGCTTGAATATATAAATATACTCAACCTTTCCGGAACTCTATAATACTAATGAGTCTTTTTAGGACTACCAAAAACAAATCTCGTATGAAATTTGTCAGTTATTCTATAGCTTTCAGTCCACCTTCGTGGCACTCAACAAAAACCATAAAAATAACATTGATTTTTAAGATCATGTCTTTCCGATACCTTGAGTGGATAGCCATCTGTGGACGCGTTTCGAGATGTATCTCTCATCAGCACAGCTTTGCTTCCATGAACAATATTTTGTAAATCACTCACTTAAAATCCCATGTGTTGATTAGGGTTAGATGTTTTTAATTTTGACATTTTGTGAGAGAGACATGAACTTAGCAGGTTATTGATATAAATGATAAATTTTGAATTGGTAAAACCATACAACATTATAGATAATCAGATAAACTTAATAAAGACGGAACAAAGCTTGAATATATAAATATACTCAACCTTTCCGGAACTCTATAATACTAATGAGTCTTTTTAGGACTACCAAAAACAAATCTCGTATGAAATTTGTCAGTTATTCTATAGCTTTCAGTCCACCTTCGTGGCACTCAACAAAAACCATAAAAATAACATTGATTTTTAAGATCATGTCTTTCCGATACCTTGAGTGGATAGCCATCTGTGGACGCGTTTCGAGATTTATCTCTCATCAGCACAGCTTTGCTTCCATGAACAATATTTTGTAAATCACTCACTTAAAATCCCATGTGTTGATTAGGGTTAGATGTTTTTAATTTTGACATTTTGTGAGAGAGACATGAACTTAGCAGGTTATTGATATAAATGATAAATTTTGAATTGGTAAAACCATACAACATTATAGATAATCAGATAAACTTAATAAAGACGGAACAAAGCTTGAATATATAAATATACTCAACCTTTCCGGAACTCTATAATACTAATGAGTCTTTTTAGGACTACCAAAAACAAATCTCGTATGAAATTTGTCAGTTATTCTATAGCTTTCAGTCCACCTTCGTGGCACTCAACAAAAACCATAAAAATAACATTGATTTTTAAGATCATGTCTTTCCGATACCTTGAGTGGATAGCCATCTGTGGACGCGTTTCGAGATTTATCTCTCATAAGCACAGCTTTGCTTCCATGAACAATATTTTGTAAATCACTCACTTAAAATCCCATGTGTTGATTAGGGTTAGATGTTTTTAATTTTGACATTTTGTGAGAGAGACATGAACTTAGCAGGTTATTGATATAAATGATAAATTTTGAATTGGTAAAACCATACAACATTATAGATAATCAGATAAACTTAATAAAGACGGAACAAAGCTTGAATATATAAATATACTCAACCTTTCCGGAACTCTATAATACTAATGAGTCTTTTTAGGACTACCAAAAATAAATCTCGTATGAAATTTGTCAGTTATTCTATAGCTTTCAGTCCACCTTCGTGGCACTCAACAAAAACCATAAAAATAACATTGATTTTTAAGATCATGTCTTTCCGACACCTTGAGTGGATAGCCATCTGTGGACGCGTTTCGAGATGTATCTCTCATCAGCACAGCTTTGCTTCCATGAACAATATTTTGTAAATCACTCACTTAAAATCCCATGTGTTGATTAGGGTTAGATGTTTTTAATTTTGACATTTTGTGAGAGAGACATGAACTTAGCAGGTTATTGATATAAATGATAAATTTTGAATTGGTAAAACCATACAACATTATAGATAATCAGATAAACTTAATAAAGACGGAACAAAGCTTGAATATATAAATATACTCAACCTTTCCGGAACTCTATAATACTAATGAGTCTTTTTAGGACTACCAAAAACAAATCTCGTATGAAATTTGTCAGTTATTCTATAGCTTTCAGTCCACCTTCGTGGCACTCAACAAAAACCATAAAAATAACATTGATTTTTAAGATCATGTCTTTCCGATACCTTGAGTGGATAGCCATCTGTGGACGCGTTTCGAGATTTATCTCTCATAAGCACAGCTTTGCTTCCATGAACAATATTTTGTAAATCACTCACTTAAAATCCCATGTGTTGATTAGGGTTAGATGTTTTTAATTTTGACATTTTGTGAGAGAGACATGAACTTAGCAGGTTATTGATTTAAATGATAAATTTTGAATTGGTAAAACCATACAACATTATAGATAATCAGATAAACTTAATAAAGACGGAACAAAGCTTGAATATATAAATATACTCAACCTTTCCGGAACTCTATAATACTAATGAGTCTTTTTAGGACTACCAAAAATAAATCTCGTATGAAATTTGTCAGTTATTCTATAGCTTTCAGTCCACCTTCGTGGCACTCAACAAAAACCATAAAAATAACATTGATTTTTAAGATCATGTCTTTCCGACACCTTGAGTGGATAGCCATCTGTGGACGCGTTTCGAGATGTATCTCTCATCAGCACAGCTTTGCTTCCATGAACAATATTTTGTAAATCACTCACTTAAAATCCCATGTGTTGATTAGGGTTAGATGTTTTTAATTTTGACATTTTGTGAGAGAGACATGAACTTAGCAGGTTATTGATATAAATGATAAATTTTGAATTGGTAAAACCATACAACATTATAGATAATCAGATAAACTTAATAAAGACGGAAAAAAGCTTGAATATATAAATATACTCAACCTTTCCGGAACTCTATAATACTAATGAGTCTTTTTAGGACTACCAAAAACAAATCTCGTATGAAATTTGTCAGTTATTCTATAGCTTTCAGTCCACCTTCGTGGCACTCAACAAAAACCATAAAAATAACATTGATTTTTAAGATCATGTCTTTCCGATACCTTGAGTGGATAGCCATCTTTGGACGCGTTTCGAGATTTATCTCTCATCAGCACAGCTTTGCTTCCATGAACAATATTTTGTAAATCACTCACTTAAAATCCCATGTGTTGATTAGGGTTAGATGTTTTTAATTTTGACATTTTGTGAGAGAGACATGAACTTAGCAGGTTATTGATATAAATGATAAATTTTGAATTGGTAAAACCATACAACATTATAGATAATCAGATAAACTTAATAAAGACGGAACAAAGCTTGAATATATAAATATACTCAACCTTTCCGGAACTCTATAATACTAATGAGTCTTTTTAGGACTACCAAAAACAAATCTCGTATGAAATTTGTCAGTTATTCTATAGCTTTCAGTCCACCTTCGTGGCACTCAACAAATACCATAAAAATAAGATTGACAGACTGGCAATTGATTAATGTTCTTAAAACACCGCGGATTTTTTGATTTGCCTATTATCACTAGTTTCCTTTTTTCTGTGCCCTTCATATTAGCAGCTACAAACACTGTAATACGCTCTTTGGAGAGTTTTCCTCCTACACACTTTTCTCCTTTAAATTCCAAAGTTTTATCTAGTCAACTTAAAGAAAATTCCGGCATTAAAAATGTCACTTGGAGCGTACTTTTCTTTCAATTTTGCCCACTCTCTATGAATCCAGTCGTCTATAACATTCGTATCAACACTTCGTGCTTCTCCATTAATTTTACCATAGTTGATATGGTGACGTTGCTTGAACTTTCCGAGCCATCCTTCAGATGCTTTGAAAGCCGTTAAGCCAAGTTCTTCAGAAAATTTCTCTGCCTTAGCTTTCATGATCGGCCCCGAGACAGGCAAGTTATTCAGGCGCTGTCTGTGAAACCATGATAGCATAGCTTGATCCAAATCTTCGCATTTAGGTTTCTTTAATTTCTTAGAAGATTTTCCATCCTCCTCTGCTTCTACAATGTTTTCTTTGTTTTTCCATATTATATAGAGCGACTGAATCCAAAACGTCTTCCAGCATCACTTAACTTTCTCCCGCCTCTATTGCGCGTATTAATGAAACTTTTTCGTTAATACACAAAGATTTTCTCTTACTCGCCATGTTCACAGTTTGAAAGTTTGTGACCAACTAAGAATATGATAACGTATATATAATGTATAACAACCTAAACACGGTGTAGCGGCCGAGGTAAACACGTGCAAGATAATTACAATAAACAAACAAACGAATTTCTTAAAATCTTCGGTACGTATGATGCCGACAGTCGAGGTAAATACGGGCTAGACAATAAAGCAATATAATAATAAACACAAGAACATATACAGTTGCAGTTATTATTAATTTTGGCAACTTTCTATTTATTGCTTAATAATTACGTATTGTTGTCGTTATGTAGAGTGGCTATGATGCAACATAGAGTGTTCTATGGACAACAGGGTAAAACAACCAAAGTCAAGTAATTTCGACGTTTTAGGGAGTTTGTTAAATTAAATCGAATTTAAATCGAGTGACGTCACATCGAGTTTACACTGTAGTTGAATGCGGTAAAAAGCATTTTAAAGCAAATATTTCAATATGTTATGTTCTTGCCCCTTGTAGCATATGATATAAGGTTTCAAATCGGTTTTAATAGTCGGTTATGCACTTGCACCATTTTCGGGGCAAGTGCACAGTTTTTACAATTTTCTTAAATAAATAAAATATACAATTGAAATTTGGCGGTTTTTTCATTGTTAATTAAGTATTATAAAAACAAATTAAAGATATATAAGTTAAAAGTTAAACTTACTAAAAACTTGGGTGCACTTACCCCACTTGAACTTACATTAAAAATGAATTAATTTTTCTTATTTTGAATCAAGAAGTCTCGAATTCTCAGTCTGGATTTATATGGCTCTAATATAACTTAACCTAACCATAATCTAATCTAGATTAAATCTAGGTTTTTTTATTAAATTGTTTTTTGGGAGAAGTAAACCCCCTCACTAAACCCCCTATTGCACTTTGGTTTTTAGTATGCGCCACCCCGGTATCGCATATTTCGCATTCATTCAGGGTGGGCAGTCCAGACGGTTAGTGAAAGCCGCCCTAGTTGTTGCCTCCCCGACCGGCAATCGAACCCCGGTCTCCGGTCTCCCGCTTACCAAGCTGGTATGTAAATCTAGGTTAACCTACATTACATCGACAACGACCAAATACTGTTCCCGTAAACGGACAGTTTTTTACTAGTAAGCAATTTTTACCACGAATGCGCCAAACGTTCTATACTAATTGTGTCAGTGATTTGAAGTTTTTTGTCTGTCAAAATTACAATTTTTCAAAATTTTCAGTAAGAGACAATTATTTTTTGGTAGATTCAACAGTGTCTTAAAAGATACTTTGTAGATTTAGTAATGTATGATACACGTGTGTGAAAGGCTTTTGTGCATGAATTACGATGTTTAAATCACGAGCCGAAGATGAGTGCTTTAAACCTCGCAACTGATGCACAAAAACCCTTCTTCACACACTTGTATCATAACTACTATTATTTTAATTTGTATTGAAATAGTTTCTTTTCCGGCTTAAAGACCGCTGGTCGATAGCCAATTGTTATATTTGTATTTATTTATAACATTAAAGCTATTATTAGTTTAAAAATTTGCAAATAATCTTTTTCTTTTACCATTATGAATTATTAATATCAAATTTTATTTATTCAAATAAAATATAATAATATGTATGTATTTTAATAGTGGACATTTATTGTATAATAACTTTTAGTGGTTAAGAGGAATTTACGAGAAAGGTTTGTTACTTGTTTCGATGGAATAAGATTTGTTTTACATAATAAATCAGAATTGATGAACTCAATGCAATAACATATGTACTTACAGCGGATTTAGAAATTAATATGCAATTGTGATTTTTACAAATACGTGAATGAGTTAAACATTTTGTTACAAGGTTTATATAAGATGGTTAACTCAAAATGTAATTCAAACATTTCAAACAAAATTAAAAGTATTTCTCGAGATATTTTCCCAAACGTATTTTTTTCTATAGAAAAACTGGCACGACAAACTGATATAAACCAAATTCAATTGACTGAAGATTTAACCACAGCTGTGGAATCAATAATAGATGCATTTTCTGTGCTATTTTCTCGATTTTAAAATTTAGAAGGAGTTTAAAAATGTACAACTTACTCAGAACAACGTTGATTTGGAAATTTGTGAATGCTTAAAATTTGGAAATGCAATTATTTGATTTTCAAGTAATTTTTTTATTGCACGTTCTAATAGTAAATACAAATATTGTGTTTATTTACTATCCATCTGCTCAGCTCACAGTCATTTTTCATTCATACATTGCAAAAGTTACCTGTCACGTCAACATTTTAGAACGTGGGAATATTAAAAATTTGCCACGCGGTCATAAATAGATTCGCCTCGGCTGGTATCTAGTATTCTTTCCAGAAAATCAAATTTGAGTTTGTCGATATTCAGAGAAATATACATTTTTGAATATTGATAAAAAAAAATTGTGATATTTATGTGAGAAAATCTGGCTAAAAAGCAATTAAGAATTTCTGTATGTTGTTTCTTGATGGAACGTTGACACGCAGATGTTTGATTTTTCGGTTCACCTAGAAAAATAAATAATTCGTTTTTGCGTGTGCTAATTCCTGCAACAAACTTGTATAAACAAGAAAATAAAGCTAATGTCAACATAAAATATTTATAGATTAAAATATAGGTTGTGTGTTAAAAAGTGCCACGGTTGTGCGTGTATTACTTGTGCACAAACCTCACACGGCGACTACTTCCGGTCCTAAAATACTTCTGGTCCTATCGCGCATTCTGACAGTTTATAGGTGAAAGTATAAATATACGTAGGTGTCGACACAAATCACTTGTGAAATATATTCTCTTCTGCCATGTTTTTTTTATGTAATAGAAGTTGGAATGGCCAATAAACGCGTTCCAGCCAGGTAGCTCAACCTATTAAAACAGACAGGTATATAAAATGAATCTTCCTTTCCCAAAAAAGAAACTAATTTGAAACTTTTCGGCTAGTTAAAAAAAATGGTATCCTGAAATAACAAAGGAGACATATGATACGATATTAGTTTCTGTCATCTTTCTCCCAACTCCAACTCAACTTTTTGACTAATACCGGGGTGAAACTTTTTTTTATAAAAACACATGTCTTCATTTGTTTCTCTTTGCTGCGTTTTTTAATTCCTATGATTAAAACGAGGATGTCGTTAGTCTCATTTGAAAAAGGAAGAAAACGCGTATATAACACAGTTAACAAGAAAAATTATTTCCTGCTTAGTTATGAAAATATTTTGAAACTTATTTATTTATACATTTCTTTCTTGTCGCTTTTCAGGTAAGCTCCTTCGTCCGATTCTATTTCTGTAAATGCATCCAAGTTTTGATTCGTTGTGCGGTGTACTCGAGGCAAAACACCCGTCGGCTTCACCTGGCTGGTATTTTAAGATCAAAATGTGACTCACGAAAGGTAAATAAAACTCGATAAAAATAATCTGGCTTTGTCTGAGTATTTGTAATATGCGGTGCCGCCAGGTAACTGCTTCGCATTTTCTTAGTGCACAAACTGTTTAAAATAATTGTTACGTCAATTCCGTTTGGTCCGTCTCCAAATGATCAGACTAGACAGATTAAACTAATTCCACTGACGAGACATATGCGACACAAAATAAAATACTTACTCCAGACATTAATGTTATAATTCTTTGGCTTAATGTTCATTTTTTATGCGTCATTATACTACGACATAATTAAGTTTTAATTAACTTATTACATCGAGTTAAAAGCGCCCAACTTTTTTACCAAACAAGGAAATTTCTAATTTATTTATAAAATAAAAGTTCTTAGAAATGGAAATAATTTTATGGAGCAGTTCAGTCTTGTATATATTTATTTTACATTTGTTATGTTCGTAAGACGCCAGGTCGGTTGAATTTTATCAAGAAATTGATTTGAAATTCAATTTATTTTACGACAACAGTATGCATCCATTTGTTGTTTGGTCTTTGATTGCTGCGGCGAATTAAAGTGTTAGGTTTTTTTTGTTGTGGTATGTGATTTAAGATTGGAGATAACACCTTATTTGAAAGTAATTTGTAAGAAGTTTCGGGAGTAATTAAAACTTGTTCATCTTCTTGCGCAGAATTCGGCGATTAATTCATTATCATGATTGGTGATTAGAATCTCAATTTATAAAATACACAGAGTTATAATTAGCAATTAGGAGGTTCCACGGCGGCCGCGTGTATTTTAACGTTGATGTATTTTAATTAGCAGACATGAAAATCCGATTAAAAGTGGCGCGTTGTTATATTAACCCCTAAGTGTTTCACACTTTGCATATTTCAAGATCGCTAACTTGCAGCCACGCTGTTTGACTTGCCTCCGCAGTAGGTAAACGTTTCCGAAATTTTATAACTTATTCCTTGCCAGACAAACAAGGTGTATCTTGAGATTTGCATTAATTTTATGCCATCATAATTGTAGCTTATAAAAGCGGAGCTTGAGAGATTGACTCCCGCGCGTCCTAAGTATTCCCATCGGAGCGGAGCGCCTGTTTCCAGAATCGGGTAATCAAAAAGGTAAATCAAAGCGGTGCAGCTTTAAAGTTCTACCGGAATAGGTTTTGTTTATTCTTTTTATCCTTACCTTACTACCTCCTGCTACCGACTAAATTGAATTCACAGATCTACGTTGTTATTTCCGCCTGGTCCACATTACGTCACGCATTCCCTAACTAAAATTACATCATCGACCAAACTACTCTCAATCACTTACAAATCTCGGCATTCTAGAATTTAGCTAGCGGCTTCATTACAACCAAACTGATTTATATTATTTGCACAAGTTTTTTTTGTGGCCTGGTTATTTTTATAGTTTTCCCTTTTCTAATATCATCTTATCTTATTTAGTCTTTTCTGTCCTTGTCTGATCTTGTCTAGTCTTATCTGGTCTTGTCTGGTCTTGTCTGGCCTTGTCTAGTCTTATCCGGTCTTCTCTGGTCTTGTCTTGTCTGGTCTCGTCTCGTCTTGTCTGGTGTTGGTGTTGGTGTTTTTTTTTAGTTTTATCTGATCTTTTCTGATATGGTCTGGTCTTCTGTGGTCTTGTCTGGTCTTGTGTGGTCTTGTTTGGTCTTGTTTGGTTTTATCTGGTCTTGTCTGGTCCTGTCTAGTCTTGACTGCTCTTGTTTGATTTTTATTGGTCTTGTTTGGTCTTGACTGGCCTTGTTTGATTTTTACTGGTCTTGTCCGGTTTTAACTATTCCTGTTTGATTTTTACTGGTCTTGTCTGATCTTGTTTGGTCTTATCTGGTCTTGTCTGGTCTTGTCTGGTCTTATCTGGTCTCGTCTAGTATTGTCCGTTCTTATCTGGTCTTCTCTCATCTCGTCCGGTCTCGTATGGTCTTGTCTGGCCTTGTGTGGTCTTGTCTGGTCTTGTCTGGTTAGGTTAGGTTAGGTTGCTGGTCGAGCTGGTGACTAGCGTGTACAATGAGTGTCTTCCTAGGAAAGGAGGATACAGGCCCAATAGATGCACCTACTGGTGGACGAGCGAAATTGGCGACCAAAGAAGAACCTGCGTCCAGGCAAGAAGGCGAGCGATGAGAGGGAGGAAAACGCAGATCATGGAGTAAGCCGAGTTAGCACTGGCCTATAAGGCTGAAAAGAAAAAGTTGCGAACACCCATTGCGCGGGCCAAGGAAGCCAAGTGGAAAGAGATATGCGAAGACGTTGATAGGGACATTTGGGGGCTTGGGTAGGCTTGGCTTCAAAATCGTCACGGACTAGCTTAAAAAGCCGCAGCTACAGCTGGACCATGATTTCAAGAAAAGGGTGGTGGAAAGCCTTTATGTGACATGAAAGGAACGTATGGTTGCGTGCACGAAAATACGGCGTCCAGGAAATTTCGTCCGAGGATCTAGAAGAAGCAGTGGCAAAAATAAAAACTAAAAAAGCGCCGGGCCCTGACGGTCTACCAGCGGAGATCTTAAAGCTCGTGTGCGAGCGTTTTCCCGAAACCGTGCGGCACGCACTGAACCAGAAGCTAAAGGGCGCAACGTTTCCGAGAAGGTGGAAAACAGCCAGATTGGTACTCATACCGAAGCACAATAAGCCTCCGACTAGTCATGATGCTTATCGTCTAATATGCATTCTGGACAATTTCGGCAAGCTGTTCGAGAGAATCCTGTTAAAAAGGTTCAACAACGAATTGACAGGGAAGGCGGCGCTCTCTGCGAGACAGCATGGGTTCAAGAAGGGAAAGTCTACTGTCACGGCCGCAAGATACATCTTAAACCTGGCAGAGGAAGAAAGAAGAAGATCGCTTAAAACAAGGAAACTGGTTGCACTAGTAACGATAGACGTGAAGAATGCTTTCAACTCTGTACCGTGGAGGATCATTGTCGAGGAGCTGGAACGCAGGAGGATGCCCGAATACCTGGTAGGCCTGACCATGAGCTACGTCACCTGCAGGCGTCTGTTGGTGGAGGGGCAGAACGAGATAGATGTTACAGCCGAGGTCCCACAAGGGTCCGTGCTGGGTCCGCTTTTGTGGAACATTCTATATGACGGAGTTCTGAATGTGGCCTTACCGGACGGTGCGGAAGCCGTCGCCTACGCGGACGACCTGGCCCTAGTGGTCAAAGCAAGAGGAGAAGACGAGCTTGAAGAAATAACAAACGCCACCCTAGACACTATACAAGACTAGATGAACGCAAATCAGCTGGCTATTCCACCGGACAAAACCGAGACGGTGCTGCTAATTGGTAAGAAGAGATGTGGCCCGGTGGAGTTCGTTCTTGGCGGAAGAACGTTTCGCCCGCAGAAGTTCCTAAAATACCTGGGAATAGTCTTTGATGAGAAGCTAACCTTCGGAAGGCACGTAGAGGAGGCATGTGCTAAAGCTCACTGCAGGGTGAATAACCTCTTGAGGATACTCCCGAGGATCGGAGTGGCGACTGAAAATAAAAGAAGAGTAATGGCATCCGTTGCGAACAATATCGTATTGTATGGGGCATCGGTGTGGTCCAGCTGCACCAAAGTGATGAGGCTCAGGGAAGCCCTGAAAAGGGCTTAAAGGAAGATTGCTATTGGGATAGTCAGCGCGTACAGAACTGACGGGACCGACGCTGTGCAGGTACTGGCAAGGCTTATTCCACTGGAGCTACTGGTAGAAGAAAGAGCCAGAATCGTGGGGCGCACGCAAGACAAGGAGGAGAATGATACAAGGGCGGTGAAAGAAGAGGAAAGGCGGGAAACCATTCAAAAGTGGCAGGAGTTGTGGAATAAGGATACGAGCAATTGGACCTACAAGCTGATACGGGATGTTAAGCCCTGGCTGGATAGGAAGCATGGTCAGCTGAGTTACCACATGACGATGGCGCCGACGGGCCATGGCTGCTTTCAGAGCTATAATAAAAGAATCGGGAAGACGAACGCGGAGAACTGCCCGTACTGCAACACGGAGCCGGAGACGTCCGAACACACGCTGTTCACCTGCGATAAGTGGGCAGGACAGAGGGCGAAATTGGAAGTGTTAAGAGGCGGTCCAATGTACCCTCGGGCGTTAACAGAGCTGATTCTAGAAAGCGAGGGCATGTGGAACCACGTCGGCGCCATTATCAAGGATATCATGCAGCAGAAGGACAAGGACGAGAGGGAATGGCAGAAGGAAACAAACGGAACAGAGGTTAGGTTAGGTTAGGTTATGTTAGGTTACGTTAGATTAGGATCTAGTCTTGCCTGGTCTTGCCTAGTTTTTCCTGTTCTTGTCCGGTCTTGTCTGGTCTTTTTTGATCTCGTCTGGTCTTGTCTGACCTTGACTGGTCTTGTCTGGCCTTGACTGGTCTTGTTTGATTTTTACTGGTCTTGTCTGCTCTTGTCTGGTCTTGTCTGGTCTTGCCTGGTCTTGTCTGGTCTTGTCTGGTCTTGTCTGGTCTTGTCTGGTCTTGTCTGGTCTTGTCTGGTCCTGTCTGGTCTTGTCTGGTCTTGTCTGGTCTTGTCTGGTCTTGTCTGGTCTTGTCTGGTCTTGTCTGGTCTTGTCTGGTCTTGTCTGGTCTTGTCTGGTCTTGTCTGGTCTTGTCTGGTCTTGTCTGGTCTTGTCTGGTCTTGTCAGGTCTTGTCTGGTCTTGTCTAGCCTTGTCTGGTCTTGTCTGATCTTGTCTGGTCTTGTCTGGTCTTGTCTGGTCTTGTCTGGTCTTGTCTGGTCTTGTCTGGTCTTGTCTGGTCTTGTCTGGTCTTGTCTGGTCTTGTCTGGTCTTGTCTGGTATTGTCTGGTCTTGTCTGGTCTTGTCTGGTCTTGTCTAGTCTTGTCTGGTCTTGTCTGGTCTTGTCTGGTCTTGTCTGGTCTTGTCTGGTCTTGTCTGGTTTTGTCTGGTCTTGTCTGGTCTTGTCTGGTCTTGTCTGGTCTTCTCTGGTCTTGCCTGGTCTTGACTCGTCTTGTTTGGTCTTGTCTGGTTTTGTCTGTTCGTGTCTGGTCTTGTCTGATCTTGTCTGGTATTGTGTGGTTTTGTTTGGTCTGATATTGTTTGCTCTTCTCTGGTCTCATCTGGTCTTTCCTGATCTTGTCTGGTCTTGTATGGTCTTGTCTAGTTTTGTTTTGCCTTGTCTGGCTTTTTCTGGTTCTGTCTGGTTTTGTCTTGTCTTGTGTGCTCTTGTCTGGTTTTGTCTGGTGTTGTCGGGACTTGTCTGGTTTTATATGGACTTGTGTGGTCTAGCCCGGTCTTGGCTGGTTTTGTCTAGTTTTGTTTGATCTTGTTCTGGTCTTTCTCGTCTAGTCTCGTCTAATCTCGCCTAATTTCGCCTAATCTCGCCTATTTTCGTCTATTCTAGTTTAGACTTGGGACTTTTTGTGTAACTTTTTGTCTAGTTTTGTGTAACTTTCTCTAGTCTTGTCTTTCGATCCTATTCGATTTGCATGGAATTTCTCAAGATCTCTTTGCACGCTCTAGCTTGCAGTTCTAGCTGATGAACGGGCTGTTTCCATTTTGCCGACACTGTCGAACTTGGGGCTTCAGCGTGGTCGTGGTGAAACAATCCAAGCTTTATTTTTTCATTGAATCCCAATAATCTGAGTAATCCAAACAGCAATGTAGTAGCGATTTCCTCAAACAACGCTTCTGGCAAACTACCAATATATTTAAAGCTAATTTAATAACGGTACACGTTTCAAAACTATAAAAGAATCTGGATGAAATCAAGTCGGACAAGACTAGATCTGACCTGACAAGAGCAGGTGTTTAGATCAAGTCTGCCTCAGTCTGCCAAAAGTTGTTTCTGCTCAATTGCTTCATCAATTCGTACTGTATTCTTGTCTCATTTGGTTCCGCCTGATGTTATCTGACCATATCTAATTTTGCCTGGTCTTGTTTGATCCTCCTCCGTGTTATCTGGTCTTGCCTAGTCTTGTCTTGACTTGTGACTTGACTTATCTTGACTAGTCTAGTCTTGTTGACTGTATCTGGTCGTATTTGGTGGCCTTTGCCAAGTCATATATCGTGCACAAGTTTGTCCTACATAAAAAGATGTGTTCATAATATTTAAATAATAAAATTAGTTCTCGGCGGCTTATCCGGGTGAGAATCTATTGGTTATTTTTCGCTCGGCCAAGTTTTAAAATTCCCGTTGCATTAATCGCTTGGCAGTCTGGAAATTTGCACGGCCAATACATGTAAACATTCTCCATAAATTGTTTCAATTTGGCAACCGGCTCGCGCATTGATAAATTGAACATCGCGACTTCCTCTCACTATGCTTTCATTAACAAAACTTGGTCTATTCAATTGTTCGTCAGTGTGTCTATTATATCTATTTTTTTTTAGTTTACTTGGAACGAATTTAAAACAATTTTATTAATTGTTATAGTAGACGTGTTTGCCAAGTCTACATAGACTAAGATATATTCTAGCTTATTTAATCACCACGTTTTTTTGATCTGTCTAGACATGTTTGGCAATTTACGCAATACAAATAATGTTCTTACCTTCTCGTAAACTTCAAATGTACTAAACACAGTTTTTTTTTTCTTCTAAATTTACTTTACTAATTGTTATTCTTATGTAGTAACCCGATGTTTTGACAATAAAAATCTTTTAATTTTGTATTTGTTAATCAAAATGGTCGAAACAATAAACAAAGGCGGTGCGCGGTCCGTGCCAAATTTCAAAAGAAACAGACGGCCAATTTGGACGATAAAAATAATGTTTTGATTTTATTGGAATGGCACCTCA
The DNA here is from genome assembly GCA_944588485.1 of Phosphuga atrata. Lineage (NCBI taxonomy): Eukaryota > Metazoa > Arthropoda > Insecta > Coleoptera > Silphidae > Phosphuga > Phosphuga atrata. Next base: position 45,542,221 of record OX155898.1, read on the forward strand.
TTATAATCATATTTATGTTACCTAGCAATTTGATTACAGTTGGCTTAACTTACAACAAATAAATATCACTTAGCATCTGCTATTAATACATTTACACAATATTTTTAGACAAGATTTACTTTGCCTGCGGAGATTTGTCACAGAAAAGAATCTTAATATCCTTTGGAATAAATTACACCTTCCTAAAACTTATTTTTTGCTTTAGACTAAAATCATATTCGATTTAATCTAAATTAAAAACATTTTCAAATACTATACAAAAGATAATATAACACATACACAATTTACCATTAATAAATAATTGCCCAATTATATTTCAATTACAAACTACACTCAATCTATTTCAAATTTCCTTGCAAATATTTGAAATAGTTATTTTTTAATGAGACGTTTCTGCAACGAAATACTCAAAACTCTTACCTTAGCGAGATTCGTGCGAAGACGCAGTCAGTTGTTAACATTGTCAGTGATAAGACGTATAGGACTGTGCTGTTAGTATATGTCAGTAGGAAAACAAATGCGTCTAATTTTACAAAGTTCTAAGCGTATATTCAATTACGTAAGTTACATCATGTATGCTTGCTAAAGATTCATGTTTTTCGTACAGTGAAGACTAAATTAAACATGCAAGATTGGAATAGTAAAAGTGAAGTCTCTAGTAGTCAGTCCTCCCTAGTAGCCTCTAGTAGGTAGACAGAATATTAGATTAAACAAAACGAACATAACTATATACAGTCTAGACATATTGGATATGCAATTATAGATAGACAAAGTATAATTCCAATTCCTTGTTGATGTTTAGTTTTGTTATATTTAGATCTTGTTATATTTTCTAGTTATCAGATATGCCACTGAGTAATTTCACATGGTCATTGTTCAATATTATTGTTGTTTACAATTGAGATAAAGTGGAGTTGTTTACTGTCCATTACCTGTTTAAGATAAATAAGAGCGTGCGGGGTCAGAATATTAATCAGTAGATAAATATTTTGTTTGTTCGTTTTATCAAATTTCCAGCGTTCCAATTAAAACGTAAAAGTCTTTGTTGTGTTTCACAGAAAAGCGATTTGAATGTTTCAGTGTGCGTTCGTCGGCGTGATCATGTGTACGTTTATTTGTAATACATCAATCTTCTCTCCCCCGTGGGCACAAGATTGCAAACAGTAGTGTCCCAGGTGTTTGATCAGTTTGTCGGTAAAACAGTTGCCGGTTGTATTTCCAATCTGTTCCTCCTCAAGTATATACGCGATTTGACTCTTTTATTTTATTTGTTTCTGGATTTATTAAACACCTTTGTTCTACGAATGGGAGAAGGAGTGTCAGGGATAAATCAAATTGCGGCTGGTAATTGAAACCCGTTTAATTGAAAAGTTTTTGATACAGAAATGTACAAGTTTATAATTTCGAGATAATATTGTTTTTAATTGTTCGAGTAATTGAAAGCAATTAGAATTTAAAGTGGTGCCCGAGTCGGGTAACTGTTTTCAGTGTGCAGATGCGCATATGGTTTGTGTCTTTCGAAATGTAACTGAATTACACGGGCAATAAAGAATTTTAACTGAATCTGAATGTATGGAATGAGTGTGCTCTCCACCTGTTCTCCCGCAACGAACGCGGAATTTACTTTTTTCGGGGGTTGGAATCGCTCCCTTGAGCTGTTACTACTGCACCTTCAAACCGGCGCAAATTGTGGAATTGCAGATTGTTATTAAATTGCTTTCCCCAGTTCGCTTTGCAGATTGATTTTTGTATCAAAACTTTTTAGATCTCTGTATTATGCGAATCATTGTTGACCTAGATTATAAAAGTATCTTCATGCCATTAATTCCTTACTTAGTGTTGTTATATTTTTTAAAATAAAATTTCGCGTGGGCGTTCATTGAAACAGGTGCAAGATGTACCCTGTATTGATATAAATTGGAATGTTAATGAACAGGTTAGAAAAATGTGTACGGGCCTGGGCTATTTTAAAATATGATAAATTATTACATTGTGACGAACTATAAAATAGTTTTCACCTATTAACTAGCTTTGGCAACCGTGCAACAATAAGTAAAATTTAGCAGCAGCTGACCAAACAAATCATTTCACGTTTCATTTTATTGCTGAATAGATTAATCGCCTGGGTAGACATAAAAATAGCACAACAGAGATTTAATTGACAGTTTATTATTTTTTCCTCGCTTGAAATACACAATAGGTGTGGTGTTAAGTAATAACTCCATCATTTTGACATTTATTTTGTGGAGCTCTCGGTGACAACTCTTTACTTTATCATAAATATTTGTTAATTTCGTTTTGTTCCTAGACGATATTAATCACGGCATGGAATCGGTAGTTATTTTGAAACGTCCCGTAAATTTCAACACTGCAGCAAAAAAAAAATAACCGTTCTCCTTCTGTAATATGCATGCCAAAACGTTTTATCGCTCCTTTCGTTTTAGATTTACAAACTTTTCGCGATCTTCATTGAGGGAGAACAAATCAGGTCATAAATGCATCATTCAGTTATTGCCGAATTTCAATCACAATAATTTAATAGGAAACCGCAGAATTTCCAATCTGTAAAAATCTTATGACCGGACTAAAATATTTAATATTTTACTTATGTTCTGCGCTTTTTATTGATGAGACATGTTTTTTAATATTTTTCAAAGTTAATATTTTTGCGCAAAATAATTTTGTTTTACTTGTTTTATTTGTTCAAATATTTGTTTAAATTTTTCACTTCAAACGGGGTTTTTATAACCAAATTACTCTTCCCTATTATATATCAAGTATCTTCAAATAATGGCACGCGTGCCATATCCGGCCCTTGAGTCTAGTCCCGACTACGAGCATAATGAATCCGGCCCACGGACATAAGATCTTAACCTCCTCTGCCCCTGCGCACATTGTAATTAATGTACATAGCTTTATTGCCTTTTTAAGCCATTTTATATTTACTTTATGCATTCGAATATACATGATCTAAAGAAATGAAATCCAAGTCTGAAAAAATCCAAAAATTTAGATACCCCTTTCATGTGCTAAATAAGAAAATTTTATAAAGAAAAAGTCAGGTATGAAGAGGTTAAGAAGCAGTCAATGTGAACAAATTTCATACATCAAATATTAAAATTCTGTTTATCTACTCGCACACCAAAATGAACATATTAATATGTTAATTATTGTTTGTAAAGTATGTCATTATTACAACCGTGTGTAAAAGTATCCAAATCGTGCGTAAAAGTCCAATGTAAATCAAACGGACTTTAATTATTAAACGATTTCTGTTTGTTGTTACTATGGCCACAACTCGCGTCACTACATAGACTAAAAACAAAAAACATAGACTAAGTGAATAGTTATTTACATCAGAGTGCGGAAAAGTTGATTTTACGCACGAAATTTGTTTAAATTTTTTGGCCGACAATTATTATTTAAGAAACAAATTGATTTAGATTATTTACAATATTGGATTTTTTTGACACAATGTTGCAAAGTACGGTTACTATGCTATAAAATGACTTTACCGCATACACGGAAAAAAGTACACTCTAAAAATTACAGTTTAAATAGTAGCAGCGGCCTTACGAATACAAATTTGTAGAGATTGCAGTCGCATACTGTAATTTTTAAAACTTATTTACTAATAATACCGGAAACTGTAATTTAAAAAAAAGTAATTGTTAGTTTTTACAGTTTCAAATTCGTAAGGGCGATGCTACTATTTAAACTGTAATTTTACATTGTACTTTTTTCCGTGTAGTAGCTGCACTAAGCTAAGCTAGCTTTACAATGCAGGATTCTTGTTATTTTGAATGTTTTTTGACAAGGCTCGGCCTCTCCATCTGGATTTATCTACTTCTTATATAACTTAACCGGTACTTACGTAATAACGCCATCACCGCAACATGCCGCCAATCTTCACCTAAAATTTTTATGATAAATCATAAAATAAAACATTTTATTTGAAATTAAAACATTTTTAAAACTCAAAAAACTTCACCCCGGTTACATTAGTTTGCCCGCCGCGAAGCGGACAGATAAATCAAGACAACATACGCGCAGCAATGCGAATTCTCGATCCAATATATAGCGGTGGTGGCGTTAATACGTAAGTACCACTTAACCTAACCATAACCTAATTTAGATTGTCTAGGTTAACCTAGATTACATCGACAACGACCAAACAGTGACAACGACCCGTCACTGTGCGTTTTTACTAGTTAGCAATTTTTGCCACGGAGGCGCTGAACGCTCTAACCTTATTCTGTCAGTGATTTAAAATATATTGTCTGTCAAAATTACAATTTTTCAATATTATCGGTTAGAAACAATTATTGTTTTGTGGATTCAACAGTCAACATGCTTCTTAGATAAAATAATGTATGATACTCGTGAGTGAAAGGCTTTCAGCTCGTGCTTTAAACTTCGAAACTCGTGCACAAAAGCCCTTTTTGTCACACTTGTATCATAAACTAATAGTCCATGTTAAAATTTTGATTTTTTTTATTTTAATTATAAATCATTTGTAGGTTACGTTACGTTACCTACAAATGGAACTCAATGTGTAAAGCAAAATAATTCTAATATTAACTTTGTGGACGTACGTATACATTAATGGGATTTTTATTGTTACATTATCGGTAAGGTTATTTGATCTGGATGATGTGATTGATGCCGGACATTAATACTTGTTACTTTTATAATAGTTTTCATGCATCACCTGCGATAGTTTCGCGTTTCGCGCTTTGTGTGTGCCCTTTCATGTTGTCGGTGAACATAAACGGTCGATTATTCACTCCGTTCGTCCGGACGGAGCAGACAAACTAGGTTTAATATTTCTGTGGACCGTGATTAAAGCGCCGCGCCTTATGATTGATCACGCTGGCAACCCTGTAGGATGTGACGTTGGTTAAGTTTCCGGTAATTGACGGCTTTCTGGACGATACCACCTCAATCATTTGTCTTGGCCACCTTCCGTTATTAACTCACCGTCCGAAAAACAGTCTCATAACTCACCTGGATTTGTCCATTTATAAGAATCGTTTTTTGGAGAGTAATGTGTCACCTGCCTTAAATAATTTTGAGTTGTTTTCACGTTATGATAAGTTTAATGCGGTCATAAAGAAAGGCGCTAAATTTATATTTAAATTACACTAAATGAAATAAATTTAAGTGTAGGGGGAAGGTTTTTATGACTGGCGTTCACTTATTAAGTGCGTTTAGTTTTATACATATTGTACTTTTCTATCTCGTTTATTTTACCTGTCTAGTGTCGCTACGAGAATAGAATGCAACATAAAACGGACATAAAACGTAGCTCCCTTGTAAACCCAACTTTAAACTCGGTAATAAACATGACAACCAATTAAGATGTAGATTGGAGCAACTACGGTATTTACATGATGTAGGTGTGTACCACCGTGTTTATTCTGTATCCGTGTGTTTGGAATAAACTTGGAAAAGGCAGAGGAAATGCCTTAGACTTTATGTTAATTTATTCTCTTCATTTTCGTGTTTTCCCCGCTGCGCGTTTACTGAGCATACATTGCTTGTTCCTGCTTTGACTTACAACTCCTGTTTATCAATGTTTATCAAGTTATAGAAACGCACCAAATCGCCTAATTTTAAAACACAATATTAATATTTACTCTCTACATAAACGACAATCTTAATTCCGCCGTCTACCTTTTACAAACTAAATCAACATTCTTAAGGAACAAATAACTAAACTAACAAAATGTATAATACAAGAAACAGGCAACAAACATAACATAGCTTCAACAAACAAAACGCGAATTTTCCGCGAAAAAAAAAACAAGCACTGTTGCAGGAAAATGATCTCCTCAAAATGATACAAGAATGCGTTTTTAGTTACCTCCAACCGTTTTCAAGATATCGATTTACAAAATCGACAACAATATCAGGGATAGGGTGACAGGTAGAAGGAAGATAATCGTGTTGCATCGTACAGTTTGGGATTAGAAAAGAAACAGAAATCAAATCCTGGCGTATTTTATGTGCCGCCCTTGTGTTTTATCATTCCAAATCACATTTTAGGGTAATTCTCAGGGCTGGCGTTATACAGGGTGTTAGGTAAACATATGAGTCAGGAGAATGGCCAGAAGACTTACTGAAGACGCTGATGATACCTGTGGCTAACAATATAGGCACAAAGTAGTGCGGTGAGCAAAGAACCATTAGTCTAGTAGGACATGCGGCGAAAATATTATTGCGAGTGTTAAATAGAAGGCTCGAGAGGATAATGGAAGAAAACGTGGCGGATGAGCAGTGCGGATTTAGAAGAGGAATGGGAACAAGAGATGCTATTGGATGTGTAAGAACGATAGGTGAAAGATACATTGAAAAAGGAAAAGATCTAAGTTTGTGTTTTGTCGACCTGGCAAGAGCATTTGATTTTGTCGTGTGGGAAAAATTAATGGATATTCTAAAAGATGCAGGGGTGAACTAGGACAGAAGGTCGATAAGCCAGTTGCATTTGGGACAGCAGGTAGCTTTGAGAGTCGATGGCAATCTTACGGATTGGTTTGATCTGGGCCAGGGTGTGACACAGCCTGTCCACCACCTTGTGCAATATTTACGCAGAATCCATGATGTCGGAATGTTGGAAAGGTAATAAAGGTAATACTGGTGCAACCGTAATTGCTTGTTAATTGTCAATAAAATTGTGTACGCAATTGTTGCATTTGGGTACATATCCATTAATTTTCTATTATGTATAGCAGTATATTAAGGCGATTCTATTCCTCTGTGACAATAAATCGTAATATAAATTATTCGTTAAAAAGATCCATTTTATCTATATCGGCATTTAATTTTGAATAAACTGATTTGCAACAACCCTTCAATTGTTCATCTGATCTGAACAGCAAATGATTTTTCCTCATATTGTACGAAGCGTTTTGTAGTGGATTGTGAAGTTTGGAGTAATTGGAGTTTCATAATCAAAAAACGTTGTTTGCGACGAATTTTTGTAATTTTATTTCCAACTCCACACAATTTTCAGCTGAAAAGATGGTTCATATCCTGAAGTCTATTCGAAATCCTCATTTTTTTTTTAATTCCTCTATTTCTCTATGTTTTGTTGCGACGTCTGTAGGTATTTTATCATTTAGCAATGTTTTACTTACAACGTTTACTTGGACAAAAGTTGATTTCCAATTAACTAGGCTTAGTATAAATTCAAATAAATCAATCTGTGAATAAATAGAATTAATTTCTAATTTTATATTGTTATTTGATAAAATTTTAAGTAACTCTATCAGAGCATTTAGAAATGCATGTATGGAGACGCGAAGCTCTAATAGATTCTAATTTGTATTTCCATCTTGTATCAAACTGTGGAGTTAGTGTTAAGTGCTTAAAGAATTGCTACACTACATTCCGTCGTACTATTGAGGCGGCGGATATGGAATATATATTTTGCATGACTTTAAAAAAATTGTGTCTTGCATTTACTTCAAGAAATGGAATAATAGTATATTTTGTAACTAGGTCGAAAAGTTGTCAATTTGTCGCGAGAGCGAAATTGTGCACTTTCGCTCGAGAGGGAAATTGATAATTTCGCCCGTGTACAAAAAATTAAGAATTTTCTTTTTCAATTATCTCCGGTGGTGTGGAATTTTCATAGGAACTCTCCTTACTCTTCGGTATCACCATAGAATTTACTCTCATTTTAAAACGTTTTCTTTAATTTTTATTTTATAATGAAAAAAAAATCAGACAAGACACGTTTTTAATATCCCGGTCTTGATTGTGTTCATTTTATTTTTAATTATGTTTTCTTTTTTAATGTAACCTAGCGATATTGAATATTTGCTTGCGTTACCCAGGTTATGTGGAAATACAACGAGATGTGACATTTCTCGTATTAAATAAACTACCTCAAGAAGTACTTTTCGCGCATGAGTAATAAACAATATATTTCTATATAGGAAGAAATATATTTTATTCCATTGCTTGAAGTACATAAATATTATCCCGATGTCTCCTAATATAAAAATCAAATGATGACTGGAGCAAAGAGTATAAATTGGCTTTTCATTTAAAATGTAAGCGCGAACACCTTAAAACATTGCAGTCCGTTGGCGTATTAATACGTTTTTTATTTAAAATTTTGTTTTAATATACGTCAATTTATAATCATAGTATAGGAGATATACAATTTATAATCATAGTATAGGATATTTTTTTATTTAAAACCTATCCCAGAAGAAAGCTGACTGAAAGACTTTAGGCAGTTTTCAGTTCCCTCCTCGAATTGTTAGAAGAAAAGGAAATGGAAAATCGGTTAGGTTTCCTGGGATTTTGAGAAATTTTCGTTTTAGAATTATTTTCCCTGGAAAACCCTTAACCTCAAGTTTTGTAATATGCAACGCTTTTTGGGAAAACTGTTATTAGGGCTTTGGTCCAGACCATGAGGAATTGAAGGCGTTTGGAAATTTTTGGAAAAAGTCTATACTTACAGTTTGAATCAGACCATAAGGAACATTATAATAGGTTATTGAAAAATTTGAAGTTTTGCCTTGACTTTTGACCATACTAAGGAAAGTGAAGTTTTTACTAGATTTTCAGAAATTCCTTATCTAATGTAATATCTAATATCTTTATATTGATTATGGACCACACCTTGGGAAACTGAAAAAGTCGTTGGAAAAGTTTCCCCTCGATTTTCGGAAAAAATAATTGATTGGATGATTGGAAAGTGAAGAAATTGTCGGAAAATTCGAAATTCCTTTTTTGTAAAATTACAGCTAGGATCTTGGAACGAGCCTTGCGGAACTGAAGAATTTTCCGAAAAAAAATGCTTTTACACAGGCATTTTGGACGGCGAATAGCGATACTAGGAAATTCGTGTTTTCGCACTGTTGATGGCCAGATTTTGGATATAAATCCTGACCAGAGGGGAAAAATATCCTCGAAAAATTTGCCATTGTTCTTTGCCTTCGAAAAAATTATCCCGTACCAGCATTTTGAACCGTAAAATTTGCGAATTTTCGAATTTCCTTTTAAAATTCTTTTATATTTATGTTATTTTGTAATTTGCACTATAATAATTGTTGTAAACAAACTTTTATTAAAAAGGGGATAGGCTTTTGCCGATGTTCTTCTTTGTAATCCACCAGCTGTATTGTGTTACCTTTCATATTCGCGCCAGTATCATAACTATGCCCTCGTCGGTCTGTTAATTTAATATTTAATGCATTTAAAGTGATTTATTATCTTCATAAATATCCTTGCCAGTAGTGTCGTTAGATGATGAGATTTTTTTTTAAAAGTTCCCGACTTACCATACTTCCTCAAAATTCATTCAAAAAACTAAAAAATTTCCGATATTTGTTCTTGAAACTAATATCGGGTGTACTATCAAGTCTCACAGAATAATATTTACCTTGCAGTATCATATTTCAATATTATTTGGAATGTGTTATCTTATAGCAACAATCAATTAATGTTGAATCATACGAGTTCATCAGGTAAGAATTTTGTTTTTACCCATACACTTTTTCTGTGAACATTGCATTCGACCTTTCAAAACTGCAGGGTCTTCCAATAGGGACTACTGAACTTTGGCAGTTGGTAGCGTCCATAATGTTGAAGCTACACCTGTCGATTTGGCTCTCATTTATTCAGTCTGTTTTGCCAAATCATCAAAGACGGATATAGCGGCCAACAACACGTGCAAATGATAAAATTGTTTTATCAATATGGGTGTTCTGTTCGGGCCACTGAAATATATAATACTTGGAACGAGCGTTGGCCTCTTGAATCTCTCGTCTTCGTGTAGTACAGTCCAAAAGGAAAACTAAATGTGTGTCCGACGACCATTTTTTCTTGCAAATACAAGAGTATTTTACCATTGTCTTTTTGAAAACAAGTTTCATTAAAATATATAAACTTCGGTTTATAATATTCTCACCGATTGAACGATCTCACTCTCTTCCTTGATACAACTAAATACAACTAGCTTTTCGCTCTGACTGTATCACATCCTCCCACTCTCGACTACACTGTTGGCTAGACAAAGATGAAGGGAGGTCCTTGGGACCTCTCTCTCGGCCCGCACAAGCCAAGAGGCCAGCGCTCTTTCCAGGTAGTATATATTTCAGTAGTTCGGGCAACGTTCCGCTCGCTGCCCTCATTTTACGGTCGCCATAATCGTCCTACACAGAGGACTATTCGCAGTGTAATGGATAAATTTTAGTTCACTGGATCAGTAAACAATAAACCAACACCATACGCGTCGGACGAGAAACGCAAGATCTGCCGGAAACATCGCCGCTCTCCGTCAGAGTGTGCAAGAACTCGGCCTTTTGCAGACCACAACTTGGCGAATTTTGGGTCGTAACTTGGGGGTGCACCTGTACAAAATACAAGCGACCTAGGAGCTGAAGATAAACGACAACGACGTGTCTTCGTTGAATGGGCCCTGGGGCAGTTGGAAACTAACTTCATCTTGAGCGATGCGACCCATTTCTGGATGAATGGGTACGTCAATAAATAAAATTGTCTAATTTTGGATGATACCAATCCACATGGGATACAAGAGCGTCCAATGTATCCCGAAAAAGTCACTGTTTGGTAGGGATTTTGGGCTGGATACCGCCAGCCCAAAATCGGGCAATATTTCTTTGAAAACGGCGTTGGGCAGATGATTACCAACTTATTTTGGATTTTGTCGTGTATTGGATAATATGGACACCAACGACACGTGGTTTCAACAGGACGGCGATACGTGCCACACAGCTGTTGCCACATTGGACATTCTGCACAAGCGATTTCAGGGCATGGTCATCTTGGAGGTGATGTGAACTGGCCTCGGTGATCGTGCGATTTGACCCCGTTAGATTTTTTCTTATTGTGTTTTCGCATGTCTATGCGAATAAGCGACAAAGTGGCCCTCAGAGCAAACATAACTCATGCTGACGGTCAAATTCAGCCTAATTTTTGCGCTAGAGTCATGATATCTCACACTCTTTGCTTTATTTAAAGATAGGAAGTGCTTAATGAAAGACTCTATAAATTAAATCAACTCAACTCTCCGAATACGCGGCCAAATTAAACGGATCCCGAAAAGGGTTAAGTTCGCACACCCAACACGCCAGTCATGGTAATTCTTCTGATTTAACACTTATATTTTAATTACAATTAGTAAAATAATAATCATTGGTTTATTGACTGTGTTAACTAACTAATGTTATGTTTTAAAGGTATCTGTTTCTTTTAATTAAGTAATAGCATTACATGATGTCGAGCCACTTGTAGCGGCTTCATTAGTTGCTTTGCTCTTTGCTGCTGACACCGTATTGTTGCATATGCATAAAGTGCACCGTGTCGCGAGCGTTCTATTGGAAATTATAATACAATCCGGATTAATTTTGTTCCCAACTCCGCTGTTATATATTCCATAATTAAGTATTCTGTAAAATTAATTAGAATGTTTAAGTTTAATATTAGATTTCCTGCGTGGAATCTTTCTCGAATTTATGTGCATAATTTTAGATCAAGTGTTTCACAAATTGTTTTTTTTTTGCTTTTATTAGCACAGATATTGCAACTGGTTCAGCTTAAAGGTTACCGCAAATTATTGATAAGTAACGTACATTTGCGTTTGGATGCCGGAAATTTTAGCTGGCGTATCAAGTTTTGCTTCCAAACAGATACGGTTTTGTTTGTTATTCAAAACGTAACCTTCGTACTTTCCCAGGTGGAATTTTATGTCAACATCAAACTTCCCCCCTAAAACCCGCAATTTAAGCTTTTAATTACAATGAAATTAACTTTGAGGCGCAAAATTACGATTACGCAAATCATTGGCCTCGTTTTATGGATGACTGAAATATGGTAAAACCACAACTCGACAACAATAACTTATTACTTTTACTAATTGAGACAATACACTAAGGATTAGACAAATGGAGAAATCCGTATGGATACGGAGAGTTAGATATTCATCCAGTTCATTAGTCGAGAAGACGCAACAATAGATTAACCGCTAACGCGGACAAATTGACAGGTTTATTGTAATTAAGACAAAGATTTATGAATGTCGGGATAGCCGAAAACTACAATTACATAACATGGGAGAAGTTTGTGGAGATTTTCGAATTGGAAAAAAAGGCTTTATGAAATAAGAATTTTCTAATCATAAATTTAACAGCCCATTAATATTTTATATACAACTATTCTTCATTCTCTCCTTTGTTTAAACTATTAATTAGATTAATTAATTATGTTGCACGTTATTGGTATTTATATAAATCAAGAAACAATGTTCTTTAATTGTCAGCTGGCAAAGCTATTTAATTTTCATTTTATTTTTGGCTGTAAACCAAGCCGAAAGGATTTTTTTCTAAAACACATTTCGGTGTGACGAATGGTTTAGAAGTTCATAATTATGCCACTCACCTGTCTGTCTTTTCTGCTTTAAAAAATCATAACTCATATTTTGTCGCGTTTATTATTTTTTTTAAATTGCAAAACAAACTTTATTCCACTTAAATTTATATAATATAATTTTAACAAAAACTAGTTTTTAAGATTTAATTACATAACTTTACTTTCATGCGATTACATGTATTGTAATAATTGTAATAATTACAAATATGCTTTCAATTAAAATTTATTATATTACATTTCTACTCTGCTGCTAATTTGTTCTAATTATTTATTGATTTGTTACACGTGAGCATTAACATCTATTTGTTCGGCAATACATATTAGATGTACCTAAGTATTTATATAATACAATTTTTTGGACAAAAACTAAGTTTTTCCATTTAATTAAATAACTTTGCTTTGTTGCGATTACTTGACAAATGTGCTTTCAATTAATGTCGATTTATATTATATTTTTACGCTGTTGCTAATTTGTTCTAATTATTTATTGTTTTGTTACAGGTGAGCATTAACATCTATTTGTTTGGAAATACGTATTAGATGTAAGTATTTAGTAAAACTAAATTTTTGGAATCACCATAAAAAAAACAAGCGTAGATGAATAAGGGCTTCATATACAACTTTTAAATACGAAATGTTTGTATTCTAAGTTTAATTGTTAAATAAATATTGTCTATTTTTATTGTCAAATTATAAGAAATAAATTTTCGAAATAGTAGTTTATGATACAAGTCTGTGAAGAAGAGCTTTTGTGCATGAATTACAAAGTTTAAGTATGAAAAGAAGTATGACTTGCGAGCCGAAGGCCCGTTTTTTAATCGCAATGGGTACACAAAAGCCTTTTACACACGTATATCATACATTATTTTATCTGCGAAGCATATAATACTGTAATTTAAAACACTGTTGAATCTACAATAAAATTATTGTTTCTTACCGACAATATTGAAAAATTGTAATATTGACAGACAAAATACGTCAAATCAATGACACAATAAGGTTGGACGTGGAGCGCTTCGATGTAATCTAGGTTAATCTAGATTTAATCTAGATTCGGTTATGGTTAGGTTAATTTATATTAGAGCCAGATAAATCCAGATTGGCTTCTCAGTAAGACTTCTTGATTCAAAATAAGAAAAACTAATTCAATTTTAATATACATCAGAAAATTTATTTTACTACGTTCGTTTTTTGTTTAGTGACGCGAGTTGTTACCATAGTAACAACAAACAGAAATCGTTTAATAATGAAACACCATTTGATTTAGATATTTTTACTCACGTTTTAATAATGACGTCCTTCACATACAATAATTTACTTATAAATGTGTTCTTTTTGGTGTGCGAATAGATAAACTAATTTTACAGAAATTTTCTCGGAAAAATTTGGTTTAAAGGAGGTTCGAGCGTAACTAATGAGTCAAAATAGTGCTTGAATTGTTCTACATTATCAATTATTCTAATAGTTTTTAAATTTCATTATTTTTATTTATAACATAACAAATTTAAAAATTGGTAATTTTTATTTATTTAATAAAATAAAGTTATTAATTGACTTCGTTGTTTTTAACTTATAAGGTGTAATAAAAAGATCTGGCAACAGCGCTTTATTGTGCCTTCAAGGTTTCTAGTACAGAGAGAGAAAAGAATAGTAATTGAAAGGAGTCGAGTGTATTTTCTCTCTTTATAACTATGTTTCCATCTTTTTCTTTTCTCTCAGCTGTTTTCGCGATGTTGACAAGCCGTCCGTCATGTGAATTACTATCGATAAACAAAAATCAAAATCAAAATTTTAAATATTTAAATAATTACATCGGGAACTTCACTTGCTTTAATGTTATCGGGTTTTAATATTATCTAAGTTTATTGTATATAGTTTTTATTCAGTAAAGTTGGGAAATTAATATCGAAAAAAATAAATAAAGACGTGACGGAAGCTTATCGGCCATAGGAGCCTGTGTATAAGAATCGAAAAAACATATATTTTTTTTTCCGGTTAAACTAAACGGTGGATCACTTTCAAATTTTAAGAGGACCTAAATAAAGTATTGATCTGCATGTAAAAATAGTTTCAAAGTTTAAACTTGAAAAAAATATTTAACATGGGATTCGCTCGAACCTCCTTAAGAGACAAATTTTTTTCAACATTCTTTATGGGCAACCAAAAATATGCTCTTAAAAACCACTTTAATCTTAAATAATCTTTTATAAAAATGAAAATTTGCTAGAAAAGAAGAAATCAAGAAAAAAGAAAGAAAAATCATTCGGAAAATACTAGGAGCAAGACTTACTCCTGACGGGTACCGACTACAGTCAATCAAGACAACTGAAAAATACTCAAACATCGAAATTGATATTAGAAAAAGACGAATGAAATTCTTCGGGCACATAGATAGACTACCGAATACCCGACTAACCAAAAGAATACTAGATTACATATCATCACTCAAAAGTGTGGAAACACCATGGATGAAAGAAGTACAAAAAGACATGCCAACATAACCGACACATCAGACAGAGACTCCTTCCGTAACAAAGTGAACAACAGGGAAGTCCAACCAGAGCAAGCAAAACCTAAACCTTACAGACCTAAATGGTCTGACGAAAGAAAATGGCATTCTCCAATAGAATGAAAGAATACCGGCAAAATAAGAAGAACGTCAAGAAGTGAGTCAGGGTGCTTAACGTTTTTCAATATTTGGAAAATACGCTGTAAATAAATAAATAATGAACGAAAATATTGAATGAGGAGCACAATCATTACAAATATTTTTTTAACGCTTTAACGCTTCAACGATTTATGATATTTTATTCAAGAAAATTTTGTAAGACCTATCTTTTTTTGGTTGAGAATAGCGAGTAGTAGGTTAAAGTGTGTAGTAATTGGCCCTCATATAGTTATTGACACTTATCATTAAAAATTAAGAAAATAGGTTTAAACTGCTCAAACAGCTGTTTTAGGGAGCTTTGTGGGAATGATTGTGGGAAGAATATTCTGAAGACTAATATTCAAATATTCTGAAATAAAATTTCTAAACTTTGTCTGTATTTTTGAAAATGGTTCTACAAATTTCCATTTTTTATATTGTTTTAGAATGACTATAGTTTTAAAATACTTATAACATATCTTGAAGTAAATTGACTTGTGGGGCCCTCAGAAATGAAGTAAAAAACAAGTAAGATTTGGTTACGTGGGCCAATGGCTATGCATGTTAGGCTATATCTTATTCCTTTTTGGCGTAAAATTTCATTCATGCTAGGGGGCCAGGTTATTTTCAAGAATAATATGTACGCTATAAGACCATAATCCTCCTCTTGACTTCAGAATCTCTTGCCCTAAAGGCCGGTCCAGACGCTCCGTTTTGCATAACGTTTTGTCTGCGCAGTCTTAAGACGGAATGAAAACGTTGCAATTTCGCACAGTTCTAGTGACATCGTCGCTGAGGAGGTACTACTCTGGTCAATTTTGGCATGTTGTGTTGTTAAGAAACTGTTTAGCATAATCTTAATGTAATTTAATACTATCTACTTTTAGAAACAAAATTTAAAAAATGGTTTTTAGACCAAATAAAATAAAATTGTTGAGTCTTAACATAGAATTATAATTTATTAATAATAATATAACTTGCTCTTTATAGAGATATAATATATTAATAATAATATATTAAATAACCACGTACAAAGAAACTGTGGAACAAAATGAATCGGAAAACGGAGCTACCGTCCACATGCGCCGACTTGTCGGCACAGTTCATGGATGTATATGCTCTTTAGCTCAGTTATCGCTGCAACTGTACCGTCTCCGCGCAGTTCTCAAAACTGCGCACTTTTCCAGTCCACACGCAACGTTTTATCTGCAACGTGTTGAACTGCGCAGTCCAAACGTTGTGCAAAACGGACCGTCTGGACCGGCCTTAACATCAAACATTCTATATTCTTTAACCCAGTAAATGACAATGAAAATCGCTGCAATATTTTTGAAAAAACAACATGAGTTAAGAAAACCAATCACACAAATTGTCAATCTTATCCTTTGCACAGGAGTAGTCCCTACGCACTTTAAAGTATCAGTCGTAACACCAACATTTAAAAATGGAACTAGAAACAATATTTTGAACTACAGACCTATATGTTGTTTAATCAATATAAAAACCAAAATATTCGATAAATATTTGAAAATGAGACTAATCGAATTTCTAGTGAAAACCAATATAAATGGTAAACGGTGTCCGGAAAGTTGTTCGAGAGCAACTTGTTCGAAAGTAATTTGTTCGAGAAAAATGGTCGAAAGAAAAATGTTCGAATGGAATTTTGTTCGAATGGAAATTTATTCGGATGGAAATTGCCAACTTATTAAAGCGGAACATATCTTGAATATATAAGTATATTCAACCTTTCCGTAGCACTATAATATTATTAAGTATTTTTAACCGTTAAGGTCATTCTACCAAATAGTCAGCCATCCTACGCCTATCGGCCTGAGCGGCCGGTGACAATTTAATACAATGGCAATGTAATTATTGAATTATTTTTCAATTACATCTTAGATATATGGTTCTCTTTTATTCTATTTTTGTTTAGTAAATGTTTTTAAATGAAATTAGCTACATATTTTTTATATTAGAGTATGTGGGATAAACAAAATAAATCATGTTTTTCGCGTAATGTTTCAGAAATTCGTTTAACCAAAATATTCCATATTTTTCTGGTTTTAACTTTTGTAATGCTTGAATGACATTAACCGTTTAAACCAAACAATTGCTCATCTACAGTCAGATTACATTATGGCATCTAGAATTTTCCAATATTATTATTTATTTGATCCCACAGTTCTCTTATGTGTGCAAGTTTATCCTTTGCACAACGTAGTGATCTTGATTCTTTATCATCAAATCCAATACATACAAATTTAGTATCTGTATTTAGAGAAAGTTGCTCGAAAAATTGGTGGTCCATATTTTTTGCTACATAGACTGTCAGTACTCACATTTGAAGATTTCAGATGCCTAGCGCTAAACATATCTCAATAAATATAAAGATCTCGATCATATCTACGGGTTTCTACGTTTTTTTGTATTTTTTTTACTTTGTCAACTCTAACAGCTTATTTATTGGTCATCTCAGTTATCATCCATAATACATTGTCTGGAAAAAGTAAATGAAAATCATCCATAGGATCCTCAATTGTGGTGCCTGGCCGTAAAATTACTTTGTTGACGGAATCTCTAATAATATTATGTCCTGGAGTCTTTCCAGAAGTTTGAGGAGAGCAGTACCATCCATACCTTCTTATATAATTATTATAATCCTATTTCCGAAAGCGTTTTCATGTTTCCCTAGTCTTTATCATTAAAATTACGTCTTGATTAGTAGGTGATTAATCCATTCTTGGAACGCCTTTTCTTGTTTTTAAGCTTAATCAGTGGTCTGATGACATGTTGTCTCTCCAGGCCGCTGCGACCGTAGGAATGAGTCTAACGAAGTTTTTTGTTAAAATGTAAAATTTGTGATATTTTTAAAACATAATGATTTTTTTAAAACTAATTTCATATCTTTCCATAGCAATAGAAGATTACAAAAAGGCGTTTCCTCGAAATATTATTCTAACTATATGTAATAATTAGTTAAAAGTGCTCCCGGTCGGTAGAATGACCTTAACGGGACTGCAAAATAATTCGCATGTTGAAACACTAAAGATTTTTTACTGTTAATAGGACTCAGTCCTACTTTGTCTCTCTGTTGAAACACAACAGATATTTGTCTGTTATTTACTAGGACTCAGTCCTACTCAGAACTGAGTCCTAGTAAATAACACAAATATCTGTTGCGTTTCAACATGAGATTTTTTTTGTAGTCTCAAAAGGACTTAATAATATTATAGAGCTACAAAAAGTTCGAATATATTTATATATTCAAGCTATGTCCCGCTTTAATAAGTTGGTATGATTGTATCTATAATTAGTTTAGTTTCCCCTATATTCGAATGAAAATTTGTTCTAATGAAAATTTGTTAAAAAAAATAGTCATTTAATATATCAAATATTTGAAATATTTTATTAAATCACTGAAAGAATACTTTAAACATATTATATACTATTTTATCACTCATGCACAATAGTAGTATCTTGGTGCACGTTTTTTAGTTCGATAAACTGTCAATATTAGTTGTATTTTAGATAACTTGAATAACGCACGTAAATATTCAATATGGCTAGGTTATATTAAAATAAACAAATAAATAAAAATAAAATAATACAATCAAGACGTCGGTATTAAAAAAGTGACGTGAAGTGTCAGAATTTTTTTTCATAACAAAATGAAAATTAAAGAAAAAGTGAGTGTAAATTCTATGGCGATACCGGTATGACGAATCCACACCACCGGAGACAATTGAAAAAGCAAATTCTTCATTTTTGTTTAAATTTTTTTTTTGGATGGCACCTCGATCCCAAACTTGTAAGATACCTCGCATAATAAAAAAATAATGTTTGTAAGACGGGCGAAATTGTCAATTGCACTCTCGAGCGAATGCGCACCCTCATTTCGTTCTTGCGCACATTTTCGCTCTCGAGTAATATTGACAACATTTCGCCCTAGTTACAAAATCTACTATTAACTACTACAATATACTATTAACTACTACAATATACCAGTAACCAAAGTAACCCCTATATAATTAGTAAGAAACATTGTGTGCTATTCCGTGTAAATAGTCCTTGGCCTGAACATTGGGTTCGAACGAATTAGCAATTCGTATAGGTCTTTCTGTTAAATCTTTCTTCCAGTGCGTTGTTCTTGACCACTTATATACTGTTCTATTCGAAGCTCGTTCAAACTTTGTTCGCGTTTGATAGCTCCAAAAAAATTCCATACATTTGGATGATTGGCACATACTTGTGATTTACAACCTGTATGTTGTCAATTGTTGTCAACCTTCAATTGAATTGATAGGTTAGGTTAGAATTGTTAGGTTGGGCCAAACGTATGTGAAAGCTATATTAACTCACTTACTCAATTCTCGAGATTAAAACATGAACTTAGTGAAACCTTGCTAGTATCGATGGTGGTCCCTCAAGGCACATTAGTTGGTCCAAATCTATCTCTAATAATAATTCTTTATATAAGTTCTCTCTTGAGGATAGACAAATATCTCTCAATAACCTCATACGCCGATGACACTGTCATACTTTTTGAGGGATCAAGTTTGGATGAAGTCAGATATAAGGCAATTAGCGATATGGAAGCTGTTATTAACTGGCTTAAGTACTATCATTAAACATTTAGAAAACAACATATATTGCATTTTTTATTTCAAATTAACTTGCAATAGAAAATGCGTGAAAATGAAGAGGTGACTTCCAAGAAATGAATTTTGATTACATAAACGGAACAATAAAAGAATCAAAGATTTTGTACTCTTTGATGATACCTCAGACTGATTATTGACAAGATGTGACATGATCCATGTATTGAATCTTACCAGAAACATAAGAGACTATATATATTCTATTAGACTATATTCTACTTGGTTTTCTCAATTAAAAATTCACACGGCTTCACACGAGACGAGATAGGGCTAGAGTTTCAAAAATCTCGTCTCGCTCTCGTTTGTTGTGTAAAAAATTACTCTCGTCTCAGTCTCGCTCTCGCTCTAGGAACCGTTAGTCTCGTCTCGCTCTCGCTCTCGTAACCGTTAGTCTCGTCTCGCTCTCGCTCGCGTAACCGTTAGTCTCGTCTCGCTCTCGCTCTCGTAACCGTTTGTCTCGTCTCCCTCTCGTTACCGTTTGTCTCGTCTCTTCTAATCTCGCTAAATATCGTTCTTGCTAGAACTTATTGTTAAGATAGTCCAAAACGAGGTAATCATTCATTTTATTGTAAACTAATCACTGTCTCTTTACATAAATTTTCTATTTGGTTACTATTAATGTCTTCTAATTTCGATTTGTTCCATCCACATGAAAATGTAGCGATAATACATCATAAATGTCTGTTTATATAAACTTTCTATTTTGTTGACGATTTAAAATTAATAATAAAAACCAACTTAATTTGAAATTTTCTACATCTATTTCATATTACGAAATCTACTCTTTTAATTGTTATATAATGAAATGTAACTTGCCCGAGCTCGCAGTTCAAATTATGCAATAAAATATTACGGCTGCCCGTATTAGAATCAAAGATTGAAGAAGAAGTATGACCGGGATCAGAAACGAGACTCTCGTGTCTCGCGAGAACGAGATCACATGCGCTCTCGCTCTCGCGAGAGAGAGAGGCCACATACGTTCTCGCTCTCGCGAGAGCTACTCTACATACGTTCTCGCTCTCGCGAGAGTGAGACCACATGCGGTCTCGTCTCGTTCTGGTCTCGCTTTTACGAGACGAGACGAGACGAGACGAGAAAAATATCGTTCTCGTGTGAAGCCCTAATAAAAAATACTCATCAGCATATACTGATTGATTAATATCACAGTAATATTACTGATTAATATCACTAGTTGAATCAATGAAGTTACGCAATTCTAGTAGTAGTATAATCTTTATTTGCCATACGGGTTTTCTGGATCTCTACCTGTACATTGCTTTCCCTATTTAAATAAATATAATGTGACAAAAAATAATCTCTCTCTCTCTCTTTCTCAATCCGAAGATTGGTTGGCAGCAATTCTTCTCCTCCACTCCTCTCTGTTCTCTGATAGTATTTTTAATTTTTCATATGATTTTACTCCTACATCTCCTTGAATTTGTTTCATGTATTGTAATCTGGGTCTTCCTCTGCCTCTTTTGCCTTGTACCATTCCTTCCATAACATTGATTAAAAAATCATTGTGCCTATACAGATGTCCTATTAACTGGTCTCTTCTGCTCATTATTTCAATAGGGCTCTTTTTTCACCAACTCTTCTAAGAACTTCTTCATTTGTCAGCCTTCCCGGCCACAAGATTTTCTGCACTCTCCTCCAACACCAAATTTCAAATATTTCTAGCAAAATATTCTTTCAAATATTCTTCTTATCGCATGGACCAAGTGTCCAAGTTTCTGAGCCGTATAATGCCACACTCCAGACATAGCATTTTATAAATGCTTTATTGGTCTCTGCATTTAAGTTGCTTGATGTAAGATGCACCCGTTTGTTGTTGAAGACTATTTTTGCTTGAGCAATTCTGCTTGTTATGTCTGCTCAACTTTTGCCATCTGATTCCTCCTCAATATACAAGATGAATAGTAACAAAAATAATAGAAGTAAAATAACAACTCAAAATCTCTTCTATATTATTTAATAACAAAGTAATTATATTAAACAAATACTGAAACAAGCTTCTCTTGTCCTGCTCGTTCTTTTCCCTATCCAACCCTTCTTTTCTCTTCCATACTTATTTCGTTCATGAAAAATACATCTTTTTTCCATCTTCATTCAATGTTTCTTCTCTTTTCCTTCCTTCTCTTTCTTTCATCCATATACATTCATTCCACATATGTCTCTCGCTCCTCGTAACACATCCTACACATTCTCTCCTCATTTACAGTTGTGAACCTCGCCATTATTTTCCTTTCTTTCGTACTTTCTCTGCCCAGGTACTTCGGAATTCCTTCTATCATACACATCAATATCATAAAACAACTAAATGTTGCACAGGATTATATTCTAAAACATATGTATTCAAAAACCAAATTATACTCAGCTGACCTACTGTATAACGAAGAAGCCTAGAATATAAGATCTCTGTATCTTCTTGCTAACTGTAAACATATACCGATACATAAAAAATAAATATTTAAAGACTGCTAGCCATTCACATCAAACCAGAAAAAAAAACTAGAAATAATGTTATGATCGCCTTCGTTACAAAAGAAGAAAGCAAAAAAGTTCCTTCTATAATAACATCAGAAATCTATAACTACTTAGCATTACTTAAAACTTAGGGTGACTTAAAACATACCACGAATTTTAAAAAGTTTGTCAGAAAATGTACGAACTGTATCTATAGTAATCACCAAACACCTTATAGCACGTATCTACATTCTAAACGTTAATTTTAACACTACAGCCAGCCCAGTCATTTTAGTCAAAAAAAGGGGTCAATCTCGGAATCTAACAAAAGAAGCTGAATTCTTGTATAGACCTTTATTTTAGCATGATAAATGTGTCAAGAGTCACATATGCCAACATGTGAGCGTCCTTAGATATTCCAGGTCAAACGTCTCAAAAATCAGTTTTTTGTAAATATCTTGTTTTCTCTGTCTCCTATTATTATGCATGTTGTAGAGAATAAAATTCTCTACAAATTTTAATACGTAGATCTGTTTTTGAGATAGAGGGAACAGAATGTGGAGCGCTGATGAGCAGCTATACGTACCTTAGCGCAAGGTAAATCCAGAATCCCAATGTATTATACCGTTTTTTTTTCACTTAATTATTTAGTAAATATTACTCAAAAAACAATTTAATACCTTATACTTATATTTATATATCTTTTAAATCAATTAGTCGTCAAATATTACTTATCTCTGACATACAAATAATTAAATAATGAAGCAAATCATTCTAAATATATTTTAATGCTATTCTAATTCAATCCCATGAATAGGGTTGGGTAATATGAAATCCTAACATCGGTAACAATACTTTTACCACCTGCACCAGATGAACTACTCACTTCAATATTCTGCAACTGCAAGAATGGTTGTGGTTCGCGTTGTGGATGCCATAAATTAGGGATGCAATGTTCTTTAGCTTGTGGTCAATGCGATGTAAAAAACGGTATAATACCTTGGGATTCAGAATTTACCTTGCGCTAAGATACGTATGGCAGCGCTTCACAGTGCGTCCTATATCTCAAAAACAGTTCGACGAATAAAAAAAGTTATAATATTTGTAGAGAAATTTATTATCTACGACTTTTATAATAAAAAAACGAGATATTCTCAAAAAAATGATTTTTTCGACCTTTGACCTTGAATATCTAAGGACGCTCACATGTTGCCATATGTGACTTTTGAGACAACATTTGTAATTCTAAAATAAAGGTCTATACAAAAATTCAGCTTCTTCATTCGTTCGTGATCACGTAACTGTGATCACTCTATTGTACTACAAACCACAAATCTCCGATATTGCGCCTAGCTACATCAAACTAAAATAACCAGTAACTACTTACCTACCAATACGATACGATGTTCATTTCCACTCTACCTGTTGAGTTTCTGTCGCTAATCACGGCATATTGCTACATATATAGTCAGCAGTATTAGAGTAGAGTCTCACTAATTCGGCACTATTAAAAACTAGGGGGTGCCAGATTTTTGGAATGTTCGGAATACTGGATTTCATAAAGAGAATTTATAACATATATTTGTATTCATTTACTATAGGTATTTTTATTACAGTGACATATCCAACAATTAACTAATTAGTTTTTTTAGGAGTTTTTGCAACTTCCAGTCCTTGTTTAGAAACTTTTTCTCGCATGTTTCGAAGAATTGTAATATCTTCAGCAGGTACCTCCGATTTTTTTATTAATTATATATTTTTTAATTAAATGCTGTATCTGGTGTTATTGCAATTGTAGTAGGTGTTAGCGCCAATATTTCTTCTTCTTGTACTCTTCACATATGACATCTGCAATCATTTGATTTGTTTACTCGGTTCATTCAAATCAAGCAATTGATTCTTCTTCGCATGTTTCGAATTCTCTTTCTGATAAACTCTGCAACAAATCGGCAATAGGTTACTGTTTCTTGTCATGAGGCATTCCTTTGTAGGCCATAGCTTTTCCCCACGATGATTGAATTTAGTCAGGTAAAACAGAGCTTCTCCAGAGCTTCAAGTTTTTGAGAACACTGCTTTATGTTAGCGTCCTGAAAAATAATACGATGGAGGCATGGGCGGAGGGTGCCGGACTATTGAAGTACCGGATTAATGAGACTCTACTGTACAGATATTTACATTTATATACAAAAAGAATGAGCTGTTTTACCAAAGAGAATTATTACTGCTTTGATAAAAAAGACAATGGCTGAGAAATTTGTGGTTTATTGGACAAATCTAAATTAACAACAATATATAAATTACAAAAAATAGAAAATAGGTATATTCACAAATATTTATAATTCGCATTTAAAAATTAAAAGAAAAACATTTTGGATTATTACTTCTTCTTCTTTCGAATAGGCCTACTTTGGACCACGCTTGTTCAACTATTGGGCCTTGACCTTTGCCCAGTATTGTCGCATCTTCTGCCGGTGTAACTCCTTTCTCTCTTCTGTCCAGGGGGTAGCTTTCCTACGAGGTTTTTCCTGACATCCACGGATTTCCTTCAGGGTGCGTCTCACAGACTGTCTGTTTTGGAGAACTGTTATTCCCAGTTTTTTAATATCCTTCTCGCTTTCTGTCAAGCAAGTGGTACGAACCTTCTTGTTTTGCCAGAAGGTGAACAGACGGTTGGTTAGTCGGTTTGGAGGCAATTTTGCAACGTGGTCATAGAAAGCTACCTTTCTTTTCCTTGCACAGTCAGAGAGCATCTCAATATATTCGTGGTGTTCAGAGTTATGCCGCCTTCGGAATTCCCCATCTTCCTTTACCGGGCCTAGCATCTTCCTGAGGATTCTCCTCTCTCTGATTTCCACTAGATTTCTCTACTAGACCTCTTTGGTTCAAGTAAAGACACTCCATGGCATACAGGGCCTTAGGCCGTAAGACTGATGTGTAGTGCTTAAGTTTCAGGTAGCGTGACCTAGGCATTTCTTATTGTAAGTATTCTTAGTCAGTCGATAGCCTAGTTCTAACTTGTTTACTCTCTTGGATAATGATGCTCTTTCTGATAAGTTGGGTTCAATCCATTCGCCGAGATACTTAATTTTCTCAGTCCTCTTGATGTTTCCCTGTTCTAGTAACATCTCTCTGTTTTCTTCTCTGTTGTTGGAGAATTCTGTTTTCTCCAGCGACACTTGAAGACCCACTTTGGCAGCCTGTTTTCTGAGGCAGTTTACCTGCATTGTTGCCATCTCAAGAGAATCAGCAAACAGTGCCATGTCATCTGCAAACGCCAGGCAATCTACAACCAGTCCATCGTTCTTACGTCCCAGGTAGATACCACTCTGAGCACCAAAATTGTTCAGTTCCTTGCGCCATTCTCTCATAACCTTTCCTAGGACACAGTTGAAGAGAAGTGGGGAAAGTTCATCTCCTTGTCTCACTCCAGTTTTTATTTCGAAGCTTTCTGAAATCTCGCCTTTAATTTTAACCTTGGAATGGGTTTTGGTCAAAGTTTCTAAGATGAGTCTGCGAGATTTGTTGTTTAGCCCTAGTTCCTGGAGTACTTTGTTAAGCGTTTCTCTATCAATGGAATCATAGACCTTCCTAAAATCAACAAAGGTGACGACCACCTTGCGGTTTCTCATCTTGGAGTATGCAAGTACAATTTTAACACAGGAGTTCAACACAGGATCGGGTCTTCCTGAAGCCCCCCTGGTATTCTCTCAGTTGACTATCCCGTTAATTTTTGCCCTTGTTTGTAACGCCTTCGAGAGCATCTCGTATGTTACCGGGACGAGAGAAAGTCCACGGTAGTTGTTAAGATCCGTAAAGTAGTTGAATGATCTGGCCAACTTCTTCCAATGAAGGGGGAAGCGAGTCCGGGTTTGGTGTGGTTTGTTTATAGTCGAAGTCTTCCCTGGGTGGGTCACAGTTGAGTAGATTTTTAAACTAGTGAGCCAAAAGGTGGCAGTTGTTCTTGTCGTTATAAGCCAGTTTGCTTTGTGAGTCTCTGAAGTGGAGGCTTGGCGGAGCGTATTTTCTGAGTGTCTGCTTGAAGGTTCCAAAGAAATCTCTGGAATTATTCTTAGCAAAGCTCTCTTCGATTTGGGTTAGTTGGTTTTTTGTGAAAGTTCGTTTTGTTCCTCAAATTATCTTGGCTGTAACCTTTCTTTGTTCCAAAAATGTATTACCAATTTTCCGTGGTATTTTTAGAATTCCACTTCACCCAGGCTGTCTTAGGGCTAATGCATTGTCACAGTTTTCAGTCCACCACGGATGCTTCCTTCTGCTAGCAAGAGGGGCGAGTTTTACTTGACAAGCGTCTCCTTCAGTTGGTCCCAGCTGTTTAGATCTATATTGTTGAGTTTCTGACTTACTTCTTGACTGTTCTTGAGTCGCTCTACGTCAAATCTTACCATTTTGGAGGTTCTGTGTAATCTAGTGTTTCTAGGCTGGAGTCTTGTTTTGATCTTTGAGAGTTTGGCGACAGATGACAGATTGGCGCTTCTTAGTACCTTCATGTTTTGCATTTCCTTTTGAGATTTTCGTGAAATGGCCACATGATCTATCTGGAATTCACCCAGGTTGGTATTAGGTGAAATCCAAGTCTTCTGCTTCCTTGGCAAGTGTTTGAAGGCTGTAGACTTCATGAGCAACCGAAAAGTCCTACACAGATCCACCAATCGTTCTCCGTTGCGGTTGGTTCGCTTATGCGCTGGATAATTGGCAACTATGCTTCTGTATTTTTTCTCTCTTTCCAATTGAGCATTGACGTCAACAATTTTTGACTATTACATTTATTTTGTTACATTTAGATACATAAAGGATGTATCAATTAACAAAAATCAAAAATGGATTTATTCACAATATTTGTAATTCGCATTTAAAATAATATAATGTTGACTTTTGGCTTAATCTATTGATCAGTCAAGACCTGACCAGCTTGAGAAAACAGCGTTTCACATGTCCCAAAAGGAAAGAATCCTAGATAGAATATAAATACAGTGAAGTGATAAATATAGCTTCTTGCCTTCTAAATAGTTATCGTATTGTTAGTTGCAATTACAGTTGAATCACCGTTCACCGTGAATGCCAATATTGGATCACTGCAGTGACCAGTGATTTTTTTGATCACTGTGATTAAATCACCATCCCTACAACTTTTATTTACACAATACTGGCTACCAATTTTCTTTTCGACTTCTACTATCTGTGCACATACAGGTACACCGTAACTAGGTGCAATCTTGTAATTGTATTTATTTAATTGAACTAACTGTAATTGTATTTATGTAACCGTTTTAATAATAAATAATAATAATAATAAAAA
Source organism: Phosphuga atrata (assembly GCA_944588485.1). NCBI lineage: Eukaryota > Metazoa > Arthropoda > Insecta > Coleoptera > Silphidae > Phosphuga > Phosphuga atrata. The sequence continues at coordinate 45,569,714 of OX155898.1, forward strand.
TCAAAACTTCGGTATTTCAAAAGTACTGTCTTCTATAAAGGCGGTTGGCACTTGGTTAGAATTTGTGTGTTGAGAGTGGTACTGGGTCGACCATGTATCCCATATGGGATCACGAAATATCACATGCGGTGAGGGGGGGGGGGGCGTGAGATATCACGTGTATTTATTTTTTTGTTAAACACGCGATTTTCAAACCGAAAAGCGTTGTGCGACTTGTACCAAAAAAATACACGTGATTTTGAGTAGGGGAGGGGGCTCCTAAACTAAAAAACCTAACCTAACCTAAAACCGCACCACATATCATCGTGGGCTTAAAAAGTTGCTAAAAAACATCACGTGATTAATGGATGACCCCTATACACACGGGACTAACGGAAGGTTAACAAAATATATATTATACAAAATATTCTCCTAAAGAGTTTAGTATTAAAATTGATATTGATCGAATCTGTGTTCGATTTTTTTTTAAGTTTGGATACAATGTGTAACAAACCTCATTTCAGTTCTGAAAAATAAATATGGGAAAACTTCTTTTCACATCACATGAAGTTATAGGCTGAAATTTAAGTGCCATTACTTCACTAATACTATATCAATCGTCTATTGTTGTAGATCCCCTAAAAAAACTTAACGAATCCTCCTTATTAGTGTAGTTAACAACATATCCGCCTGGCAAGCGGGAGACCCGGGTTCGATTAATAATCGGGGAGGCAACAAAGAAGGCAGTTTTCACTAACCTAATCGTCTATTGTTGTAGATCCCCTAAACAAACTTAACGAATCCTCCTTGTTAGTGTAGTTAACAACATACCCGCCTGGCAAGCGGGAGACCCGGGTTCGATTCCTGATCGGGGAGGCAACAAAGAAGGCAGTTTTCACTAACCGTTCGGGCTGCACACCCTGAATGAAAGCGAAATATGCGATACCGGGGTGGCGTATACTAAAAAGTGGGGAAAGCAAAACCATTTAAAAAAAGACAAACTTATTGAAATTTACTTCACAATGTAAAAACAATGATTTTTTTTGAAATAACAACGCTTTACTGTTTACGCCATTAATTACATCCTGAGCATGTTTTGTTACCTCAATATGTTTAACAAGCGGTAAAGCGTTTTAATCGAACTTGTTGGTAATTTGAATCCTTAATTTGAGGTAATGCAAATTAAGTAAAGTTTTATTGTACCATCACTTTATAGCTCACTTGAAATTGTCATTGATGCGGTCTCTTCTTAGTCCAAATGGATTAAACACTTTCACAATTCTTTTAAAATTAGTGTCTATACTAATACTATGAATATAAATGACTGCGCCACCAATTCATGTTCTCATATTTATTGGTTGTGAAGGCAGTGCGACGCCAAACTTTTAATTAAATTTTAACTAAACTACAGATAAATATACACTAAAAATATGCAGTTATTTCGAAATTTACCTTATCATGGCCAATATGGTCAATTTATTCTCTTAATAGTGAAATATTCAAAAATATGCCCTAACGAATAGGGCTCAAAAATCATAGTTTATTGGGAAACAAATCTAGTTCATTCCTTTATCAGTAGAATGAAAAAAAATAGGTCTTAGCATATTTTTGATTGCCTTAATTATTAGTAATTATCTAGAAATGACGCCTAATAAAAGTGACGCACTATAAACAGTCACAAAAGAGGATATTTTTATGACGTTGGAAAATAAAATAAATTATTTCGAGTATGTTAGTAAACCTTGTAATATAAATGTTCTCATTAACAGTAAAATAAGACGTGTGGGATTGTAATAAGACGTACCGCCGCGTAAATGTCTGTTTGAATGCGTGGATTAGTAAACTTAATAAATGTAATTTAAAACACTTAGCACAAGAAGAGAAAGCAAATTGTTAGAAATCGATAATTGTTGGGAGATATTCCGGAATGAAAATGATTTTCGTAATTATAAAATACGCTTGTGAGGCGTAAGATAATTTTAACGAGATAAATCTCGGGAGAGGATCAGTATGAAGTCGTAATTCTAAAGATATGTATGTGGCGGGGGATTAGGTGGTTCGTTTAAATCTTACATGTTATGTCGCGTCGTGTCATTGTCATATAGGTAAAACAGTGTTCTTGGGGATTTGCGAAAGTTCAAATAGTCCCGACATCCTGATGGGGATTTAATAATTATGGTTATCTTTATAAAGCAAGGTGGCTCCCCGAAATGTGTAATCTCTAATATAACTCGGAGCGAGCGCTTTATATACCTCCACACGAACTAGATCCTTTCTTTCTGCTTTGTTTCCAAGATTTATACAATTGTTTACATTACAAGTTAATTTGGAATTTAAATCCCTAATTTATCAGATGGCAGCCAGTTGAAATAACATTCAATTGTACTGGTTTATATATGCTTTGCTTCCTTGCACTTTACTGCAAAAAGGAAAATAATCATAGGAATATCGGAAGATTATTCCGGCTGCATATTCCACGTTGATTTATCGCTCGGTGTAATGTAATCAAAATTCTGTTATGAACACTTGTTTACCAAGGAAAGTAAATACAGGAAGGAAGTTGATGCGCTCGAAGGTAAAATTAGTAAAGCGGTAAACAAACAATGCCAAAATATGTAATTACCTACATAACCGGTGGGGGTGGTTGTTTTTATATTTTATAAATCGTTTATATTTTAACTTATTTCAGTCCATGTTTAGACGAATTCCTGAACGCCGGCGACACGTAGCGGGGTTCTTTCCAACTATATCCCCGATAGATGCCGCTACGTACTTGCAACAATATTTTCCGACTAATCTAAAATATCATCCCTATACGAACACGAAAAAAGGACTTAATCAGTCCACAACCTATGACTCATATCCACTTTCCCCCATCAATGAGTTTTATTGTCATCCTAATTGGTTAATGTAGGTATTCACCTGTTTACCGCCGGATGTTTTAATTTAAACCTATTTATCTAATTTTGTGCCTTTATGTTGCTGTTACGAAGGTTAATTTCACGACCCAACTTAATTTAACCAATGTGTTATTCACCTTTTTTTCAACGAAAATAATAACAAAAAAAAATGAGTTACTAATCCCTAACCACTTTATTAATCATATCTGTGTTTTCAACCAAACAAATATCGCGTTACAATAGATTTATAAAATACTAAAGCAATAATATATTTTTTATTTAATAACTTAGTTTTAATGAATCATAGCGGTTTAGATTGCTTAGCTATTCCATAAACTTTTTTCTTCTCGATTCCCTTGAGTAATATTAACCTGTTTGTTAGGTATTTCATATTCATTTCGTTTCTGATCAAAATTTATTGTTGTTACTTTTTCGAAAAGGGTTCATTTTTAATGGGACTTCGGGGAGCTTTAACGACTCGGTCGACCTCGAAGCATTAAAGTGCAGCAATTGCGCTCTTTAGCTTCTTGGCCTGTGAATCTACAATGGCTCGTTTTTTCTTCATAGCCGGGTTCCAAATCGTAGATCTGTTAATTATCCTGGTGACAAATAGAATTCTCCGGCATGTTTATAGCCACCTTGTTCCTTGTTGTTAGCGGGGTCTACGATTGGCTACGGATCATTGGCGGAAAAACTAATTCTCCCGTGATAGATGTTGACATTTTAAACAGCCAAAAACGGGCGAGTGAATTCCAAAGAATGTTTATTGGATGATTGAAATATTTTCTTTCTTCCTTTTATTTTTAATGGGAGGACGTTATATCTGAAACTACAAACAAAAATCATTATTCTTTAAGGGCGACAAAATATTGAAACGTGATGCTGTCTTTGATCTGTATCCTTATAATAAGATTCGCAATTCACATCGTTAGCTTTTTTTGTGTGGAACGGTCGTAGGTATGTGATATTGCGCAAATCTGTCCATTGGCTCGATCCCTAACGAGTTTGATTGAACGTATATATAAGCAATGTATTCTCTTTTCTCGGATACCTCTGACTGTTTGATTAAATTCTGATAGCAATACGTTGCTGTTTCCGTTCGAAGGAATTTGCACGGCGTTTCAATATCAACGCCTCTGGCTATATAGGTACTGCTGAAAATAAAAGTAATCTGCCTGTAAATGTGTCACTGTAAAGTCTTCTTTGTGTCGTTAGGTATCGGCGATCGTTTGTACGAATACGTGATATATGTGACACGGCACGGGAAAATTAGTTTTCGAAGACAAAGATTCCGCATACCGTCCTCGCCCTTCACTTCTGAACGTCCATAATGTGCCAAATAGCTTCCCCTATTTTATCGGATTATATTTGTATCGTTAACGATATATCGCTTTAATCGAATTTCAGTCCATTCTTCGAATTTCCATCTGATGGAATCCAAACAAAATTTTTCTAATATCCATTATTATTATTCTTTTCTAAAACCATTCGTCCTGTGCATATTGGATATTTCTGACCGGTAGGAAAGCCGCGGGCTGTTGATGCAATAACAGACCTTGGCTCTGCATATATCAGACGAAACCCTCGACCGCCTGTGGCCTTTGAGGCGACCCTGTTGAGACACTTTGCCTAATAAAAAATACTGATATGCGGCTGGACATAGGTTACACGTATAAGGAAGGTATATTGCTATAAGGGGACGCGGAATTTAGGGTTTCCTCGGGGGTTACTTTATTCAAACCACTTAATATTTCTATCCCACTGTTAAAAGAATATCATATTTTTTTTCGTCTATAGAGAAACTCTCTTATAAAATATAGTAAATCTACGCTTGGATAATATTATTGTTATAATTTACTATTGCAAACTATATTTTATATGAAATATATCTACAAGAAATAATTTTTAATGAACATTAATGTTCGGTAACTTTTGTAAAGTTTAAGTTACCCCCGATTTACACGGTAGATTCGTTCCTGGTTTTATACGTTTACGGTAACAGCCGTACGTTTACGATAATACGATACGTTTTTCACCTGTTATTAGAATTCACTTATTGTTAGACGTTTTCTCTCTTATGCCTTGTTGGGATTAGAAAGGAAACATAAAACATATGATGTTTGCGGTTTTTGAAGGGGTTACTTAGGGTAATTTTTAATAGAGCAAAGAAAAACGTGTAAAAGCTAGACCGGGTAAATTGACTACCGTGTAAAGCGAGAGGTGGCTTATAACACAATTCGGGCGATGGAATATCACGATTTATTGAACAGAAAATTTTGTCTGTTTTGTTACAAAAGCGAGAAAAGTGTCAATTTGTACCGGTTTCGAAATTTTATCAATTGTGGATTTTATCCGCTAATTTCAAATTTTCAGTGATAACTTTTATGATAATAGATAATATAAATTACTGTCGATTCCTTGTATCCCAAATGAAAGATAGTTTCTATGCAAGCACTAACTGTGATTCTTCGCTAAGCGGTTAACTTAGCAAACGGATTTTTTTATGAATTATCTAAGTTCGTTGATACTGTTTTAAAAAAACTAGAAAAATCTAAAACTGAGAATCAGTGTCGTGTGTTAAATATTGTAACAAATACAATTATAAAAAAAATACAAAATTGATGGAAAATGACCGGGTCGATTCTGTATAAGAAACGTTAAAAGTTAATTGATAAGACGCCATTAAAATTTCTTTATTTTCGCTAATTTTATAAAGATATATTATATTAGAAATAAATAAATAAAATAGAGATACTAGTATTCACCAGTATCTCTATTATTTTATTTATTTATTTTTATTATTAGCGGAAATAGAAAAATATTAACAGCGTATTTTGAATTAACTTTTAACGTCTTTTCTGCTTTTAGGGAATATGCAAGTAATTTAAATTTGGTTCAAATATTTTTTTTTCGAATCTTTATTGGACGGACATTTGAACTAAACCATTATTTTATTATCCAATATCTTTTTAATTACTTAAAACTAATAAATACAAATGCAAATTAAGCGAGGGAAATTCAAATTTGTAAAACGCAACACCATTGGTTAAAGCGAAATGTGACGTAATTTAATATGTAAACAAGTTCGTTTCTATTATAGCTAATCCTAAATATGATGAGATGTTAACATAACCTATAATTTTTGATTATTGTAAACTATGTAAAACGAACAAATTTTAAACGAAATTGCATACATACACTGTATTTTATTGATAAAACTAATCACATGTAATGTTATTCACGGCCTGTCAAGTTTAATATGATACTTTCTATGTATTTTGGCAGAAAATTAATAATATATATCATTTGACGTCATCAACAGAGCGCGGGAAAGTGGCGGCGTTTAAACAACTCAAAATTATTCACTATTTTAAATATTTTTTTAAACTTAATTACAGCATTTTTAAACAGTTTTTATTTTTTTTAATATGTTATAACGGTGTAAACACTAAATAATTAGGTATATAAAAATAATACATGCATATTCCCTATTGGCACGAATAACTTACAGCAATACAAATTCTGGGTAAAGTTTTTATTCGATAAGGCAATATATATAATAACTTTCTTATTGATAGAGAAAATTTTCTTCATAGAACTGTTGCATTTTAAGTCATAAAATACGCAACAAAATTAGATTTTCTTCTTAAACATACGCATATTAATCACGTAAAGAATTTATATGTATACATGCTTTACTCACTTTATAAACGGGGAACGGCAAAGTTAATTTTGTTTCAAAATTTTCCAAAATAATTTGCTCCATCCATTAGGCCATCCATAGGGTTTGGGAATACCCGGTCTTTTTAGATTCGGCGAGTCCGAGTCGAGTCCGATTTTTCGGGTCCGGGTCCGGGTCTAATCTGTCTCGCAATTTAAACAAAAACACGAAAGGATTTTTCATGTATCACGAACTTGCTGATTAAGTTAAGTGGGACTTAGATAGACAAGGGATTTGGAGAATGTTACGGTCAATAGGCAAATAAAACAAAACTCCACAAGAAGCTAAGAGCGGAAGGCAAATGGATGAATTTCCATCTAAATTGTCTAAAGTTAATTCAACTTGTCCGTATTCTTTGACATAATAGACGCTCTCGTCAGAATAATAATTTTCATATTAATCCTCATCAATACCATCTAGACTCTAGACCAGGGGTTCCCAAAGTGCGGCCCGCGGGCCAAATGCGGTCCGCAAAGCCCGTGAATTCGGACCGCGATATCGATACGATATATTATATTTTTATTAAAAAATAAATAAGTAAAGAGTAAAATAAATAATGAATATTACAAATAAAATACAATAAAATATTTTATTATTTATATAAAAAAAATCTTCAGAGCTTTAACCATAAGCGTTTGTATTAATAATAATATTGTTTAGTTTATATTTAAAAAAATATTTTAGTATGTCTAGTATAGTTATTACACATTTGTATAGAAATATAATAATATAGTAGTCTCAAATAGATACAGAACTGTTAATCATTTAAGACATGCAATTTGAATTGATAGAATTCTTATCGGAACAATTCCTTAATTGATTTTTAAGGATTATCATGCGTGAATTATCCGAAAATACGAAAAAAAAAACCGTGGTTATTGTTTTGATTTTATTCCGTTTTATTTTGCCCGGCAAATATTAAATTGGGCCGCCTAAGAAAAACTTTGGGAACCCCTGCTCTAGACCATGGTCATCTTCATCTTGTAATCCGGTAATATTTTTCTTTTTATTTACTACATCACAAACAGATAAGTGTATAAGTGTGATTCAAACAGAAATTACAAAGACTAGAAGATTTTCGTCCAAATTTCATCATTACACTTGCACCGTAGCCGGTTGAACCAACCATGTGTTAAATGTTAAAATTTATGTTAAATGTGTTTAGGTGTTGTTCTACTTTTTCGACTAATTGTATAGTAGTACATGAGTTAAAAATTCTCAATAAACCCAGATTATACACTTCAGAGTCAATTCCATGCAAATTGATATTTAGATATGTTCGAATTTTCATACTCGTCCATTCATCAAGTGTAATGCTAAATCGTCGATTTTCTTTACGATGCGGTGTACTAGACAATGCCACAATACAATATTGAAGACCCGAGAATCGGACCCGAGGGTATCGGGTCGGGGTATTTACCCTTGGACTCGTCGAGTCCGGGTCCTGGTACTCGGACCCCAAAAATCCTAGCCATCCATTGTCCTTATTTCCATAATTTGTTTTAATTTTTCCATAATTTCAAATAATAAATGCACAGCGATTATTTAAAAAGTGCATTCCAAGCAGTTGACATTTTGTGCAAAAAAACCAAAGGGGTAGTAATTTGCAACTTTTCTGATTTTTTCATTCAAATATCACTAGAGAATGAACCTGCCTACCAACAAAATAAAACATTTTTCGAAATTTTATACTTAAAATGCCGCTGCTCTACCGGTTTATATCCAGAACGGTAAATTGCACAAAATTTAACTTGCCTTGAATTGAAAAAGTCAATATGTTTATACCACAAGTTTTGTAAAAATATTATGTAACTTGTGAAGCTATATAAATCTAAACACTTGAAACAACTCGAGTTTCGACTGGTAAAAGTCACATGAAAATGACTTATTACCACGTAGTAACCTTCCTTTTCATTCAATGTTAACTTTTCTCAAATTTTCAATCATTTCCTACTAGGGATGAGACTATCTAGACATGTGGGAAGGTTTTTTGCAAAAAATCAAAAGTTAATGTATTCCACCCCAACTTCAGTCGCCGGGCACTGTTTTATTGTTATACTGGCAAATTAGAGTAAATTTTAACTTTTTTCACATTTTTCTTCAGTTATCACTAGGCGATAAATCTACAGTTTTATCCATGGAAGTATTAAAAAAAAACCGCAACAATAATACCATTTCACGGAAACTTAAAATGTACCTGCTCGTCGCAGAACTGTTTTTTTTTTTGCTGGACCGGCAAATTGCAGTAAATGTTAACTTTCCTCAGAACTTCCTTCATTTTCTACTAGAGAAAGAACCTATCTATCCAAACATTAAAAAAAAAAAAAGTAATCTAATTTTTTGAACTTTTGAATTTGCCACTCCAGCAATAAAACGGTGCTGCGTCGAACGGTTGTTTAAAATTTTTGTGAAATTGTATTATTCTGGCAATTTTTTAGAAAGCTTTGATAGATAAGTAGACAGGTTCATTCCCTAGTGGGAATTGAAGGTAAATGTGAGAAAAGTTATAATTGACTGCAATTTGCCGATCTAGCAATAAAACAGTGTTTAGTTTTGCAATTTTTACAAATAACTTTTACACGTGTCTACATAGATTCATTCTTTAGTGATGTGTGAATTAAAATTTAAGAAAAGTTGAAATTTACTGCAATTTGCCATTCTGGCTATAAAACGGTGCTGCACAGTTGCACGGAGTAGTTACATTTTAAGTCGATTGTTTTTTGGAAATTTATTTTGTTGGTATACATTTTTTAAATATTCGCTGTGCATTTATTATTTTGAACTTTTTAAGAATTCTTGAAATATTCCTGAAATAAGAGAAATAAGAGAAAAGGGCTTAATGGAAAATATATTTGGAAATAATCAACATTACTTGTGGAAATAATCACTTTTTAAAAAGTGAGTAAAAGTAGGTATTTGTAGATTCTTTACATGATTAATATACGTAGTAGGTATTTGTAGATTCTTTACATGATTAATATACGTATGTTTAAATTAAAAACTGGGAATCATTAACTGTGTGTTAAATTATATGTTACAACAAATCCAAATTGGTGGAAAATGACCGGTGTGAAACTGGCAATCGGGGGCCGGTTTTGTAAGAGAAACGTTAAAAGTTAATTTAAAAAACGCCGTTCAAATTTCTTTTTTTTTCGCTAATTTAATAAAAGTATTAGAAATAAATAAAAAAAATAGAGATACTAGTCTCCACCAGTACCTGATAATAAAAATAAATAAATAAAATAATAGATTTTATTTATTTATTTTTATTATTAGCGGAAATAGAAAAATGCTAACGGCGAATTTTGAATTAACTTTTAACGTCTCTCTTTCAGAATCGACTCAAATAAAAGCTCGAAAAAAGCTCCATTTTTTCAAAATAAGATTTTTCAAAATTTTCTTCGTAGAACTGTTGCTACTTCGTAGAACAGTAGGTAAGTCATAAAATATTCAACAAATTGATTTTCTATTTAAACGCATATTAATCATTTAAAGAATCTATAAATACATGCTTTAGTCACTCTTTAAACGCGGAACGGCAAAGTTAATTATTTTTCAAAAATTTACCAAATTAATTTCCTCCGTCCATTAGGCTATAGCATTATCCTTATTTCTAAAAAGGATTTTTATTCGTAAAGATTCAAAAAGTAATAAATGCACAGCGCTTATAGCCATTATTTAAAAAAGTGCGTTCCAAGGCATTTTATGCAAAAAAACAATGGGGTAGTAATTTTCAACTTCTCACTATTTTTCATTCAAATATCACTCTAGAGTGACCTGAGTGAACAACAAAATAATTTTTTTTTCGAAAATCCTAACTTGCCGCTACCTTCCATAGCACCGTTTTATAGCCAGAACGGAAAATTGCAGTACATTTTAACTTGCTCTGAAATGAAAAAAATTATTATGTTTTTACCAATAATTTTATAAAAGTATTATGTAACTTGTGAAGTTAAAAAAGTTATTTAAGTTCTAAACACTTAACAAGACTCTCAAGACTTAACAAGACTCAAATCAAACAAGTTTCGACTGGTGTAGGTCACATGAAAATGATTTATTAAGACGTAGTAACGATCGCAACCTTCCTCATCATTCATGTTAACTTTTCTCAAATTTTCCTGCATTTCCTACTAGGAGATGAAACTATTTAGACATTTAAAAAATTTCAAAAGTTAATGTATTCCATCCTTACTTCGGTCGCCGGGTACTGTTTTATTGTGAGACCGGCAAATTGCAGTAAACTTTAACTTTTCTCACATTTTTCTTCAATTATCACTGGGTGATGAATCTTATCTATCATAGCATTATCATCGAAGACGCAAAAATAATGAAATTTCACGAAAACTTAAAATTTCACCTGCTCGTCGCAGAACTTTTTTTTTGTTGGATCGGCAAGTTGCAGTAAATGTTAACTTTCCTCACGATTTCCTTCATTTTCTACTAGAGTTTATGATTTTTTTAAATGATTTTGAAGTTTTTGTGAAATTTTATTATTTTTGTTATTTTTTAGAATGCTTGTGATTTTTTAGAATGAGATAGATTAGAATGCTTCGATAGAAGTAGACAGGTTCATCCCCTAATGAGAATTGCAGGAAAATATAAAAAAAGTTAAAATTTACTGCAATTTGCCGGTCCATCAATAAAAGAGTGCCCGGCGAGCGATGTTGGTGTGGAATACTTTTACAATTTTTTCAAATAACTTTTACAAGTGTCTAGATAGATTCATTCTCTAGTGAAGTTGAAATTTACTGCAATTTGCTGTTCTGACTATAAAACGGTGCTACACGGAGCAGTTGCATTTTAAGTTTAGCTGTTATTTAATTGTTTTTGAAATTTTATTTTGTTGGTTCACATTCTCAACATTCTCAACTCTTCAAAAGTTGTTTTGAGAAATGAGAGAAATAAGAAAAAAGGCTTAATAAGATGGTGGAAATTATCTGTGGAAATAATCTAACTTTGCCGTTCCGCGTTTAAAAATTGAGTAAAAGCATGTATTTGTAGATCCTTTACATGATTAGTATACGTATGTTTAAAAAGAAAATCTAATTTGCTTGCATATTTTATGAGGATTGCTCTACAATACATAGTTCTGCGAAGAAAATTTTCCAACGCATCGCACCGGTAGGAAAATATTTTAAATGTAAAAAAGTATTTTTAATGATTTGTTATTATTAATGGTTTTTGAACTAATCGTTTTAATAATCTTTTGTATCATAAATAGGAAAAAGAAGTTTTTTTGTAATTTAATAGATATGTTTAAAGAAAATATAAAGTAACGATAAATTTGTCTAGGGAATAATGTTTGGGGTACAATATTAATTTTATGTTCGGATATTAATTCAAAGTATAATTCCTTTATTTTATGATGAGCGTACGCAATTTCATCCGGTCGCCTGTAAAAATAACATAAAATGTTATTTCTTCATCGGAGCCAGGTTTCCGGCTGGTTATGTCGCCGGTTCACCTCAGATATGAGATGATATGAAGAAAAACATGCAGAGAGCATCTCACGTCCGCTGACCACTCGGGGTAATAAAACTAGCCAATATCCGGGCCACCTCACGGGCTCTGCAGATGGCGCCGGATATTGTAGCTCCACGAGAGAGTAACGCGTGCAAGCGGACATAAACTCATCTGACTGCAGTCATAACCTTGATCAGAACTTTCAGCAATCGCTTCCCTCGCCTTGATTACTCGCCACACTTACTAGTAATAACTCAAGAATTCGCATTCCCATTGTCAATAATTCCCGATCCGGAATCTGTGTAGATACATAAATATAAGCGACAGTATTACCCACCTATATCTGGATAAATGAGCTTGAAAAACTTCTTTCGGATTCTATGGAGCTTGCAATATATCCAATGACTCATTTCAGCATTATATTTCTTTCCTTTTAGCCTTCTATTGTATTCCTCCTCATTCAGTACACACACATGTATATATATATATATATATATATATATATATATATATATATATATATATATTTATATATATATATATATATATATATATATATATATATATATATATATATATATATATGTGATTTCTCTAACATGAGTTTGAAAGGCGGTTTACTCGCTGACCCTTTCAAAATTATATAGAAATTTAATTATACTTTAATAACGAACAGCAGGGTTTGATAAATGACTGCATTTACCTAATTGCTAGTTATCAGATTACACCGGTAGAGTGTCGGTCCGACACCCTGCCTGCCTAACGTAGAGGACGTGGTTGTTTTTGCGGCGTGCTTTAGAGAGCGATGTACAATATCCGAAGGAAAAGGCACAAAAACTGTCTCGACAACGCCCGCCCAAATTCAATACAGTAAAGTGCTCGAGTGGAGTGTCATGTATGGATGGGCCGCGGAAAGCGCATCCCACAATAAGTCCAACTGTGAGCGTCTCACCCTGATAGGTATTGTTGAGGCCTAATCTTAATTGATGCCCCGCCGTTATCCATCATAACGAGAGATGAAGCTATTGCTTTCAATGACAGGCGCCCCGTAAACAAAGAGGGAACTATGTAGCTTCCGTGTAGTTAAAAGGAGAGGAGAGTGACGGCACTTGAGTGCGTAAGAATAGAGTTGGGATGATGCGAGGAAGGTAACAATGTAATATGCCATTAGCAGGGAATCTGAATTGGCTTTGTTGCGGCGATGCCTACTAGGGTGCGATAGGTGTGCGTGTATTCCCGTACGAGATGGAATACTACAATTAAACAAGATATCCTAAAATAATCCGCCGCGGAAATTTCATTCACTTCCAAAGTTTAAGTGTTTAAATTCCGAAGTAATAAATGGCTTCTTACCTAGGATTTTTTACAAGGAAACTCCATTAAATAGAGGACGTATTGGCGTAATGAAAGCGACCCATTTCCTGCAGTGCAGGAGTTCTCGGCGCGATTGAAGAAGGCACTCCTTATTGTTACGCAAAGACACTAAAGACCCTTTGATTGAAAATGTATTTCAATCTCCACCTTTTTCCTCCGGGTATTAATTGTTTCTAGCGATAAAAAACGTACTCCGATTTGATACCTTTTAAGGCAATTCAAACAGCAACAGATTTTTTATTCCATTTTTATATACAGAGCGCGCTAATTCCTTCGTCGATTATTAAGCTCTGCAAACATTCCCCTGATTGCTGCGTACTAGAAAGAAAGTAGATGGAAAAACGTATTTTTAATTTTTTAATTTATAATTGCATTAAAATAGAATTTTATTCAGGGCCAATATTAAATAGAAATAAATAACTGCCTCCAAACAATTCACAGTGATTTACAACAATGGAGGTCGTTTAAATAACGTGGTGTATAAATCAGCGGAGAGTGTAATGTGATTATTTGTGTTTAATGTGATTTGTTGATCTGACGGCCGTGCACCTCGGCGCTGACAGCCGCGTGCGTCGCCCGGCAGCGTCGCGGCGACCTGTCAAATCAAGCGGAACTGCCGAATGACAAATGCACTCGGCTTATTCGAGTGCAGATTGTATAAAACGTAATTGAATCATGTATTGTGATTACACTCATCGCTGAAAGTGATGCATTAGATACACCATCGAACATAACTGTTGTGATATTATTTAAAGCGCGAATTAGTGTATTAGCTATTCATTTAAAATTTCTATGAACTCAACATTTGATATTCAACTTTAATCCGCAACATTTAAAGTAAATTAAAATGGTCTCTTTATTAAGTGGTAAATGATTCACATTAGCTTAATGTTTGTAACACTTTATTTCGTGTTTGTGTTGTGGCCGAGATTTTCCTCTGGGAGAACTTAGAGTGGTCATTGTTTATTTAACCGCGTTTTCCTGATGCTGCTACGGGTCTGCCGCCCTTTGGCGGTCCCTGTACCATTTATGTCAACACTTAGATATCAACTAAGATTGCGGCCATCTCTTGTAAATAGTCTCGGATTTTGTTTTTCTCGGTTTTATATCCCCAATAAATAAGGGTATTAATTAATCGTGGAATATATTTATCGTGGCGGGTCTAAATTAAAAGAGGCAAATAAAAATAAATAAAAGGGTAGTTATAACCAGTACCTTAACTCCACATAATAGAAGTAATAAAAATAACAGACGGAAACCAAAGTCTTATGTATTGTTTCGACTACAAGCCACTGAACATCTCGGTCCGAATGATCCTAGTAAAAGAAAGAAAGGGGAAAAAGCTGCGACTCCCTAATTGTATAGAACACGATACTAATTGCCTTACTGCTGTTTTGTGTGCTGTTGTCCAAGTGGAAGAGACTGCATTTCTTTTTCTTTTCCCTCCCGCTTTTTAGACCCGGTAGCCTACCCCATGTATTTATGTCTTCGTAGGAAAAGACTAAGAGGACATACTAGATTAGTTGGCTGCAACGTTCGAAAGCTCCCTGTCATTCTAAATGAGGCAACTTCTGTTTTCCGCCTGACCTCCGACAAATGAACTTTTTTTATTTCATTCTGGCACTTTAAGTCGCACCTATGTATCACAATTAATCACCGTGGGATTAAGTTTAATTAATCGTAATTTTAAATAGAAATACTTTTATCAGGTGTCGCAATCTTATTATCCGGGCGGGATAAAATTGTGAAACTTAGTGTTAAAGAGGGTTATGAGGGCTGAACCGTAAAGGATATTTTAATTTCTGTAAAATTTCTACGGAGGATTGCACAGTTTATCTAGAGAGTTAAAGCAAATACTACAACTAATTAGGGAAAATTTACGTCTTCTAAGTTTTAAAATTTTATATGAACTTTATGGATAGTTAGGTTTGAGAGGTGTGGATTTTATTATAGCTTTCGAAGAGTTTTAAAGCCAGACTGTCTATTTTAGATGAAATTTCATTACTATTAGCGTTTCTTGGAAGCCGTATACTCGGATAATTTTATTGCCGAAGATAACCGCGATCAAAGACGCCTGTGTACATATTCATTTATAAATTATTATTACGCTAAATAATTACATTATTTTTTAACAAAAAAAATACAGATTTGTTAACATTTGCAAATTATGTAATTTATGTTAAGCAAAATTTTCATGACATTTAAAATATAGTACAAAACTTAGAAAGTTTGTGCTTGCGCTTGCAAAGTGGTGCTATTTTAAAATTGTGATAAATTTGAAATCAGGAAATATTTTCAAACTTAAAACAATCGTAACACAGCCTGAATATATAAATATATTCAACCTTTCCGGAGCTTTATAAAAATTGCTGAGTATTTTTAGGGCTACCAAAACAAATCTCATGCGAAATTTGTCAGTTATTTTATAGCTTTCAGTCTAACTTCGTGGCACTCAACAAAAACCATAAAAATAACATTGTTTTTAATGTTGATCATGTCTTTCCGATAACTTAAGTAAGTAGTTATCTGCAGACGCGTTTCGAGATTTATCTCTCATCAGTGCAGCTTTGCTTTTATTAATAACAATTTGTAAAACACTCACCTGAAACCCACATGGTGATTAGGGATTATCCGCTCCGGAAAGGTTGAATGTATTTATATATTCATATTTAGTGTTGGATGGTTTTACCAATTCTAGGAAATATTTTCCATTTCTGTTTTCATTTTGGGAAAAATAGTTTAGTTAGTGGTATTTTAAACGTGGTAAACATTTTCGATTTCTGCTTTCAGTATCGGAAAAACAACTAAAGCGATATAAATTACACATTCGCATTTTAAGTAATTTGAATTCAAAAGTATTTACATTTTCTTTCCATTACATCTGGTTTTTCTACAAAATATAAAAAAACGTTCCAACTTATTCAAGCGGAATATAGCCTGAATATATAAATATATTCAACCTTTCCGTAGCTCTATAATATTATTAAATCTTTTTAAGAATAGAAAACAAATCTATTGTTGAAACACAACAGATAGTTTTATGCTATTCACTAGCCCCCTGTCCATTTTCGTGGCACTAAGCCAGAAGAAAGATAAATAACATTGTTTTTAAGATCACATCTTTCTAATTAAATTAAGTAAATAGCCATGTAAATAGCAAATGCATCTGCAGACGCGTATCTAGATCTATGTGTAATTAGTGCAGCTTTGCTCTTTAGAATTATAAAATGGAATACGCTTACTTGAATGCCTCGTGAATTACGAGATTAGGTTTTTATTTTTGACATATCGGTGGAGAGACAATTAGACTTTAAACTATTCTGAGTAGTATCTTGCGGTTTTCCAAAAAAATCCCCTTTGGCGTGATTATTTATGGATTTCATTTGGGATATCGCGATTTAATGAACAGAAGTACCCATCATATTTACGTTCCATCGACCTTAGTATCTTGTTTCCATAGTTTTTATTTCTTGATGAAATCGTTCTTCTTCAATAAAATCACCAGAATTTGCAGGGAAGAAATCCATATGTAAATCTGCACAAAGTTATTACAAACGAAATATAGTTTGAATATATGAATTAGCTTAAATATATTCAACCTATTCGTAGCTCTATATATTAAGTCTTATTAAGACTATGAACAAATCTCATGTTGAACAACTACTTCCTGGCTAATATCACACATGATATTGAATTATACAACTGTAATTTGCATGTTATTACTAGTCCCAGTACATTTTCATGTCACTAACAGCACTAGGCAAATAACATTGTTTTTAAGATAATTTCTTTCTATTTAAATTAAGTGAATAGGCAGCTGTAGACGCATTTCGAGATTTATCTCTCATCAATGCAGCTTTGCTTTCTTGAATTATAAATTGGAATGCACTTACAAATGCAATTACATTAGTTTGAACACCTCGTGCATGACTGGCTATGTTAGGCTTTTATTTGACATTTGTATAGAAAGACATGAACTTTATTACGGTTATTGATTTAAATGATAATTTAATTCGGTGAAACCATACTACCCAGGAAGTAGTTGTTTCTACATAGGGTTTGTTCATAGTCTTAATAAATCTTAATAATATAGGGCTACGAGCAGGTTGAACATATTTATATATTCAAGCTATATTTCGTCTTTAATAAGTTTGTATAATTGTCTTTATAATTAATATGGTTTCACTAATATTAAATTATCATTTAAATCAATGACCGTAACTAAGTTACACAACGGATCTACACAAATGTTAAACCTAACCTAACCTCGCCAGTCATACGCGAGGTGCTCAAGCTAATGTAAGTGTATTTAAATTTATAATTCAAAAAAGCTAAGCTGTTCTGATGAGAGATGCATCTTGGAACGCGTCTGCAGATGGCTATTCACTTCAAATACAAAGAAATGATAATGTACTAGGACTAGTAATAAAATGCAAATGTCTGTTATATGATTCAATATCCTGTGTGATATTAGCCAGAAAGTAGTTCTTTCATCATGAGATTTATTTAGTCTTTAGACATACTATTATAGAGCTACGAACAGGTTGAATATATTTATATATTCAAGTTATATTTCGTCTTCAATAAGTTTGTATGATTTTATCTATAATTAGTATGGTTTCACCAAAAAACTATATAAAGTGCAGTTTTATACTCCTATTGCATCCCAATTTTTGGTATTTATCTAATAGCGTCGCCACTGTATTTTTGTAATCTCGATGCTTGTTCACCTAAAAAAATATACACAAGCTTTTTGAATGCAAGCTAAGCTTCTAATTGAAGAATAATCATTGATGCTTCAAACTCTTTAACCTTCATGAAGGATCTGATTGGTGGTACAACATTATATCTATGTACAAATTATTTCTTCTTTTATTTTTGCATCAGATTATCTTGCAATTTTTTTGCACAGCTATTTAAAACAGTCTCCTTTATTTAGAGATTTAATGAATTGTTTCATTCAACCAAATTTAATGTGATGGATCAATTCAATTTTTGCTGGTATATTTTTGGTTCCAGGTTCAAGCTTATCTCGAGGATTCCATTGTTTTTTTACCTAGTGTAGTTGTCTCACTCTTTTATCCCACTCGTATAAAAAAACCGGCCAAGTGCGAGTTGTGACTCGCGCACCGAGGGTTCCGTACAAACTTGTAAGTAAGGTATCTTTAGGAAGACCTAACTGTATGCAACCCATATGCTTCTGGTGCCTGACAATACCACGCAACACATTAGTGTATTTTCATAAGTTTCTAATAGTAAATTCGCATTTTTCTTGTAATTAAACTACATATTTACGGTTTTCAATTTTTTTCCTTTATATGTGCTGTAAGACACCGCTTCTTGCCAAATTTCATGATTCTAGGTCAACGGGAAGTACCCTATAGGTTTTGATTCCCTTGTGAAATCGCAAAATATGCGACATAAACTTTTGATCGCGTTGACTTACAAGTTTGATTTTTTCACAGCTGAAGGAGACCGCAGACCCGAGTATTGATACAAATTTCAACTTGTTACCTCTACGCGTTCCTGAGAAAAATGGTCTTGACAGGCAGACAGACGGAGGGACGAACAGACGGACGGACGGACAGACGGACAGACAGACAGACAGACAGACAGACAGACAGACAGACAGACAGACAGACAGACAGACAGACAGACAGACAGACAGAAAGACAGACAGACGGACAGCAGAGTGATCCTACAAGGGTTCCGTTTTTGGTACAGAACCCTAAAAAACAAGGATATTTTATATATTCTGATTGTTGACCTAACAACATATATGTAGATATAATTTTAAGATCTCCACAAAGCTCCAAACCGTGATTTTGATACTGAATTTCATTGAGTAATAATTCCAAATTTTCATAATAAGTCTCCATGTCTCTTTTCATAAGTCCGCTCGTGGAAAGGACTTAAAAACTCAATAGTTTGAATTATTTTTATAAAAAAAAGTAAAAATTACCTGATTTTATTGAAAACCTGATGTGATGCGACACAACGAGTGGATTCTCTATCAGTGTCACCAAATTAGTAAAAAAGGTTAAGAATATTTTAAACAACGAAAATCGTGTCGACTTGTGTTATTAATAACAAACGGTTGAGTATTAAACTAATTACGCGAACTAGAAAATTAGTAAACAAAGTTTTGCAAGGTTTTAATAAAATCGTGATAATTTTGAAACAGGGAAATATTTTCAATCAGTTATCAAAATCGGATGGGTATTAAGATGTAGTAAACAGACAATTGCTTAATTTGCTATAAATTTATGCTTTCGGCCGAAAATAATTGTTGGAAATTTTATAAATAAATATTGTTGTACGTTGTGTTTAGACTGAGCCGGAGATAAGTTTCCATTAGGTTTGTAAAGGTGGCGGAAGAACTGTTTATTTGAAGTGGTTGGCGTTTTACTAAAATAACTTTGTACCTTCAGAAGCATTTGTTCTGGGATAAATGTAGCATTTGTTTTGGTTTAACATAAATACGGCGGACATAACATGGCCCGGCTGTTGGGGTAGATTTCAGGATCTCGATTAGTTTATTTGTAAGTCGCAGGTGCACTTTCGTATAAAAATAAACAATAGTTAGTCGCTAAGAAGAGTTATGGACGACGGCTTGGGGCTGATATGTGAAGGTTCGGGTCATTCATTTGAATCATGCGGTGTTAGTTTGTGGGTCATTTCCTAAATTAAATATCTACAGCAATCTGTGTAAAATCGTTTTGCGAAACGTAGAGTGCAGACATTAAATTACTAAGTTACGTATAAATGAAGATTTAGTGAAGGGACTGTAACACTAACAGATTGGTAGTTGGTGTAGGTAGAGCAGAGAGCCCCTTCCCGATGGGGAGTAATTCAGTTAAGCAGTTCGATTTAATAAAATATTGTCATTGCTGCATTCGATATATCACCTCTTGTAATAGGACCGTACAGACAGAGTTGCTAGAAACCACATAGCGTATTTTACCGCAATCCAATTCTAGAACTGCATAAACTAGGACTAGCAATTAGAGAGATACATAGCTCACATGCGGATAAAGGACTTGTGCGAACGAAATCCAATACTGGTAAACACAAACACGTTGCTGAATTAATTAAATCATGTTTAAAGCGAATGCGGAAAAAGTGTGCATCTGATACATATATACTACACCTCTAAAAATCGAATGCGGTTTGATACAGCTTAACTTGCTCATATTTTATACGCCTTATATTGAAACCCCACATTGGCTATTAACATTTGTAAAGTAAATCCCGCATTCGAGGCTTAAAACACGTGTTCCACAAGATATTAAACAATTAATACGCTGCAATTGTAGAATATAAAGGCTACAAGAGTATTAGCCCCTCTTTTTATACATTTTTTAATGGAATTTAGTCGGATTTCGGTTTTAGAATTAATTGGTTTAATAATGCTACATCGCCGCGGATTTGTTCCAACACAATTTGCTAAAGTATTAAAATAGAATAGGTTAATTCATCCACATGGAATATTTTAATATCACTGCATACCACCGCAATAACTAATCCACTTTGACAGGTTTAATCTTGTTATAGACACCATTCATTTTTGTTCAATATATAAAACAAACTATTTGTGGGAATAAACCACCTGCAGATGCCGCCACGGTGACTCTCGGCTGACCTTTGAACTTTGAGTTCAACCCCTCTAAAGTTACCTCCAGCATTGACTTGACACATGTGGCGGCTTTATTTCTCTGTGGGTGTTTTAACTCATTCACGTCGTATTTTTTAACACGTTCATAAATTAAGTAGCTTTTTTAATTGGTAGCTTTCGATTCACAGAAGAGTTTCACTCACTCGCTGACTAGACAGGTCAACAGTTTTTTTCGCCTCTCTCATATTCGTGTGTAGACAAACACAGTATTATGGTTTACGTATGATGACACATGTTGCTATCAAATATCAAGGGATTTAAGCTCTCTTCAGAACTTGTTAATGGCTGTGTGTTAGTCTTCATATTACTGCCTTAATGGATGAGTTGTTTTTCTGTAGTGGCTTCAAATTAATTATCGGTTAGAAAAGGGGGAGAGGAATAAAAAAAGAAACCGTCGTCTTATACACATTAATTTTCAACCCTCCTGTTTTTATAAGTCTACCTTTAAAATTAACAAAAAAATCCCTTTTTATAAAAAAACACTTAACTCAATTATCTTATATACATAATATACATGTTGCATAACCGTTGCTGTGCGTCTCTGTGGGGTCATGTGTTAGAGTTACCATCGTGGGTTCCCCAATTACTTAGCCCGAAGTATTCTTTGACCTGTATAAGATGTGTTGGGCAATTCCTGACGGTGTAATGTGTTTCGTTTATATACGAACTTATGTCTTACCTCTTGAGAAAATCATGTATACAAAGGAAACTGCTACCCGCATATATTGTAATCAAGAATGAGTTTTTACTTGCGCCGGGTTTTAATGGATTGTTGACGTAGCTGACCGTTGCAGGTATACAGATGTAGAGGATGATTTGCATATTGGTCGTGTTTGGTTATGATAGGAACCGAGAGTAATGTCCAACACAAACTTGTAACCAAAGTTCGGAAGGTAAACTCGGAGGAATTTGAATATTGATGTCAGGCACATCGATATGGATTTGAATTATTTCCGTTGGAAACACTCAACAAAGAACTCTCGGAAAGAAGTGGACATCACAATAACATTATCTCGGACCTCGTCCTTTCTTTTCATCGGACCGTGTTTGTGAATTTTTATATGGCATAAGTTAGTTCTGAAAGTTTCTAAAATAATATTTATCATGCTACGCTTTATAGCAGTAGGTATATGCGGACCTTTATAACCGTCATTGTGTCGTTCGCTTTTGTCCTGGGACATCACTCAGCGCCTGTTCACCTCCCACTATGCCGGTTGTAACCCCGAAATCTTCTTCACCAATCAACCTGCTAGTCCACAGACCTGTCTACCCTCTTTGAATTTACAAGCCCATTATTGTTGTTGGGATTATGGTTGCCAGGTATAACGAACCTTTCCATAGAAATTCGATATCTTATTTCTCACTGAAAAATTGTATATTCAAACGAAAATCGATGTTTTTATTCCAGTCTGCTCCTTCGACGCCATTTTATACGTTTATTCGTACCTGTCTCAATACACCTCTATGAACCACCTGTTGATAAAGGAGTAGTGGGTGGGGTATCCCTACCTGTGTTGCTTCCATTTTCTATTTTTATTGTTGTGTGAGAATAAATTGCGTTTGTGGGTTTTCTCGCTCGGACAGGAAATGACCATACGGAAACCTTGCAACCAAGAGAAACCCTCCCACGTCGAAACCGACTAATTACCATCAGTTTTACCTACTCTCGTCACTTGTATTTTTAACTCGACCATTTGCTGTCTTCGTACTTTTTGTTTTCCAACAGAAACAGAATGAGTGCTGTCGGTTATACTGACAGGTGCAAACAACACCCATGCGTATATATTTATTTATATATTGTGTTAATGTTTTAATTTGCGAAATATTCTCACGGGCTAGTAGTTACCATGCTACCTCTTTTGCTTGAAACAATCCTGAAATCTGTTGCACATCTGTTAGTTT
Organism: Phosphuga atrata; assembly: GCA_944588485.1. Lineage (NCBI taxonomy): Eukaryota > Metazoa > Arthropoda > Insecta > Coleoptera > Silphidae > Phosphuga > Phosphuga atrata. The sequence goes on from OX155898.1 coordinate 45,592,728, forward strand.
TTATAAAATAAACCTTGGGTGAATGTCACGTTTTCCTATTTAATGTTACATGGACACAAAGATAATAAAAGAAGTTTATTATCTTCAGTAAAACGAAAAGTAATGGCCAAAGTAAATATTTGTGTGATTCCTTACGATTAGTTTTCGTAACAAAATGTTTTCGTTTATTATTTCTTTAAACAAAAACTTTTTTCATGTAAAATTTTAGCATCGGTTTCTTGAATATCCACCTTTGATAGAATAAGCTGTAACAGAACCGGTAAACGGTTTCCCTCCGTGATACTCTTTTACACGCTACCGATAGAGGTACATAAAGAACCGCAGATAAGAAGACATAATATAAAGGAAAATGCATACGTAATTTGATTTCCGGGCCCGATTCTTATATATCGCCTATGAATTTACTCCTATACCGAAAAACACGATAAATCAGATTACTATTTTTTTCCTTTATTATTTCCACCCCCCGAGAAACGTATCTGATAAATTATGCCTCCGGGCGTATCGATTGTAAATTATTATTTTAGGGGTATAACATATCGCAAAAACATAATATCTATCTCGAGCATAAAAATAAAACGCTAGTTTTGGTTTTTATTTCGCATTTTTTTTATCGATTGTAGTAATATTAGTTTTCCCCTTGATTTTTTTTTGTCAAGGTAAGATTGACATTTTGGGCAGCAATACTTCAACCGTTATCAAAAGTTCGTCGAACGTGAGATGCGATCGAATACGAAAACATGATGAATGAATATTCTGACAGATATTTGAGTTTTGTTTTGTTGGGTGCACATTATCTGCAAGTAGTGAATAATTAGGGAAAAGTCGAAACACGTGTTTGCCAAATACAGCACGTTTAAACAACGACAAAGAATATCTAGAACAATTTTACGCCTTTGCATTAGGTTGTTTATGGTTTTATCTGAAAAGTAATTAACAGTAACTTTAAAGCGTTCTGGTAATTAATTTAAAGTGAGATGATGATGAAACCATCTTTAAACTAAACAAGTGTGATTGACCTTCTGCGGACCGTGAGATACGTATAAGTGAAGTGTACACGCGTATAATTTAATAAATTAAGTGGGGGATAAGAAACGTTTCTAGCTTATATTTTTTGTTGGGTTTTCCCGTTTGTGACAGGTGTGTAAAAACGTTGGTATGTTTCATGTCCGAACGTCGCGCTAAACGTGAGGATAATTACGTTATTACGCGGAGGACATGTGTGTTATTTATCCCCGTTTGCACCGTTACGTTTTTATGCATGTATTTACGCCAATGGCGACGGTATATACAACACACATACATCTCCAATGGTACTCTCACCACTTGTTTTTGTCGACAACATGTGTGTTCGAAGGTTATTTTCTGCCTCAAAGTGTCTGTTGCCTTTTAATTTTATTTCATTTTAATTCCCATTTTTTTTTAAACTCATTTAACAATACAGTAGAAAAAGTCCAAAGAGAGATATTTATTATTTTTACCATTTCGCTATATACAGTGCGTTACATACTTACCTAATTTATAAAGGAATTCTTGAACGAAACATTATTTAATTCCCTCGTTTAAACATGTTTGTTGAGTAACATCAGCACATATAGATTGTGAAATTAACTCGAGAGTCAATTGTTAATCTCAATTAAGAATTTATTGACGTAAAGGCCCGTATATGGCCTCGTGAAAACAACGGAAAATTCGAGAAAATTTATTTCGCTAAAATCGTTAATTATCGTTAAAAATTTGAAAATCTTTCTGAAAGGTGTCTGCTGGTTACAAATATACAAAACTGCGAAAATTCAAACCACGTAATATCGGCAAGTTACATTTTTCGTTAATAAAATGACTAAAACAGACTAAACAGATAAACAGGTTTTGTTCATTGAATTCATATTGTTATTGAATTCAAGTAAAAAAAAAATCGCCTATGCAACTTACTGCCTTTTGCAGAAATTTCGAATGAACTTCTTCAGTGAATAAAATATAAATTTTAAAATTTGATAGACTAAATGTTCGCTAAAATCGTTATTTTTCGAGCTATTGGAAAACATCAAAGTGTTTCTGAAAGTATTTTACCTGCTGGTTACAAATATGCAAAATCAATTAATTGCTATTTGCGCAAATTTTGAACGAAATTCGTCAATAAATAAAACATAAATTTGAATCGGAAAATTTGGTAGTCTAAATGAAATCCGCATTCATAGTGCTCGAGGGTCGGACATGGCACGCGGGCCATAGTTTTTCAAATATGAAGAGATTTATTATACATTTATTCCTTATGCGATAAATTTATTCAATCATATTTCTGCCACATATAATGGATTGTATTCAATCTAATTTGATTGTATCAGGTCAATTTTGTTTTGTTTCCAAATCTTCTAATATTGGTTGCTTTGAGGTAGATTTTCACAAAAAACTTTTACTAGTCTACTGTAGTTGAATAGTGTAATACAGAATAGTAATGTGTAGAATTATACTATGCTGGATTTCATTTTGTATTTAAATATATTTTGTATATTTTATGTATTGATTAAATTTCGAGAATGTGTATTGAATTGTTGAGAATGTAATGAAAAGTGGCAGGATTTGATCAAATATGTTCTCTATTTGATCAAATTTCTAATTGAAATTATGTGTGAAGTGAGTATACACACCTTAGGAGTTTTGTTTTTGACATGTTTGCGTCATATAATGGTTGATGCATGCACAATGAGTGTTGTGTGATGTTAAATGGCATACGGTTCGAGGTGTCATGCGTAAGCGGGAGCTGCGATCAAACGGCGGCTGGGTTCTAGTCAGAATGAGTGATTATCGAAGGAGTTCCTCTCAACGGCGCGGTGCCCCGAAACAATGAGACTTTTCATTGTTTTTGTTCGCGCTGATTCAGAAGCGCAACTGACAACCCTTCAGCGGCGGCGGGGGCCCCCTTTGTTTTTCTTTCGTTTTCCATCGCGATTCCAACGCTTATTTTTAATATGATGAATTTGGAGCTTTGTAGTCTTTAATTATTCCCGTTTTTACATTTATCTACCTAATTGTATTTCCTGATTATCCGACGGAACGAAACAAAGACCTCCTCAAGGCTCCCGTAATAAATCATAATATTTTTTTTATCCCTGACACACGTATAAAATGCAATTTAGATCTTTCCGTGCTTCGTTGACTTATTCATTGTAACCTGAACTACCCCTGGGACCCTATGAGTATTCGCCTTCCACTGACCTTTTCACTCCCTGTATCATCGATTTATGATATACATTGGCATTTTATTTTACTCACTTCCTAAAATCTTACAATTAACCCAGACTTCCAGGAATAACTACTTAATGACACATTTTAATTACATTCGGTATAATTCAACCCCAAATATTATCTGCAACATTTTACTTAGCACATATGCATAGTGTTCAACAGATAATTTAGTATACATCCAACTTTGAGTCATAGGTCATGTTTTAATAATTAATACCAGAAATCTTTCGCTACAAAATGTGTCTAATATTCCTACAAATAATTCACATTTTGTGAGGCTTTCGTTGCTTGTAGAAGCAGCGCAATAGAAAGTGCATCAATGGAGTTTCATACAGTACAAACTCAAGGGTGTTATTCCAGCTTTGTACCAAATATTCATGTACAAAGTCAACACCATTTATTTTCGCATATAGCTTGTACGTAATCATATAGTGATATCAGTCAGATTGTGCAATACTGAGCCATTGCATGAACTGTCCAAACTGGCCAAATGGCTGCCCGCGGGCCGCATACGGCCCGCGTCGACAATTTATGCGGCCCGCGAAGCATTTTATAAATTACTTTAATTAAAAAATATCTATGTATAATAATAAAAATATTAAGTTGGTGTTGTGATCGTGCCCTGCCAAAATATTACTTCACTGTAAAAGCAATTACAAATTTATCGATACCTACATACCCACAATGAAAGATTTTAATTCGTATTACATAAAAAATCACATAACATAAAATCCATAACATAGAAAATCCTAAAAGCATGCGTATGCTTATTATTTTTACTTATTAGGTTTACCAGGTTTCATGTTTACTTGATAATCTACCTGCCACTATTTCATAGACATACAGACTCAACTATTTTTAAATTAAAACATTGAATGCGGCACGCGGTCTAATTTTCATCAACAATGTGGCCCGATAGCCAAAAGATTTGCTCACCCCTGGTCTAGTTCGTGTAGATCATGAAATCGTCGATTTTATGAGGCAATTGTTTAACTGCGATTTACACTATCTTACTTAACTACTTACCGGTTTGACGTTTCAAGATATACCTCAGAAACACCTAAGTGCAGTCATCTGATAGTATAAAGCTACTTGTCTTAATTATCAGACCTATTAATAAAGAGATAAATAAAGAAACATATGTGAGGCGGTTTCATGAACTATCTAGTCGCATCGTGTAGTTGAAATAGAATACACGAACTTCCGGCAGATCATGCAATGACTCGATTTTAAGCAATCTGACGGATTTCACAATATCTCTACGACGTATGTATATGCTAGCTATAGCCCGTGGCTTCGCTTAGCCGGAGTCAAATTAATTCAGTTCAGCTTATCAAATATTGATTATCTTGTGACTAATATTAAGGTCTTTGAAGGTCTTTTTAAGCTTTCAGAAAATCTGAAACTAGTTTCGCTACTTCTATTCCTTAACTTAACAGATTGCAGTCCGTTGATGTACTAATACGTTTTCTTTATTTGAAATATGGTAGCTGACGACGTAAAAGTACGTCAATTTATAATCAAGGTATAAGAGCCATTTACTTTACTGTACGTTCTTCTTCTTCTTTCGAATAGGCCTACTTTGGACCTTAACTTAACAGATTGCAGTCCGTTGATGTACTAATACGTTTTCTTTATTTGAAATATGGTAGCTGACGACGTAAAAGTACGTCAATTTATAATCAAGGTATAAGAGCCATTTACTTTACTGTACGTTCTTCTTCTTCTTTCGAATAGGCCTACTTTGGACCACGCTTTTTCAACTGTTGGGCTTTGACCTTTGCCCAGTATTGTTGCATCTTCTGCCGGTGTAACTTCTTTCTCTCTTCTGTCCAGGGGGTACCTTTCCTTCGAGGTTTTTCCTGAAATCCACGGACTTCCTTCACGGTGCGTCTCACAGACTGTCTGTATTTGAGATCTGTTATTCCCAGTTCTTTAATATCCTTCTCGGTCTCTGTCAACCAAGTGGTACGAAGTTTCTTGTTTTGCCAGAAGGTGAACAGACGGTTGGTTAGTCGGTTTGGAGGCAACGTGACCATAGAAAGCTACCCTCCTTTTCCTTGCACAGTCAGAAAGCATCTCAATATGTTCGTAGAGCTCAGAGTTATGGCGCCTTCGGAATTCCCCTTTTCCCCATCTTCCTTTACCGGGCCTTGGATCTTCCTGAGGATTCTCCTCTCTCTGATTTCCAATTTCTCTACTAGACCCCTTCGTTTCAAGGAAAGGCACTCCATGGTATACAGGGCTTCTGGTCGTAAGACTGATGTGTAGTGCTTAAGTTTCAGGTTGCGTGACAGGCATTTCTTGTTGTAAGTGTTCTTAGTCAGCCGATAGGCTAGTTCCAACTTGTTGACTCTCTTGGATAATAATGCTCTTTCTGGTAAGTTGGGTTCAATTCATTCGCCGAGATACTTAAATTTCTCAGTCCTCTTGATGTTTCTCTGTTCTAGTAACATCTCTTTGTTTGCTTCTATGATATTGGTGAAGAATTCTGTTTTCTCCAGCGACACTTGAAGACCCACTTTGGCAGCCTGTTTTCTGAGGCAGTTTACCTGCATTGTTGCCATCTCAAGAGAGTCAGCAAACTGTGCCATGTCATCTGAAAAGGCCAGGCAATCTAGAACCAGTCCATCGTTCTTACGTCCCAGGTAGATACCACTCTGAGCACCCAAATTGTTCAGTTCCTTGCGCCATTCTCTCATAACCTTTTCAAGGACACATATGAAGAGAAGTAGGAAAAGTCCATCTCCTTGTCTCACCCCAGTTTTTATTTCGAGGCTTTCTGAAATCTCGCCTCTAAATTTAACCTTGGAATGGGTGTTGGTCAAAGTTTCTAGGATGAGTCTGCGGGTTTTGTTGTCTAGTGCTAGTTCCTGGAGTACTTTGTTAAGCGTTTCTCTATCAATGGAATCGCAGGCCTTCCTAAAATCAACAAAGGTGACCACCACCTTGCGGTTTCTCATTTTGGGGTATGCAAGTACAGTTTTAAGATTGAGGATCTGTTCAACACAGGATGGGGTCTTCCTGAAGCCCCCCCTGGTATTCTCCCAGTTGACTATCCAACTGATTTCCTACCCTTGTTTGTAACGCCATCGAGAGAATCATGTATATTACCGGGACGAGAGAAATTCCATTTTTTTTCGGTAGTTGTTTAAATCAGTATAATCTCCCTTTTTGTGCAGCGGATGGATCAGAGTAGATTTCCAATCGGGTGGTAATTTCTCTGTTTCCCAGATGTTCTGGATGATCTCCGTTAGCTTGCGCACGGCATTGTTTCCAGCACCTTTCCACAGTTCAGCAACGATAGAGTCCTCACCAGCTGCTTTATTATTCTTAAGAAATTGAATGATCTGGCCAACTTCTTCCAATGAAGGGGGAGGGAGAAACGAGGGGCGAGTCCGGGTTTGGTTTGGTTTGTTTATAGTCGACTACTGTACGTTATTTTTTATTTTAAACCTTTCTCCGAAGAAATTTCTTTTGGCAGTTTTCCGTATGGTCCGCGAATATTTTGATGGAGCGTTATTGGAAAATGAGTTAGATTACCTGGGATTTTGAGAAATTTTCATTTAGAAAATCTTGAGAAAACAATCTTTGGTTTTGTTGAAAATATTGGGTTCTTCCTCGATTTAGCAGGAAACTACTTGGGCTTTGGAGAAGACCATGGGGAACTGAAGACGTCATTGGAATTTAAAATTTCTCCATAATTTTGGACCAGACTGGGAGTAGTGGAGTTTTTACTCTTTCAGAAATACCGTTATATGGATTTTGGATATTTGAAGTTTACCCATGATTTTGGAAAAAAAAATGATGCTTTGTACCACACGATGCGGATCTAAAGAAATTGTCGGAAAAATCTTAAATTGTTTGAAAACTCTTGATTTTTGGAAAAAGTTCAGCTAGGATTTTATGCAGTCTTGCAGAATTAAATAATTTTCCGAAAATTTTTTCATTGCGCGAAACCAAAAAGTAATTGGGTTTTGGGAATATCTTCGGAAAGACCCAAGAAAATCCCTCGGAAAGACTTTTGAAACTTTCCCATTTGTTATTTGCCTTCAGAAGAACTAGCTCTAATAGTATTTTGGACCAGAAAATTTGCAACTTTGATTTTTCATCGACCAATCTTTGTCATAGCGCGGCATCTATAGAGTTAAGATATCGCTGTACATATAACAAGGTGTTTTTGGTGGTTAAAATTAGTTTAGTTTTTTAAGATTTCCTGTCTTATTGTAAACTAAATTACATAATGATTAATATTATCATAATCTGTGTAACATTATGCGCATTTTGATGTACAATAGTTAAGTAAAAATCAGGATTTCTCCGTACTTCACTTACTCATTGTATTGTAAAAAGATCAGGATTTTTTCAAGGGCACTTGTCGGTGTATTGACATATTAAACATTAAAAGACGCGAAATTTTACATAGAACAAACAACTAATAATGCTTTTGTGTTTCGGTGAAGCGTTAGCCTGAAATTAGCGATTATAACCACGAGCAAAAAGCGTACTTTAGAACTTTTGTCCGAATTTTTTTCCAAAGTATAATCAAATAAATCTAGATGTTCTAAATTACTCTAAATTAAATTCAAATTAAAACTATGTAGGGTAACATGCATAACCATTGGCTCACTTAAGCAAACCACACTTTTTTACTTGATTTCTGACTGCCCCACAAGACAATTTACTTCAAGATATATTATAAGCATTAAGTCATTCTAAAACAACAATAAATGCAAACTTGTAGAACCATTTTCGAAAATACTGGCAAAGTTTAGAAATAAAAATATCAGAATATAGCTAGCTATTGGTCCTCGGTGAAAATTATTGGCACAGTCTTCCCACAATCTGCCCACTTGGACATATTCTTATTGAAGAAGTCACTTAAAATAAGTAACTTATTTTCTTAATTTTTACTGGTAAGTGCCAGTAATTATCCGAGGGAAAATTACTACACACTTTACATTATGATACTTCCAGAAAAGGAAATTGAAGCACCTAGGGCACATTATGCGAGGAATGCGGGAAAATAAGCAAGAAAAGATCAGTAGAAAGAAGACGAATATTCTGGCTAAAAAATCCTTACTTGTTTTTTACTTTATTTCAGTAGATCCCACAAGACAATTTACTTCAAGGTATAATGTTATAAGCATTTTAAAACTATAGTCATTTTAAAACAACATTAAAACTGTAAACTTGTAGAATAATTTTCAGAAATACTGCCAAAATTTAGAGTGATTAAAAATTAGGCAAGAGAAACGAAAAAGGATTTTTGTGCAATTGTTACGTTAGACGTCGAAAACGCATTCAATAGTGCATCCTGAAACGGTATCGTAGATGACCTTAAAGTTAAAAACATCTACATACATAATATAATTTATATGCAGCTATTTCACCAACCGGGCAATGCTGAAAGGACATAAATACTCCACCGAGGTGACATGTGGTGTACCACATGGGTCCATAGTCGGCCCACTACTGCAGAACATTCACTTCAGGTGGAAGTGCCGGAGTGATCCTAGTAATACATGCGGACGACCTATCTGTAGTCGTTTGCGCGCGAACAGGGACATCATTGGAAGATAAAATAAATACCGCAATACTTAAAATTCAAAAGGAAATAAAGAAGAAAAAGCTTCGGTTGGTCCTCTAGAAAACATAATGCGTACTGTTAGTGTGCAGAAGGAAGTTAAAAGAGACAACTATGCAGATCGACGAAATAACGATTAGCACCCTTAGAGTCCTTAAATATTTGGGAATCTGCTTTGACCACAATAAGAGAATGACCAAATATGATGGGAATATCGCAAAAAAGGCGGGAGAGCTATTGACCAAACTGTCTTTTATAATGCCTAACGTAGGGGGTGCAAGAAGAAGCAAAAGAAAAATATTCGTGTAGTGCACTCGATAATGTTGTATGGGGCGCCAATCTGGGGCGAAACCATGAAACCCTAAATATATAAATATTATGGAAAGTGTAGAAAAGAAAACACTGATAAGAATATGTAGCGCGTATCGCACCACGGAAACAGCAGTGCTCCAAGTGATTGCCAATAATATTTGTGAGTACCATATAGAATTACTGGTGGACGAAAGATGCCGCATGCATAAAAATCAAAATGGACAAACCACGGCGCAAATAAAAGCAGATACTAAGAGGAAAGGATAAATGGAATGAACTGCAAGATAAGGGTGAGTGGACCAAAAAACTGATCCCTGATATACTACAGTGGACAAACAGAAAACATGGAGAGGTGGGCTACCAAGTCACACAAATTCTGGGTAGTCATGGTTGTTTTGCAGCTTACCTCAAGCGGTTCCATCTGCAGGAATCGGCAGACTGCACCTACTGTGGAGAGGCAGAGACAGTGGAAGTACCGCCTTCTATTGCCCCCGCTGGACAAGCGAAAGACTAAAGATGGAGCTACACACAGTAGAGACCTTATCCCACAGGAACATGACGGCACTCATGCTGAGGAGTAATTTAAACTGGAAGGTTGTAGAAAAGGGCACGAAGGAAATTATTCATAAAAAGGAAGAGGAAGAAAGAAGAAGGAAGGGAAAGAGGAAGGAAAGTAGATAAAGAACAAATGTAGAAGCAAATATTAGAACCTCCTTCAAATAAATGTTTTTTCGATGCCGAGGGCCACAGGGAGTATTCTAAGGAGACCACTCGATCCAGCTAGTGCTGGCGACACCCCCAAGAAGGCAAGGTTTAGAAGAAAAACATCATAATATAGATATAGCCTTCGGTGAAAATTATTGGCACAGTCTTCCCACAATTATAATCCCACTTGTACACATTCTTATTGAAGTGCACCCTAAACAGCTGTTTAAGCAGTTTAAACTTATTTTCTTTATTTCTACTAAGTGCCAATAACTATATGAGGGCCAATTACTACACACTTTACCCTATGATGCTTTCAGAAAAGGATATTGGAGTACCTAGGGCACATTATGCGTGGAATGCGGGAAAATAAGTGGGAACAGATCAGTAGGAAGAAAACGAATATCCTGGCTGAAAAATCTACGAGATTGGTTTAAATGTAGCTCAATTGACTTATTTAGAGTCACAACGTCCAAAATACTTATTGCCCTGATGATAGCCAACATCCGTAAAGAACTCTAAGAAAGAAGAAAAACATACTTGTAGTTGCAAGGAGAATAAGCCTCTCAAATTGTGTATAAAACGATTCGAACCATTTTTGAGAGACTCTAATGTTAGAGAAACCCTACAATTAGCTTTTATCCGGCCCTCGTAACAATTTTCAAATCTTATTAAACCTGGCCTAGGGTATAGACCTAGAGAAGGTTTCGTATTTTAAACGTTTTGAGCTTTGAAATATGCAACGATACTCGCTCAAAACCATCACAATCTTGGGACATTATAGAGGATTTATCCCAGTTTACACTTTCAACTATTTGTTCATGTACTTCCTTATCTTGATTTTGACTTCCACACATAATGTAAGATAGTATCAGGAATAGGCACAATTTCTAGCCTGCAATAGTCCGACTCTGTATGGAGTCATCAAACCATTTACATTTCCATTTTCAATTTGCCTTTTAAATTGTGATTACGGGGATCACTTCCAAAAAAATTGGAAAATGAAATCGAAATTGTTTTAATTGCATTTTATTATACCACACTAAATTCTTAACAAAACGCCGTAGATCGTGTATTTTTGTGCCAGCTAGAAACAATTTTATTATTACTTCTAATTACAAGGTTTTTTATTATTTCCTCTAAAATGAACTAGCGTCCTCAACCAGCCTTCTTCCGTGGCCGCAAACTCTTCATTCAATTTTCGGAGAATTCTTTTTATTTTCTTCCTATTCGATTTGGAAGCCTGTTGCATGATCCTCTTTGACCCATAAATTCTCATTTTATCTTCGTATTTTAGATGCCTTACACAAAATTTTCCAGGCTCAATACCAAGTTTTTTAGACCTTTCCATCGTGCAACATTTCCTTCATTGAAAGTTGAGATCGTATCAGAAGTTTCAAATTTTAATGTTTCTAAGCCCACAAAAGTAGTTTTAGGGTTTCTAGCCCATATCACTTGATTTATACTTTCATTTACATTTTGCGTTTTACCATGTAGACATTTTTCTAGTAAACGTGGATAGGCCAGATCCACAAAAAATTTGCTTCATCTTGTTCATTATAATTTCAGGTAGGTAGAAATAGTCGACAGGTGGTACTCTTGGCCGTTTTCTATTGCTTTCCTATATTTGCACTAATCTGGAGAACATAGCTGATGCTTGGGATTATTGTCATCCGACCACAAATGAAAATATTCTCCCCATATACTCGTTTTCATATTATCTATAGACCGAGTCTGTCAACCTTCTTCGACCACCCAATAGTTTATCATCACACAATTTTTTCTTCCCAAAAGTGGTTTTGAACTTTCTTAGAAAACTATTGGATTCCGCTTATTTGAACAACGCCCACACATTCTAATTATTCTATTTTGAGGTCACTGCCATATGACTTTTAAAAATCCTTTGGAGTCTCTCCTCCTAGATACTCCTAGATCTCCTAGATACTTAACATACCTTACTTGATATTTTTATCTTCCATTACCCCACTAGTTCCAGAAAAAATTGCTTTATACTCCTCTGTGTGTATATTTTTGGTTTTATGTGGGCAAATACAGAATTTTCACAATATCTCAATATTGACAATATTGCCATTGTCCATACTCGCAGCCGTTAGTATCCCATTTAGGGAGGAACTCTTCTGCTAAGTCCCGTCAAGTGAAATTCAAAGCTCCGTGGATATTAGCCCGCATGCATTTTCTGCCTACAGACCTCATAGATTCTTCACACACTGTTTGTTCAGCAGAGGAAATTACTTTTATATGTTATATTATAAGAGCCTAACTGGAGACATGGGCAAGTTCATCATTGCACAAAACTGTTTTCTTGCAGCGTAACCTTTTACAATTGTGCGTAGTGCGTAAACCATTCTTATATTTATGCTTTCTAAAATGTTTTCACCGCTGTGGTCTAAAATGTTATTAGAATTTCTTACTTTGAGGGCTTCGTGTCAATTCTCACAACAAAATTCTCACAAGTATTTTTTATTGTTGCTGCTATACCATTTGGGGCCACAACAGATAAATTTAGTATACCAAAATGTTTACACAGACCAAAATACGATAGTGCTGTATTAGTAATTTCCTCAACGTCAATATCATACATTTTTGAATTGTCAAATTCTTCTTATGAAGATATATTTGGAAATATTTTCGAACAAGAAGAGCTTTGCTTATCTTCATTTGACTCAACATTTTCTCCCCCTGTACTTTTTTGTTGAGTTTTATGGTTTTTTCTACCCTCAAAGTAGAAACCTTTTCTTTTTTTAAAGTTCTTTTTGATTATAGCACAATTTTGTATGACGTTAGCTCTGTATTGTAAATTAAAACAAACCAGACTATAAAAAAATGATAAAATAGTATATTACGTAACAAGAGTTGTAAGAAGAATATTACGTACGAGCGGAACAGTTTATTTCCGCGAGTACGTAATTGCCTTATAACTCGAGTCATGTACTATACTTTATCTACAACCACATTATTTTTTTCTTGTTTAAGGGTGGAAATCACATTAGGAGGCTGCTTGATACTGATTATTTAGGATTTTTTTGGGTGGGAAAAATTATCTAGAATTTAATCAAATTTTGACATCATTTCATTCATATTTCGAACAAGTTTTGTGATTTTCTTTGAATAATTTAAGCCAAAGATAACAAAGTTACGGTGTGATGTCCGCCGAAGGTTGTAAGTATAGTTTTCCAATTGCGTGCAGTGTAGCCATTCCGATTTTCATGTGAAATCAAAAAGGTTTTGATTTTACATTAATAACTTATTTTCTAAGAATATGAACCTCAATGCAGGCGAAAAAAATGAAAATTCAAAATTTTGCAGGTGTTGGAACAATTTTTCTTCGATTTTCACGATTTTTTCTATAATTATGCAAGGAAGCATTAAAACCCTTAAAATCATGATATCATCTCACAAGTTGGTTCATATAATTCGAAATTTTATAAAGAATCATACTATCAATTTTCATAATGATCGGTTCTACACTTTTTCAGTTAGATTGTATGCAAATGTGGAAAAAGTCATTTCGAGATAAACGAGGTAATGCTCCGCTCGAGCCTGTAGCATGTACCCGATGTGCACTCGGTTCTATGCTCATAAAGTCTAAACGAATGCGAATTTCGATTTGAAATTTTGACAACGTATTCTTAGATAGTTAAGCTAACGATTTATGCAATAAAAAGAAAATCTGATTTTTTGAACCTCCTAATGTGGTTTCCTCCCTTAATAATAAAAACCGGTGCGAGTTGTGACTCGCGCACCGAGGGTTCCGTACAAACTTGTAAGTAAGGTATCTTTAGCAGGACCTAACTGTATGCAACCCATGTGCTTCTGGTGCCTGACAATACCACGCAACACATTAGTATATTTTCATAAGTTTCTAATAGTAAATTCGCATTTTTCTTGTAATTAAACTACATATTTACAGTTTTCAGATTTTTCCCTTTACATGTGCTGCAAGGCACCGCTTCTTGCCAAATTTCATGATTCTAGTTCAACGGGAAGTACCCTATAGGTTTTGATTCCCTTGTGAAATCGCAAAATATGCGACATAAACGGTCATATCTTTTGATCGCGTTTACTTAAGTTTGATTTTTTCACAGCTGAAAGACACCGTAGACCCGAGTATTTGATACAAATTTCAACTTGTTACCTTTACGCGTTCCTGAGAAAAATGGTCTTGACAGACAGACAGACGGACGGACAGACGGACGGACAGACGGACAGACGGACAGACGGACGGACAGACGGACGGACAGACGGACGGACAGACGGACGGACAGACGGACGGACACACAGACGGACAACAAAGTGATCCTATAAGGGTTCCGTTTTCGGTACGGAACCCTAAAAATAAATTTGATGTATCAAATTTATTTCATGTTAGGTACATTATTAAATATTATAATAAACAAAGCATTTTCATTATCACTATAACCGGACATTATTCAATTTGATCGAATTGAAAAGAAATACATTCATAATGGTTACTTACCTTATTATTTAGTACTTACTTGTTGTTTTCGTTAGATTTAAACGTGAAAAAACGAAATGAATGACAGCTTCGATACGAATGATATGATGTTTTACGTCTCAACGTACAGCTTTCAACCAATCAACGAGTTGTAAACCAAACGCACGTGTGTGTTATCAATCATAACATATCATTAATTGCGGTGTGCTACGTACATGTTTGTTATGTGTATTTACATTGTCCACGAACTGTACAATAATGAGCATTTACAATAGCGCTCGTAGATAAAATGCATTTCTGGTTTTTGGCTCCCCTGAAAAATTAACTTCTATTGAATAAAAGTTTATTTTTTTCGAAAACTTCAAAAGATATCGTGAAGATTTTTTTTGTTTTCTTAAATGTTATGTTGGCAACACACAGAAATGAGAGAATTTTAAAATTTAAACTGACCACAATTATACAATGAGTTTTTTGTCAAAAATGTGTAGTAAAAATGTACTGTTGCAAACAAAACGTTATTAAAAATTATGCAAATGTATAATTTAAAAAAGCTCCTCCTGTCTATATGTTACAAACATAACAATAATGAAAACAAACTATCGTTTGGATATCTTTTGTACTTTAGGAGAAGAAGCTACTTAATTTTCAATGGTAAATGCACTTGGAAGTGATCCCATTTAAAACTATTACTCAAATGTCAGCTCTAAACTGTCAAAACTGCATTGTTTTATTAAATAATTCTTTTAATTGGATTTTTTTAAAATGGTAATACACACATTTCTTTATTTTTAGAGAATAGTTTAAATATCAATTTTCACATCTTTAATATCTGCAGTTTTTTGCCAATTTTTACTATTATGGCAAATTCTATTTCGTAGGTTTAGATTATAAAATTATTCAGCCCCCTTAATAGGATTTTCAAAAAATTGTAAAACACTTGTCTCTTTATTTTTTAAAACGAATCTTAATACCATATTTTTTTGAGATTTTTGAAATTTGTTTTTCACATCCTTAGAAACGAGATTTCTAAAAAATCTTTCCTTTGTGGATGTTTACGTCATAAAAGCAACGTTCCTTCCAAATTTTACGTTCGCAGGTTAAGCAGTTTGAGCTGTGCGTTGATGCGTCATTCACTCAGTCAGTATACATAGATGTATGTAGTAATGATCAAATATGCAGACACAGTTACACTTAATTTATCCACTCTATTTAAAATTAAATGTTTTCATTGGAAATTGATTTTTTTATAGAAATTTAAAAGCCGCAGTAATTTTTCTTAATATTCAAAATATTAATATAGGGAAATGATATTTGATTTTCATTGTTGTCGAGGAAGTTTTTTTTCCTAATGGATTTTGAATTTCAATAGAAGAAATTATTGATATCGGTGCATTGATCGAGTCCCCTTGTATATCTTGGCAATTAGGCATAAATGTTGACTCAACACTCGGAAACAGAATAACTACGTAGTAAAAATGATTTTGGAGATTTCCCCCCCGGACAATAGATAACATTAAAGAGAAAGAAAAACGAATATTGAAATTTTAGTATAAACGTTCATTAACTAAATGTTACATATAAACTTAGATAAAATTGAAAATATCTTGTAGTAAATGGATTATTTGAAATATTTGGAAACGCGCTTCATTAATAAAACGATTTAGTTTGCGAGTGCCAGGAACATTCGCTACTAAAATAGTGCTTATAAAATAATATAATAATAATATTTTTATATTTCCGTGATATTGAAAAAGGTTGAAGTGCAAGAATTTGTGGATAAATATGTTGGAAAAGCAAATATTGTTTTATAGAGAAAAACAAAAATTTGAAAGTGAAATATGCGCATTTTATACGTGTCAAAAATGTTTGTTAGTATTTCTTCGAATTTATTTTATGATGGATAATAAAACGTCCTCCTTGTATTTATTTTTCGTTTGAATGACAAACATATTTTAAGTTTAAATGATTCAGTGTCTTGGAAAATAATTTCAAATAATATTTGTCTACCTACTAGAACATTATTTATTTTAGTAACATTAACAAACATTAAATATTGGAGGAAATACTTTTTGGAATAATTTTAAATTGAGATAAATTGCTAATGGGAAAAAAGAAATTTGTAGGATAAGTACTATGTTTTTGCTACGTAAACAATTTAATCATTCTATTTGGAATATTCATTTTAACTTCTGAAAACTAGAAGAAAAAAAGGGAAACAAACTACTAAATTCTAATACAATTTTACAAAGAAAAAACTTTATCCGTTATTTAAACTTAGTTAAAATAGTTTTCCTTCAGAAAAAAAGTTTCACCCTTAAGTATGCAATAAATAAAATCTTTCAAAACGACTAGAAGAGATTGTTAATTTAAAATAATACAAGAAAATCCAATTTTCTTTGTATTGATAAGAGTTTGTATCGAGCTCCTCAACTTTAATTAAAGCAATATTTTTGTTATGCAACTCTAATGAAATAATAATAATATTCGCGCCGAGTATTTATTTATGACGGGACGCGTCGCGATTTCGCAACGGTTCGGGCACGGCTTAAAGAGAGAGACGAGAAACTCCAAGCAACGAACGGGTTCATTTCCCAAAGCCTTTTCCCCGCCCTCGAAAAACTTGCGGACTCCGAGCCATCTTTTATGCCACAAGGTAATTTTACAAGTAATTAGAGGCAATTACACCATGTCATTATACCGCATTGCTCAGAAATATATCTTCCGAGTTTGCAAAACTTTCAGCGAGAGATGCGGAAAGGAAAATATTATCTTGCGTTTAAATATATATATATATATATATATATATATATATATATATATATATATATATATATATATATATATATATATATATATATATATATATATATATATATATATATATATATATATATATATATATATTTAGTGTTTTCTATGTATTGTGGGTGTGGGGTGAGGTTGTACCTTAATTATAAAAAAGTAAAAGCCGTGAAAAACCGCAACAGCACTGAGAGCTCATTTGCTTAATGCCATGTCATGTGTAATGAAAGTATTATACTTCAATTTAGTTCGCTGTCGCCGACATGCATTTTTCCAGCCACTACCTTTCAACTCGATGTTAACTAAACTGCGGCAAAACAATTTTGTTTTAAGAAAAAAAAAATGTCATTTTTCTATTCGCTTTTTCTTACTAACTCGAGCAAAGTTATTAATACGGACTAACTGGTTATGTCAAAGCCAAACATTGCCGTCGTTAAGCGTTGCGGCGTCCTGAACAGCTAACCAGAATACTGATGAGGAACGCAGAACTGCTCTGATTGATATGGACCGAGAATGATAATAAGTGCAGATTAAAGAAGCCGATGTTTATTATTGATCGGAGCCGAGCAGGGTGTACATCGCGAGGAGGGCCCGCTAATTGCGGCTGCGAAAGAAACAATGTTTTCAATTAATGGCGCGCGGAAGGAAACGAGGAGGAAAAGGATCATAAAACGCGAGTGCGCTCTTCATTTTTTATAAGAACACGCCGTTTAATTTCGCTCGAAATTGAAAAATATTAAGAGCGTCATTTTAATTAAAAGGAACACTAGCGGCGGATGGTTATAGGTACAGTAGGCTTCTTCGCCTCGTTCTCTAAAACTTTTGCAATTCACCGGGGTTAACGGCGGGGAGAAATCATTTGTAAAACGACATTCATAGATGCTTGTCGAGCGTTTTCCGCTCGAGATCGTTAATTGAAATCTGAATTTAGGTAATATCACACTACGATTGCTCTTCATCTCCCACCTACGATTCCCATTTTTTTTTCACTCAAACAATATGCTACTTCAGCTAATCCTCTTTTAATAACCACCCTCTGCCAAGTCTTCTTCATTTTCAAATCAAACAGGTAAATCAAAGTAAATCAACAGTTAATCAAACAGGTAAAATCTCTAAAAATATTTCCACTTCAACCGTACAGCATTTGCCATTGTAATTATTAGATTTATCAATTCGTATATTTATGAATTATCGACAAGATAAAAAATATCTGTAGCTATATTTGATTGAATTGTCCTGGAATTCAACCATAGAATTTATCACTTCCTTGTATTTTATCTAGTTATTTATTTGTATATCTATGTATTTTATTGGTGTGTGTAAAATGCGAGATAGATTTTTATCAATTTACAAAAATTTTCGGAATCTATAAATCTTAAATATGGCCGAATCGAATGGTCGGGGTCAATTTTGATGCATCTGATACATATTTTATAAAACGTACGCCCGAAATAAATTCATAGAATTTTCTATGTATTACTTTATTTTGTAATATTGGATGGAAATATTTCTATTTTAAAATAATAAAACTGTAACTTGCATTAGCATTTTCGTAGTCTAAACCAAAAAGTTACAATTTCATATAATCACATAAATTCATGAATCTATTAAACTAGTAATTTATAAACTCCTATAACGTTTTAATTCTATATAATATCAAATAAATTGTTCTTTGCCCTTATAAGAATGCACAAATATACGACAAATTCCAATTATAACAAGTGATATTAACCATTATCAGAGCAACTATTCGCTTAATTTAACTAAATAGAAATCCATCACTTATAAATACTGATGTAATATAAACCGACGCAACAACACAAAATAATTTCTTTCAGGTAGGTAATGAATCATCATCACAATATATGATTGTGTCATATTTGAGCGGAAGGCAAGCCATTCTTAGCTAATGAGAGATAAATAGAAATACATTCAATTAGATAGCCGACTTATAAAGGCATTTGTCACGAGCATTTGCGAGTTCAGAGATACCGTTGTTTCACGTAGACATCATCAGCCTAATCCAATATCGGAACCATTTATCTTCATTTACAGACTCCTTCATTAACTAACTTTTAAAACGGTTCGCAGGTCTGTCTCCCGTTGTATTGACTCGCGGGAGTGGTGATACATTGGAGTTGTCAGTCGCAGTCAAATGTATTCAATTTATACCGCATTAAATGGAATGAGGATGGGAATAAGATGTATATGTTGCTGTAATAGTACAAAATAGGAAAATAGTATGCATTTGCCGGTATACGTATACATTTACCAATTTGATAGGTAAATGTGAGTTTAAATCTCAGCTTCGTTAATTTAGCTTCACATATATAGTTTTTTTAACGTTTAGTTGTAAAAGTTAAAAATATTAGACATAAATAATATGCACTTGTATATTATGGTTAAAATGTGATTGAATTAGTTTATACTATTAATATTTTTATTTTATTTAAACAATATTTTATAATAATATTATTATTATTTATTCGTTTAACCCTCTAAGGAGCGCGTAGAACCAGTACTTAGCACTGGTCATCTTGTTCTTTTTTCTTCCCAAAACTTCCTCATCCTTTCGCTCTGGGCCTGTCTTCTTTCTTGCGTCTATGCGTTTTTTAGAATCAAACTCTTAGCTGTTGGATTCTTTGATGTGAAGTTGTGTGAATTTATTTCCTGCCTGTATTTAGTTCGCGTAGTTGCCAATGGGTCTATATTGATTACTGAGATGTCATGTTTGGTGTCTACCAGCCAGCGTACTTTGGCCTGTCGGGTTCCATTGATGATGTGGAAGATTTTCTTGGTCAATCGAGAGTCATCCATTCGTACTATTTGGCCGTAGAATTTCAGACGTCTTTTCAAATCGTTCTGTCAGGGAATACAGTTCTTGTGAGCTTTTACGCATCCAGATACCATCTTGTACCTTGGGTCCAAATATTTTTCTCAGAATCTGACGTTCTACTTTCTCAATATCATTGATGTAGATGGTTAATGATGAAGTCTAAATTGCATAGAGTGCTTCTGAAAGGATGACTATATGGTAGTGACGGAGTTTTGCTTTGGTAGAAATTGATTTCTTGTTGTACATATTCCAAGTGATTTCATAGGCTTTGCGTAACTTTTCTGCACGTGTTTTGTTAGCCATTCTTTCCTTACCAGTGTTTCCAATTATTTCACCCAGGTACTTGAAGTGCTTAACTAGTATGATGTTGCCATATTTGGTTGCAAGATGTGTCATATTTGAGCTCTTGAAGTCTATGTATTGCGTTTTCTCGTAAGAGATTTGAAGGCCGGTCCTGATGGCGATTTCATGAAGTTCCTCGATGGCGTGTTTTGCTTCTTCAGTAGTCCGAGTGATTATTGCAAGGTCGTCAGCAAAAGCGAGGTACTTTATGTTGATTCGTTTGTCCTTTGTTTTCATATATACTCCAGGTACTTCTTTCTCACATATTTTGATTATCTTATCTAGTACCAGGTTGATGAGGAGTGGAGATAATATATCACCCTGTCTTACTCCAGTACTGATTTCAAAGGGCTCGCAGATTTCACCCATGAATTTTACTTTAAATGTTGTGCCTGACAAAGTCTGTTAGATTAACATGGTTGTTTTACTATACACACCGTATTCATGAAGTATATTAAACATAGTTATGCGGTCAATCGAGTCATAGGCTTTCTTGAAGTCTACGAAAGTGACAACTGTGCGGTTGGGCTGGCGATGTTGCAGTATCATCTTAAGGTTCCAGATTTGTTCCGCGCTTGTGCCTTCGGAAACCTGCCTGATATTCACCGATCAGATGTTATGTCTGTTCTTCCAGTTTTGTGAGGAGGGCAAGTGAGAGAACTTTGTAGGCGATTGATAGAAGGGAAATGCCTCGATAATTGTTTGGATCAGTCTTATAGCCCTTATTGTGTAGTGGGTGGATCAAAGCATTTTTCCAGTCCGCTGGTATGATGCAATGATAGCTTGCATTCTGTCAATCAAGAGTTCACCTCCGATCTTGAGCATTTCAGCGATTAATAATATTATTTTAAAGGATTGTATATTATTTATAGGTATTTAGGGTAGTTATGAAGAAGTGCCTAGAGCTCTATTCCCAGATAAAAGAATTACTTCTCTTATAAAATCTTTATTTCCCCCACGGTGTTTGTGTATCCCTATCTTTAATACATTTTTAAAAGAATTACTTAAAAAACTACCAAAACAAGACCTTTGTGTTTTTTAATTAGATTGCAATAATAAGAAAAATTACGTAGAGCCATAAACAATACTCTTCTTCTTAAAGTTCCTTATCCATTCCGGACGTTGGTAACCATTTTGGCAATCATCACTTTGTTTGCTGCTGCTCGGAAAAGCTCGGTGGTGCTCATGGCAAGCCATGTTTTTAGATTCTTCAACCATGATATCCTTCTTCTTTCGGCAGCTCTGTTTGCCGTGGCTTTCCCTTGCAGATTAGGTGACAATAATAAGAAGAAGTACGTTGAGCCATAAACAATATTCTTCTTCTTAAAGTTCCTTATCCGTTCCGAACGTTGGTAACCATTTTGGCAATCATCACTTTATTTGCTGCTGCTCGGAAAAGCTCGGTGGGGTCATGGCAAGCCATGTTCTTAGATTCTTCACCCATGATATCCTTATTTTTTCGGCAGCTCTATTTTCCGCTTCCCCTGCAGTATTGTTTTCAGTAGATGTAATCTGCTTTCGTTCCTTACAATATGCCCCAGGTATTGGAGTTTGCATTTTATGGTGATAGGAGCTCTTTACCTTTCTGCATTCTATGAATGATCTCAATGTTAGTTATGCGATCTTTCCACGAAACTATCAACATCCTTCGATATAACCACATATCGAATGCTTCCAGTTTCTAGCTTCAGTTAGTGTCCACGATTCAACTCCGTAAAAAAGAACCGAAAACACGTAACAACGCAGAAGTCTCACTTGGGATAGGGATTCCATGCTGTAAACAGCTCTCGCTTTCTCGATACGGATCTACATTTCTTGAGCATGATCCCACTGATTGTTTAAAGTATTGCCAAGATATGAATACTTATTTACTCTCTCGATGGGTTTCTGATTGATTATGAGGTGACAATTTCCAATGTGTGATTTACCAATAATCATTAATTTTGTCTTCTTGATGTTTGTATCAAGGCCATACCTTTCGCTACTTCTTCTTTTTAATGGTGCTGCAGTCCTAGTAGGATCTGGATCTCCTCCCTCCGCCTACACTTGTGCTTGGTGTCTTGATGTTAGACACAAGTGTAGGGAGCCCTTACAGTTTTTAACGTGGTTGGCGAGCCACTATTCGGGGAGGTTTCGTTGCAGATTGCTACTGTGATGACTTTGCCAGAGGAATCTACTGGAGAACGGTGGCCTATTTTTACCATGTCCAGGAGTTGAACCCGCGACTTGCGGCTCCGAAGTCTCACACCTTGACTACTGGGCAACCACCGCCTCGACCTTTGGCTACTTGCTGCTACTCTATTCATGAGGTAGTTTCTCCATGCTATTAGTAAATATCACCGTATCATCTGCGTACCATATATAGTGCCGGATTTCTGCCTAGGCCTACAAGGCTCCGGTGGCGAAACTGTAGTCAAATTCAACAGTCGTGAAGAGTCTTCAGGTCTTCTGAATTCATTAGGCTCGATGGAAACTTGCTTTTTTTCACTTCTCTGGAATGACATCTTGGAAAGGTTCACCAAAGTAAGCAAATCTCTCCAATCTCCTAATATCGACCTGGGTACGATTGTTGAACTGTATCAGTCTTTGGTTAAATACCTAGAACACTTAAGGAACCCCAGTACCTGTACCTTTGATTATTGTGAGTCGAAGGTTATTGAAAAATCCGTTGAAAATAGCTATGCATATGACATACAGAGGAAATGTAAGCGTAAAGTCCAGTTCGACGAAGTAAAAGGAAACGAGACCGAACTCTCTGGCAGAGACGGATTCAGAGTTACCATTTTTAACGTCATTATAGATAGACTAATTACGGAACTACAGAGACGCGGATCTGCTTGCGAGGAGTTAAGTAAAAAGTTTGACTTTCTCACAAAACTACCATCGTTTGGTATCTAAAGACATCCGTGAAGGAGCCAAAGGTTAAATGTCAAGTTCCTAGGGGCCCTGGGTCTTTAAGTCCGGGCCTGACCATATATTAATTATTGTTTCACCGTTTAGTGATATACCAACTTCCAGGTCTTCCAGAGCTTCTATAAATATGTATTCGAATAGATGTTGAATATCAACGGTGAGAGTATGCAGCCTTGCCTTACTCCTCGTAGAATGTTCACCTCCTCTGGCCTCTCTCCCTCCACGCTAACAATTGCTGACTGGTTTCAGTATAAGTTTATGATGATTCTTAAGTCTTTTCCATCTAGTCCAACTTTCTGTATAAATCTCTATCATCTTTTGATGTCGCACTCTATCGAAGGCCTTTTGGTAATCATTAAAGCAAGCAAAAATATCGCATTTCATGTTCTGGCATCGTTGAAATAACATTTGGATGCAATATAGAGCTTCTCATGTACTCACCGCATATCTGAACCCAAACTGTGTTGGTGATATTTGTTCTTCGCAGAGTCTATATATTCTCTTGTGAATTATTTTGATAAATGGTTTTAGAAGGTGGCTCATGAGACTTTTGTTTCTAAATTATAGGGGGGGGGGGGACGTTGCCGGAGTTATAGATGTTGTTGAATAATGCAGACAGCCATTTTATGTTTTCTTCGTCGTGAATTTTGAGAAACTCCGCCTGGATGTTGTCAGGTCCGGATGTCTTGCCTTCCTTCATCAACTTTATTGCAGAATTCACCTCTTCTACTAAATTTGTTGGACTTTCCTCATTGTCTATAGGAGTATGCTCTGACCTATTGTCATAGAATAGCTGTTCAATATAGCTTTTCCATTTGTCTTTGATGTTATTTGTATTGAGAATTATTTTTCCTGCGTCATCTACTAGTTTCTTTGTTGTTCTTGATCTAGTTTTACCTGTCACTTCTCTAATTTTTCGGTGTACGTTAAAGCTATCGAATTTGCACTGTAGGTTTTCGATTTCTGTGCAAGTTCCGATTCTTTGGCTTCTCTTATTTTTACTTTAATCTTTTTCTTTATGATATTATATTCGCTCATGTTGTTTTGTACTTGTTAAGTACTTTTCTCCTTTCTATTAATTGTAAAATTTTGTCATCCACGGTTTCTTCTTAGTAGTATTTGGCTTTGACAGTTCTTCCTTGCTATGGTCTCTTTTAACTCATTTATGGTCTCTTTTAACTTCCCAATTTCTTCTTCATATTTTGATTTTGTAATGATCTGCTTTCGTTGTTAAGCTATTTTTCCACTTCACTCCTTATCGATGGGTCTTTGGGTTTGCATAGATCATATTTGTTAACGATTTTCTTTCTCACGATCTTCATTGTTACATCCAACACCGGATTGTGATATGACTGAATACCAGCCACTGGAGATGTTTTTACCGATTTACCTATTTTTTTAACTTTTTTTATATGCCATTTGTTCGTCAAAATATAATCAATTTGATTTCTCATTTTTTTTTCGTTGTATGTCCGGAAGCAGTCTCGCGTATACAGCCTTCTTGGTGGTAATTTGTAAACGTGTTTGCTATTGCGAATTCGTTTTCTTCTGCGAATATAACAAGTAAATCCATTTCTCTCTCCCAGTCCATATGGTCCTATGGAGTTACTTACACTTCCTTTTTCCGACTTTTGCATTAAAATCTCCCATAGTTATTTGGGGAGAAAATCTACAACTAGGAACAAAAATATATATGTTATGGCAAAAGTGCATATTCGGGATAATGTTTACATTTTTCGGCAAATGTATACAGCTGTCATCCTATTTGGTAAATGTACATTGTTTGCGCATTGAATACAATTAACTATATTAATTAAATATATCAATTGCTAGTAAGAAGGCTAAACTCAATGTATATTTAAGCAAATATATATATATATATATATATATATATATATATATATATATATATATATATATATATATATATATATATATATATATATATTCACAAATTGTAATACATATTATTCGGTCCTAAAACGAATGACACGCTGCTAAGCGCTACAATGAAAATAGTACGCTGCTATGTGTTTCCAATTCTCTTGTATGGCATGGAGGCATGGACACTCACGGACGTAATGCTTAAACGCCTCGAATCATTCGAAATGTGGATGTACCGACGATTACTAAAGATCAGTTGGGTGGACAAAGTCAACAACAATAGAGTTCTCAATCGCATGGAAAAAGATCTGGAAATAGTCAAAACTATCAAACGGCGAAAATTAGAATATTTTTGTCATTTTATGAGGCACCCGGAAAAATATGAAATGCTACACCTTATTATAGAGGGAAAAATACCAGGCAAGCGGGGCCCAGGAAGAAGGTTAAAGAACTTGAGGCAGTGGTATGGGAAGTCTACGGTTCAGCTTTTCCGGGCCGCTGTCAACAAAACAATCATCGTCAATATGGTAGCCAACATGATAACCAACAATCGTTGAACGATCATGGTACCAGAAGAAGAAGAAAACGAATGAAAAATTAAATACCTTGTTTCAATTGATAAATTATTTGATTTTACATGATTTGAATGAGATATAGAAATATGTCGCAGCTGAATCATTATGTATTTCTATGAAATATATATTTCATTATATTTCATAGAAACAATGTTAAGTTTGTAGGTTAGGTTACATAGGTTTGTAGGTTTGTAGGTGTAGTGCAATTTTTGAGACATTCTCTTGGTCTTTCAGGTTTGTTTCATCTCGACCAGATTTTGAATAATCTAGTCTGATTTTATAAACTAGACTATGGTTTCATCTAGACTAGATTTCTAATAATCAAGTCTAATTGTATAAACTGGACTTGGTCTTGAATGTTTCATAGGGACTAGATTTTTATTAATCTAGTCTGATTGTATAGATTAGACTTGCTCTTCAATATTTCATCTAGACTAAATTTGTAATAATCTAGTCGGATTATGTAGACTACACTTGATTTTTAAGGTTTCATATAGGCTGAACTCTTAATAATCTAGTCTAATTGTATAGACTAGACATAGTCTACAATGTTTCATCTAGACTAGATATATTTTTAATAATTTAATCTGATTATATAGACTAGACTTGGTCTCCAAGTTTTTATCTAGACTAAAACTCTTATTAAACTCTTAATAATCTAGTTAAGATGATTGTGCAGACTAGACTTGACCTTCAAAGTTTCACGTTTCATTTGCAGTCTGTTAATTTCCAAATCTTTAATAGATATACCAAATTAAGAAATATCTATATCGATACCATCTAGAACTAGATAATATCGATTTGGATCAAGAACTTTAATAAAATGAATGAAAACTCTACATCTAAATTTGA
Organism: Phosphuga atrata; assembly: GCA_944588485.1. Lineage (NCBI taxonomy): Eukaryota > Metazoa > Arthropoda > Insecta > Coleoptera > Silphidae > Phosphuga > Phosphuga atrata. The sequence goes on from OX155898.1 coordinate 45,619,259, forward strand.
AAAGCACTAATTTGAAAGTGAACTTGGTGCATAGACAAGATTAGGAGTTTTACAGTGGAAAAAAATAATTGTTTTACTAATTTGAGTAGCGATTCCTTTTAGTATACGATACCGTCGTTGCCGAAATGGCAGCGATTTGTAGGAATTCGTTGGTTTCTTAGCCTTGGAGGGTGCAAAAAATGTAAACAAATCGGGTCTAAACGAGCCAATCATTGCAAATAATGTGACTGTGAACACGATTCTGATCGTTTTTAGTTGCCAAAAGTTTGTATACAGTAAATATATAATATCCTACTCCATCTGTACTTCGTAGACTATCATAAGGCATTAGATTCTATAGCAACATGGCCGGTGTTGGCAGCTATGAATAGGCGAGAATTGATTCTCGCTACTCTAATATTATTAACCCTTCAATTCGCAAGCTACCATCTACGATTTTTTTATTTTGTGCTAATTATCGTGCCTGGGTATTCAATATATGGAAAGAAAAAAGAAAAAGAAAAAAAATTATCCCCTAGTTTTTTTTTAAGGGGTGGCACCTACAGGTGACACGCTTTATTTTGAATACAAAACTAATTATTTCTTGAACAAAATACACTCTTAGTATTAGTTTGATTATTCAACAATAATTTACAATCAAAACAATTACAGCACTTATCCTTTTGAAATTTTTACAACAATGTAAATTTCCCAAAACAAGACCGTTTGAAACAATTGAATTAATTTGACAGATAAAATAACTCCAGTGTTGCCCAAAATAAAATCACAAACACTACTAAGTATTGACATTTTAGTAGTAATATATTTGTTTTTAAAATATAATAAATTGCATGTAAAAAAATCGCAAAGTCCCGTCACCTAGAAGTGACACTGGGAATTGAAGGGTTAAAGACATCTTCGCAAATACTACGCTTAACGTTAAGAGGACACTAAGACGGAGAAGTCTATGATAGAAAGTTGTGTACGCCAAGGAGGCACAATCTCTCCGAAGCTATTTACCTAAGCTATAAAAGACGTTTTCAAAATGTTAGTCTGGGAGGGAAAGGTATTAAACGTACTAACATCAACGGCACATACCTCAACCATACAAGATTTGCCGACAGTATTATACGAATAAGCTGAATTACTACTAATAAGCTGAAAGTCTTGACAGAACAACTGTATAACGCATCGAAAAATGTGGGTCATAATATGAACCCAAAATTAGAGAAAATGGAATTGTTGGCAAAAGGAGGATATCGTGGCTTCGCAACCCAAGAGAGTGGTTTGAGTGTACGTCTGCCGAGCTGTTCAGGGCGGCTGTCAACAAGATACGTGTCGTTATGATGGTTTACAATCACCGATAGGAGGGAATTCAAAGAAGTAGATTATGAACCTCCATAAGACTAAAATCCTGAGCTCAAATAATACCCAGGTTTTCTGGTTCCGCAGAACCAGACATTGGAGGTCGTGGACCACTACGTTTACCTTGGCCACAACATCAAACTGGACAAAGAAAACCAAACCACAGAAATTATCAGGAGAGTGGGAGAAGCGTAGGTAGCTTTTGGAAAACTGCGCTTCATCCTCAAACATCATCAGCTTCATCCTTCATACAAATGCCGATTGACCTCAAACGGAAGGTTTATAAGGCCTGCAGCACATAGCACCGTAGCAACCTATGGCATGGAAACTGTAGCGCTAACAAAGAATGAACATCCTCAAACAAAGCGCTCCAGAACGTGCCAAAAAACGAAGGAACGAGCAATGCTGGGGATAAGCCTGAGACAATGGATTCGAAACGAGAACATCAGGAAGCGGACTAAAGTGGCGGGTGTCGTGCGGAGAATTTACTCTCAGAAATGGAGATGGGTGGGTCATGTGGCGAGGCAAGACAACGAGAAATGGCCTAAGAAGATCGTCCAGTGGAGGTCCAGAACAACCAAATGAGGTGTGGGAACGCAGCAACTAAGTTGAATGGATAATTCGTGGATCCGGAAGATTGCGGATACTAACTGGCTGCAAGCAGCACAAAACCGAACAATGGAAGAGTAGGGAAGAGGCCTACTATATCCAGAAGTGGATAGCGACAGGCTGAGGAAAAAAAAGTTTGAGATTGTTGTACAACGTTTTGTAATTCTGCTTCTGGCATTGTTGAAATTTCAGCTTTTGTGTTTTTGCATTTATTTATTAACTAGGTATAAGGAAAATTTGTAAAATTTAAGATAAAAAAAAAGGAAATTTGCAAAATTTTGTTAAAATTGTCCGAAATATTGGAAAATTTGCCAAAAAATGAGGAAACTTTGTTAAAATTTCTAGAAATGTGTTGTGGTTCTAGAAACTTAACTTCGATTAAAATTAGGGGAAATTTGTAGAGATGTATTGAGAAATCCAATGTTATTGAATATTAGGATGAAACTTTCGTGGCAATAAACAAGAACTAGATAAATATAATTGTTTTTAAGAACATATCGTTCCATTTAACCCAAGTGAATAGCCATCTGCAGCCTTGTTTCGAGATCTATTTCTAACCAGTGCAGCTTTGCCCTTTTGCTATAACTATAAAACTGGATACACTTCCATTCGTTTGAAAACAATGTGTCGGACTGTCGAGGTTAGGTTTTGTATAACATGTGTGTATAAACATTTTTTTTAGTTTCAGTTATTGATTTAAATGATTGTTGAATTTTGGGGTAAATTTTATAATACAAAAGAGCAAAGGGCCACTTTTGCTCTTTTGAATTATAAAATTTACCCCAAAATTCAATGATGAGAGATAGATCTGCAAACGCGTTTGCTGATAGCTATTCACTTGGGTTAAACAGAAATATGTGATCTTAAAAACAATGTTATTTATCTGGTTCTTGTTTAGTGCCATCAAATTGGACCGAGGGCTAGTTTTATAATGTTAGAGATTTTTTTTTAAATCCAAATAGGAACCAATAGTTAATAAGAACTAATAAGTTTGTGAAAATTAAACGCGGGAAATAGTTAGTAAATGTTAGTTGAACTGACATTTATCAACCTAGCTGACAGATGTATATATTTACCTAACCTCATACTTTTACCGTAACATATGGATATGGACCATTTATTTTGAAAGCTTTCACTTAAAAGATATCACGTAATTTGTGATTAATTTAGTGTAAACTTTTTATTTATAACTAGTTAACATTTAATACCTATCTTAAAAAAATGCTTCTGCTTTGTTTAATTTAAAATTGGCTGATGTAAGAAATTACGTAGCGACTAATATGTTAACGTTTGATTTTCTCGAAACAAAATAAATTGGACTTGTACCACTTTCAAAATAAACGGTCCATATATACCTACTTTACAGAAATTTCTCAAGATGATAGATGGTAGTTAGTGCCATTCCATTAACTCTAACATACCTGAAGACATGAAAAATGTCTCGATTTAATGCTACAAAAATGTATGTTGCATGCGGTTTATTAATTATGTGTGGATACAAGTTATTTTAAGCGGTCTAATTTAGGTCAAGGAAAATGTTATTATTAATACGTAATTTAGTTAATTTATTTGTTAAACGCATTACTAACAAGAGCACATTTCAGTTATCACGTTTCGTAAACTAACTCCGCGAAAACAGAAATATTAGTAATGCAATAATTCACCGAGAGAAACAAAAAAACAACAACTGGTAATTTATTTCGAAATCATTGATATTTTTTCTGTACTCAACTTCTGGTATTCTTTAGGGTTTATTATATAAAAAAGGACGAGAATCCCAGTTAAAACATTTCTATTCGGTTATGCTAATAAGGCCATAAAAACCGAATTATAAACACTGTAAAAATATTCACCGACTATTCGCTCACTAATTTGCATATGATTTTCTTTAAAAAAAAATCCGAAATAAAAGCAGAGGCCTAGGTTATTCGTGCATTACCCGAATTTGCATAATGACGGTATTATGAGCAACTTTTATCACTTCGTTTCGTTTTTTTTAACTATCTCCTTAAAATTTTATTATTTCTTCAACGTGCACCTTCAAAAAATTCTTGAAACTCCCTTGACAATTTAATTAAAACGGATAAGATGTCATCTCGTATAATCCGAGGTTTCCATAATTAAAACAAAAAAAAAGTTTTCCAAAGTAACCGCTCGTTCCTTTTCAATTGGCATAATGTTATTCAAATGTATTTTTATTAAAAAATAAAGAGGGAAATTATATTAGTGTTGAAAATTAAATGTGAAAAGTTCCATATCGAAACGAGGTAAAAATAAAACGAGACAGGCGCAATAAAAAGAGTCGGATGAAAGCTCCAGATGGAAATAATGGATCGTCTTAACGATACCTTCGCGAGAGTTGCGTTTTAATATGGAATTGCAGCAGGTTTTATAAAACTTTCTTGTCCGAAATATATAAATATATAATGCCGGGATTGGGGAAATTGCCTAATACAAGGTGCCCCGGTCTGCGAACGACAGCCCAACAAGCCGGCCTCTTCCGACTCGGCGCTCTATTAACGTTTACACCTTTATTTAATACCCATGGGGGAACGTGCTTATATTCTTTACGGCCCACTCTAAGTGTTTATTAAATTTCCTACTTAATAAAACCGGCACCTTCAGACGCATTTAGAAAACAATTTACCATTAAACCAAAACCTTTCTTCATCTCAATCAAAATAAATGAAAAAATTAAATTGTTTTAACGGAAAAATATTACCGTCAAATCATTGCTTTTAATACTCGTCCTGGAACATTTCCGGTTCGCGTTTTAGACGCATTTTTTCAGCTTAATCTTGTCTGTCCAGACTTTTCTACCTACTCTTGGCTGACTAGTTTCGTTTGCTTAGTCTTGTCTGCCTAGTCTAGTCTGTCTAGTCTTGTGTCTTGTCTGTCTAGTTTTGTCTGTCTAGTCCTTTCTGTCTAATCTTGTCTGTCTAGTGTTGTCTGTCTAGTCTTGTATGTCTAGTCTTGTCTGTATAGCCTTGTCTGTCTAGTCTTGTCTGTCTAGTCTTATCTGTCTAGTCTTGTCTGTCAAATCTTGTCTGTACAGTCTTGCCTGTCCAGTTTTGTTTGTCTTGTACGTCCAGTCTTGTCCGTCCAGTCTGGCCTGTCCAGTCTGGTCTGTCCAGTCTTGTCTGTCCGTCCTCCTCGGTAGTGTAGTTGACAACGTACCTGGCAAAGCAGGAGACCCGGTTTCGATTCCTGGTCGGCGAGCCGACAACAAGGGCGGTTTCCATTAACCGTCTGGGCTGCCCACCCTGAATGATATGTAAATGCGTTACCGGGGTGGAGCATACTACAAAAAAGCCAAAGTGGAGCCATGTCTGTCCAGCTTTGTCCTTCTTGCCTTATCTGTCCAGTGTTGTCTGTCATGTCTTGTCTGTCGAGTCTAGTCTGTCCAGTCTTCTCTGTCCCTCCTCGATAGTATGGTGGACAACCTACCCGTCTAACAAGCGGGAAACCGGGGTTCGATGTCACGCTGAGGAGGCATTTTCAAACGGGGCGACACTAACCTTCCGGGCCTGCATCGATATTCGAAAAAATATGCAAAAGACGAGATACTGGGTTTGCGCATACTGAAAAGCCAAGAGGAAAAGGTGATTTTGTGAGAGGTTCCAGTCTTGTCTGTCCAGTCTTCTCTGTCCAGTCTGGTCTGTCCAGTCTTCTCTGTCCAGTCCGGTCTGTCCAGTCTTCTCTGTCCAGTCTGGTCCGTCCATTCTTTTCTGTCCAGTCTTGTCTGTCCAGTCTTCTCTGTACATTCTTCTCTATCCAGTCTTGTCTGTCCAATCTTGTGTGGCCAGTTTTGTCTGTTCAGTTTTGACTGTCCAGTTTTGCCCGTCCAGTTTTATCTGGTCAGTCTAGTATGTAAAGTCTTGTTTTGCAGTCTTGTCTGTCCAGTCTTGCGTGTCCAGTCTTGTCTGTCCAGTTTTGTCTGTCCAGTCTTGTATGTCCAGTCTAGTCTGTCCAGTCTTGTCTGTCCAGGCTTGTCTGTCCAATCTTATCGGTCCAGTCTTGTCTGGCCAGTCTTGTTTTAATATTATTTATAACTAGCTATAGCCTGCGCCATAACTAGCTATAGTCTGGTCTTGTTTGTCTGCTCTTTTCTGTGTGGTCTTGCCTGTCTGGTCTTGTCTGTCTGCTCTTGTCTGCCTAGTCATGTCTCCCTAATCTTTTCTACCTAGCCTTGTCTGCGTGGTCATGTCTGCCTGGTCTTGTCTGTCTGGTCTTTTCTCTCTGGCCTTGTCTGCCAGGTCTTCTCTGACTAATTTTGTCTATCTGATCTTGTCTGCCTAATCTTGCCTATCTAGTCTTGTCTGTGTAGTCATATTCGTGGATTAAACATTTACAGAGAAAAAGTTAAGGTAATTAAATATCTTGTATGAAGTATAAAGACGATAATACTTATATAATACCGTATATGTAGTTAAACAATTCCTTGCGTTGATGCGAGTACATTTCAAATAAAATATGCACTTAATTTGAAGCTGGTTGTTTGAAACGTTATACAGCTAAGCATAATGGGACCTGTTCTTTGTATGCACAGTGGAATTCATTCTGTTTCAATACCCCGTTTGCTGGTGTTTGTTTTCGCCCGAGCCATCGCCGCCGCCGCCGCCGCCCCCCCGAGAACTCATAACGCACGATACAAAACTTATTCATTCATTTCGTTATGTACGAGACGGGGGAGGAGACGGGTAGTATATCGTCGCAAAGAAGAAAGTTGGAAGAAGTGGATCCCATCCCTTTGTGTTGGGACGTCCGTGTGTTTTACTAAATAGACGCGGAGACTGCGCTAAATATTATTAAATTAAGAAGAAAAGGCGCGTCTTACTGAAGCGGAAACTGCGAGCGGGCGAACTGAAAATCCGTGACTATGAGGCAAGGAATTAATAAGAGCAGCGCGGATAAAAACAAACAAAATTCTAAGATTATACAGCATTAATCGTGAAGGCTAAATAAAAACTTTTCGGTAAAAGGTTCACCTGGAACCCTAAGATATATATTTCAACCTGCGTCATATTTCATGCGGTCGGGCCACATGTGCTATCTCCTTGATATGTCGTCCCATATGGTTTGTTTATTTGGTTTTTATATACCGCGACGAGGCGGTCCCACGGGAGTCCGAGGTTATACCTTCTCGCCGCAGGTTTACCTATTCATAAGCTCGGGATACATCACGTACTACAAGTATATAATGCATAAATTTACGATGGAAACTTTTGCGTTCTTTTTTTAGCGAGCGTGAAAAAAGGAAAAACTATATGTGCAGTGAGTTAAGTAGCGTGCAGTGTTATCCCACCATTTGCTATTATATAAAGTAGCAACATAGAGATGATAGCCGTATTGGCCGCAATCCAACAGGCTGCATTCGCATCAAGCCAGCCATGGCCCCGGAGAACATTGCAACGTCAAGAAATTTGTTTTTCGAATATTTTATATCTCTCATACGCCAACGTCGTTCTCTTTCGTATTTTTGAAAATTAATGCACTATAAACTTACTTGAAATTATGTTATGATATTGTGTGGTTTCATTATTTTCCTTAGGGGCACTTTCAACAATAATATGCGATATAGACGTTGTTAAGAGCCAAAAATTCTAATTAAAATGAATAAATCCATTGGGGTGGAAATATTTCTCAGATAAAGGAAGATTTAAAGTTTTTCGTTCGAAAAATAAATATATAAGGTTTAGCCTGCATGTTGACAATTCTATTAGGATCTGTCTCGTTCAGAAAGTACGGCGGTCATCAATTAGTGCTCGAAGTCGAATCGCTGCCGAACAAATCACTAAAGTTTGTAGAGGATGCTAGCTAGCATGGAGTGATCCCAAACTAATGCTGTCTAATTGACAGGTTGTGTTCGATCGCCGTGTTACACGGATATAGGTAATTAATGTCAGGACCCGTGTTCCTGGAGCGACATTGGCCTAGTATTAGAGTCGGTCTCGCGTTACACTACACGTATTTAGGGCCCGACCACTACATGCCAACTAATACGCTTAATTGCGAACGAACCTCCATCATTCTTACATACACGCGTACACTTTTTACCATCCCCGGGATTAATCATCTCCCGGCCATAAACCCAAAGATGGATCTTCAGTTTATTTGTGTACAAAGTCAGGTTAAGAACCTCCTTACAAATAACTTCTCAATAACCGAACGTTAAACTACATCATAAAACGGGCTCTAGCCGCATTCTTCTGAAGTTTACAACCGGTGTAGCGCAACGACGCGCGTCTTCAATCGTCAGTTAATGGTTGGACGGCGTCGCTTTTGATAAATCTACCCATTATACACATGCCACTATAACATACAATGATGAAAGATAACTTCAATACGATACGAAAAAAATAAAACTAATAAATATTCCTTCGAAACGCAAAACCGCTTATAACTCTCTGCGCTACTTCCATTTTTATTTTAATTATTACAACAATGACTAAATTGCGTTGTTGTTATCAGTTTTTATTAACACTGACAGGACTAGAAAGACAAAGATAGATAGACACGACTAAACCGACAAAACTAGACAAATTAAACTAGAGACAAGGCTGGACAGAGAAAACTAGAAAGACAAGACTAGACAGACAAGACTATACAGACAAGACTAGACAGACAAGACTAGGCAGACAAGACTAGACAGACAAGACTAGACAGACAAGACTAGGCAGACAAGACTAGACAGACAACACTAGACAGACAAGACCAGACAGACAAGACTAGACAGACAAGACTAGACAGACAAGACTAGACAGACAAGACTAGACAGACAAGACTAGACAGACAAGACTAGACAGACAGGACTAGACAGACAAGACTAGACAGACAAGACTAGATAGACAAGACTAGACAGACAAGACTGGACAGACAAGACTAGCCAGACAAGACTAGACATACAAGACTAGACTGACAAGACTATTCATACAAGACTAGACAAACAAGACTAGACAGACAAGACTGGACAGACAAGACTAGCCAGACAAGACTAGACAGACAAGACTAGACAGGCAAGACTAGACAGAGAAGACTAGACTGACAAGACTAGACACATAAGACTAGACAGACAAATCTAGAAAGACAATACTAGACAGACAAGACTATACAAACAAGACTAGACAGATAAGACTAGACTGACAAAACTAGACAGAAAGGACTAGACAGACAGGACTAGACAGACAAGGCTAGACAGACAAGACTAAAAAGAAAAGACTAGAGACACAAGACTAGACAGACAAGACTATACAGACAAGACTAGACAGACAAGACTAGACAGACCAGACTAGACAGACGAGACTTGGCAGACAATACTAGATAGACAAAACTAGACATACGAGATTAGGCAAAGTAGACAAACAAGACAGACAAATCTGGACAGACAAGACTGGACAGACAGGGCTAGACAGACAAGACTAGACAGACAAGACTAAACAGTCAATACTAGGCAGACAAGACTGGACAGACAAGACTAGACAGACAAGGTTAGACTGACCAGACTAGACAACTAGACAGACAAGACCAAATAGACCCGACTAGATAGACAAGACTAGACAGACGAGACCAGACAGACAAGACCAGACAGATAAGACTAAACAGACAAGACTAGATAGACCAAACAACACATATAAGTCAAGATAGTCCAGACTAGACAGATAAGACTAGATAGACCGGGATAGACAGATAGGACTATATAAACTGGTCTAGACCGAGTAGATTTGACACACAAGATTAGATGGATAATGTTAGGTGGATAACAAACTCCCAAAGTCTGGGGGTCATAAAATTTGGGGTCATCTTATCGATTTGATTATCCCTAATATGAGATAAAATTTTAAAGAAATCTATGTTTAATACTGACATAAATATATTTGCCGTTAATATTACGAGGGTCTTATATATTTGCTGGTAACGTTTATATTAAAATCTCAATTAAATTCCGCCTGTAGATGTGACCCTGTATATGAAATTTATATTGTTTGCCGTAAGGATTTTCGCAAAAAATCTCTCTTAGGTCCTTAATTCATTAGATAATGTGCGTGCACGTGGCTCTGTCCCTCCGAATATCAAAGTTGAAACGGTTTGTGAGTCCACGTGTGCGCAGCTTTTCATCCGTATTTATACAAAATGATATATAAAGTTGTTTACAATTTGTAAGGTTGGTGGCATCCTCGGTGGAAAAAAAAATTTACAACACTTGAAATACGATTCTGGATACGGGGGGTACACGTGTGAAGCGAACCCTAAAGCGAACAAAAACACCGTAAAGGTTTATTGCTCACTTAAGAATTTCAAGTCTCCAAGTGTGGCCCGAGGATCGACGGGAGAGAAGAGATGATAAACAATGATATAGCTAGAAGACTGTGACCGTGCCAAGGTACCCGTAACGATAGTCATCATATATCGTAATAGGAACGGCCGTCCGCAGAACAAAACAGGACGATCCGTCTTCTGAGGATACAAATAGGTGCATCCACGGTACATTATGCGCGTACATCCTGAGTGAATCACACGGACAATGCGGCCATTTCCCGCGACAAGCACAAACCCCCTCGTGTTGTTGCGTGAGTCACAAATCGCCCCTTGCACTTCCCGTGTGCAAATGTCGCATGTGCACTCTTCATTGCTAACCTATAAGGCTACGCGGAGTGTGAGAGACCCATCGACAACTCCCGCAAAGAATAGAATAAATTTTTTAAATATTAAATTATGGATTTTAGTGCGTGATAATGTGCAAAACGTGCACGACAGTCGCGCTCAATTACTCAATAATCACAATAAACATAGCCCATAGGGTAACATATATTTTTTTTAAATATATTAATGTGCATAAATCAACTTATGTTGGGATGACCAATTTCATATCGGCAATAATTATTTTTAGATTTGGAATTTATCAATTCCAAATTGGGAGTAATTGAATAGGTTATAATCCATTTCGATGGTAAACTTGCAAAACGACCTAAATCCAGAATATTAAACTTTACAGGAGAGACAAAAACTGAAATAGACTAGTTGGTTTAATTGTCAACTTTTTTGCTTTCAATGTTTCTTACACAAATGTTACTTAAATAACCCATCTAGTATAAATTGACATTAATGGAGCTACAATTAGCACTTATAGTCTTGTTTTTCAAACCAGGAAGGAGAATAGACTATCTATATTTTGTATGGGGACTAGAAATCCCCATAAGATAAGCACTTTAGGAAACTGGTTTTATTTCAGGACATGCGGGGCAACGTGATTAACACAGGTGTACCAAAACAGGTGTTCTTTTGCAAGTAGACTATCGATTTTAAACTTTTGAAAAAATTGATACAAGACGTTAAAATTTTAACTTATATTTAAGTTATATTATCTTCTTGTTAGATATTAAAATCTTCCTTATTTTTTTTCGCTTATACTAAACGTTTAGACTCTGCTATTGCTAAAATAAATATTTAATTTGACTATGAATATTTTAAAATGTCAAACGTTTCGCTTTTCAAATTCGTCTTTATAGCCAATCGTGTACAGTTGGCGATGCGAACACTTTCAAGAAAGATTTTTGTGTCGGACAACGATCACATATTCGGATCGAACGAACTGAAACGAACTTTAGCGAACACCTCTCGGCTTTCGGACACACGACCAGTATCGCCGGAAGTCCTCATTTCGGCCGCGATGACGTCACGGATTTCAAGAAATGATGTTTCGTTGGTGAAGCATGCAAATTCTCAACAATGACAATATTTTGAAAAGAAAAAATTGACATTCGTGAAAAAAGCGTGGTCAGAAATCACTTAACGATAGTTAAGTGGCTTAATCCCAGATTTCTGTTTGTCGAAAGCTGTGTAAATCCTTCATTCAAGTGGTGATCTTCACGGAGGTGATCAGGGAGACAATGATGGATAAAATTGTGTCATCTGCGAGAGATCTGGAATTGGAGGTGAACAAGGATGACAATGAAGAGCTCCTAATGGAAAATGAAGATGAGCTGACGATAGAAGAACTTCAAGAAATTTTGAATGAAGATCACCAAGAGACTCTGCGATATGTGTCTCGTCCTGAAAAAGAGGAAGACGAAAGAGAACCAATGCCGACATCTGCCATTAAAGATTTTTTGAAGAAGTGGGAGGATGGTATTAAAAAGGGCATAGGTCTAAGAATGGCACCCAAATCAAACTGATATCAATAAGGTTGGTAAACTCTTCAACGATAAAGCTATTAACCACTTCCGGAAAATTCTGAAGAAGAGAGAATTGCAAGCTATGCACATGTTCTTTAACGCCCATCAACAAAAGGGAAACAGGACTAATTAATATGCAAGACTATGTATTAGTTTTGTAAAAAATAAACTTGCTAAGATACTATATAGGGTGTCCCAAAATTAACGTAAGATGTAAATTAAATAGAAAACACAGCTTTTAATCTTTAGATTGTTTTTTTTTTATTGAATCATTAAGTGCATAGGATAGGGTTATTTATTGAATAAGACGTCGGGCAAATTGCCTCCACAGCTTTGCTGGCACATACGTATTCTTTTGTCGAAATTTTGCATGACCATTCTGCATAAATGTGGCTGAATTTCGTTGATGCGGCGTCAAATTTCCTCCTGTAATGCAAGGGTAGTCGTGGGCTGGTTAACATAGACTTCAAATAACGCCATAAAAAGAAATCTAATGGGTCATTCCATGTCAAGTGGTCTACGGCTCCCCGCACGACCATCTCGGATTTGGCTGAAATTTTATGTGGAGGACTCCTTATATCCAAAATGAACTTTGGTAAAATTTTAGGTTCACTGATGGAATATTCATGGAGTGATGGAATATTCCCATACTGGAACCCGCGACAGTCTGTTCGAGATTTCAACAACTTTGAATCCCAATATCTCATTCACGTTTTTCAAAGTGCATGAAATTTTGTCAACTTGTACAACTTTATGGGCTTTATTCAATGAAATTAATCAAACTTTTTATGGATTGCATTGATTGCATTGATGATATTGATTTATGGATTGTTGTAAGTTGGCAAAATTTTTTGCATTATGAAAAATTTGTGAATGAGATATTGGGATTCAAAGTTGTTGAAATCTCACTGGCATACTGTCGCGGGTTCCAGTAAGGGTCAAACAAAGGACTGTAGCTCCATGAATATTCCACCAGTGGAACTAAAATTTTAACAAAGTTCATTTGGGACATAGGGAGTCCTTCACAAAAAAAAATCAGCCAAATCCGTGCTGGTCGCGCGGGGCACTTTTTTAAAATTAGACCACTTGACATGGAATGACCCTAAATGGTGTTAAATCACACGATCTAGGAGGCCAATTCTGATCACCGAAACGAGAAAGCAAACGACCAGGAAACGTCTCATACAGTAATTGAATTGTTTCACAGGCTGTATGGCATTTGTCCCCGTCTTGTTGAAACCACATGTTAGCCACATCAATATCATTCAATTTGGGCAGAAAGAACTGTTATCATGTCGCGATATTGAGCACCAGTAACAGTCACTGTTTGACCAGCCTCATTCTCAAAAAATTATGGTCCAATGATGCCTCCAGCCCAAAATTCGCACCAAACAGTGACACGTTCTGGATGCATTTGTTTTTCGATAATAACATGTGGGTTCTCCGAACCCCAAATACGGCAATTTTGGCGATTAACAAAGCCATCCAAGGTGAAAATGTGCTTCATCGCTTATTTCGAAAAATCAGCATCCGCTTGTTGATGTTCAATAATCCATTCAACGAACTCTCTTCGCTATGCATGGTCATTAGTCTTCAGTTGTTGTGATAATTGAATTTTGTAAGCTTGGAGACACAGATCTGAGTATACGCTGTAGAGAGCTTCTTGAAATTTCCAATTGTTGTTCACGATGCCGAATTGATGTTCCGGAATTTTCACCAACACTCTCCCGCACTGCTTCGATATTGACATTTGAACGGCTTTTTTTTGACCACCAGTGTGTTTAGATTCTCCAACTGATGCAGTCTCCCTAAATTTTTCAATTAATCTCTTCACAGTTGACGAAGTTAAAACACTATTCCGACCATATTTTGTATTGAATTTTCGAACTGTGGTCGCCTAACATTCATTATTTTTAAAATATTGTTCAATCATGAAAACACGTTGTTGTATCGTGTAACGCTCCATTTTTTATTAACCCTAAACTCTTAGCTATCAAATTACTTTTTTGGCAAGGTTGCTAACAATTTTCTGCACAAATGGCGGAAAATTCAAATCTTGCGTTAATTTGGGACACCCTTTACATGCACACTTTTTCATTTAATTTTTAGGGTCTCCAGAACGAATTAATCGAATTTCCATAAAAATCTATGGTAAATCGATGATCAGTTAACGAGCAATTCGAATAGAGAACATAGTCTTGGAACATAATATGTTCGTTGACCGATCACCCACTGTATAATAGTCGGATAATTTCACATTCTACTCAATGAAGAAACTAATTAAAATTTCTATTTTATGTTATTAAACTGATTATTCTCGATTTGAGGAATTTATAAAACCAATTTAGGCCTGAAACACACATGCAATTTTCAGTTGAGCAATTGTTTGGCTCCATATTTGTATCGTATGGAGCAGTGGTGCGCAAACCGTGGGTCGCGACCCCAAGAGGGGTCGATAGAGAATTTTTTTGGGTCCGAGAATTCATAAAATATTTAAGGCTTTTCCGATTAAAGGTACACTTCCGAGCGGCTCTGGCGTCATTAACGCAGCGATACGCTGAGCGCGTCAGTGTCGCTGCGATCGAATGGCGCCTCATACGTTTCCCTTGTGCATAATACTATCGCTATGTCGCCGCGACAGTATCGCTGCGTTAATGACTCCAGTACCGCTTTGCTCGGAAGTCTACCTTAATTAAGTCTGTAATAAGCCGAAAAATGAGAGCAAATATATTTCTTTAAAATTATTATTTGCAAGTCCATGGAAAATTTAGAATTGTGTTTGAAAGAGTTTTCCTTGCTGGTTGTAAATACACAAATTACATTTTGCTAGCCGCTTCGGTTCGCGAGATATGACTTGATATAATTGGTAAAATCGAGCGAAATTTCGCGGTATTTGGTCAAACAAAGAACTGGGAAACTAATTTATATTTTGAAACTAATTTATATTTTTAAGAAAATCTTACGTACATCCGTAGAGAAATGACCTCCCTCCCGAATAACGATGCCGCAATTTGTTTTTAATTATCTGCAACCGTTCTCGAGATACATACTTTCTGGAAAATTTGAAATCAGAATTTCGCAATAAAAAATTGAATCTTTCCAAACAATTTATACATCGATTTGCTCGTATTGCCGTCTATCTTCCGAGAGGTTTGTATAAAACCGAAAAAGCACATTTTTTCCGGTCAAAACGATAGATTTTTTTGGTGATTTTTTTTGGAAAATTTTAGATTTCTTTTTTTCAGTTTTTCCGGAGGAAATGGAAGTGCTAAACACAATTTTATTTCGTTCAAATGCTCAAAATGCCCAAGATATAGGCAATCTTCCATTTCCTCTAACAGTTTTAGCCATTGTCTCTCACTTATTGCATGTTTTTCGTGCAGAATATTTTAGCGGAATTAGCCTTACGCATCTTCTGAAACTAAATTTGTGGAAATCGCGTCAAAACTGCCCGAGAAGTGAATTAAAATGTAAAGGTCCTCCAGAGCAGTAATTCGCAAACCGTGAGTCGCCCAAGAAGGGTCGATAGAGATTTTTTATGGATCGTCGAATACATATAGAAATTAGGGCTTTTGATGTGTAAGTATCAGGTAGCAGTAAAACAGTGAAATGTCAATATAAACCAATTTAAAAAAACCTCTATCCAGGGGTCGCGATAAAATTTTATACAAAATGTTGGGTCGCAAGTGAAAATAGTTTGCTCCATACCACTGGTATGGAGTACTATTACAGTGTGACATACTGCTATTGCAGTTGCATGTGTATGTAAGTCCATAGCATTCCATACGACACAAATGTGCAAAAAAACAGTTGCTCAACTGAAAATTGCAATGTCTGTTCCAGGCTATTATCCTAATTTTGAATTTTCGAATCCCCAATTTTCAATTTACGTTGAATTAAATCCAATTTATTATTGATTATACCTAATTTGCTGTTGATAAAGTTTAAAGTCGATTCATTAAGTTGCATCTATGTATAGAGTAGGGCTTCACACGAGAACGATATTTTTCTCGTCTCGTCTCGTCTCGTCTCGTAAAAGCGAGACGAGAACGAGACGAGACCGCATGTGGTCATGACGATGTGTGTCATGACGAGAACGTATATGGTCTCGCTCACTGCCTCGACCAGAGGCAGTCGACCAACGGCCCGCGGGCCGGATTCGCCACAAAGCGGCCCCCGAATATTATAAATATAAATGATATAAATCAAATAATAATTGGGGGAAGTTAAGTAACCAAATTTTAAAACGAAAAGCCGCTCACGACAAACATTAACCAACGCTACATTTTGGTGTCACGTATGTTAGTGAAGATTTACAACTAGAACTGATAGATCTTCAAGCTAATGATGAATTGGAATCATTGTATTAAAATGAAAATTTATTAGATTTTTACTCCTTGTTATCACAGAGTGATTTCCCACAGGTAAAAAAATATATAAAAATATAAAAATATATTTCTAATATATCATGTTTTGGCAATACATAACTTTGTAAACCAGCTCTTTCGTTAATTAATTATATGACACATATTTAGGAATATATTAGAAACAAATTCAACAATATTATTTTATTTCGAACATATTCAACAATAATTCGAGGAACACAGTAAGTATAACAAATCGGTAACACCCAACAGTGGCAAATAAATTTTAAAATTGTATCTCAAAGAAAATTTTTACTTGAACCTACTTACATGTTATTGTTACTGTGATAAAATAATTTTAAACCTATCTGGCCCCTGCTTATTGCAATAATTTGGATGTGGCCCGCTTCTCTAGTAGGTTGACGACCCCCTGCTATACAAATCCAAATAAATTATCCTAAGTTGAAGTTTTCATATTCCTAATATTTAATTTAAATTTGAATAAATTCAAGTTTTATTGATTATACCTAATTTGCTATTGATGAAACCCGATTTAAAATTGATACTTTCAGTTGCAAATATACATATATATATATATATATATATATATATATATATATATATATATATATATATATATATATATATATATATATATAAATATATATATATATATATATATATATATATATATATATATATATATATATATATATATATATATATATATATATAAATATATATAGAGAGAGAGAGAGAGAGGGAGTCTATGCATAGCAATACCACAGACCAGAGGTCCTCAACCTAAGGCCCGCGGGCCGAATCCGGCTCCTAAGGCGATTTTATCCAGCCACTGAATATAATAAATATAAATTATACACAAATTTCCTACTAGGGGAAAGTTATGTAAACAAATTTTAAAATGAAATGTTGCTCACGCCAAACATTAACCAAACTGCTATAACTTCTCAATTAGCAATGATTAGAACTAGAACTGATCTTCAAGCTAATGATAAATTGAAATGATTGTATAAAAATGAAAACTAAGATGATTTCTACTCCTTGTTATCTTACAGTAATTTCCCAAAATTTAAAGAAATGTAAGAAAAATTATATCATACTTTGGCAATTTAACTTTTTCGAAAATGAATTATGTAAAATCAAAAATTCGATTTCGTATACATATATACGACTAAATTTAATAAAGTCGGAATAAAGCCTGAATATATAAATATATTCAATCTTTCCGGAGCTCTACAATATTGTTTGGCCTTTTTAAGACTACCAAAACAAATCTCATGTGAAATTTGCAGGTCATTTACTGGGCCTCAGTCCACTCCAGTGGCACTAAACGAGAAACAGAAAGATTTGTTTTTTGTTTTTATGATCATATCTTTCTACATATCTTTCTACTTAAGTGAACAGCCATCTCCAGACTCGTTTGGAGATTTACCTCTCATCAGTGCAGCTTTGCTGTTATGAATTATAATTTGACAAACCCTTACTTGAAAGCCTCGTGATTATGGATGACCACAGGTTAGATTTTGTAATTTGACATTTCAAGTAAGTGTTTGTCAAATTATAATTCATAACAGCATAGCTACACTGAAAAGAGATAAATCTCGATACGCGTCTGCAGATGGCTATTCACTTAAGTTAATAGAAAGATATGATCTTAAAAACAGAGAAATAACTGTTTCTTGTTTAGTGCCACGGGAGGGGACTGAAACCCAGTAAATGACTGGCAAATTTCACATGAGATTTGTTTTGGTCGTTTTAAAAATACCCAATAATATTGTAGAGCTCCGGAAAGGTTGAATATATTTGAATATATATTTGATATTTTTAAGTTTATTCTATTATCTATAATATAGTAAGGTGTTACCAATGGTATATATATATATATACGACTATTACGGCATATCTACATTTATACGACTATTTACGATTAGAAACATATTTAGGAACATATTAGGAACATATTCAACAATTGATTATTGGAGTCAAACCAACTTTATTATAGATACAAACTTACAAACTACAAAGACTACAAGGACTACAAGGACTACAAAACAAATCTCATGTTGAACCACAACAGATATTTGTGTGCCATTTATTATGGTATGATATATATATTATGGTATGTGTGATATTTGTACGCCATATGTTGTGTTTCAACATGAGATTTGTTTTTTAGTCTTAAAAAGACTAATAATAGAATAAAGAATAATATTATAGAGCTACGGAAAGGTTGAATATATTTATATATTCAAGCTATATTCCGCTTTAATAAGTTGGTAGTTATTTTATTTGGTTAAACAATGTTATTTTATTTGGAATATATTCAACAATAATTCAATGAACATATTTTACCAAATAAAATATTAAAAATAAGAACAATATTAAACCAAGTATTTAAAAATTCAGTGACCAAATGTCTCATTCAACACCAAACAGTGCCAAATGTCTCATTCAATTTTAAAGTTGTATTGTAAATAAAAATTTACTCTGAATTGAAAAATTCACTCTGAAAAAAATTCATTTTTTTACCACTTTTTCTTCACTAGAAAATGACCTTCACCAGTCGAAACTCGAGTTAAGTGTTTAGATTTATACAACTTCACAAGTTATATAGTATTTTTACAAAATTAGTAGTAAAGAGAGAATATGGATTACCAGGTAGTAGCGGTCGTACCTAACAATCCTATTCATGAAATATCTATATATTTACGCGTACACCTTGCATGTTTTTGCTTCTACTATGAATCTTAAATTATATCCTGTGATAAAATAATTTGAAATCTATCTTCCCCCCTGCTTATTGTAATTATTTGGATGTGGCTCGCTTCTTCAAAAGGTTGACGACCCCTGTTATAGACTAATGAAAATATTTTTAAATTGAATTGTGTATACCAAGTTTTTTAAATTGAATTATTTATCACAATATTCTTGGGGTGTATTAAGTTAGGTAGTTTGAAAATAAGATTAAATGTGTTATTTTGAAGGGAGTACAATTAGCGATTGAGTCAGCCAATAGCCGCAGATCTCACCTGAAAGATCGATATAAGGAGGAGTCGCGATAGCGTTGCGCACCTGTTAGCAGGTGG
Organism: Phosphuga atrata; assembly: GCA_944588485.1. Lineage (NCBI taxonomy): Eukaryota > Metazoa > Arthropoda > Insecta > Coleoptera > Silphidae > Phosphuga > Phosphuga atrata. The sequence goes on from OX155898.1 coordinate 45,638,855, forward strand.
TAAACGAACGGCGCATGAAAGAAACCGGGAGCGCTTAGACCAATCAGAAATATTCCACCTGGATTTAGTACCTGTTTCAGGTGGGCGTCTCGGTTTTCCTTCGGCCAATCCAGTCGCGAAATTCTTCTTACAGGTAGTTAGTTTGATGTGAGGGAGAAAGTGAAATCACGGCGCGTTTTCTTTTTATTTCGAGCTATTGTTTTGCCATTAGGGGTTGCTTGCGTGAAACAATTACTTTTTGTGTTGCGACTCGAAAAGCTGTCGTGAACAAGCGACAGATGCGTGCTTGAGAAAATGGAAAATTAATCGCAGAAATACACCTTGGTTCGTTTTCTGCTTGTATTTTTTTTTTGTTTCCTCTTTTAATATATTAAATGTGAAAGATTGCGTTGTTATCAGCACCGGAAGATTCCAGGGTTGTTTTTCTAAGTAGACAAGTGGGTGGGTTCGTCTGACAAATGCATTTTTATAATATTTAGATAATCTGTTGGCGGTGAAGTTAGAAAGTATTCATTAATATCCGCCCACAGTATGCAACCGGTGCATTACGATTATTCCTGATCAGTGGAAGGAAATGCTGGAGATAACAGTTCAGGAAACTATGGGGTCATTCAGGTTCGTGGACAAGTGCAATCACCGCTCGGATTCTTTTTGGGACTTGCGGGTTCTATTGAAATTCATAAGTTTACATCTTGTTTAGGAGACATAAACCGCGATTTCCGATGAACCTTTTTTTATGGTCCACCTAACAGGAAATTTCCTTGTGTGCGTTTTATATTTTCAAGGGGCCGATTCATATTTTTCTGGGTATTTTACATTTAGTGGGTGCAGTCTACGGAATTCGTTATGAATATAAGTCTTTGTGTATACAAAAATCTTCTCGCACAGGACACTTTACATTCGTAAACGAAATTCATTGCTTTTTTAAATTAAAAGCTATTTATATATACGTTTGGTATGTATGTTAAATTTACCTGTTATTTTTGCTATTAAAGTTATTCGTGTAGACAACGAAAGCGTGCATTTACAATTCCAGGCGCCTGTTTACTGAATTGGGATAGTTTACCGATAACATCAACAATCTCGGGGTTCGCGTGCTCTCGCGTTTATCATTTCGAAAGCGTAAAACGTCACCCTCGTATCTTTTTTTTGAGTTTAAAGGTATCGCTTTTTATACAAGAAGAAGAATGAAAATGGCTCTATCGCCCATCTAAAGTAATATTATACTACAGCAAATATATTTTAAATTGCTTTCGATAAATCCACGCCAAACGCCATTGGCTGAAGGAAGGGAAAAACTTCCGCTTAAATTAAAAGTTCGGAGCGCGATTCTTTTCCTTGATTTATTCTAGTCAGTTAATTATTATTGAGTCTAATTAGCCACCTAATACCGGGGGTATTCGTCGCAACCCTGGACAATGGAGTATAACTGACGCGCCAAATGGAACAGAAAATTGTCTTCTCCTCTAGCAACCAAGAAATACTATGCATTTTTTTCTTCAGCCCGTTCTCAATCTTTGCACATTCCCCATTCCGGCGAGCATTTGTTTTAAGCCGGACTTGGACAAATCGCAGTTATTTACAGCTCGCCCGTGATACGAATACATGATTCCGTTTCACCTTTCCCACAATATTATTTATTTCTCATGTAAATAAAACTACAATTATTTAATTGAATCTGTGCAAAGTTGGCGAAAATGGCCAAAAGCAAACATTCAATAATGTTTAGCCAGGCTGACGGATACACCTACGGCCCTCGCGTCTGAAAACATCCGGCTTGTAATTGCATATACATGAGCGAATTTCATATTAATTTCTGATTATACCGAAATGAACGGCCACAAAGCTTTTATATTGCCGACCGTGCTCCCTTAATAAGACCTGTAATCCAACTCATACACGCGCATTATTGGTGATATTAGCACGGCTCGCTGCTGACCTCTCGCCGACCCCTTTCCACATCAAACCACCCAAAAAAATCAACCAATTATTACGAAAACGTCATCAGCGCAATATCACAAACTTAATTAAAAAAAAGTTCTGTCTATGTTTCAGTTAGCAATTAATAAAGTCTGAATTAGACATAGCAAGTTTGTCTGTCTATCAATTCAAAATTAGTCAAACTAGTTCTAGGTACTTGGATTTAGTATGTTTATCCGTGTTTCAGTTAGCAATTAAATGTCTGAATTAGAAATAGTAATGTTGTCTGTTTGTGAATTCAATGTTAGTAAAACTAGTTCAAGATTTTTGGATTTAGTCTGTTTATCCGTGTTTCAGTTAGCAACTAATGAGTAAGTTTGTCTGTATATCAATTCAAAATTAGTGAAACTTGATCTGAATTCTTGTATTGGGTCTATCTGTCTGTCTGTGTTGCCATTAGCTAGTAATGAGGTTTGAATCAGACAGAGTAAGTTTGTCTGTCTGACTATTCAAAATTAGTCAGCTGGTTAAAGATTCTGGGATTTACTCTGTCTGTCTGCTTTTTATTTAGCAAGTAATGAAATCTGAATTAAACAAAATAAATTTAATTTAGAATTTCTTAAAACCATACTATATAGATAATCATATAAACTTAATAAAGCCGGAACACAGCCTGAATATATAAATATATTCAACCTTTCCGGAGCTCTATAATACTAATGAGTCTTTTTAAGACTACCAAAAAAATCTCATGTGAAATTTCTCAGTTATTTTATAGCTTTCAGTCCTCCATTGGCACACAACAAAAATCAAAAAAATAACATTGTTTTTCAAGATCATGTCCTTCCGATACCTTAAGTGGATAGCCATCTGTAGACGCGTTTAGAGATTTGTCTCTCATCAGTACAGCTTTGCTTTTATGAACAACAATTTGTAATCACTTACTTGAAACCCATGTGGATGTTAGTATTATAGAGCTCCGAAAAGGTTGAATATATTTATATATTCAGGCTGTGTTACAAAGTAAGTTTGTCTATTTATCAATTGGAAATTAGGCAAACTTGTACGAATGTCTTGAATTTAGTCTGTCTGTCCGTGTTTCAGTTAACAATTAATGAAGTATGAATTAGTCAGAGTTAGACTTTGTCAAGTTAAAATTAGTCAAACTACTGGTGAAACCGTACTAGATTATAGATAATCATATAAATTTGTTTGTTTCGTGCCACGAAAGTGGACTGGGGGCTAATAAAAAACATACAAATATCTGTATAATTCAATATCCTACGTGGTATTAGCAAAGGGAGTAGTTGTTTCAGCATGAATTTTGTTTTGTAGTCTTACAAAGACTTAATAATATAGAGCTACGGGAACGTTGATTTACGGGATGTTGAATTTAATTTAATAAGTTTAGTCAAGTTAGTACTAGATTATTGACTTTAGTGTGTCTGTCTGTATTTCAGTTAACAATTAATGAAGTCTGAATTAGACGCAGTAAGGTCAATTCACAATTAGTTAACGGAAAGACATGATCTTAAGAAACAATTTTATTTTTCTGGTTTTTGTTGAGTGCCATAAAGGTGGACTGAAAGCTGGTAAATATCTGGCAAGTTTCACTTGCCATGAGATTTGTTTTGGTAGTCCTAAAAAGACTCAGTACTATTATAGAGCTCCGGAGAGGTTGAATATAATTATATATGCAGGCTGTGTTACGACTTTATTAAGATTTTTAGTTCAAGATTCTTGGCTTTAGCCTGTCTGTTGTATGTTTCAGTTAGTAACTAATGAAGTCTGAATTAGATAGAGTAAGTTTGTCTATATATGTATAGGATTTAGTCTGTCCGTGTTTCAGAAATTAATGAAGACTGTACTGAACGTATCTCTGAAAAATTGAAAGTTTTTATGTAAAAAACGCTTTTTTTTTAAAACTTAAGTTTTTATTGACTAGATCGTCAGTTTTTATTGAAGACACATCTTGTTATCTCTTTTGAATCTTTAAAAGATGTATCTTACCATAGGTTATCATAAAATCTTCTGCAATAAAATAAGGTGAAAAAGTTTGATTTTTATTTCATTAGTTCTTGATGAATAGTCAGTGTCAATAATACTCTGTGTCTTGTAATAGTATATTACGTAATGAGAGTTGTAAGAAGCATATTACGTATGAGCGGAACAGTTAATTCCGCGAGTAAATTCATAATTGTTAAATACCTTTTTATTTAGTACTTATTTGTAGTTTTCGTTAGATTTAAACGTGAAAAAACGAAATGAATGACAGCTTCTATGTGAATGATGTGAGATGTGAATGATGTCACAAAAATGATCAAATTTAAAAAATACACCAAAGCCGTATTTACAAAGCTACAATTTTGAAATTTTGGAATTTGTGAGATTTCGCAAGAATATCAAATCATACCAAGTTTCATCAAAATCCGTCAATTGGTTTGTCCGTAATTGCAAAAGGCGCACAAAAAATTACAAACTTAAAAAATTCACAAAAGCCGTATTTAGAAAGCTACAATTTTGAAATTAGGGAATTTGTGAGATCTCGTAAGAATATCAAATCGCACCACGCTTTATCAACATCCGTCGATTGGTTTGCCCGTAATTTCAAAGGGCGTACAAAAATTTCCAAAAATTCACAAAAGCCGTATTTACAAAGCTACAATTTTGAAATTTGGGAATTTGTGAGATCTCGTGAGAATATCAAATCATACCACGTTTTATCAAAATCCGTCGATTGGTTTGCCCGTAATTTCAAGGGGCGTACAAAAATTTCCAAAATTCACAAAAGCCGTATTTACATAGCTACAATTTTGAAATTTGGCAATTTGTGAGATTTCGCAAGAATATCAAATCATTCTACATTTCATCAAAATCCGTCGATTAGTTTGCCCGTAATTTCAAAGGGCGTACAAAAATTTCCAAATTCACGAAAGCCGTATTTACAAAGCTACAATTTAGAAATTTGGCAATTTGTGAGATTTCGCAAGAATATCAAATCATACCAAAATTCATCAAAATCCGTCGATTGGTTTGTCCGTAATTGCAAAAGGCGCACAAAAATTTACAACCTTCAAAAATTCACAAAAGCGGTGTTTACAAAGCTACAATTTGGAAATTTGGGAATTTGTGAGATCTCGTAAAAATATCAAATCATACCACGTTTTATCAAGATCCGTCGATTGGTTTGCCCGTAATTTCAAGGGGCGTACAAAAATTTCAAAAATTCACAATTCACAATTAAAAAAATTTGGCAATTTGTGAGATTTCGCAAGAATATCAAATCATATCAAAATTCATCAAAATCCGTCGATTGATTTGTCCGTAATTGCAAAAGGCGCACACAAATTTACAAACTTCAAAAATTCACAAAAGCCGTATTTACAAAGCTACAATTTTGAAATTTGGGAATTTGTGAGATCTCGTAAGAATATCAAATCTTACACGTTTTATTAAAATCCGTCGATTGGTTTGCCCGTAATTTCAAGGGGCGTACAAAAATTTCCAAAATTCACGAAAGCCGTATTTACATAGCTACAATTTGGCAATTTGTGAGATTTCGCAAGAATATCAAATCATAATTGCAAAAGGCGCACATAAATTTACAACCTTTAAAAATTCACAAAAGCCGTATTGACAAAACTACAATTTCGAAATTTGGCAATTTGTGGGACTCCGTAAGAATATCAAATCATTCTACATTTGATCAAAATCCGTCGATTGGTTTTTTCAAAAAACCCACAAAACCCCCGTCATCAAATTTGGCAATTTGTGGGACTCCGTAAGAATATCAAATCATTCTATATTTCATCAAAATCTGTCGATTGGTTTGCCCGTAATTTCAAAGAGCGTACAAAAATTTCCAATATTCACGAAAGCCGTATTTACAAAGCTACAATTTTGAAATTCGGCAATTTGTGAGATTTCGCAGGAATATCAAATCATACCAAGTTTCATCAAAATCCGTCGATTGGTTTGTCCGTAATTGCAAAAGGCCCACAAAACTTTACAAACATTAAAATTTCACAAAACCGTATTTACAAAGCTACAATTTCGAAATTTGGCAATTTGGCAATTTCTGAGACCTCGTAAGAATATCAAATCATACTATATTTCATCAAAATCCGTGGATTGGTTTGCCTGTAATTGCAAAAGGCACACAAAAATTTTACCAAAGCCGTATTTACAAAGCTACAATTTTCAAATTTGGTATTTTGTGATATCTTGTAAGAATATCAATTCGTACTAAGTTTCATCAAAATCTTTCGATTGGTTTGTCCGTTGCAAAATTGCAAAAGACGCACAAAAATTTACAAATTTCCAAAATTCACGAAAGCCGTATTTACAAAGCTTGAAATTTGTCAATTTGTGAGATTTCCGTAATTTCAAAAGGCGCACAAAACACGTCAAATATTCACGCTAATACGGTAACTGATTTTCACTATCACATTGTAAAAGTAGACCTGGCAAGTAGCATTTCAAAATGTGAAAATTTAAACAAATTGGTACGCGGCCGGAAAATGGTTCGCCACCCTTGGTCGAGACCAGGGATTCTCAAAGTTTTTTCTGGGCGGGCCAATTTGGTATTTCTCAAATTTCTGGCGGGCCAAAAACTTATTAGCTTCTAATTTCAAATTTAAGTCATTCATAACACCAATTACGTCTAGAAATGTCAAGTCGCATAACCAATTAATATTTTGCAATGAGGCAACGATTTTTTCCAGTTAAAAACTTTGTAATTTCTTTTCTTAAACCAAAAAACCCTTCTTATGTTGTCCTCTTGAAAGGCATCGAAAAAAATATATTTCTTGTAACATCCTCATCAATATCTTCTATATTTATGGGAAGTGGTCATTTTGAGCAACAGATATCTTTGAATAAAGACTTTTTATCTGGACACACTATGTAGACAACTTTTAACATACAATTAAAAAAAAATCTCCTTCTAAAATCGGTTTACTGTTTGGCAATTTCTTGCGCAATAACGTAGCAAGCCAAAACGGAGGATTCATTTTGTTTAATCAGATTTTTCAACATCAATTTCTGACCACTGAAGGAATTTCTTAGTTCGTAATGTCGTTCTGTATCTGTATCTGTGGGAAACACTTTTTTACTGTTATGACAAGTTTATTTAAAGGGCTGAAAAATTGCACCCACATTTTATTGTATTTTATTCGTAATATTTTATTATCTATTTTACTGTTTATTTATTTTTTATTATTTTAATAGAAATATAAATCATGGCATCGGCATCGCGGGCCGCATTCACAAGGTTCGCGGGCCACATTTTGCCCGCGGGCCGCACTTTGGGAATCCATGGTCTAGACCAATGGTGGCGATCCTATGGCACGCGTGTCACACCTGACACGAAAGAAAATTTTATTGGCACGCGAACTATTTCTCAAGCGTGCCTTCACAACTTCACTTCACATAAACCTTCTACTTTTCTAAAGTGCAGCTCTCAACCAATCAACGAATTGCAAACCAAACGTTCATGGGTGATTTTGAATTATTACATAACATTAATCGCGGATTGTTACATATGTGTGTGGTATGATGTATTTACATATTCCGCGAACTGCACAATAATGGGCATTTACAATAGTGGTCGTAGATAAATAGATTAATAATATTCAATTTTATTTGCTTCATTTTAAAAACTATTACTTGATAAAGTATGAAACATTTTTTTAAACCAGTCAGTTAATTGCTTTGGTTATTTTGCAGAAGCGACCAATCAACTGAATAACAAAATAAATTGTTGTTTAATAGTTTTCAGTTTTGAAATGCGTTATTTTGAAAACCGCGCAATAGCAAAACCGTGTAAGGAAAATAACGTGTAAATCAAGGAAAAATTATACTTGACATATACAATTTCGAAAATCTTTTGGCAAAAAATTCTAATTAGAAAAATCCAATTTTAATTTATAAAGCTGCCTTCAATATGCCTTAGTTTGGATTGTTTAGTCTTAATTGGATAGTTCATTAATTCCTCCAGAATTAAAAAAAATCTCAAATCCCCATATTCCAAATTGAATTACCTATTTAGATGATTAGAAAGTGACAACTTTGTACATGATTTTAAGAAGACAATAAGTAATGATAAATCTATTTATCTGGGTACACACCAAAATGAACACATTAATAAATACATTATTGTATGTGACATTATTATAATCGTGTGTAAAAGTATCCAAATCGTGCGTAAATGTCCAATGTAAATCAAATGGAGTTTCATTATTAAACAATTTCTGTTCTTTCTTGCAACAACTTGCGTCTTCTTCTTCTTCTTTCATGTGCCGCTTTGGCGATCACCATGGCAAAAGCTGTACTGTCCTCCGCCAAGCGGAAAAGTTCACCAGCCCTTCTTTTGCCGGTCCAGTCCCGAATATTTGTGAGCTCCGACTGTTGCTTTCTTCCAACTCCACGGCGCCCCTCAATCTTTCCCTTTAGTATGAACTGTAAAAGACGATATTTTTCACCTCTCAAAATATGTCTTTCGGCATTTTACGGTCGTCAAAAGTTGCCTTTCGATAACTTCCGTCACTATACAAAAAACATAGACGTAGTGAAAATAAATTTTCTGACATATATTAAAATTGAATTAATTTTTCTTATTTCGAATAGGGCTTCACACGAGAACGATATTTTTCTCGTCTCGTCTCGTCTCGTAAAAGCGAGACGAGAACGAGACGAGATCATATGTTGTATGTGGTCTCGCTCTCGCGAGAGCGAAAACGCATGTGGTCTCGTTTTCGCGAGACACGAGAGTCTCGTTTCTGATCCCAGTCATACTTCTTCAATCTTTGATTCTAATACGGGCAGCCGTAATATTTTCTTGAATAAATTTGAACTGCGGGCTCGGGCAAGTTACATTTCATTATATAACAAATAAAAGAGTAGATTTCGTAATATGAAATAGATGTCGTAGACAACTCGTTTTGGACTATCAACAATAAGTTCTAGCAAGAACGATATTTGACGAGATTACACGAGACGAGACAAACGGTAACGAGAGCGAGACGAGACAAACGGTTACGAGAGCGAGAGCGAGACGAGACTAACGTTTACGAGAGCGAGAGCGAGAGCGAGACGAGACTAACGGTTACGAGAGCGAGACGAGACTAACGGTTCCTAGAGCGAGAGCGAGACTGAGACGAGAGTATTTTTTTACACAACAAACGAGAGCGAGACGAGATTTTTGAAACTCTCGCCCTATCTCGTCGTGTGTGAAGCCCTAATTTCGAATGAAGAAGTCTCGGCCTCTCAGTGTGGATTTATCTTGCTCTAATTAACCTAACCATATCCTAATCTAGATTACATTTAGGTTAACCTAGATTACATCGATAACGATCCAAGGGTTCCCGTCACTGTGCGTTTTTACTAGTTAGCATTTTTTTCCATGGACGCGCTGAACGTTCTAACTTTATTGTGTCAATGATTTGAAGTATGTTGTCTGTCAAAATTACAATTTTTACAATATCAGATTCAACAGTATTTTAACATGCTTCGTGGATAAAATAATGAATGACACACGTGTGTGAAAGGCTTTTGTGCACTCATTGCGATTAAGCCACTCGTTTTCGGCTCGTGCTTTAAACTTCGCAACTCATGCGCAAAAACCTTTCTTCACACACTTGTACCATAAACTACTATTACCTACTCGCATTCCAAAATGAACACATTAATAAGTAAATTATTGCATGTGAAGGATGTCATTATTATAATTGTGTGTAAAAGTATCCAAATCATACGTAAAAGTCCAATGTAAATCAAATGGAGTTTCATTTCTAAACGAAATTTGTTTGTTGTTACTATGGCAACAACCCGCGTTACTAAACAAAAAAAACATGTCTGTCAAAATTACAATTTTTACAATATCAGATTCAACAGTATTTTAACATGCTTCGTAGATAAAATAATGCATGACACACGTGTGCGAAAGACTTTTGTGCACTCAGTGCGATTATACCACTCGTCTTCGTTTCGTGCTTTAAACTTCGCAACTCATGCACAAAAACCTTTCTTCACACACTTGTATCATACACTACTATTATCTACTCGCACTCCAAAATAAACACATTATTAATTAAATTATTGCACGTGAAGTACGCCATTATTATTATCTTGTGTAAAAGTATCCAAATCGTGCATAGAAGTCCAATGCAAATCAAATGGAGTTTCATTTCTAAACGAAATCTGTTTGTTGTTATTATGGCAACAACTCGCGTCACTAAACAAAAATATGGACGTAGTTTTGCCATGGAGGCGCTGAACGTTCTAATCTTAATTGTATCAGTGATACAATTTGAAGTATTTTGTCTGTCAAAATTACAATTTTTTATTATTAGGGGTAAGAAACAATTATTTTTTTTGTAGATTCAACAGTATTTTAACATGCGTCGTAGATAAAATAATGTATAATACATGTGTGTGAAAGGCTTTTGTGCACACACTTGTATCATAAACTACTATTATTCATGCATAGTTTTAATAATATTTACCTATTTTAAATATAACAATAATATTGTTATTACTACGTATTATGGATTAAACGTCCATCAAGTATCCCATTGAACAATTTAAATATCTATTAGTTTTCGTTATGTGCCGCACTTATTATCTTTTTTATCAGATGTTTGTCGATAGATTGCATGAATAACATAGCGGTGGTTGTTAGTTATGTGTGTGTGTGTAACTACTGTAATTCGGAGCGTTTGATGTGCGATGTCCACTGGTGTCGATTAAAAACCATCCCCGTCACAGAGAAACAGATTAGTGAGCCGTGTGGCGGCGGCTCTCTCTTTTTTGTACCTTTTATGCAGCCACGGCTTTTTGTTTTGTAATTAAAATGACCACGTGTAATTATGGTTTAGATATGTTGGTCTGCATCACACATGGCTTATCGAGATAAATACGATGTTATTTTTAACAGAGGTGTAATACAAGCTCCATTATGGCTTTTAATGAATAGAGCCTTTATTTCAACTATGCTTTGCTTTTTCGTTATATATTTTTTAAAACAGTATCGTATTTTAAAATGTAAGCATGTTTGTTTACACGCCAACACAAGGCTTTACCTGTTTTGTTCACTTTTAGAGTTGTATATAAAAGCGTTTTTTTTTGTAACGAAATTCAGTAGCGCGCGTTTTTGCCTAATATTACTTGTGTTGACATTGAAAGCTTGTATTGCACATCTTTTCATAAAGTTGAGAAATATATGACATGTTTTACAGGCGCTCATGTTGCCGGCTAATATGGTGCTTCTTTATTAATATTAAACTTGCTTCGATATTTGCATGATACATCTAGCTATATTACATTAGGTTTATTATATATCGTTAAAAAGTTACAACGTTCCAACAAAAGACGAAATATATTTACGACTCCCTCGTATATTAATTTTATACAATGCAAATAGGTGATATATAAAACAAATCCTATTTATATTTTACTTTTATTGTTCTACACATTATGTTAAACAAATCTATTATACATTCTCCCAACATAGCTTCCAATAAAAATAACGGATACGTTTCTTCTTTTTTTCGAGATTCTTTCCCCGTTTTATGTTGATGTAATAGGGTTGTAATCGTGTCCAGCAGGATATGAAGTCAGGTTATTGAAACGTTTTGGCTCATGTTAATGAAAGAAGCAGGTTTTAAGCCGTCCCAGTGTAAACAAAGCGTTGTGGTCAAAATGAGTTTTTGAAATCCTCCCACATTAACCCACGGCATTATTATTATATGTCTTACCCTTCCCGTGTCAAAATGAATCGGGCGCATATCATTGCTCGAATTAATTGTTCGACTCGGGCTTGGCTTTATAATTAAAAGCGAATTAGAAGAAAAAAAACGCCGTAACGATCCCGCCGGCTCCATTAGGTGAGCACTGAAAGGATGCAACAGATTGTGCCGATCTGTACCTCCGCTCATCATATATGTATCGGTATTTCATATGATACGTACATTCGCCTTAAAAATTTTCCTTAGAGAGAGAAATCATAAAAATAATTAATAATTTAAATTAATTTAATACGTGTCTGTATTCTAGATGATTAATGGTAGTTGTTAGTGGTTGGTGTCGTTGGTTAATGTTATGTGTAACTTTTTTGTGGGATTTGTTCTGGATTTGTAGGAGGTTTGTTGTTGGGAGTGTACGCGCATAATGCGGAGTATCATCGTGATGGCTTGGGCAGGCGGCGAGAAAAACGGCAATATGTGATCACACGCGGGCTCGATGTCAATGTCGAAATAATGACGATTATATAGGAAAAGTAATTTTCCCCTTCATTTGCATACTTGATGAAAATCTCATAGCTGCTGCCTGGTTTACTCGTAAGCACAGCGGTGTTTGATATTTTGCCGATAGATTAGTTGTTTAAACGAAACTCCAAATGGATAATATTTCCAAATCAAAGAACTACCAATTCTTTTTCTATCTAAAAGTAAATAATGTCTCAAGTCTGTTTCCAGCGTTATACATAAAAACAGAAAAAACTAAATATAGGTTTTTTTTATTTTTCTGAAATCTATTAACGGCATATTTTTCGTAATTATTTAAAACGTTTCGGTAAAATATCATTTCGAACAATCATAAATTAAATTGCATTTAAAATCGACGCAGATAATTATCGTCCTCGCGTGATTTATGTGTATTCGCAATAATTGATAACTGAAAAACTCGAAATTCGTTAATATTTTAAACAAATTAATTAATAACTATTACGGCTACTATGTGATAATTATTAAACTAATTAATTAAATATTTATACAAATTAATTAAATATCGCATTTATATATTCAAATAAATTTCATTATGAATTATAGCCGTATATCAACAAATTACAATGTGCATTCTGATATATAAAATACTTTATTATTTTATTAATTTATTCCCGTTTTGTAAATATCATTACATACATACATTTTCATACTTATTTATTCAGAAATATTTAACTGAATAGTTAACAGTGAACGATGATTCTCAATATTTACATTATTATTATTTATTATTGAAGTGTCCTGAATTATGATTCTCAATATTTACATTATTATTATTTATTATTAAAGTGTCCTGACTGACTGACTATCAACGCACAGCTTAATATCCATTTTTAGGATCTCTAGTTAACAATAAGTCTAACATTGAACTCAGTAGAATCAATTGGGCAAGTAGAGAAAGGGCTATAAGCTATATTGGGTAAGTAGAGAAAGGGCCAATATCCTGCCACAGCAGAAAAAGGGCCAATGTCCTGATATAGCAATGGCCTTTTTCCACAAACACAAGTAAAATTTAAGTTCAATATTGAAATTAACTCGAAATCCTATAAAATGGACATTAGCCCTTTTGCTACTAAGGTAACTACTATCTAAAAATTGAAAAAAGGAGATACTTAAGTACATAATTGAATATAATAATAATATGTCATTCAATTCTAGGCTCAGAGTGTTAACTAAGAGCTACCTGTTGTAAACATACAGAGCAAGACATTTTTGAGTAGATTATATTTTTACTCTAAACAATTTTTAGTTGATATAAAGTAAGTTTATTTTGAAATTATATTCAATAAGTTTGTCTAATAATATTAGAAATAGTTTAACAAAATTGAATATGTTTGCTTGTTTTGATTAGTATTATTTAATAAAATGATTGTTATAGGAAACGAGAATTATATATTGTGGAATACATACATATAGATGGAATGTAATGTCTTAATTAAAAGTTGCTGATGTTGAGTATAATAATTAGCGGATAATGAAACGTTCGGTTGGGTTTAACAGTGACCGTTGGCAATAACAAATCAAACGAGTGGATATTCCCTGTCAAAGAGTACTGTTTATGGGATCGGCCATAAAATTATGATTTTTATTATCGTGGGTGGTTATCGCGGCCGTTTCTATCATTAGTGTCGGGCATCACGTATCTGGGGACGTTTCCTTACAGTTGGCGGGTTGTTTGGATCATTAGTGTGTCTTGGGACGGGGTGGATAGGATAAGGATAGATATCGTTATTTATCTTAAGAGTGTCTTGCTACTCTGACCGCAACTGCCGTGATCTGTGTGGTCTGCAAACGGATGTGTCCTCTCTTCCCCAAGTCAAGTCTGTTTGTACTTCGACAAGTTCCCGCAACCGGATCTGATATGAAGGGGATGAAGGGTTGCTACTTGGTTTTCATCAATTCCATTGTCTTCTGTAACTTATCAACTATTATAATCGTAATGGTGATTTTGTTTGTTTCGTCTTTTAACGATCATTCTTATAATAACTTGTTTATCGTTATGAAATATTTTTTTTAGATAGGAATCTAGTTTATACTTTTTTGTGCGGGATAGGGGAGGTTAGGTTTCTAATACGTAAAAAATGTATTGTTTCCCGTGCAGAGATATAATTTAATGTAATGGAACGAAACCATATTTCGAAAACATCAAACCGTAACCCCATTTCCTTGCGAGAGGAGACGCACTTCCGTGGGTGTCTCCATTGCAAGTGGCTCTAATGCAGTTCTTTCTCTGCGGCCATTCTTCATCTCCTTTGTTCGGTCGAGGTGATAATGATACAGCACCAGAGTATCCGGCCAACTTTGCGCCAATGTTGTTTTGAAAAGCTTTCAGCGCTGCGTTGGCTGGCCACTCGTTGATTTAATATAATAGGTACATTGTGACCACCGCTCGAGGTAACTTGGGCAAGTTTTGAATCACACTTATGTGGCGCCTCGAGCTCTCTATTGTTGTTTCACCGGGCCGTTGTTGCTCGCCGGATTACGTTCGTTACAGTTGCACACAGATGCCTAATGGTCTAATATGTCGTAAAATATCGAAAGAAATTTATTGTCATATTTTCGTGACCTACCTGTTAAAGAAAATAAATTGGCTTTTCTTGTTTGTGTGAGTGTATGTGTGTGCGGGATAAGATCAATGATCGCGGTCACACATCATCAGCGCCCGTGCAATGAGCTGGAAGCTCCATTTCCTCGAGCCATGTATTGAATGTCCTTCAATTACTATATCCTAACAATTACTCTCCGTATAATACGAATTTTCTCAACAATGCCCAAAATGCGACTTCTTACCATTACGTTCACAAATAATGGCTTCTTTATGTACACCACCAGAATTAATGAGCAAATAATAAAATATATCTTCCACTATTATTACACCCTCTCGTATTTTATTATCCCGTGCACACTGTCTCCACCCAAAAATATTCGTTATCTCCACTTTACCGTTGATTGATGTCACTGAAGTTCGCACTAATCGGGCACCTTAGTGACGCACGTGGCCGGACGAATCTAATTCTTCGGCCACGTGCCCCAAAATCCCTACACAATGATTCATTTATTTTTGCGTCCCGATTCCCACAGCCTCGCCGACACAAAGGGTCCAGACGGGGAAACGTTCTAACAATCGCGTCAATGCGATTTGGTTTTTTTAGTAATTAGATTTGCCTCTGTAATGTTCGTTTAGTGTTCTTAAATGCATCGGGGGTTAACACAATTTATCTTTGTTACGTTCTGAAATATGTGACGCTTATAATCCGCACCACGTACGCACAAATCTGAATTGATGAATAGGTAATAGATTGTGTGGCAAGAAAAATTGAGTTTCCCATGAGGGATACTTTGCACATATTTTCACTTTATAGGAAAACATATTTTAATCAATTCATGAAAGTTTCACCACATTTATATCCAAGTAATCTTATCTGTCTAGTCTTGTCTGGCTAGTGTTGTCTGTCTAGTCTTGTCTGTCTAGTCTTGTCTGTCTAGTCTTGTCTGTCTACTGTTACCTGTCTAGACTTGTCTGTCTAGTCTTATCTGTCTAGTCTTGTCTGTCTAGTCTTGTCTGTCTAGTCTTGTCTGTCTAGTCTTGTCTGTCTAGTCTTGTCTGTCTAGTCTTGTCTGTCTAGTCTTGTCTGTCTAGTCTTGTCTGTCTAGTCTTGTCTGTCTAGTCTTGTCTGTCTAGTCTTGTCTGTCTAGTCTTGTCTGTCTAGTCTTGTCTGTCTAGTCTTGTCTGTCTAGTCTTGTCTGTCTAGTCTTGTCTGTCTAGTCTTGTCTGTCTAGTCTTGTCTGTCTAGTCTTGTCTGTCTAGTCTTGTCTGTCTAGTCTTGTCTGTCTAGTCTTGTCTGTCTAGTCTTGTCTGTCTAGTCTTGTCTGTCTAGTCTTGTCTGTCTAGTCTTGTCTGTCTAGTCTTGTCTGTCTAGTCTTGTCTGTCTAGTCTTGTCTGTCTAGTCTTGTCTGTCTAGTCTTGTCTGTCTAGTCTTGTCTGTCTAGTCTTGTCTGTCTAGTCTTGTATGTCTAGTCTTGTCTGTCTAGTCTTGTCTGTCTAGTCTTGTCTGTCTAGTCTTGTCTGTCTAGTCTTGTCTGTCTAGTCTTGTCTGTCTAGTCTTGTCTGTCTAGTCTTGTCTGTCTAGTCTTGTCTGTCTAGTCTTGTCTGTCTAGTCTTGTCTGTCTAGTCTTGTCTGTCTAGTCTTGTCTGTCTAGTCTTGTCTGTCTAGTCTTGTCTGTCTAGTCTTGTCTGTCTAGTCTTGTCTGTCTAGTCTTGCCTGCCTAGTCTTGTCTGTCTAGTCTTGTTTGTCTAATCTTGTCTGTCTAGTCTTGTCTGTCTAGTCTTGTCTGCCTAGTCTTGTCTGTCTAGTCTTGTCTGTCTAGTCTTGTCTGTCTAATCTTGTCTGTCTAGTTTTGTCTGTCTAGTCTTGTCTGTCCAGTCTTGTCTGTCTAGTCTTGTATGTCTAGTCTCGTCTGTCTAGTCTTGTCTGTCTAGTCTCGTCTGTCTAGTCTTGTCTGTCAAGTCTTGTCTGTCAAGTCTTGTCTGTCAAGTCTTGTCTGTCTAGTCTTGTTTGTCTAGTTTTGTCTGTCTAGTCTTGTCGGTCTAGTCTTGTCTGTCTAGTCTGGTCTGCTTAGTCTTGTCTGTCTAGTCTGGTCTGTCTAGTCTTGTCCGTCTAGTATTGTATGTCTAGTCTTGTTTGTCTAGTCTTGTCAGTCTAGTCTTATCTGTCTAGTCTTGTGTGTCTAGTCTTGTCTGTCTAGTCTTGTCTGTCTAGTCTCGTCTGTCTAGTCTTGTCTATCAAGTCTTGTCTGTCAAGTCTTGTCTGTCAAGTCTTGTCTGTCAAGTCTTGTCTGTCTAGTCTTGTTTGTCTAGTTTTCTCTGTCTAGTCTTGTCGGTCTAGTCTTGTCTGTCTAGTCTTGTCTGTCTAGTCTTGTCTGTCTAGTCTTGTCTGTCTAGTCTTGTCTGTTTAGACTTGTCTGCCTAGTCTTGTCTGTCTAATCTTGTCTGTCTAGTTTTGTCTGTCTAGTCTTGTCTGTCCAGTCTTGTCTGTCTAGTGTTGTATGTCTAGTCTTGTTTGTCTAGTCTTGTCTGTCTAGTCTTGTCTGTCTAGTCTTGTCTGTCTAGTCTTGTCTGTCTAGTCTTGTCTGTCTAGTCTTGTCTGTCTAGTATTGTCTGTCTAGTCTTGTCTGTCTAGTTTTGTTTGTCTAATCTTGTCAGTCTAGTCTTGTCTGTCTAGTCTTATCTGTCTAGTCTTGTCTGTCTAGTCTTGCCTATCTAGTCTTGTCTGTCTAGTCTTGTCTGTCTAGTCTTGTCTGTCTAGTCTTGTCTGTCTAGTCTTGTCTGTCTAGTCTTGTCTGTCTAGTCTTGTCTGTCTAGTCTTGTCTGTCTAGTCTTGTCTGTCTAGTCTTGTCTGTCTAGTCTTGTCTGTCTAGTCTTGTCTGTCTAGTCTTGTCTGTCTAGTCTTGTCTGTCTAGTCTTGTCTGTCTAGTCTTGTCTGTCTAGTCTTGTCTGTCTAGTCTTGTCTGTCTAGTCTTGTCTGTCTAGTCTTGTCTGTCTAGTCTTGTCTGTCTAGTCTTGTCTGTCTAGTCTTGTCTGTCTAGTCTTGTCTGTCTAGTCTTGTCTGTCTAGTCTTGTCTGTCTAGTCTTGTCTGTCTAGTCTTGTCTGTCTAGTCTTGTCTGTCTAGTATTGTCTGTCTAGTCTTGTCTGTCTAGTTTTGTCTGTCTAATCTTGTCAGTCTAGTCTGGTCTGTCTAGTCTTATCTGTCTAGTCTTGTCTGTCTAGTCTTGTCTGTCTAGTATTGTCTGTCTAGTCTTGTCTGCCTAGTCTTGTCTGTCTAGTCTTGTCTTTCTAGTTTTGTCTGTCTAGTCTTGTCTGTCTAGTCTGTCTAGTCTGTCTAGTCTCGTCTGTCTAGTCTTGTCTGTCTAGTCTTGTCTGTCTAGTCTTGTTTGTCTAGTCTTGTCGGCCTAGTCTTGTCTGTCTAGTCTTGTCTGTCTAGTCTTGCCTGTCTAGTATTTTCTGTCTAGTCTTGTCTGTCTAGTCTTGTCTGTCAAGTCTTGTTTGTCTAGTCTTGTGTGTCTAGCCTTGTCTGTCTAGTCTTGTCTGTATAATCTTGTCTGTCTAGTCTTGCCTTGTCTAGTCTTGTCTGTCTAGTCTCTTGTCTGTGTAGTCTTGCCCATCATCCAGTCTCTTCTGTCTAGTCTTGTACACCCAGTGTTGTTCATCTAGTCTTACTCAATGTAAGGCTAGTCTGAAATATTAATGATTATATATCAATTTTTAATAATTATTTTATAATAATTTTTCTTCTTCTTGGTTCGAATAGGCCTACTTTGGATCACGCTTGTTCAACTGTTGGTTATAATCCTTTTTATTATTCCTTTTTATATTTTATAATTATTTTATAATAGATATATAATAGGATTTAAAAATAACTGCAATTGTGATTGAATTGAATGGTTTGTATTTAATTATTTCCGTGTGAACAGTATTTTTCTCATGCAATATTAATATTAATAATAAATCTGTGTGCAAATGGTCAATGGAGGATGTCGCGTAACGAACGGTGTTAGTCAGCGTAACAATCGTGGATGTAGATTAATCCGACCCCTCGCGTGCCGTGATGTGTGCAAACCGTTCGCCGATCTGGCACAGTTATACAGCGATTTGTTCTGCAGGGGTGCACCTCACCCCTGCACCTACGTACACGTCTGCTCTTTAGCGGCGCGACGCAAGGGAGACTAGGTGCTGCACCACTAGATATAGGAAGGGTGAGCGTCACTTAACTGGACACACGTCTCCCGCACGCTGTTTCGACACGCTAAACTCGCCCGCATTAATACCGGGATTCATGTATATGCTAATGTATGTTTACCTATCGATGTATGTTCACTGCGTTTCGATTTGGCAGGTATTTACTGTTTACAAACCAATTTAACAAAACTGTCGGTGGAAGTTTTTCCGTGTTATCTCGTCTCTTTAATTGCGCATCTATTCTATAGGTACCCCAACAATTCTGCTTCCCCTGAATTCTTTTTACCAAGGTTTATAAAGAATAACAATTTTATGTTTACGCATTGATGTGCAGTTCAGCTTCTGAGGGAGTCACACAAGGGTAGTTATTAAAACAACTTTCATAAATTGATCAATAACATAAGCAATACAATATTCTTTACAACAAGAAAAGTATATAATTTTGTGGTCTGGTCTTCTGATGTTATTTAATCTTGTTTGGTCTGGTCTAATCTTCTCTAGTCTTGATACCATTTTCGGGTATTACCTTCTCTTGTCTATTCTGGATAATTAAAATTTTAAAGAAACGAATCAATATCACAGCCCTTCAACGAAAGTAAGTGTAATTTTATTCCCTCGATTTTTTTTTGTGTCCCTAAATACAATTTCAAATAATATTGTTTCGATTTATATATCAATCAAATATGATGGTCCTTTCCGATGCAGCCTGGAAAGGATGCAACCGACGATGGGAACTCTGCGCGGCGGTGACAATGCACGCGTGGCCGCTCGACCATCACCGAATCCATAATGTATATAAACCAGTTTCTTCTCGCCACGCCACCCCTCCATGTTTAATTGTGATTTATGTCCTTGCTCTTTAACTCTCAGCTCAAATATTGAAAGAGTTTCACTTGGTTGGAACTTATTGTTACATATTAGACCGTATATATATAAAGTGGGGGACTGTTTATGTTTTCCAAAGGGAGCCCATTAATGTATTAGGAAAAATGTCTGACTAACATTATTTATTATTGCTAAATACAATAAGTACTAAATATTAGTCCAGCGATAAATCAATAGTCAAACTCTTCCCTATCTACTCTCTACATTTTCTACTTTGTTTCATTTTAATTAAAACAGTACTTTAGCAAGTTGTTTCTATAGTTTTCTATATCGAGTTTTGTCTGCCTAGTCTTCTTTGTCTATTTTGCCTGGTCAGTGTATTGATCTAGTTATGTCAGTCCAGTCTTGCCAGTTTTGTCTGTCTAGTCTTACCTCTCTGTTCTTGTCTAGTCTTGTCTCTCTAGTTTTTCTAGTCTTG
Source organism: Phosphuga atrata (assembly GCA_944588485.1). Taxonomy (NCBI): domain Eukaryota; kingdom Metazoa; phylum Arthropoda; class Insecta; order Coleoptera; family Silphidae; genus Phosphuga; species Phosphuga atrata. The sequence goes on from OX155898.1 coordinate 45,659,098, forward strand.
TCAGTCTAGTTGTTTCATTCTAGTCTTGTTTGTATAATCTTGTCCATCTAATTTTGTCAGTCTAGTCTTGTCTGTCTATTCAGTTTCTTATCAGTCTAATAGTCTTTCTGTCTGGTCTTGTCTGTCTAGTCTAGTCTGTTTAGTCTTGTCTATCTAGGCTTGTCTGTCTAGTCTTGTCTGTCTAGCCTTTTCTGTCTAGTCTTGACTGACTAGTCTTGTTTGTCTAGTCCTGTCTGTCTAGTCTGGTCTGACTAGTCTTGTCTGTCTACTCTTGTCTGTCTAGTCTTGTCTGTCTAGCCTTTTCTGTCTAGTCTTGACTGACTAGTCTTGTTTGTCTAGTCTTGTCTGTCTAGTCTGGTCTGACTAGTCTTGTCTGTCTACTCTTGTCTGTCTAGTCTTGTCTGTCTAGTCTTGTCTGTCTAGTCTTGTCTGTCTAGTCTTGTCTGTCTAGTCTTGTCTGTCTAGTCTTGTCTGTCTAGTCTTGTCTGTCTAGTCTTGTCTGTCTAGTCTTGTCTGTCTAGTCTTGTCTGTCTAGTCTTGTCTGTCTAGTCTTGTCTGTCTAGTCTTGTCTGTCTAGTCTTGTCTGTCTAGTCTTGTCTGTCTAGTCTTGTCTGTCTAGTCTTGTCTGTCTAGTCTTGTCTGTCTAGTCTTGTCTGTCTAGTCTTGTCTGTCTAGTCTTGTCTGTCTAGTCTTGTCTGTCTAGTCTTGTCTGTCTAGTCTTGTCTGTCTAGTCTTGTCTGTCTAGTCTTGTCTGTCTAGTCTTGTCTGTCTAGTCTTGTCTGTCTAGTCTTGTCTGTCTAGTCTTGTCTGTCTAGTCTTGTCTGTCTAGTCTTGTCTGTCTAGTCTTGTCTGTCTAGTCTTGTCTGTCTAGTCTTGTCTGTCTAGTCTTGTCTGTCTAGTCTTGTCTGTCTAGTCTTGTCTGTCTAGTCTTGTCTGTCTAGTCTTGTCTGTCTAGTCTTGTCTGTCTAGTCTTGTCTGTCTAGTCTTGTCTGTCTAGTCTTGTCTGTCTAGTCTTGTCTGTCTAGTCTTGTCTGTCTAGTCTTGTCTGTCTAGTCTTGTCTGTCTAGTCTTGTCTGTCTAGTCTTGTCTGTCTAGTCTTGTCTGTCTAGTCTTGTCTGTCTAGTCTTGTCTGTCTAGTCTTGTCTGTCTAGTCTTGTCTGTCTAGTCTTGTCTGTCTAGTCTTGTCTGTCTAGTCTTGTCTGTCTAGTCTTGTCTGTCTAGTCTTGTCTGTCTAGTCTTGTCTGTCTAGTCTTGTCTGTCTAGTCTTGTCTGTCTAGTCTTGTCTGTCTAGTCTTGTCTGTCTAGTCTTGTCTGTCTAGTCTTGTCTGTCTAGTCTTGTCTGTCTAGTCTTGTCTGTCTAGTCTTGTCTGTCTAGTCTTGTCTGTCTAGTCTTGTCTGTCTAGTCTTGTCTGTCTAGTCTTGTCTGTCTAGTCTTGTCTGTCTAGTCTTGTCTGTCTAGTCTTGTCTGTCTAGTCTTGTCTGTCTAGTCTTGTCTGTCTAGTCTTGTCTGTCTAGTCTTGTCTGTCTAGTCTTGTCTGTCTAGTCTTGTCTGTCTAGTCTTGTCTGTCTAGTCTTGTCTGTCTAGTCTTGTCTGTCTAGTCTTGTCTGTCTAGTCTTGTCTGTCTAGTCTTGTCTGTCTAGTCTTGTCTGTCTAGTCTTGTCTGTCTAGTCTTGTCTGTCTAGTCTTGTCTGTCTAGTCTTGTCTGTCTAGTCTTGTCTGTCTAGTCTTGTCTGTCTAGTCTTGTCTGTCTAGTCTTGTCTGTCTAGTCTTGTCTGTCTAGTCTTGTCTGTCTAGTCTTGTCTGTCTAGTCTTGTCTGTCTAGTCTTGTCTGTCTAGTCTTGTCTGTCTAGTCTTGTCTGTCTAGTCTTGTCTGTCTAGTCTTGTCTGTCTAGTCTTGTCTGTCTAGTCTTGTCTGTCTAGTCTTGTCTGTCTAGTCTTGTCTGTCTAGTCTTGTCTGTCTAGTCTTGTCTGTCTAGTCTTGTCTGTCTAGTCTTGTCTGTCTAGTCTTGTCTGTCTAGTCTTGTCTGTCTAGTCTTGTCTGTCTAGTCTTGTCTGTCTAGTCTTGTCTGTCTAGTCTTGTCTGTCTAGTCTTGTCTGTCTAGTCTTGTCTGTCTAGTCTTGTCTGTCTAGTCTTGTCTGTCTAGTCTTGTCTGTCTAGTCTTGTCTGTCTAGTCTTGTCTGTCTAGTCTTGTCTGTCTAGTCTTGTCTGTCTAGTCTTGTCTGTCTAGTCTTGTCTGTCTAGTCTTGTCTGTCTAGTCTTGTCTGTCTAGTCTTGTCTGTCTAGTCTTGTCTGTCTAGTCTTGTCTGTCTAGTCTTGTCTGTCTAGTCTTGTCTGTCTAGTCTTGTCTGTCTAGTCTTGTCTGTCTAGTCTTGTCTGTCTAGTCTTGTCTGTCTAGTCTTGTCTGTCTAGTCTTGTCTGTCTAGTCTTGTCTGTCTAGTCTTGTCTGTCTAGTCTTGTCTGTCTAGTCTTGTCTGTCTAGTCTTGTCTGTCTAGTCTTGTCTGTCTAGTCTTGTCTGTCTAGTCTTGTCTGTCTAGTCTTGTCTGTCTAGTCTTGTCTGTCTAGTCTTGTCTGTCTAGTCTTGTCTGTCTAGTCTTGTCTGTCTAGTCTTGTCTGTCTAGTCTTGTCTGTCTAGTCTTGTCTGTCTAGTCTTGTCTGTCTAGTCTTGTCTGTCTAGTCTTGTCTGTCTAGTCTTGTCTGTCTAGTCTTGTCTGTCTAGTCTTGTCTGTCTAGTCTTGTCTGTCTAGTCTTGTCTGTCTAGTCTTGTCTGTCTAGTCTTGTCTGTCTAGTCTTGTCTGTCTAGTCTTGTCTGTCTAGTCTTGTCTGTCTAGTCTTGTCTGTCTAGTCTTGTCTGTCTAGTCTTGTCTGTCTAGTCTTGTCTGTCTAGTCTTGTCTGTCTAGTCTTGTCTGTCTAGTCTTGTCTGTCTAGTCTTGTCTGTCTAGTCTTGTCTGTCTAGTCTTGTCTGTCTAGTCTTGTCTGTCTAGTCTTGTCTGTCTAGTCTTGTCTGTCTAGTCTTGTCTGTCTAGTCTTGTCTGTCTAGTCTTGTCTGTCTAGTCTTGTCTGTCTAGTCTTGTCTGTCTAGTCTTGTCTGTCTAGTCTTGTCTGTCTAGTCTTGTCTGTCTAGTCTTGTCTGTCTAGTCTTGTCTGTCTAGTCTTGTCTGTCTAGTCTTGTCTGTCTAGTCTTGTCTGTCTAGTCTTGTCTGTCTAGTCTTGTCTGTCTAGTCTTGTCTGTCTAGTCTTGTCTGTCTAGTCTTGTCTGTCTAGTCTTGTCTGTCTAGTCTTGTCTGTCTAGTCTTGTCTGTCTAGTCTTGTCTGTCTAGTCTTGTCTGTCTAGTCTTGTCTGTCTAGTCTTGTCTGTCTAGTCTTGTCTGTCTAGTCTTGTCTGTCTAGTCTTGTCTGTCTAGTCTTGTCTGTCTAGTCTTGTCTGTCTAGTCTTGTCTGTCTAGTCTTGTCTGTCTAGTCTTGTCTGTCTAGTCTTGTCTGTCTAGTCTTGTCTGTCTAGTCTTGTCTGTCTAGTCTTGTCTGTCTAGTCTTGTCTGTCTAGTCTTGTCTGTCTAGTCTTGTCTGTCTAGTCTTGTCTGTCTAGTCTTGTCTGTCTAGTCTTGTCTGTCTAGTCTTGTCTGTCTAGTCTTGTCTGTCTAGTCTTGTCTGTCTAGTCTTGTCTGTCTAGTCTTGTCTGTCTAGTCTTGTCTGTCTAGTCTTGTCTGTCTAGTCTTGTCTGTCTAGTCTTGTCTGTCTAGTCTTGTCTGTCTAGTCTTGTCTGTCTAGTCTTGTCTGTCTAGTCTTGTCTGTCTAGTCTTGTCTGTCTAGTCTTGTCTGTCTAGTCTTGTCTGTCTAGTCTTGTCTGTCTAGTCTTGTCTGTCTAGTCTTGTCTGTCTAGTCTTGTCTGTCTAGTCTTGTCTGTCTAGTCTTGTCTGTCTAGTCTTGTCTGTCTAGTCTTGTCTGTCTAGTCTTGTCTGTCTAGTCTTGTCTGTCTAGTCTTGTCTGTCTAGTCTTGTCTGTCTAGTCTTGTCTGTCTAGTCTTGTCTGTCTAGTCTTGTCTGTCTAGTCTTGTCTGTCTAGTCTTGTCTGTCTAGTCTTGTCTGTCTAGTCTTGTCTGTCTAGTCTTGTCTGTCTAGTCTTGTCTGTCTAGTCTTGTCTGTCTAGTCTTGTCTGTCTAGTCTTGTCTGTCTAGTCTTGTCTGTCTAGTCTTGTCTGTCTAGTCTTGTCTGTCTAGTCTTGTCTGTCTAGTCTTGTCTGTCTAGTCTTGTCTGTCTAGTCTTGTCTGTCTAGTCTTGTCTGTCTAGTCTTGTCTGTCTAGTCTTGTCTGTCTAGTCTTGTCTGTCTAGTCTTGTCTGTCTAGTCTTGTCTGTCTAGTCTTGTCTGTCTAGTCTTGTCTGTCTAGTCTTGTCTGTCTAGTCTTGTCTGTCTAGTCTTGTCTGTCTAGTCTTGTCTGTCTAGTCTTGTCTGTCTAGTCTTGTCTGTCTAGTCTTGTCTGTCTAGTCTTGTCTGTCTAGTCTTGTCTGTCTAGTCTTGTCTGTCTAGTCTTGTCTGTCTAGTCTTGTCTGTCTAGTCTTGTCTGTCTAGTCTTGTCTGTCTAGTCTTGTCTGTCTAGTCTTGTCTGTCTAGTCTTGTCTGTCTAGTCTTGTCTGTCTAGTCTTGTCTGTCTAGTCTTGTCTGTCTAGTCTTGTCTGTCTAGTCTTGTCTGTCTAGTCTTGTCTGTCTAGTCTTGTCTGTCTAGTCTTGTCTGTCTAGTCTTGTCTGTCTAGTCTTGTCTGTCTAGTCTTGTCTGTCTAGTCTTGTCTGTCTAGTCTTGTCTGTCTAGTCTTGTCTGTCTAGTCTTGTCTGTCTAGTCTTGTCTGTCTAGTCTTGTCTGTCTAGTCTTGTCTGTCTAGTCTTGTCTGTCTAGTCTTGTCTGTCTAGTCTTGTCTGTCTAGTCTTGTCTGTCTAGTCTTGTCTGTCTAGTCTTGTCTGTCTAGTCTTGTCTGTCTAGTCTTGTCTGTCTAGTCTTTGTTTTAATAATAAAATAAAACACATTTTATTATTGCGTCATTGAAAATAATGCTTTAATTATAATAACAATTTAGAATATCGTGTGACCCTTATTCGTCGGAAGTGAGATCGTTAACTGTTGCATTTTTATTTCATTTTTAAATTGGCAGTATCTTCAGATCTACCCTCAATAATAATAATAAGTGAAATTTGGTTGAGGTACGAGGTCGTCATCTGATCTGAAGTGGGTATCGCGGTGCCCCTATCTCCTGCACATACGGGCAGAGAAGCTAATAGGTCCTAAATTGGTTCTGATTAGTTCACATACCTGCAGCTGTCGCGACTTGTCTCTATTATTCTGTCTACCTCTCCGTTGATTGCTTCAATTGGCACACATACGGGTTGTCTCTTCCTTCGACAATAAGCTTCCCGTTTCCACTAGGGAGACACACACGAAGGCCCTATCAACTGAATCGATCGCGCAAAAAATGTAGTAGAGAGAGAATTTTTATAAGGAAATAATTGTTCAATTAGATAATCGCTGGGTGGGGAAAGAAATCGGTGATATTGTCTGCGCTCAGGCACCGTCGGGGTTGTTTTGAGCGTCGCGCCGATATCAGCACGCGTCCCGGCGACCTGCAGTGCCCGTCACTAGTAATTAATTGATTGTATTGTCTGGAAAGTAATTACCTGGCTCTGGGACCGGCTTTCTGCTTTACTGCTCGCTCCGGGATATATTTCATCCTTCTACTTCTGGTCACTGGACAACTAAACAATGGCACCGACTTTCCTGCAAAAATGTATTAGCGGCTTTCACCGTAATAAAACTCTTTCATATATTCAGATTACAAAGAGCAATGAAATTGTTATTCATATGCTTTTATTTTTATCTTACACCTCGCTACAAATCTTACATTCTAGCATAACAATATAATTTTATAACGAATTAAATTGAAAATTCTGTAAATACTACAATGCATAGTTTGTAATATCTTACTTTAGTTGAATTAAAAGAAAATGCAAATTTAATTTATAAAATAAAATATTTATTATCTTAATATTTAAAATTGAAAATAGCTTGTTTGGATAATTTTGTTGTGGGGTAAATAAATGAATCTAAAAAATGTGTATGTGGTATGTATTTGTAGTGTAAGCAGATGAAATTTATGTTCTGAAAACTTTATAAATCTCCGCATAAGTATGAGCGTTTAGCAAGTCAAATGTGATATGTATATGCGATGAGAGGTTAGCCCTCGGTGATAACAGGCGAAATAAGAAATAGCGGTTTGGAATATGAGGGCAGTGAATCAGTAAGAGAGATATAAATATAAAATATTGATGCGTGATTGTAAAAGGCGAAGAAGGGCCGGCGGTGTCTCACTTGAACCAATAAATGTGTATCCCGACGGGTGCGTGCATAGCGATATCCGCAACAGTCTATATAACCATAATTCATCGGCGATGATCCTATAACCGCCGCACCTACACCTACAGACCATCAAATTCGCGAGATTCAAGATTTATGTATCCATTCGAAACCAATTCCCTGCTTTCCCCCATTAATAAACATGTGAATAAAAAATACATTATTTTTAAAAATCCAATCTCTTCCGCTCGAACGATAAAAATAATATAAACCTGCAGACGCGGTGTCAATTGCATTTTTATGTTTTTATTTCAGCGGGAAGGGAAGAAGAACAACACATAAATAAATTTCTCAGCCGATGAAAATACCCGGGAGTTTGATTACAACACTTTAATTCAATATCGAAGTATGCATAGAATTTATGCTCTTAAATACGCCGGAGCGTCTCAAACTTTTAATCAATTTTCGAACATGAAAAAGATTCTTTCGGTATTCCTTATTCTTGGGGTTTGTGAAATGCTTTTAAACAGGAAGATTGAAAAAATAAAAAGATGGAACACGGAATGCATTACTTTAAAACAACTGTTTACATACAAATCAGTTGAAATAGTTTGGAACTGATTGAACAAGTGTAATAATGTCCTTAAGCATGAAACTAAAACCATAGAATTCTTACGCTATTGTAAACTTTGCACACAGGAGTCTTCGTAATTATTGCATTTATAAGATCGCTGGAAATTCGGTTTTCGTTTCTGTTATACAATCTTCGTAGAAGTTAGTAAGAGACAGTTGGGGGGACGCACTGACATGAACTGTGACACGGTGTCCACTCGCTGCAAGATGCATTCAACTGTAAAGAACATCCTCACCACAGCCAGTTGACATCCTGAACGTCGACATATACACACACACACACATGATACAAACACAAACATATCGACAGAAATTACAGAAAATCTAATATTAATCAATTCGTTAGGTGACGTATAACTGTAGACATACGTTGCGGAAGGAAGTCAATATGCCGGTCATTCTAAGCCGGACATGGTTTCGAGATAACTATGTCATCAATCAGAACTATCTTACACGGACCCTACATCAATTATTATACACCAAAGCTTCCATCATATTTTCACCTCCGCAAAAAACGGCGTCAGTAAAAAGGTATCCATCTGCGCGGTTTTTCCTTCGATGAAAAATAGATCCATCCATCTTTGAAACATTGCAATTATAAAATACGATGTTTGGGTTTCAATACGCGTTAGGGTTATATCTGTTGTTAATTCGATAAGTGAAGTGCATGCGGATTAATCCAATAACGCCATCAATGCTGGATCCACTGCTAAACACATCGGCAACACATTGCTTGTCACATTGTCGACTTGCATTAATGTGACATATAGTCGGTATAAGTAGATTACGCTCTTTGTTATCTTGGGATATTTTTCACAGTCGGTAGATTTGTCATATTGACATTAATCTGTACCGAATCTAAAAAATAACTATTGTTCATTTTAATTACACAATATTTTCTATTAATATAATTCATTAATTAATTGTAGATGAAATAAATTGTATTTTAAATAAATTTTTCTTTTTTTTGCGTCTATAATGAAGTCATTAAAGCACTCATATGGGTTCGTTAATGGCTCGCCAAGTGCGATACAATTTTCTCAATATGTATCGGCGATTTTTTTATTTATAAATGGCATAAAATGGCGCAAAATAGTATAAAAAAAATCATTCATAAGGAGTTTTTCGCACTTGTCCATTTGACTTGTCTACACATGGACGCGTGCTGAAAAATCGTTCTTGAAATTGAACTCTTTAATATACTATTATCCTTTGCTTTAAAATTCTTTAAAATTTCGCTTCTTATAATTAAGTAAAACATCTTTAAGCGCAACTATGGAATATCTCAGAGCTTTTTTCAATCGGAAATAACTATAAATAACGGAAATAAGGTTAGACTAAGATATGTACACATATGACGTTCTTTAATAGTTCAAACATTTTTATATTTCTCAACATTGAAAAATTGAAGTAAAACAACTTTAGGTACGACTTGAGAGTTGTAGTCATATAATGAAATCAGTAAGAATGTGTAAATCTGACCCATTGCATGATCTGTCGTGCATGATCTTCGTGTAGCTCATGAAATCGTATATTTTATGGGACACTAGTTTAACTTCGATTTGTACTATCTTACTTACCTACTTACCGATTCGATGTTTCAAGAAATATCTAAGTGCAGTCATCTGATAGTATAAAGCTATTTGTCTTAATTATCAGACATATTAATAAATAGATAAATAAAGGAACATATGTGGGAGGGTTTCATGAACTACCTAGTCATATCGTGTAGTTCAAATAGAATACACTAACTGCCGGCAGATTATGAAAGACTCAGTTTTACACAATCTGTCGCATTTCATTATATGACTACGACATATACACATATATAGAATTACGTGAGTGTTATATGCTTGAATTTATATCAATTATGGTTTTATAAAGTTTAATACTAATAACAGAGACCGTATCAGCATATCAAAAATTTTGGAATCTATTTTACATGTTTTGAACTCTAAAGCCTAATTTCTATCCATCACATCTGATTTTTCACCAAATTAAAAAAAAAGTATGTAATATTTTTTTAAATCAGAAGAAAATCAGATATTAAGTAAAAATATATTTTAATATTGGTAAAACCATACTACATAGTATAAACTGAATAAAGTCGGATTATCTGTGTTCCCACTTTATTAAGTTTAAATTTATATTTTTATTAATTCCATCTGGAATATCGCGTTTTAATGACCATATTTACGTTCCATCAACCTTGGTATCTTGTTTCCAAAGTTTTGATGTCTTAATGGAATCGTTCCCTGTTCTTCACTAAAATCAGCAAATTTTTCAGTGAAAATCCAGATGTAAATCTATGAAGTGGAGGTTTATATTCATATTGCATTACAGTTTTTTATAATTGTTTTATAAAGTCGCCACTATATTTTTATAATCTGGATTCTTGTGATTACACAACATTTTTCACAGTCTGTCTGTTTTTGAGATCTGTTATTCCCAGTTCTTTAATATCTTTCTCGGTCTCTATCAACGAAGTGGTACGAAGCTTTTTGTTTTGCTAGAAGGTGAGCAGACGGTTGGTTAGTCGGTTTGGAGGCAATCTTGCAACGTGGCCATAGAAAGCTACCTTTCTTTTCCTTGCACAGTCAGAGAGCATCTCAATATGTTCGTAGAGCTCAGAGGTATGCCGTCTTCGGAATTCCCCATTTTCCTTTACCGGGTCTAGGATCTTCCTGAGGATTCTCCTCTCTCTGATTTCCAATTTTTCTATTAGACCCCTTCGGTTCAAGGAAAGACACTCCATGGCATACAGGGCTTCTGGTCGTAAGACTGATGTGTAGTGCTTAAGTTTCAGGTTGCGTGACAGGCATTTCTTATTGTAAGTGTTCTTAGTCAGCTGATAGGCTAGTTCTAACTTGCTGACTCTCTTGGATAATGATGCTCTTTCTGATAAGTTGGGTTCAATCCATTCTCAGAGATACTTAAATTTCTCAGTCCTGTTGATGTTTCCCTGTTCTAGTAACATCTCCCTGTTTGCTTCTCTGATGTTGGTGTAGAATTCTGTTTTCTCCTGCGACACTTGAAGACCCACTTTGGCAGACAGTTTTCTGATTCAGTTTACCTGCATTGTTACCATCTAAAGGGAATCAGCAAGCAGTGCCATGTCATCTGCAAAGGCCAGGCAATCTATAACCAGTCCATCGTTCTTACGTCCCAGGTAGATACCACTCTGAGCACCCAAATTGTTTAGTTCCTTGCGCCATTCTCTCATAACCTTTTCAAGGACACAGTTGAAGAGAAGTGGGGAAAGTCTATCGCCTTGTCTCACTAAAGTTTTTATTTCGAAGCTTTCTGAAATCTCGCCTCTAAATTTAACCTTAGAATGGGTGTTGATCAAAGTTTCTAGGATTAGTCTGCGGGTTTTGTTGTCTAGTGCTAGTTCCTGGAGTACTTTGTTCAGCGTTTCTCTATAAATGGAATCGTAGGCCTTCTTAAAATCAACAAAGGTGACAACCACCTTGCGGTTTCTCATCTTGGAGTATGCAAGTACAGTTTTAAGTTTGAGGATCTGCTCAACACAGGATCGGATCTTCCTGACGCCCCCCTGGTATTCTCCCAGTTGACTATCCAACTGATTTTCTGTCCTTGTTTGACGCCTTCGAGAGAATCGTGTATGTTAAAGGTACGAGAAAAATTCCACGGTAGTTGTTTAGATCCGTAAAATCTCCCTTTTTGCGAAGCGGATGGATCGGAGCAGATTTACAATCGGGTGGAAATTTCTCTGTTTCCCAGAAGTCCTGGATGATCTCCGTTAGCTTGCGCACGGCATTGTTTCTAGCACCTTTCCACAGTTCAGCAACGATAGAGTCCTCTTCAGCTGCCTTATTATTCTTAAGAAAATGAATGATCTGGCCAACTTCTTCCAATGAAGCGGAAGCGAGTCCGGGTTTGGTGTGGTTTGTTTATAGTCGAAGTCTTCGCTAGGTGGGTCACAGTTGAGTAGATTGTTAAAGTACTGAGCCAAAAGGTGGCAGTTGTCCTTGTCGTTATAAGCCAGTTTGCCTTGTGAGTCTCTGAAGTGGAGGCTTGGCGGAGCGTATTTTCTGAGTGCCTGCTTAAAGGTTCTAAAGAAATCTCTGGTTTAATTTTTAGCAAAGCTCTCTTCGATTTGGGTTAGTTGCTTTTGTGTGAAGGTTCGTTTGGTTCCTCGAATTATCTTGGCTGTAACCTTTCTTTGTTGCAAAAATTTATGCCAATTTTCCTTGGTCTTTTTAGAATTTCACTTCACCCAGGCTATCTGTCTTTTTGCTATTGCATTGTCACAGTCTTTAGTCCACCACGGATGCTTCCTTCTTCTAGCGAGAGGGGCGAGTTCATTGGCCGCCTTGACAAGAGTCTCCTTCAGTTGGTCCCAGATATTTAGGTCTGTGTTGTTCAGTCTCTAACTTAGTTCTTGACTGTTCTTGAGTCGCTCGACGTCAAATCTTACCATTTCGGAGGTTCTGTGTAATATAGGGTTTATATGCTGGAGTCTTATTTTGATCTTTGATAGGTAATGGTCTGAGTCCAGATTGGCGCTTCTTAGTACCTTCACGTTTTGTATTTCCTTTTGAGATTTTCGTGAAATGGCCACATGATCTATCTGGAATTCACCCAGGTGGGTATTAGGTGAAATCCAAGTCTTCTACTTCCTTGGCAAGTGTTTGAAGGCTGTATACTTCATGCTCAACCCAAAAGTCCTACTCAGATCTACCAATCGTTCTCCGTTGCTGTCGGTTCGCTTATGCGCCTAATAATTGCCCACTATGTTTCTGTATTTTTTCTCTCTTCCCAATTGAGCATTGAAGTCACCAAGCAGTATGACGGTGTGCCTCTCTGGAAGTTTAGAGATAATACCTTCTAAGTCTTCCCAGAATTTATCAGTTCTCTCTGAATTGCGTTTGTTGTCCTGGTTGATTGGGGCATGTACATTGACTATACTGTAGCCTTTTTATATATGTTACTACTTTTATCTTAATATATGTATATCGGATATTATAGAATATATAAAGAATAAGCAATGAATTCTATATGCAGGTGACGCCAGCTTCATTATTTCTGAAGAATCTTTGAGTAAATCTGAAGTTGAGGCGAACCAACTATTGAAAATGGTCCATAATTGGTGCACTGCCTAAACTTAACAGGTTCCTGAATGTGAAAAGAAAACAATTACGTAATCTTTCAAGCATATAGGAAAATCATCGCGGAAAATCTATCCCTGGCAATTGGTAAAGAAGTCGTTCAAAGAGCCAAAAACATACGATTCCTAGGAATATTCTTTGAAGAATTCCTCACCTGGAACATTACGACGGATAGTATGATCAAAAAACTGAATTGCAAAGTATACCAACTTCGAATGCTCAAGAACATTTTTAACAGTTCGGTGCTCATTAATATATACTTTGCTGTGATACATTCTATATTAGCATATGGCATAATGGTTGTGGGCACAGAGTACTAAAAATACAAAAAGCAGTAATACAGTCAAAGCATTATCAGCAGTAATACAAAAACACAAATACAGTCCCTCGGCGAATTCCAAATCGATCATATCGCAATCACACATCCGGCACAAAGAGAGATCCATGATGTACATGTCCGCAGAGGTGCGAACATAGACTCGGACCACTATCTAATAAGAATTAAAATAAAATTCACTCCAAATAGAACACATAAAAAACACACTTGCAGAAATTCGACACAAAAATGATCAAGGAACCCAACATAAAACAAGAATGGGATAAAGAACAGGCAAACAACTGCGCAGACTTCCACAGGAAAATCGTACAGATGGCAAAAGAACTGATTCCACTTTAGAAGAACACAAAACACCCGTGGTGAGACTCAGAATGTCACTTGGAAGGCACTTAGAAAACGAAAACGGGCGTTCCAAACCTACAACAGTAAAATATCACCAGGAACACAACAGTTTTAACAATTTTATGAAACAAAACGAGAGGTCACAAAAATTTTCAGACAAACCAAGAGAAAATTTTTGAAAGAACTGTTAAAGTTCATAAAGGAAAACTTCAGGAACTACAACATAAGAGACTTCTACAGAACATTCGCAGGTAAAATCAAAGGCTACACACCACAAAACTTATGTTTCAGAAGAGAAACAGGAGAGCTAGCACTCACCAATCAAGAAAACTGAATAACATGTAACACAAACTGATACATAACTGAAACACCAATCAAGAACTATCAAGATATTTTTCTGATCTATTAAACTGCCAAGAACCCACCTCAAGATTTCCCAGAGAAAAAATAGCAGAAAGACATCCTGATTCCCCACCACCCACACAACAAGAAATCAATAGACACATTCAAAGGCTCAAGAACAACAGAACATCCGGAGAATATGGAATCATTGTGGAACTACTGAAAAATTTAGGACCAAACTCACTACGAGAATTCGCACAAATCATCTAAGAAATTTGGCAAACTGAAAAATTACCAAAAGACTGGACATGCGCACGCATACAACCACTACATAAAAAGGGGGACAGAGCGGACCTGAACAACTACCGAGGTATCTCCCTATTACAAGTCGCCTACAAGGTCATGTCCATGTGCCTCCTTCAAAGAGTAGAGGAACACAAAATAGGGAAATACCAGGCAGGCTTCAGATCAGGTCGCTCCTGCGCAGAACAGATCTTCAAACTAAAAACACTACTCAAGCTCAAAGCCATCAGAAACTCACGAGTTGTATGCACCTTTTTGGACTTCAAAAAGGTATATGACTCCATAGACAGGCAATCACTTTTCGAAATCCTGGAAGGCCAGGGACTGGACTCGAAAAACTAGGACTCATTAAACAAACTCTATCAAACACAACATCAAAAGTGAAGTTCATGGGAAAAATTTCCGAAAAATTTCTGATAAAAACAGGTGTCAGATAAGGAGATGGACTGTCCCCGCTACTCTTCAATGTGACTCTAGACAAAGTGATGAAAAAATGAGAAAAAGAGCTAATAGCTCAAAAGCACTGGAAACCCACACAATTAGGAAGGATCAAAGACAAAGTAGAAATCTCATGTCTAACTTTTGCAGACGATATAGCAATAATCGCGGAAAATGAAGCGATAGCATTCAAACAGATAGAAGTCCTCAAAGAATGCGCGGCAAAAGTTGGCCTACAAATCTCCTTCACAAAAACAGAATTCATTTGCACAAAAATCAACATACAAAAATTGAATACGAACTACAGTGAAATCAAAAGGGTATCCCATTTAAAATACCTTAGAGAAATTTTAGAACTTACAGGAGGAGAAAAAAATAGCGCAAAAAACTAGACAAATATTCTCATTACTGCGTGAAAAATTCATTATGTTTTTACCAGTACTTTTGTAAAAATATTATAGGTCAGTTTCAAATGACACGACAAGTTCATTTCGATAGTCGAAACTGGATTCGTGTTAAGTGTGTAGATTTATATATAACTTCACAAGTTATATCATATTTTCTCAAAATTAGTGGTAAAAACATAGTGAATTTTTCCTTTCAGAGTAATTCTGTTCTTATACAAATGAACCAAATGAATCGGTCAAAAATTCCAAATCCTTAATCCCAAAACAAAATTAACAAAAACGCCCTTTTACCACGAGAAACTACAAAAGCAACTCACGGTTCTCAACATTTCTGACTAAACCAAAACATACCAAAAACTGCCTCCGGAATAATAACAGAATGGAGAAATCAAAATACGCTTAAAATATGTCTTAAAAATTGAAAAAAATAATCCAAAATATCTGAAATGGCGCAAATATTCTCCAATGCAAACTATTGAATTATTTTTATTAAAAATAGTGAATAAGTTATTATATTGATAATATTTAAAAAATATTTAAAAAAATTAAGAAAATGATTTATAGTATAGGTACATATATTATTATATAGACAGAACACACTTATTTTGTTTTATACCTGTGTTTAAAATTTAAACACATATTTGAAACTTATTTTTAATAAATAATTTAATTATTTATTAAAAATATGTTTCAAATATGGTTGATTTCTCTGTGTCGTATAAAGGAGTGAAGCATTTTCACATCGGTTTTATATCAACTTTATTGTAAATTCAGGTTGCTACGTATAAAAAAGTGCGTCTGATATAAAAGCGGGCTCGGAATATAGATAAAGGTAAAAAGCTGGCTGGGTAAAGCATACAGAAGAAAATAAGATTGAGTTCGTGTCGAAACGGTCCGGTAAAGTATAGTCTCCTGTGTCTCCGCCGTGCAAGAAAACCGCGGTTATCCTCGGACGTCTTCCATACGCGTGTTCTCGCATAATCAAATGGCATTGGCAACAGAGCACCCCGAGTGTATTCGGACAAAAGGTTTTCGAATTGTCTCTCTCCTACACTTTACATACTATATTTGTATATTCAGTTTACCTTTTCTACAAAGTATTCAAGCAAGTATTACACATAGGTCTAGTATACAGGCATCCGCTGATTAACAGGAATTCGATTAACGCAATACTCGATTTTGCTCGGGTTATAATTTGCAAATAATTTCGTTATGCGCTATATTTATAGTTAGTAAACATTTATCCACCTTGATGGACCATTGAAGGTTAATAATTATTAACTATTAATTATTAAATACTATTTTTTTAATTTTAACAGTTATATTATATTCCATGAAGATTTTTGTAAATATATTCAACTTTTCTGTAGCTCTATAATATTATTAAGCCTTTTTAAGACTTCAAAACAAATCTCATTAGTATTAGCCAAGGAAGTGTTGTTTCAACATTGATTAGTTTTGTAGTCTTAAAAAGACTTATATATTCAGGCTATGTTTCGCCTTTAATAAGTTTATTTGATTATAATGTAGTATGGTTTCACCAAAAGTACACTACTTAAATAAATATATGCATTTATTTTTTTCCGTTCTAACACTACTATTTTTCGGGACAATTCGTAACAAATGCTATAAATTCGGGACCAAAAAACAAGTTCGAAACGAAATCGGGACAGAAACTGAAAATGCGGGGCTGTCCCGGAAAATTCGTCACGTATGGTATGGTAAAAAACCTAACCTAACCTAACTTTTGCCCATAAAAAATAAACAAACTCTGCGTTTACAGACTCATACCACGCGGTTACTGCCAGCGATTGAACTTATTGTTAGTGCTGTAATTTCGCGCAATTTATTTTTAAGCTTCATTGTCTCATTGGATATATTATAAATTTCATCAAATTTTCTTCAAAAGTTCTTTAAAATCTTGAAATTTGCTCTTAAATCTAAAATGGGGTTTTCAATTTTAGCAAATCAATTTGTTATGTCTTGAAATAAAACAATCATCTTTAATATTCAATACATGGTTTCAAATTCTAATTTGTTTCAATATATTTGATCTTATAACGAATAATGTTGTTACTGTTGCAGCTTGCTCCTTCTGTAGGGTAGATTGCATCAATGCCCTTCATTATTTTCAATATTTATCTTACTAGTTGTTTAGAAATGAATTAACAAATTTAAGGAAATAATAAAGTTTAGAATAAAAAAACACTAATCATTCTCTTCCGGTAAGTTATTGAATTACTTTTTTGTTTCCAGTTGAATTGGAAGAAAGTGGTGTGCAATACAACACAGTATTGACTGAAATAGCGGCGACAGCATCCTCAATGAGTCCGGATACAAATCACAACGAGTTGCCGGAGAAACATAAGGAGATGCATCAAATAATGAACGGGATGCACAAGGAAGGCGTTGTACCCGAAGACTTACCGAATTTACAAAGAGTTGTAATATCGGGCGAAGAAGTTGCGAACGATGTGTGCGTGAAGGCGGCCGTTGGAGAGAATTGCGATGAAGAAGATATCGAGAAATATTTGAAACGGAGCGACACGGCCGTCATTTATCCGGAACCTGTTGGCCGCGCATCGGAAAATGGTAAGTTTGTTATAATAATATTTAGTAAATTGTCGGCATATGTTCCGCTGTCGCTCATGGTTGTAATAATTGTACGGTGCGTGTCGCCAGCGCGGATAATTGATGGCGATAAAGTGGCAAGCTATTGGTCGTAACGAGCTCTTGGTGAAACCCAATTAAATTTACTACCCGTCTTCATAGAATCTGATTACTGACCAGCTGCATACTCCATATTATTATGTAACCGAGGGATAATAATTACTTATATAATTATCGTATCCAAGAAGGTTTTTTATTGCCGTAGGTACGTACATTCGATCTTTATTATGTCTCGTGGGCTCTGGTATATTGCTATCTGATAACATCTCTTTGGTCAAACGTTCCGTTAATTTATATCTAGTTTTAATGAAAGCATTCCCTTGGCGCCCATCGATGCTTGTCCATGTCCTGTCCGCGCGCGCTATTCGGTCTATTGCAAATTCCCACAGGATTGCAATGATTTCTTAACGAAGCGTATCATCTAGAATATTCTTTATGAGGAGTTAGCGTATGTGATTTTTTCAAGAGCTATTTTAACATTTGCCAAGACGAGCGATGAAACATAAGGTTATAGTCTCTGGATTGCAACCAAATACATAACCGTTTGTCAGAGCTAATGCTTGCTAGGCCGTCGTTGTATAGGGCCGTCTGGAACGGTCTTCATGCATACGCAAACTGCCAGCCACTTCGCTACCCCGCATGCAGCCTAATTTATAGCGCGTTATTCCAGAAAGTATATTACATTGACGAAGATTTCGTAATTTCACTAGACTGGTACGCCCATTCTAGTATTTTATTGGCAACGTATACAATTATGTCAGTTCTTTTTTAAATATCCGCACTAGACGAATATCAGAGCAGTTTTAATTTCGATCTATATAAACAATTTCGCGATCGTAAAGCATAGCTGGAAGCGGTTCAAATTCGAACTTAAAATAATTTATATCCGGACGTCAAATTGGAGTCACCAACAACGAAGTAAATTACGCGTACGCTCTCATTCAGCTACATCGTTTACGAGCGTTTTATGTGTTTTTTTGTGCGTGCAAATAATTTACCTAAGGCAACTGTGCATTAAAGCGCTATGATCCCTGATGTAGTGTAAATGTAACGCAGAGACTAAACGGGCAGTGATTTAGAGCCTCGCGCTCTTTGCCAAGTCACAGGTCGCCATGGGGCACCGACGACAAAGCGCCTTCTAAATAACAAACCTTCAACTTAACCAAATCCAACATAGATTTCCCAGGACATAAAAACGAGCCACACTAAACTTAAATTATTTGCCGCAGTATATCTATAACTTCTCACTTTGTTTAATGAAATTATAATCAAATTTAATGGCGGGCAATGTGCATCATAAACAGCTCCTCGGGTCACCACTCGATGGACGATATAACATCAGGCCAATCAAGACGACGACTAAAACCATTACTTGCGAACACTCGCGCAAGAAACCCTCCGGAAACCTGCCGGAGGAAACCCGACAAATGGAATGATAACGGCTGAACTCGGTTTACACACCCACACATATCGCATTGTCTCATCTCTATGGATTTTCAAAATGCACACCAACATTGCGTTCGCCGGCACACGTTACTTATTTCCTGTTTCTATATGTTTAGTTTCGCAAAGACATTACTCCTTTCATACTAAATCATTTTAAATGAACACCAACACCCTCTTATACGATATTCTATTTACAAGAACTCGTTTTACACATTTACTTATTTTCATATGTCTTCTTAAACTACAAAAACTACTAATCCTTCATTAATTACAATCTTCGTGAATTAACATTTTATCTATCTATATATCTCCGGTTGGAGAATCCGGTTCTTTTCAGAGCCAACCCTCAGCATCAACGCGGAATCCCCGAGAAAATAATACAACACAGGTATCTATCCGCGAAAACCTCAAATACAACATATATATATATATATATATATATATATATATATATATATATATATATATATAAACTGCCAACCTTAAATTTGATCCTATTAAAGTTTTATCTTATAGATCTTTTTATCCTATAGATAGAAGTTTATATCGTATATTTAGCTTGCAGTCATTAACCCTCTGTGTACTTATTTATTAAGAGATTGTTTTGCATATCAAACATATTTATTTTGTTACTGAAGAAACAAAGTATCAAAGTTAATTAAGAATCTATTTTTTTTATTATATACAGAATCTTAACAGGATTTTTAAAAGAATTACAAAACAATAATAAATAAACAAAAAGTATTACAAAACGCAAATATCCATGATATTTTTTTTATCTGCACGCAAATCAAAATGAAGAAATTAATAAGTAACAAAATTATTGTATGTGTAGGATGCCATTATTACAATCGTGTGTAAAAATATCAAAATCGTGCGTAAAAGTCAAATGTAAATCAAACGGAATTTCATTATTAAACGATATCTGTTTGTTGTTACTATGGCACTAACTCGCTTCACTAAACAAAAAACATACACGTTGTGAATAGTATATTTTGTAACTAGGGCGGTAGGTTGTCAATTGATCACGAGAGCAAAATTCGGCGCACGAACGAAGTGAGTGCGCACATTCGATCGAGAGGGCTGTAAACAGCGTACAACACGTTTTACAACGTACAACAATATTTTTTATTACTCATGCGAGGGATGTATCTTACAAGTTTGGGATCCAGGTGCCATCCAAAAAAATTGAATCAAAAATGAAGAATTTGCTTTTTCAATTGTATCTGTTGGTGTGGATGCGTCATAAGAACTCTCCTCAGTCTCCGGTAATACCATAGAATTTACACTCATTTTGAAACGTTTTCTTTAATTTATGTCACTTTCACGTCACTTTTTTAATATGGAAGCTTCGATTGTGTTTATTTTATTTATTTGATTGTTTATTTTAATATAACCTAGCGATACTGAATATGTGCGTGCGTTACCCAAGTTATGTGGTAATACAATCAAAAGTGGCATTTCTCGTAAAAGAAAAGTAAACAAAGTAAAAGTGTAAACCTAGATTACGCGACATAAACCTAGATTACTCCGTGGCAAAAATTGCCACGGAGGCGCTGAATGTTTTAACCTTATTGTGTCAGTGATTTGAAGTATTTTGTCTATTAAAACTACACTTTTTCAATATTATCGGTAAGAAACAATTATTTTTTTTTGTAGATTCAACAGTATTTTAACATGCTTCGTAGATAAAATAATGTATGATATACTTGAGTGAAAGACTTTTGTAGATAACTTGCGAAGTTTAAAGCTTGTTTTCTTGCTAAATAATGCTTTCTTCACACACTTGTATCATAAAATATTTCAAAACATGTAGGCAAATGCAGTGGTACTTGGCGTTGTTTGCACTGCCAGGTATTTTCACTCCTAATTTTGTTTTTTTTTATAATAGTCGCAGCCTCTCTTTGTAGGGTGTTGCTTTTGAAGGGTGTTCATCCACCGGAAGTTATTAATTAATAAAACAATATTCATTATGCTTTGATTTCATCTAAACTCACAGGAAATCACATTTCGTTGCTTTTTTTGCAAAACCTTCTTTGTCTATTCTGTCTGGCATATCCATTAGTTTCTTCTGTTATAATATGCCAATAATCGACAGGATTTGTTTTAACACTTTCAATGGAGTAGGTGACAAACCTCTTCGTAGGCACAAAGGAGTGATTCCGGCGATTTCAAAAAATCGCTTTAGTTAAAATTTCTGTTCCTTCCCAAATACAATGCTCTTACAATGGTTCAACAGAAGATTCGAAGAGGCGTTTCCGATGTATTGGTAGTATTTCGCTATCTTTACAACATCATCTCTATCACGTTCTAGGTCGCTATTGTCTTCATTATAATCACTACCTAATTCATCGTAAGCAGGATCAGTAACATCAGACATTATAGGAAAGAGTAAAAGAAAGAAGGTAGAAATATTTGGCTATATGTCTATATTCTAATGCGCGAACCCATAAGTAACGTCCACTACTATACCTGGACCACTTAGGCTGGGTTAGATGACAGTTGACGAGACAGACTCGTCAATTAATACTACGACAAAATATATGCATGACGA
Source organism: Phosphuga atrata (assembly GCA_944588485.1). Taxonomy (NCBI): domain Eukaryota; kingdom Metazoa; phylum Arthropoda; class Insecta; order Coleoptera; family Silphidae; genus Phosphuga; species Phosphuga atrata. The sequence goes on from OX155898.1 coordinate 45,680,040, forward strand.
GTGTCAGCCGTCAAATGTACCCGAAATGTTATAGAAGAAAATATTGAAATTCCTATCCTAAGCAGACAAAAAATGATGCTTAAAATTTTAATGAGGATATCTTAGACTCAAAACCGAAAATGTTACAGACGTAAAAATTGGTATATGCTTCGTAGATAAAATAATGAAGGATTCACGTGAGTGAAAGACTTTTGTGGATGACTTGCGAAGTTTAAAGCTTGTTTCTTGCTAAAGAATGCTTTCTTCGCACACTTGTATCATAAACTACTATTTCAAAACATGTAGGCAAATGCAGTGGTACTTGGCGTTGTTTGCACTGCCAGTTATTTTCACTCCTTATTTTGTTTTTTATAATATCCGCAGCACCTCTTTGTAGGGTATTGCTTTTGAGGGGTGTTAATCCTCCGGAAAGTTATTAATTAATAAAACAATATACATTATGCTTTGATTTCATCTGAACTCACATGAAATCACCTTTGGTTGCTTTTTTTGCAAAACCTTCTTTTTGTATTCTGTCTGGCATATCCATTAGTTTCTTTTGTTATAATATGCCAAAAATCGTCAGGATTTGTTTTAATACTTTCAATGGAGTAGGTAACAAACCTCTTCGTAGGCACAAAGGAGTGAATCCGGCGATTCCAAAAAATCGCTTTGGTTAAAATTTTTGTTTCTTCCCAAATCCAATGCTCTTGCAATGGTTCAACAGAAGATTCGAAGAGGCGTTTTCCATATATTGGTAGTATTTCGCTATCATTCTCATTTAATGACTTCGGTATCACTTTTCAAAAATGCATTTTAAATGCATTTATTTTCGACATTATAGGAAAGAGTAAAAGAAAGAATGTAGAAATGTTTCGCTATATGCTTATATTCTAATGCACGAGCCCATAAGCAACGTCCACTACTATACCTGGACCACTTCGGTTGGGTTAGATGACAGATGACGAGACAGAATCGTCAATTGTTACTACGACCAAATATATACATGAAGAGTGTCAGCCATCAAATGCACCCAGAAGGTTAAAGAAGGCAATTTTGAAATTCCTATCCTAATAAGGCAAAGAAATTTGAATGAGGATATCTAGGACAGGGGTCACCAAATGGCGGACCGCGGTCCGGATCCGGACCGCCCACCTATTTTGTAAACCTGGACCTTAAGTAAAAACACTTTACTGTATTACTGAGTACGTAACTTAATAAAATCTATCTCGCCCTTTGTCTTTCCGGCCTTCAATTCGTCAACGGACGAGTAAAGTAACGTGCAAGAGGGATTGAGAGACGCGGTTCGCGGTGTACGAAACCACCAGTCGTCGCGGTGGTGCAGGAAAAATGTGGTGAGGCTTCTTTGCGTGTTTCTTGGACTCTTGCTAAGCACATGGAACAATTTACTGATGCTGACATAGTTAAAGAATGCTTTGTCGGGGCAGGCAATGTTCTGTGTGAGAACAGAAAAGATATTGTTGATACTATTACGACAGATTCCGAGAACACAATAAATATACAAGAAATACACACGTTTTGTCAGAAGAAAATCATTGTGACGTGAAAAGGCAGTTAAATAATGCTATTACGCCTTGGCTATGGATGAATCATGCGATGTGACTGATAAGGCAAAATTGGTTATTTTTGTACGCTTCCTGGACCAAATGAGAGAAACTTTTATTGAGGAAATGAGATGTTGGCTATGTTGCTGTTATTAGGAAGAACCCGAGGAGAAGACATGAACAACGCGGTGATGGATTATTTCGATAAAGACGATTTAGACCTGAAAAAGCTTTTAACACGTTAACTGCCATGTGTATACAAATGTATACACGCTAGTAGGGTCCTGTACGCCGCGTGTATAATTTCGTATACACGCACAATATCTTCTTTCTGGTCGCGTGTTTGCTACCGGAGCTTGCTTATCATAGGTTTTTTATGACGAAATGGTTGGTGTGGCGTGGAAAAACACATTGCAACTTTTTCAAAATTACCCGCGGCAGTTAACTTGTTAACAGTAACTACTGATACTGCGCCAGCAATGGTTGAGACTAAAAAAGGACTAGTTCACCTAATGAAGAGCACTGCAACATGTAATGAAAATTTGATTTCCCACCACTGTATTATACACCAAACTGTGCTTTGCTGCAAACATAATAAAAAGTTTGAGAGTATTATGCAAGAAGTGATACAATGGTAAATTTCGTGCAAAATCATCATTGAAACATCGTAGGTTAAAATCGTTTCTTGAAGACGTTGATGCACAACATGACGATCTACTGTTGGGAATAATGGGGGGTGGTTAAGCAAAGGTGGCGTTTTACAAAGATTGTTCAGCATTTTTGAACATTTTTGAACAGATCAGATTTCAGCAAATGGTTCCCTAAGTTTTCTAAGCAAAAAAGCAAATGTAGAATATTAATGACTTGAATCTTGAACTTCAAGGCTAAAGAAAACTTATAGGGCAGCTCGGGTCAGCAGTAAAAAGCTTTTCGCGAAATCTCGATCTTTTCTATAATGTCCTTGGTAATGAATGCCTGCCTGCCTGCACTTCCCTGATTTAAATTTAAATAATCAGCAGTGACAATAAAATTGACGTTGGCAATACAAAACGTTGATTAAGGATCTTAAATCGGAATTTGAAAAAAGATTCTCAAATTTCAAGAAAATTTAGAATGTTGTTGGAATCCTCAGCAACATTTACTCTCCGCATCCTGTTGGTGAATGGAGCAACGAAGCCGCAAATATATACTGGAGTAATAAAGCTGCTCTGCAGATGAAAATGATCGAATTCCAAGAAAACACAATATTAAAACACAAACATACGGAAGTTCCTTGTGAAGAGTTCTGGATAAAATTTGTGTGTGGTAATAAATATCTAGAATTACCTTGAAACTTCTAACTATGTTTGGGTCAACATATATTTGTGAAGCAGCATTTTCGAAGGTGAACTTCATTAAAAATAAATTTCGATCTCAACTTACTGATGAACATCTCCAAGATTTAATGACAATAGCTTGCACCAACTTTACTCCACTTTTTGTCTTTACTTCAGAAAAATAGTTCAAGGCAAAACATGTTGGCATTGGGCAAACAAGGCATTCACATTGATATGTAAAAAAATTTCTTGTTACTTCTGTACATTACATTTACTTATTTAATAAACTCAAGTACAAACGGACCGCGATGGTAATTTTATTTAAAAAACCGGACCCCTGCAGAAACTAATTGGTGATCCCTGATCTATGATATATAACTCAGAAACCGAAAGAGTTACAGACGTAAAAATTGATATAATGTTTCATGTTTAAAAATCAAAATCCAGTCAAGAAGTAAGAAAAAATGAGAATGACTGTGTATCATCACCAATGGTCTTCAATCCGAAGATTGGTTTCCAGCAATTCTGCACTCTGCTACATTTCTTGATATATTGTGCATCCAGCATCTCGAATTAGTTGGTCAATATATTGCAGCTGTGGTCTCCCTATGCAGTTCTTCTTTACACCATAATAACTTTGTATAAGATTTACAAACCGAAAATTCTACCAAGCTTGGTATGTGGCTACTTCTTTCAAAATAAACACTTGTTTTAGACTTCAACCGAAATATTTGAGTTATGGGAGATAAAATGCTGGGCGAATTTTTGTAACGGGTCTTTCATCAAGCGCGCGTCAACTTTAAAATTGAAAATGGTTCGATTAATATTGTTCTCCAGTTTACATTGGACAACAGTTTTACAGTAGACCAACGACTTAACGTAGGCCCAAAGAACAGAGTCTAAGGGCGTTAGATCGCACGATCTTTTCGAAATAACATACTCCGGGAACTTCTCTTGCAATAAGTCACGTGAATCACTTGCTCTGAGGCATGTGTCACCATCTTGTTGGAACCACATGTCGTCCACTGCGGGCCATAAAAAGTTTCTTATCATGGTTCTATACCGTTCGCCGTTAACAGTCTGATCTCTTTCGTTTCGAGAGATGTACGAACCAATGATGCCACGCGCTCATAATCCGCACCAAACAGTCAGTTTCTAGGGATACAAGTAAGCCTTCAGTGTCTCCTGTGGATGGGTGTCCCACCAAATGGGGCAGTTTATTTACGTATCCATTTAGCCAAAAATGGCACCGTCGCTAAAGATGATTCTTTCGCCTAAACGAGGATCCGTCTCCAGCTGCTTTCCAGTGCTCCAGTGGTTTCGTGGCTTCAATTTTGGTACCAATTGAATCTTATACGCATAAAGATGCAAGTCTTTCCGCAAAATTCTCCAAGTTGTGGTCTCAGAAAGACCAAGTTGTTGCGAACGACGAAAAAATGGACATATTTTGGTCTTCACAGCAGGGGTGGCCAACTTATAAGATCTACTTTTTATCGTAAAAGTGTGTCGCGATCGACTTATTGTCATAGGCTTAGTCTAAGGACGAAGAACGGGGTGTGAAATCCATTACTATGTTTATACACTATGTTTCAGTATAAGGTGCATTCCAGCGAGGTATAGGTAGATAAGTAAAATATATGTTGAAAACTATTTTTAATTTTTTAAATCACTTATTAAGTTTTGGAGATATAGGCTCATGAAGAAAATAAATTACCAGACCCAAATTTTGATAACATTCTGTACATGCGATACCTAAAAAAATCGAATTATCGATTTTCCGATACTTTTTCAAGATAGATTAATTTAAAATGCAATTTAATTTTTTTTAATACTGCAGTGTATAAGTTGTACTATTTGTTCGTAAATATGAAAAAGTTGTTATAAAAATGCACAGTATGGCTGATAATTTGATTCCAATTTTTCACTTTTGCGTTTTTTTTTTTGGGGCCAGGAAAATTTATCATGAAAGAATAATACGACTCCCATATGATGTAAATTAGAGGTAGATGGCCAAATCATTCAACAAGTGATGAAATTCAAGTACCTGGGGGTCGAGATATCGGCTTTTGGGGATATAGAAGCAGGCGTCAGGCTGCAAGCCATGAAAGCCTTAATAAGAATTGCTGGATGCCTGAACGGGGTCATTTTAAAAAAATATATCTAAACACTCACATGAAATCACGCTTCTACAAGACTGTAATCAGACCAATAGCCACATGCACCGCAGAAACTCGCACTGTGACAACAACACAAAAAATACTGGGGAGCGTGGAAACATCGGTGATACGAAAGATCAATAATAAAGCCTCAATGGACAGGATAAGGAGCACGGAGCTAAGGCAAATGTCCGACCTACAACCCATAAACGACTGTGTAAAAGAACGAAGAGAGATGTGGCGCAGCCACGTGGACCGAATGGATAACACCAAGCTGGTCCGAATAGCATGGTATAATTCGAAAAGAGGGAAAAGAAGCCCAGGGAGACCCAGAAAGCGGTGGAGAGACAATAGGCCCCATCTTGACCCACCATAGTTAAGGCTTCTCACGAGAACGATATTTTTCTCGTCTCGTCTCGTCTCGTAAAAGCGAGACGAGAACGAGACGAGACCGCATGTGGTCTCACTCTCGCGAGAGCGAGAACGTATGTGGTCTCGCTCTCGCGAAAGCGAGAGCCCATGTGGTCTGAAAATCTCATTTCTGATCCCGGTCATACTTATTCTTCAATCTTTGATTCTAATACGGGTAGCCGTAATATTTTCTTGCATAAACTTGAACTGCGGGCTCGGGCAAGTTACATTTCATTATACAGGGTTATTTCAAAAGATATATACACATTCAATGTTTTATTAATCCAAAACTAATAACGTTATTATGAATTCGTTTAAACTATATTAGACAGTGATTCTTAAAGTTTACTTTGGGAACTCATAGGTGCTCAATATGGCCTCCTCCTGTCACACGGCACACATAGTCTAGTTCATTCCAAACCCGGTGTAACATATCTGCATTGACACTTTCTAGCTCTCGTGATGCCTTGTTTTAACTCACCTAAATCACTAGGAAGCGGAAGGACGTAAACCAGGCCTTTCACAAATCCCTTAAGAAAAAAATCGCACGGTGTAAGATCGGGGCTCCTTGATGGCCACCGTACGAGATCGCGGTTACCGGCTGCTGCACGGCCTATCCAGCGCTGTGGAAGTATTTCGTCCAGATAATTTCTAACGACACGGTGCCAGTGAGGAGGCGCTCTATCTTGTTGGAAGCTAAAGTTCCCCCCGTCCTCATGCAGTTGAGGCATCAACCAATTGATCAACATTTGATGATATTTAGTTCCCGTTACTGTGGTTTCTTCAAAAAAGAAAGGACCACACATCTGTGCGAGATACAGCACACAACACATTCACTTTTGGAGAATCACGCAAATGTTCCATCAACACTCTCGAAGGTTCAGTCCCCCATATTCGGACGTTGTGTTTATTCACCTTGCCAGTTATGTGGCACGTTGACTCGTTACTGAAAATTATCCGCTCGCAAAACTCATCTTCTTCATTACGTTGCAGCATGTTATTACAGAAATCTGTACGTTTAAGTTTGTCATCCTCACGTAGATGCTGTACAAACTGCAATGTGTAAGGCGTCAGTTTTAGTCGCTTACGTAAAACTTTCCACACAGTTGGTTGCTGAATTGGTGGTTCCAAACTTGCACGTGTTGTTGACTTTTGTGGACTTCGTTGGCATGCAGCACGAAGACGTTCCACTGTTTCTTCTGACACACGAGATCTTCCCGGACTTTTGCCTTTACATAAACACCCTGTCGTAAATTGACACCCTGTCAAATTTATTGTACCAATCGTAGATCGACTGTCTAGTAGGTGGTGATTTTCCAAAACGTGTTCGAAAATGTCGCTGGACAACAGTTACCGAGTTCGTTTTCCGAGGTTTATATAAACAGACATTTATGGTGAGTTATCGCTAGATTTTCATGTGGATGGAACAAAGCAAAATTAGAAGATATTAATAGTAACCAAATAGAAAATTTATGTAAAGAGACAGTGATTAGTTTACAATAAAATTAATGATTACCTCGTTTTGGACGAGATTAGACGAGACGAGACAAACGGTAACGAGAGCGAGACGAGGGAAACGGTTACGAGAGCGAGAGCGAGACGAGACTAACGGTTACGAGAGCGAGAGCGAGACGAGACTAACGGTTTCTAGAGCGAGAGCGAGAATGAGAATGAGAGGAGAGTAATTTTTTACACAACAAACGAGAGCGAGACGAGATTTTTGAAACTCTCGCCCTATCGCGTCTCGTGTCAAGCCCTAACCATAGTGATGGATGATCAGGCAGGCCTGCCTATAATAGGAGAAAGAAGAAGAAGACTTTTTGATAATCTATAATAGCTCACTGAGTACACCTCGTACTGAAATATAAATATGCGACTTATTTACCTATGTAAAAAACAACAACAATAATTATTTAAAGGGCCAAAAAACTCACGGCGAGGGGAACTAAAAGAACATGGATAATTATTAACAATATTTATTAATTCAAAGTAGATAGAGACAGATTTAGAATTATCTTTGTTGCCTCAACATTAATGGAAAGACTGAGTTTGCATGTCTCTAACCAAGAAATAATTATGTATATATCTTGACAAAGATAATAATAATGAGTCTTTGGTATTGGAGTCAGTCACAACAGATCGTTGTTTAGTCTTCGTTAGCTTCAAAATATAGGGCTTCACACGAGAGTCTCGTTTTTGATCTCCTTCCGGCCAGACGTAACATTTTCTTCATAAATTTGAAGCCGAGCAACCTGAACTTGCCCGAGCCCAGAACGAGCAGTTGCGGCTGCCCTTGGCAGAGTCAAAGATTGAACACGAGAACAGAAACGAGACTCTCGTGTGAAGCCCTATTCAAGTATGAAAATGCCGATTCGCATAGGTATGTAGATCCGAAACAATAATATGTCAGGCTGTCAGAATTCTAGGAATGTATGACCCTGGCAAATTCCCAATATGCATTAAACTATTTCTAGAAAGTTTTGTCTTCTACAGTCGCTTCAAGTCCATGGTATACGGAATTCCGTCCCACGCATTGCGATCAACGATCCACCAAAATTAGTATCGCGATCGACTTGTTGGTTGCCCCTGACATATAGGCTTTACTCGGTCACAAACCAACCCAGTTTCCTCAAATCTTTTCAGCAATCGTTCAATCGTGGCACAATTTGTGTGCTTTGTTGAAGCGTGCACTTTTACATGATTAAATGGAGGCAATAACAAAATGAAAAGTGACTCACAATTAAATGTCAAAGTTGACGCGTGACAGTATACGTGACCTATATTTAGATACTTGAATTTCAAAAACCGAACGTATTGCGAAATTGCGTGTTGCTAAATATTTCTCATAAAGTTTACTTTGCCCCGTTGTTGCTTCTAACAGTAGTTCCCAAGATACTTCCTTCATACGCACACATTAATACTTTTTTTTGCATATTTTATAGTTAAATCATCTCAATACAAAGCGCATTGACTACAAAACAGAGATTACTTCTAGGCAACTTACATCTACTAGAATTACTACTCATACTCGTAGGATTTTGAACAAAAATCATGTAGTAACTCCCAAAATCCACGCGAATGAAGCCGCCGGCTATAGCTAGTTATTTTATATAGCGAATGAATACTATTCTTCAAATATAAAGTGAATGTATATTTCAGTTGATATTCTAATCATTTCTCTTAACTCATGCTACTTAAGAGCTTAAGAAAACACCCACTTATAAACTCAATGCAATTGTTTCAGATTTTTAAATGCTTTTAATCCAATCTATTTTTTTTTATATATCGACAATAACATTTAATACGCTGGCTAAATGAAGTGCTTGTAGACGCACTTAACTAAATAAAGATTTATGGCTGAAAAAATATATAATGTGTGTTATCTTGAATGGAAATTATCATAAAAGGTACTTTAACATTAATTTGACGAAGTTGTTAAAAAGTTAAAACCCTCTAAAATTTTATAGCCGGTTGCTTTAAAAATTTCACAAAGTTTAAGCGGCCTAAAAAAGTTGCGACCGCATGCAGGTTACCATGTAAGTGCCATAAATATTGCAGACTTATCTCAATTTACACTCATAATCAGCTTAAGAAAAGTGTCCGCTTTAAAATGTACTCGCAGGATTAGGCCACGTTTTTATTATAACAGGATAACAACTCTCGAAAGGTTTTAACTGCCGAGGTTAGAATGAAGGTCCTGATTGAACTAATAATTAATCGTTAATATAATTTAGGGAGGCAGTTTTACTCAAAGGAGAAACGGGGGTATAGTTGGTATCAAGTTTAGCGGATGTTAAGTTTGCGAGCAGGCCGAAGACGTCGAGTCGGCAAATAGTTTCCGATAATACCTACTGGTCAGCCAAGTTTGCAGGACGTAATTAAATTGTGCAGTTAGATTTGAGGATTTGTGGAGGGTTGTTTGAATTGGCGGAATCTATGCATGCATACTAATTCGATATCCAATAAGGTAATGTAAATTGTTACTCAAACGCTAAAAACAAAACCCTTAATCGCATACTAATATCTCCACTAATTTAAATGACGGAAATGTGAGTAATTTTCATTGTGGAATTGTCAGAATCTAATAACTAAGATTGTGTCGTCCTTTCGGGATTAATTTTAATCAAGTCGCTCCTTGAAACTTATCTATGCAGGAATATTTTCCGCCTATTAAGAACACGATTGCTAAGGCCTAATGGTCGCTGGACACGGAACGGGGAGGGAATAAGATGTGGGCGGCCACAACCATTTCTTCCGCGGATGAATGCACATTAATCTGCATCTCGGAGAGAGGGTGTAATCCCAGGATAAGAAAGCACCTTCAAGAATTTGCTATAGTAACTAAGGTCCAGTATACACGAGGAAATTAGAGAGAACTGCCCTCGAATTCCTGGGGCGTTTAATTTCCAACTAAGACGGCGGTTAGTTCTGTTATCCAACTACTATGCAAGAGAATCTTTATTACTTGTTTTGGGCGATTACAGGCGCTTTATATTGTTAATTAATATTGTTTATAGCCGCAGTGTAACCAACACACCTAAACTCGGTGAAATAAATTTTAATGATTTATGTTCTCTCCACTGTCAACTGAAAAAGTCACGTCATACGTGACGTAGAATTAGAAGATGATTTAGTAAAGGGGTAGTAGTATTGTAAGAAGAACCACGGGTGGTGTGGGGGTTGATGAAAGGAGTTTTGCATGTAGCTAGATGGAGTCCTAAGTTAGAGGGTCAACCACATAAACTTTCAGAGCTGCCAGCTAGCCAGGACCAGCACACCGAAAGGCATTTTACTGTTGGTGTATATATATAGTTGGTAGTTGAAACTCGTGAAACTGAACGTCTTACAAGTGGGGCCCGCGGCAATTACTATCAACTATGTTAAACATTTTATTATGGGATCCAGGTTTTATTCCAAAACTACTCCCTATATTAGTTTCAATCTCTCGGATTATTAACATATTTCCCGAAACTTAACATTAAACCCCTCCTCAAAAAAAAAACCAGAGGGAAATTAAATTGAATAATAATGATATAAGAAATGAAAATGTCACATGCATGAATTACATCCGTACACAAGGAATACGAATGTCCCGAAACAAGGATAATACATTACAATTCCCAACAATCCGAAGATGTTTGAATTTAATAGCAACATACATCATGAGCGCGAAGTTCACGTAACAAAGTATAAGTTCCGGCGAAGGCGAAAGGGGTCGAGGGATGAAACGGAGGGGGCAGATACTAGAATTAGAATGGATGTTGCGGCGACCGCAGACCTCTCGGGACAGTCCAGAGGCTCCAACACGGCCCAAGAATTCCTCCTGCAGCTATATTGCGTCTTTGGATGCAATAAACTTTCTATTCGAACATTATATAGAAACAAACCCCTTTCTTTAATAGCACTTCAAAAATCTTTAATATATTCAGCTTTAATTCACGGTAAATTAAATACTTCTAACAAATATATTAAACTTGTATATACTTAACTGAACGTAATTTAAAAAATGTTTTTGTGGCTTCAGATTAGACGAGACATGGCGAGAGTTTCAATAATCCGGTCCAGGTCTCGTTGAGAAAAAAATTACTCTCGTTTCAGTTTCGGTATCATTTCGTAGCTATTTGTCTCGTCTCGTCAAATATCATTTTTGCTAGAACTTACCACTACACCACTTTTCGTTTCCAACATTACTAAACCTTCATAATCCATCTATATCATTTATTTTTAAACATAGCTGACAGACAATTTACTTAACTTTAGATAACATTATAATCTTAATAATCCGACACATATGGGACCAGACAATCGGATTATCGAAAAATTCCGGATTATCTGGATTCAACGAAAGCAATAACAATTTTACATATTTTATGTACAATTCTATTTCAGAAAGAATAAAATATGTATCTATATAGGTAAAAGTGTACATAAAAAAAATTGTACAAACTTAGAACAGATAGTAAGACAATTGTACAGTGGAGTTAGCTTGGTTAGAATCGTCAATCAAGTTTTCAGAGTTAAAAGCAGGGTGTGTTGGCCAGACCTTTTTCCAAGAACATTGGATGGTGTTGTTTTTGACTATATTTCTTCTGTGCGCGAATATTATATCCGACGCAGGGCAGCGTTAAAAAAAGACACGTGTTTCCCCAGAACGCCGGATTTCTGAACTTGTCGAATTGACCAACCGCCGGATTATCAAGATTATACTGTATTTTAATTAAAATAGCTACACGGCAGAATATTTTTTTACAATTGAAGAGCTAAGTGGATGAAGGTTTTATGTCACTATGAGCTAAAATTGTTCTCTTGACATGTTCTTTACCCATGAAAGCAACATTGAACCATGTAAGTAGCATTTTCGTCTTCCCAAACAGCTTCTGTGTGAGACTTATCCTAAACGAAAAGCAAAGTATTTAGAGAGAAGTGCCTAAAGTGTCCTTAAACCTTAAATCCACTTAGCGCTTCAATTTATACATAGTCTACGAAAATTGAATAATATAAACGTTAGTTTTCTAGATTTTAATCTTCAGCAGTTATGGTTAAATTATTAGAAAAAAAGTTCGTTTTAAACAAGGTTGTCTTCATGTGTCTACATGTTAAATATTCAATTTTTTTAAATTAATTCTGCAAAAACTATACTTTAAAACTCAAAAAATTAAATTAGATGTAATTTTTATCACTCATGCACGATAGTACTATCTTGCCGCTCGTTTTTTAGTGCGATAAATTGTCAATATAAGTTGTATTTTACATAACTTGAATAATGCACGCAAATATTCAATATTGCTAGGTTACATTAAAAAAACAAATAAATAAACATAAAATGAATGCAATCAAGACCTCGGTTTTAGAAAAGTGACGTGAAGTATCAGAATTTTTTTTCATAACAAAACAAAAATTAAAGAAAACGTTAAGTGAGTGTAAATCTATGGTGATACCGGAGACTGAGAAGAGTTCTTATGACGAATCCACACCACCGGAGACAGTTGAAAAAGCAAATTCTTCATTTCTTCTTCAATTTTTTTTTGGATGGCACCTGGATCCCAAACTTGTTAGATACCTCCCCTCGCATGAGTGATAAAAAATATTCTTTTTAACCCGGGTGAAATTGTCAATTTCACTCTCGAGCGAATGCGCGAACTTCGTTCGTGCGTACATTTTCGCTCTCGAGTAATATTCACAACCTTTCGCCCTAGTTACGAAATCTACTATCATATCTTCTAATAACGTATTAATTCAGCTCATGATCTTCAATTTGCTTTAATGCACGTACAACGTTAAGTTAGTCCAAAACAAGGTAGTTATTAATTCTATTGTAATTAATAAATGTCTGATTAGTTATTTATTTTAGTTTTCCTTTTAGGTCATTGTTATAAGGGGTGACAAATTAAGACTGTCCTGATTTTACTTCATAAAAGCAGAAAGAAGTAATGATTTATTTGCCATAATTTTAACTATGGCCTAATATTCAGTAATGCTCCAAGTTTTTTTTGGAAATTATTGGCTGATCTTGTTATTTATAGCACTTTCTTAGGACAACATTCTTAGGAGCTGTTTACGGTGCTGTTTATGCAGAGTTTAACTTTTCTGTTCAAATTATGTCTATTACAGTCCCATTCGTTGGTCGTTCGGAATTTCTTTTATTTGTTTTTAAATTGTTTGTTGGTTTTGAACACCCAGGGGGTGAAAATTGTCTCAGTGGTCTCATTTATTTTCATTTTGTATAAAGGTTGGGACCATGTCGTTTGCTTCTATTTTGTAGAAGTTGATTTCATGTCGCTTATTTTTATTTTATAGAAGTTGGCTTCATTAGTCGTTTTTATCTAATTAGTAGGAGTTTGTTCATTCTACTTTTTTTATGGGGTTGATTTTGACCCATCCTGGTCCAGTTTTGTGCTGAAGTGGCTAACTTCAGGGGCGGCGGGATGTTCGCGCCAATTTTAATAAATCTGTATTTTTAATTCAACATTTGAATCGATTTCCGCACCGATTAACAGAAGGGGAAAGGTGTATCGACCTGGGCCTAAATCGCGCGATTTACTTATCAATTTACTTCGCGAATTTATATTATTCGGAGAGAATGCTTCGAGTGTGAGAAGCGTAAAGACGAGAATCGAAGCGCGAACGAAGCTCGACCGACACGTGCACGCATCTTTAAGTTTATCGTTTTAAGTCAAGTTAACCAGGGGTGTAATCACGAGCCCAAAGGGCTGAAGCGGCATCCAACATCTGGAAGACAACAATTTTAAGGGAATCCCTCCACTTATTATCCCCTCCCTTAAAAAAGGTGCCGAGCGACCCTAACAGGTAAGTGTTTAGACTATTGCTTGTGTTAAGTATTGCATTTTATTATAGAGCTAACTCAGAGGTGGATTACACATCATTTTAATATTAAAGCGCAGCCAAATTGCAGGACAATTACACTTTGGGTGCAAAAATATCATCGGACCGGTTCTCTTTAGGTAGTACTGGCGGTAAGAACTGCTAGAGCTGCTAGGAATCCGAAAAATTATTAAAAAAAAAACATTTTTGCCTTTACTATTGACCCTTATGGGAAGCCATATTTTATTTTGTTCCACAAAAAGTATCATTCAGATTACAAAAAATGTAGTATCAAAAGAAAGGGGAAAAAATTAGAACATTATGGTTATCCACAAATTGAGATTCAGATAGTGGGAGTGTGTTATTAAGATTAATTAGCAAATAATTAGGCCTGAACAATAGAGGCGGAAAACATAATAAAATTGGAGGCTTTCGAAATGTGGTGTTACAGGAGAATCCTTAAAATTTAATTTTCCGACAAAATTACCAATGAAGCAGTACTGCACAGAAAGGATACAAGCAGAGAGATCCAGAAAACTTGAGTACCTGGGGCACATTCTAAGAGGTGGAAGATACAACATCCTCAAACTAATTATCCAGGGTAAAAATAGAGGTAAAAGAACTGTTGGCAGAAGGAGGATATCGTGGCTTCGCAACCTGAGACAGTGGCTTGAGTGTATATCTGCCGAGCTGTTCAGGGCGGCTGTCAACAAGATACGTGTCGTTATGATGGTTTCCAATCTCCGATAGGGGTGAACTCAAAGAAGAAGAAGAAGCAAATAATTACGAAAAATTTACTTTGTTAATTACATGTGGCAACGTTGCCAAAGAGGTTATGACGCGCGCGAAATTTAAATATACATCGAATGTGCTACTTAAGGATATCAGTATTATATACATTTATTATTATAAAACATAAGAAGTCTTTTTGATTAATACAGTTACATTTATTACAGAAAGTAATAAATAACATGTAACTTGTTGTTGTAACATAATAATATAACTTGTTGATATTTGCGCAATAACTTTATGCATAATGCGCATAAAGTTATTCTCTCTAAAGTATAGCTCATACTTTGTGTGAAATAGAATTACAGTAGCAACATATTTCTATCATACACTGAATTGATAAATTCACTACGTTTTCACCATATTTATCATATGTACAAATATTATATAACATAATATTCACAGTTATATACATTTCTACACTTATCACGACTCGAGTTTCGACTTTTAAAATTCGAAACTCGAGTCGTGAGTGAGTTGTTTCGACTTTTAAAAGTCGAAACTCGAGTTTTAAAAGTCGAAACTCGACGTTTAAAAGTCGAAGAGTCGAAAGTCGAAACTGTCATGATAAGTGTAGAATAGTATATTTTGTAACTAGCGCGGTAAGTTGTCAATTTGACGCGAGAGCGAAATTGGGCGCACGCACGAATTGAGTGTGTACATTCGCTCGAGAGGGCAATTAACAATACCGCCCGTGTTACAAACAATATTTTTTATACTCATGCGGGGGGAAGTATCTCACAAATTTGGGATCCACGGGCCCTTAAAAAAATGGCATCAAAAATTAAGAATTTGCTTTTTCAATTATCTCTGGTGGTGTGGATTTGTCATAAGAACTCTCCTCAATCTCCGGTATCACCATAAAATTTACACTCATTTTAAACCGTTTTCTTTAATTTTAATAATTATTTTATAATGAACAAAATGTCTTTTGATGTCTCTATTGTGTTTTTTAAATGTAACCTAGCGATATTGAATATTTTCGTGCGTTACCCAAGTTATGTGGAAATCCAACGAGAAATGGAATTTCTCGTATTATAAAACGTGCGCCAAGAAGTACTTCTCGCGAGTAATAAAAATGTATACAACTGAGAATATTATGTAATATTTTATTTTTACATTTAATAAGTGTGGTTAAAACATAGTGAATTTATCAATTCAGTGTAAATATGTATTAACACATAGTAACGGTCGCAACCATCCTATTCATATTTCTATCAAATTTTCTTTTACGTGGCGTTGCCAAATATAAATACTACGTAAGTCGGATAACACAGAGCACATATTTAACAATTGCGCTATCGACAGTACCACCTGAAGGATTCTAAGCTTGCATAAAATAAAAGAATTCTAAAAAAACTTTGCAAGTTAGAAACAGAATTGAAAAAAAAACAGAAAAGAAAATTCCAGTCAATCTGTGCGACGTTTATCACAGCAAGTAGGAATTTCACGTGGGTTTGTAAGAACGATTTTAAAGAAAAAATTACTCTTCCGGCTTTACAAATGGCTAAAGCCCAAAAATTTCTTCCAATAGAGGGGGCATGGGGAGAGGAACAAACAAAATTTAAGCTACTGGTCTGTAAACCCTCAAGTCATATTCGAAGAGGAGCTGCATTCTCAAAAGGTAAATGTATGGTGTGGAATATGATCAGCTGGAGTATTGCTACCGTATTTTTTTGAAAATGATATGGGAAACGCAGTAGTTCTCAATAGTGAAACTTACGTAGAGATGCTACAAACGTTCTTAATGGATGCCACCGCTCAACTCCGATTACCAATAAACGATATTTGGTATCAGCAAGATGGTGCAAGGCCTCATGTATCCAACATGTCTATGTGAGTGTTACAAGAGGTCTTTCCAGGTCGTCTGGTTTCCCAGCGTGGGGATCAGTTGTGACCTCGCTCTCCGGATTTCTCGGCTTTGGATTATTTCTTATTGGGACATGTTAAATCTAAATTTTATTAAAACCGACCTGAAACTCTGGAAGATTTTAAACGAAACATTCGACAAGCCCAGAAATTGGTGATATTTCGCCAGAAATGTGTCAGGCGTGCATTGCGTTCATTGCATCGATCTCAGTCATGCTTCGAAGCAAACGGACTTCCTCTAATCGATGTAATTTTTAAGTATTCATTTTTAATTTAGGATTCAGTATTTAAACTGTAATTAAACTTGTATTCTACAATGTTCAACAAAAAATTGGTGTCCAGCTTATTTTGTCTTTTGATAATTGCAGTTTAAAATCAGAACACCTAATTTGTCACCCTGTATAATAAAATTCAATTTAACATTTTATAATACTTTTTTCATTCATACATGTTAAAATATTTTCGCAAATTTACATAAACAAACATAATCATAAATAATGTTTTATGTGGTAGATAATTGGACAAGCCAAAATATTAATTGAGCAAAATTGATAATAAATGACTTTTTTGGCCTCCTGAATTGTAAAGCTAGCTTTGACATCGTGTATATGTCAAGCGAAACTAGATTTTTACACACAATGTTGCGGCTTAGTAGCAGTGACTTTACCGCATAGTTGCGGTAAAGTCACTTTAACGCATAAACATAATTTACCGCATAAACCGTACTTTGCAACATTGTGCCAAAAAAAATCATAATTTCCAATAATGTAAATAATCTAAATCTATTTGTTTCTTAAATAATAATTGTCGGCCAAAAAATTTTATAGAAATTTAGTCTGTAAATTATTTTATTTTCCACCACTATTGTAAATGCCCATTATTGTACAGTTCGTGGACTATGTAAATACATTATAACACACACGTATGTAACAGTCCGATTAATGTTAAGTAATGATTGTTAATACACACGTGCGTTTGGTTTACGATTCTTTGATTGGTTGAGAGCTGCTACCACGTGCTCATACGTTCAGCGTCCCCCGTGACGCAATTCAAACTAACGGAAATTGACATTGCGTACCTTTGGTTGACTATATCTATGAGCACTATTATTCCAGTTTAACCCAAATAAGTACTAAATAATAAGGTATGTAACCATTAAGAATGTATTTCTTATCATTTCTATCAAGTTAAATAATGTCGAGTAACATTTATATATCAAAATACAACTGTTAAATGTTAAATTATATGTTAAATAATGATAATTAAATTCTAAGAAGTAAATTTGTTACATGAAAAAAAATTTCTTATTAAACACAAACAAATTAGTGTGGTCGTAGATAAAGTATAATACATAACTCGAGTTGTAATGCAATTACATACTCGCGGAATTACGTAACTTTTCCATGCGTACTGTTTGTAATATGCTTCTTACAACTCACGTTTCAACGCTCCAGTTAATGGTCGCTCAAACACTCCCAAACAAACTGTCGCATTGTAAAATCAACTTTTCAATCAATCTTTGATTACTTTTAATTTTATCCTTACATCAAATTACATCATTTAAATCACAACATCGCCAATAATTCAATCATAATAACGCTTTCATCATATCATCCTTTATTGATATAATATAATATAATAAGTAAGCTCGTGTAACGTAAATATCGCCGTGCTTAATTTCGTGCGGTTTGTCCCTTGTAAATACAGTATTTTCAGAGACTAGAGTTTTTGAATACATAATTTTAGTACAGTTATTTTAAATGTTTATTCAAATTTGGATTGTCTTTAGATTTTAACAAAAAAAAAATTCAATTGATACTCTTCTTTCCTCATTTTGCATCTTGGAATACTTGTTGCTGTTAAAACCCAATAACAAAGGGATTCAATTTGTGAGCGATTTCCGCCCCTAATTAAAACAAATTTGTTTTTAATAATTCCTTTTTTCTTTCGGCCTCAAAATATATTTATTTATTCATTTATGACACATGACAATACATAGATAATTGAACAGAAGAAGTAAAAATCATACTGTGGTTGTTTTGGTCAAAAATATGTAATTAAATTAAAGAGATTAAAGGCAAAAAAGGAAAAATGACAGTTTAGGATTAATAAAACAAAAACATATGTAGGTAACAAAATCTCATATTTACACACTATAATTTGATAGTGAAACAGAGCTTATAATTAGTATGTTAGAATTCGGTAATAGACATTTTTACCGTTAGTTAAGCGCATGTGCGTCCATGGTCCATATGTTTTTTGTTTTTATTTAGTTTTTGAAAGTTTACATGGAATGATCCATATGTTTTTCGTTTTTATTAACATTCTTAAAAGCCTTGTTTATAAGGTGGGAATATGACAGTTTCGGGCACATTTTGTTATTTTCACTGGTTATACTGGCATTAACTGCCCCAAAACATGGCAGAAATTGACGCATGCGCATAAAAAATGTCAACTATTGTCTATTGCGTATTATGCACCCCGTACTCTTGCGGGTAAAAAATTGCTTTAATTCACAAATATAAACCATGACTATAAGATATTTCACAGATGGGTATTTGATTTCTTAAATTCTCAATTCAAGTAAAATTCTGAATTAAAATTAAAGTAAAAGTTTTTGAAAAAATATGAACGAGATCAGAAATGTCACTTGTCTCTTACCATATGCAATCTCGGTATCGCCTAAATAATTTTCAAAAATGTACAGTTTCGGTCTCGTCTCGCTTTTACGAGACGTGAAAAGTATCGTTCTCGTGTGAAGCCCTAGTCGACCCAATAAAAGGTACTAATATTTTGAGGAGGTAGAGGTATGGGTCATTCCATCGATTAATAGTTGTAATCGAACCCTTTCGATTTGAATGAATTTTAGCGGAAAATTTTCTTTCATCAAAAGACGACGAAGTTCTACCAAAGGAAAAAAAATTATGCGTAATTCAAAATTTTACTATTTTTCCAGTTTTTCAAGTTTATTTTTTAAATACCTGAATAGTATATTTTGTAACTAGGGCGGTAAGTTTTCAATTTGACGCGAAAGCGAAATTGGGCGCACTAACGAAGTGAGTGCGCACATTCGCTCGAGAGTCCAATTGACAATACCGCCCGTGTTACAAACAATATTTTTTTATTAATCAAGCGAGGGATGTTTTTACAAGATTGGAATCCAGGGGCCAACCAAGAAAAATGTAACCAAAAATGAAGAATTTGGTTTTTCAATAGATCTTTTTACAGTTAGTTAAGCGCATGCGCTTCCGCCAAGTTTGAAAGGTGGGAATGTGAAAGTTTCGGGCAAATATTTAGTTATATGTCAAAAAGTACGGGCAACTTTTGACGTATAACATTGCGGAAATTGACACATGTGCACAAAAAAATTTCAACTATGAAACGGTCTATTGTCTCCGGTGGTGTGGATTCGTCATAAGAACTCTCCTCAGTCTCCAGTATTATTATAGAATTTTAAAACGTTTTCTTTAATTTTTATTATAATTTTGTAATGAAAAAAATTTCTGACACTTTCATGTAACTTTTTATTTTTATTTTTTTTTACTTTTTATTTATTTATTTTAAAGTCTTTTTTAATGTAACTTAGCGATATTGAATATTTGCGTGTGTTACCCAGGTTATGTGAAAATACAACGAGATTGTCATTTCTCGTATTAAAAAACGTGCGTCAAGAAATACCTTTCGTGCATGAGTAATAAAAAACTATTATAATTACAAAAAGACCTTGGCTTCGCTTTGGAGATCATATTTCGGGCCACAAAAAACTATATTTTTAAAATTTTCATTTTTCAAAAATCAAAAAAATTTCAAAATTTCAAAATTGACTAAATCAAAAACTATATTTTTTGGTTCAATTTTTTGGATCCTGAAATTTTCAATGAGCTGTTTTTTGTATTTTTTAAGGTATGAATTTTTGAATTCAAAATTTAAATAAAAATTTTTAACTTTTTCATTTTTCATTTTTTTTTTACATAAATATTTGTTGGAGCCCCATGTATCCTCTTTAAGGAGAACCTACCTATTTCAAAAATAAACTTGAAAAACTAGAAAAACATTGAAATTTTGAATTTTATATAACTTTTGAAAAAAAAAAAAATTTTCCTTTGGAAAAACGTCGTCTTATGATGAAAAAAACTTTCCGCCAAAATTCATCCAAATCGAAAGGCGTCGATTTCAACCATTGGTCGATTTGACATGGAATGGCCTATTAGTTATTTGTGTTTATTAAAATCATTTTATCTACACGCACACCAAAATGAATACATTCTGTCATTATTATGTCATTATTGTAATCGTGTGTAGAAGTATCCAAATCGTGCGTAAAATTCCAATGTAAATAAAATGGAGTTAAATATTTAAATATTAAACGATTTCTGTTTATTGTTACTATGGCAACAATTCGCGTCACTAAACAAAAAACATAGACGTAGTGAAAATACATTTTCTGACGTATATTAAAATTCTAAACTAATCAAAAGTCTGTCTCAAAAGTCTAAAAGAATTAATGCTGATTCTCCTATCAAATATTTCGAAATTGAAATTTCATATGTGTTATAAAGAGTGTGATTATTACAATGAAATGAGATGTTCGAGAAAAACGAGGAAAAAACAACGAGAAGTTAAACATCGGCTAATGTCCAAATTTGTATTATTAATATTATAAATATCCAACTTCTCATCTTGTTTCGTTGTAATAATTATACTGTTATAACACACAATATGCACGCATAGCGACGCGGTTACTAAGAGAAAAAATAATCAGCCAACCGCGACCGTTGAAAATTATGAGTAATTCTTTGGATTGTGTAGCCAAATATTTCAGAATTCGCGCTTCTTATATAATTCAAATCAAATATAATTCGCGACTCTTTTGGTAATTTTTGTTTAATTTCTAGTTTAATTTCTAGCTTTTGCCTTTAGAAAACCTCAGATCTGTATGGCAAAAGCCACTCAAATTAACTGACTAACAAAAATTGCCGGCAATAGTCCTCGTTGTATTGAGTTTGAAAATTAAAACATATTTCTACTATATATTTGTTATTTTTATATTTTTGAGAAATTATTAGATTGACAAATAATTTCACATACAAGAAATCTCTAAATTAATTTAATTCAAATGCTATATCGTGTATGTAATAAAAATTTTATCATTTCCTCGGAGCGAAATGTCGCAATCTAGCAAAGATGCGCCCTTGTCCCCTCTCCGTAAATAACTACATGTTACATATAGCTATTTGTCAAGTTCACCTCCACATATAATGCATCGTCTGTGTGCAGATCATCATCATTTTCTCTTTAGGCTTCATTTATTTCTATTCGGGGCGCACTCGCGCCGTACGCACTCCTGTTCCTGTTTTCATTTCCTTTTGATGACATGTTCCGGCGCTTGTCACTCAGAATTTTTACAAGTCATGGACTTTTATAATCTCCATAAACATATCAGTTTCGTTTTACATATAAAAGGTTGCCGGATTGTCTCCGGATGGCGGATGTTTAGAGATAGGATGGGGAGCCTAAAGTACATATATATTCTATTGCCCGTTTTCTCCGTTTTTTTTTTCTTTTTGTTATTTTCAATTCTAAGGCTTATTGGCTGTTAATTCTGTTGTTGCATTTATTGCGAATATGAGTGCGTGTCATACTTTTGAGAATATACTGTCAACACATGAAGACAAATGACTGAGACTTCCGCGTGTGCTTACATAAACAAGTAGGGGTTGTAAAAAGATGAGAAGTCAGTGGGCCGGACGGACAAAGTGCTCACCGTACCAACAACGCGACTCAAGTAATGATTCGTGCACAGCCAAGCCACATGAATAATTCAATACGTGGCCCGCACTGCTAGATTTATATATCTTTCACAATCGGAGCTTTTATCAATTATATTGCTAGTTTTTTTACACCTTTATGTTATATATTCGGGTAGAGTCCGAGGCCGGGAAAATGGAAATGTAAAATGAAGCTTTGATTGACAGATGTATCGGGCATCGTTGGCTGGCTCAAGGCAAGGTATGGCCAACACAATGTGTGTCTGCTATTGTGCTGCCACTGCTAAAAACAGGTCATTAATTTAATGTTTATATAAATAAATTCAACGAAGTGAACGTTGAATGGTTATTTACATATGAATATAACAGAGCCATGAATTATGGAATCAATCATTTGTTTTGCGTTACGGTATGAATACATTAGATTGATGTTTAGAATGACTTGCCGCCCCGTCGGTTCGCCTGGACTTCATCGTCAAGTACCCGCTGACTTTAATAAATACTTCCTTTACATCGCTCAGTTTTCACTTTTTTTGCACTTAACGTTTTACGCTCAATAATAAATATAGATGTAGTAGCGCATTTGCTATCTCTTAGCGAGCGTTTCAATCAATCATGGTCCAAATACCTCAGCTATATATATATACAGTTAGAAAGGCGGACAGTAGTAACACTATAACAAATAGCTAATGAAAATGTTTGTGAGTGGCTCTGGATGGCTGTGGCCCTAACAAAGTTGAAGTCGTTGAGGTCGAGACAGTCCTGAATTGCCGAGCGTCGCCGGTGAGAAATGACCCAAGTCCGCTGAAAGATGTAACACGAAGACTCTATGCAGGTAGTGGCCGCCAACTTTCTGAATACTCCCTATTAGTCTCCATCTATTCGAATGAGTATGAATGCTTTTTTGAGGGGACAGAAAATGAAGAAGAATTATTGTGCAGTGGGAGACGATTAAAATCAAATGATTTGAATGGCCAAGCGGTGTGTAAGCGTGCCATTGCCCTGTGTATGCAAGTTGCGAGGTGTCTCTTGATAGGAAACTTCCCGTCCACCTCCGCTCGCAATCACGGCCTTCCTACTGTCGTTTGTCTCAATGTAATGCGCCATGATAATCCCACTTAGTGATTAATTTGTTTTCAGCCACGTACAAATTACATCCTTCGCTGTGAAGTTCAGTTAAAAGTTGATGAAAAGAGCAAAGAACTTGGGAGGCTGCTAGGTGCTGGTGCAGTTTCACTCGAGTTCCAATTAATTAAATTAAGGCCGCCAATTTATAACGACGTATTAAAAGCGAGTTATTCGTACGTAATCTAATTATTCTGACTGTATTTACTATAATCTGAACTCGGCTCGTCCAGCTAGTAGATTTAATTTCTGAGCTTTCATAACTTCAATCGTCTTTGCTTTAATGTTTTTAAGCGCGGAAAAGTGAATTTATCAAGCACACACCGGCCGAGCGAGTAATAACAGAGAGCCCCGGCCGGTGGAGGGAGCTTGAAATCGGAATTTATAAGCAGAATTAATTAGACTAAAAACCACTGCAGCCTTCCCGCACTACTCTGAGCTGCTGTTTTAATTTACAAAAGCCAAACTTAATTCTTGTTCCGACTAAAGGAATAAAGAGAAATGTAAAGGAAAATTAAAACGATTCAAGTCGAGGCTTTGATTCGGTTTAGGCTAAGACTCGGCCGCCATTCGCAAATCCGTACTCTTCATGCCGGCACTCGAGAAGAAGGAATGTAATCTTGGACCCCTTCGAACATCCACCCCTCAAATAGTATTTCAAACACTTACCAATGCCCTTTCCACCTTATAATGTTAACAATTTTTTACCAATAAATATCTACTCAAGTTCCCATCGCGCAAACTCCCTCCAAACACAAACAACATTCCTGCAGTATTAATTTTCTTATAATACAAATACATTACAAAGGAGTTTCGGTCGGGGGGTGGATGGTACACAGTAAAATTCCTTGTGTATTTTAGCAGATGTTAAATACGGTCCGTATTTAAGTTCGCAATCAGAATTAGAGTCCGGCTTGAGTGTTGCTTGTGTATTGGCTTAACTGTTTCGATTCAGGACCGGGCTAATCCATACCGGCAACTTTCATTGGAAACCGCAGGAACTTGTCTCCCAAACAGGATTAACGGAGCACTCAGGTGGTCACGCCGGAGCGGAAAAGCAATTAGCACAGTATATTTGCGGCGATGATCCCGAGTTTCTCCTGCTCCCCGATGACCTGACATGGCACGGCCACATGACTTCGTACGTTGACACCGTTGGGAGATCGCGATACAAGATGAAACAAGCGGGAGCTGAGCTATACAAATAAAACGATTAGAATAGATTTCAAATTAAATGGAGCATGTGATAATGTCAGCATAACTCATATTTACGGGTTTTATTTCGGATAGACTCCCTATTTGACGGCGTGCCCTCTTACTTTTGCCCTTTTACTTGTTCCACGGTTCGCGTCATAAAAATGCTCGACTTACGGGAGAAGAACGACTTATCCAGAACAATAAAAATATATTAGGAATACACGCAGATATGTAAGCGGGGATATGTTTATATGTCGTTCGTTCCTTTCTAATCTGGCTTTCTTTATTGTCCATTAACGAGATCGTCTAGTGTGCGATTTCGGAAGCTGCGCTACGAATTCCGAGGCCACCCTATTATGATAATTTGGACGCAATGCGTGCGGATCCCGTACGCGTAAATGTGAGTTTCAATTTAGCGCGGTGCGGGATTATGTTGGCGTCGCGATTCCCGGCGCCGGCTCCTTCTTACCATAGTGGCCCGGGACGTGCCTGGATTCGGAAACATGCTTATTTCATGCCTGATTATCAAACTGTACATTTAACGCTCCCAAAAACTACCACTATTACCATCCAACACTCACGAATTCACAACCAATTTTCTACGATATTCCATTGTATACACACAAAGAACACATTTTACTACGGTATCAAACTCGCTAAAAATAACAAATACATTCTCCTTTGATTAATTCTGAACCCCTACAAGTTCACAGCGAATACACTGCACACGAAGTAATTTCAAATTTAAACCTTGCATTTTTAAACTATAAGGTAATAAATTTTAGAGATTACAAGAATTTATAAATATGAATTATGTGATTTCTGATTGTGTTGTTAGAGAAAAACAAATATTTTGGAGGAGAAAATAGAATTCTAATTTGTCTATCTACTACATGCATTATGATTTTTTCAATAACACTGTGGCTGTAATAATAAATAATTCAGATTCTATCTGAAAGGAAATTATTTAAATTTCGCGATTGGTTTGAAACGCGCTGGAAACAACTCTGGAGACTCAAGTATCCTATTATTTAAAAAAAATATATATATATTTGCTTTCTTGTCGTTCGGTAATTAATTTAAATTAAATTATAGTTTTCGAATATCCCAAGTTATTACAAACTTGGTTATTATAAATTATGGTTATTTTTTGTTTTTTTTTTGTGAATTTTAAGGTAAGAACTTGTAGTATAGTATAGTTTAAGCTAAGAACTTATAGCATAGTTCATTTGCATAAGTGTTGCAACAAATATTTATAAAAAAACTCTTTAATCGTCAATGTAAAAATTGCAAGATTTTTATGTTTTCGTAAAACTAGCTATAGCCCGCGGCTTCGCTGCCGTGGATTTTTATATCAGTCAAATTAATTTTTGGTGAGCTTATGAGCAATGTTATATAATCTTATCGACTTTAGATTTTTAAATTATAAGGTAATAAATTTTAGAGATTACAAGAATTTATAAATATATTATTTGCATGAATTATGTTGTTTGTGATTGTGTTGTTAAAGAAAAACAAATATTTTGTGGAGAAAATAGAATTGTAATTTGCCTATCCACTACATGAATTATGTTTTTTCAGTAACACGGTGTCTGTAATAATAAATAATTCAGATTCTTTCTGAATTGAAATTATTTAAATTTCGCGATTGATTTGGAACGGGCTAGAAACAGACGCGCGTTCGAAAATGGAGAGTGCTCTCCGCAATGATTTAATGACTCCGAATGGGATATTACATTTATGTTTTTTATACGTTCTGAATTGCTTAAGTGTTTTATTTTCGGCCGTAAAACAGTACATCATTTTTATGTCTATGTGTATATATGCAGGTTTTGTACGGCATTGAATTAAAATTATTGTAATGTAGTTTTTATGGTTCGCCATACGAAACAATATTTCCAACTAAATATAAAAATATTTATAAGAGTGAAGTAAAGAAGATATTAAAGTTGTTTTGAGAACGTGAGGCAAACTGAGAGAACAACTTAATTTAACATTTTGTATTAATACCAACCTTTCCCGCTTCTACTATTAACATCTGCGTCGTTTTCGGTTAAAATTATTAGGTGTAAGTTTCCTCCGACTCTAATTTACACCGAAATTATACAAATATAATCCTAGGTACATCATGAAATATCATCACCTTATTACTTCTTAATTATGCAACTTGTCGTTTAAACTGGTGGTAATTTATGTTGCCGTATCTTCTTATCATTTGCATTTTTCCCCTGCAGGCGTTGTTTGCGGAAAGTAGTAAATAGAATTATGATTCGAGCGTAGCGGCATTAGGCATGCACCTCTCGCGTGTAGAGTTCATAAATATAACCGTAGTCCGTAATATCTGCCAGATGCCCGGACGTAATATGAAGAACTGGCATTACTGCACATTCCCAGACCCAGCGTTGATGAATCATGAAGAAGTTTCCAGGTTTACTGGGATGCTTTCCCGAATTCAATTTTATAATGCGAACCGCCGACTTTATATGATTATGTGCGAACATTTCTGGTTTATTTCCCCCATTAAATGTCCTAATAATAACTGTTTAAAGTACACCTAGTTTTCTAGCACTTATAATAACCGTAATTATACGGTACTTATCAGCAAACTCTGCCGCCAGTGGTTTGTTTAATTTAGCAATCTCCTCCTAATGTCTTTCGCAATACTTACCCGATTACAAACACCGAAAATGGCGAACGTGTAGATGCAGATATGTGTTTCTTACGTCTACCTACAAACCCTCACATCAACACATTCTTAAATAAACTAATATAATTTCAAGTCGTTTCTCTTAACTCTGATGACTCAAGCGATTCTATTATTTGTAAAAATAACTAGAATATTTGCTTTCTTGTTATTCGGTAATTCATTTAAATTATGTTTAAAATTTTATTGAATCTCAAGTTTGAAATGTATAGTCATTTTTATGTTTATGCTAATTTCTGAACCATTTCTTATTTCATGTACTTAAATGTTAACAAATACAGTCGAACTTCCCTAAGTCGAATTACCATAGTTCATAAAATATAATTGGAGTTACAGAAAATTGGAGTTATAGAAATACATTAATACAAAATGAGTAAAATACACTATACAGAAATTATTCAAAGTAAATACATGTATATATTTTTAAACAAAAAACAATAAAGAAATATCCGCGATGCTCTAAAGGTAAACGTTTTTTACCAGTGACTTACAGAACCAACAATAAAGTTTGGATGACAAGCGCAATTTATGAAGAATGGCTTTCTAGTTTAGACAAGAAATTCAATGCCGAAAAACGTAATATTATGCTGTTTGTGGATATCTGTCCGTCACACCCAAAAATTACCAAGCAACTAAATTCGATTCGTGTTGTTTTTCTTCCGCCAAACATGACGTCAAAGTTAGAACCTATGGACCAAGGAATTATTAACAATATAAAATTGCACTAAAGAAGACGAATTCGGGGATACATTATTAATATGTAATAGGATACATAGGATACAAATAGGATACATTATTAATATATAATTATAATTAATTAAAAATAATTTCAATTAATATATTATTTTTTGAAAAAGTCAGTAATTTACACTTATTTAAATAATTACGCATTTCTTTGTTCGTGGGTGGAATTAGCACTGTTTCGTTGTTAGACATCTAAGTTGCTAAGACATCTTCATCTCCATCTTCATCTTCGCGTTTTCTAATCTGGTTAAAAATATCGGCATCTGTTGAATAGCACGCTATAACCACATCTTCACCCACAGATAAATAATCATTAAGAGACACTGTATTATCCACGTTATGCTGATTATTTGTGTCATACGCGGACTTCAATTCTTTTCTGAAATATTTTTTTTATGGTTGCTTGCTGAACATCGATGTCCCGCGCTTTTGTCAAGTTTGTAAGGGCATCCCATAAAGCAATATGTTCGGGTTGGTTCTGTTCTAGGGCAACTATAGTTTTTCTCCGAATTCGCCTTCTTTAGTGCAATTTTATATTGTTAATAATTCCTTGGTCCATAGGTTCTAACTTTGACGTCATGTTTGGCGGGAGAAAAACAACACGAATCGAATTTAGCTGCTTGGTAATTTTTGGGTGTGACGGACAGATATCCACAAACAGCATATTACGTTTTTGGGCATTGAATTTCTTGTCTAAACTAGAAAGCCATTCTTCATAAATTGCGCTTGTCATTCAAACTTTTTTGTTGGTTCTCTAAGTCACTGGAAAAAAACGTTTACCTTTAAAGCATCGCGGATTTTTTTATTTTCCAATCACCAACGGTTTCAGTTTTTCAGTACCACACATATTGGCTCCTTCCATGGCGGTGATTCTTTCTTTCCTGTGTTTTCGACGGAAGCACTTTTCGTCTTTAAAAGTTCCGGCAAGATATTGTTGTGCCACTCTTCACAGTCGTGTTCATTAACTTCTGCACTTTCACCACACATAACCTTTTGTGTGATATTATGCCTTTGCTTAAACTTATCTAGCGATGAAATCAATTTGTCTCAGACTCAGCAAAATATAGAGTATTTTCTCTAATAAGTGGTCCAGATATTGGCACATATCTATCCCGCGCAATTTTAAACAATTCCAAAGCAGCTTTGTCAATGTCTTTGTAGGTACACTTTTTCAAACGTGCGATCATTAGTTGCAGCATTTTCGGTTTTGTTGAGAATTTATGCGCGGTTTCTTATAATTGAAGAAAGTGTACTTGGAGGAATTCTTCAGCAATCACTTTTTTCTTTTTAATACGTTTGTCAACTTCAATTATCAACCTCACTTTGTCTGATAACGACATCGTATTCAGTTTTCTTTTGTGGCCACTCATATTTGCAACTGTAACGGCAGATGTAAGACGCAACAATGAGTTTAAACTACAAAATTTCATTAATATATAGCACCTCGTGGGTGATCCTCGATTATATCGTCTCTTTTTGGATTACCGATTCTCTGGAGAATAATATCCTGTCTAATCTTGCTTCGGCACACCCGCTGGTTAATTCTTAGTTTTGCTTTACTCGAGTTTTTGGATCATAAAATATCCAAAATAAAATGTAATCTGCCCGAGGATTACACTATCGACGGCTTATGGTAGGCAATATCATATTATCAATATCATCATAAATTTTGGAAAATACGCGGCGGTTAAAAAATTGGAGTTATAGAGATTATTTTCTATGTAAAATTTTACCAATGTACAAATTTTTACTATGGGTTATGGAAAATTTTGAGTTAAGGAAAATTTTAGTTATGGAAGGAAAATTTATATGTAAAATGCTATCTAGACGTATGAATTTCTAAAAATATTCGAGTTATAGAAAAATTGGAGTTACAGAAGTTTGAGTTATGGAAGTTTGACTGTATTTATAAAAACTCTTTGATTGTAAATATAAATATAAATTGTATAATTTGCAACAATTTTCTGTCTATGTAAAACTAGTTATTGGCCGCTGCTTCGCTCTCTTGTATTCTTATGACAAATCAGTCAAATTAATTCAGCTATCAGCTATGTTTAAAAAATATTCTCTTGTGAATAATATGAAGAGGAATAATTAGAGACCGTAAGATTTGAAAATTGTTACGAGGGCCAGATAAAATCAAGTTGAAATAACATTTGCATAACGTATTTTCGCCAATAATTTCGTATAGATTTTATTCAAACCTTGCACACTTATTACTTAGGAATCAAGTTAAAAGTATTAATAAAATTTAATGCAATCGAGTGGTTGGTTTCGAAGTTATTGCTTGTTGCAGACAAATTTTGTAAATTTCAACTTTGTTTTACAACTTTTAACATTCTACCTAGTCTTATTGTTTGAAACTAAATTAATCAATTTAACTTAAAAATTTAAAGGTTTTTTAAACTTTCATAAAATCTAAAACCATTTCACTACTTTCATTCCTTTTTAAGATACCGCTGTAAATGCAACACGGAGGGCTGTCGAAAAATCGGAGGGCTGTCGAAAATAGCGATTTAAGGCCCCTTCAAAAAATCGCAAATTTATATTTTGGTACCACACTTTGCAAGCGATCAATTTATTGTTTTTCTCTAGTAGCATCGGACCTCAAATGTATAAATGTTATTTATACATTTTATTGGTATAGACCAGGGGTCGGCAACCGGTTTTAAATAAAGAGCCATTTTCCTTAAAAAGAAACAAATCTTATACCGAAACAAATCTTATCTAAGAGCCGCAGAGATAATGACATTAAAAATACTGTAGATCATTTGTATTTTCAAATTGTTCTATATTTAATGATATTTTTAATTTTGTAAAACGAATAAATGATATTCAATGCAAATAATTTAATTAAAAAATTATTATCAGTGAGATTTTTACGAGTGAGTTGATGCAGAAATTTGTTTTATATCAGTTTCATAAGTTTACGGTCTTTAGATTTAAACAATTTTCAAGGCTAACGACGTTGAGCTGCCGGTCCCCATTTAATAGTCAAGCTATTCATGTTATTAAAAGTGTGCTCACAATATCTAATATATGAAAAAAACTTCGATCCAAATAAGAACAAACAAGCTTGCTGAAGCACAAAAATTAACCTGGGACATCAACACACACAGACAGAAAAAGTGCCCATCCATAAATGCAAAAAGAAAACACTACAACACAGTTATAAAACATAAGCCATATATGCATCAGAAACACTGTTTCACTTAAATGAACAATCAAAGCCCGACGAAAGAAGAATTGGAGAACGTGCATCAACAAAAAATACCAGGAAGAGGCACAGTGGAGGATAGTCCAACAAAGTCGTGTACAAAGAGCTGGAACCCATTACTGACACTATGCGTACAAGGAGACTGGGGTTCTTTGGGCACGTAATGAGAATGCAAGATTCGAGACTTCTGAAAGAACTGGTACAATACAATCTCAACTCCAAAAATACCACAATAGGGTGCAGATGGAGCACAGGAATACTTGAAACAAAATATTTAATGTTTTTAAATGTTGGTTATTATCATCTCTTCTTCTTCTTCTTTCGAATAGGCCTACTTTGGACTACGCTTGTTCAACTGCTAGGTTTTGACCTTTGCCCAGTATTGTCGCATCTTCTGCCGGTGTAACTCCTATCTCTCTTCTTACCAGGGGGTACCTTTCCTACGGGGTTTTTCCTGAAATCCACGGACTTCCTTCCGGGTGCGTCTCACAGACTGTCTGTTTTGAAGATCTGTTATTCCCAGTTCTTTAATATCCTTCTCGGTTTCTGTCAACCAAGTGGTACGAACCTTGTTTTGCCAGAAGGCGAACAGACGGTTGGTTAGTCGGTTTGGAGGCAATCTTGCAACGTGGCCATAGATAGCTACCCTTCTTTTCCTTGCACAGTCCGAGAGCATCTCAATATGTTCGTAGAGCTCAGAATTATGCCGCCTTCGGAATTCCCCATCTTCCTTTACCGGGCCTAGTATCTTCCTGAGGATTCTCCTCTCTCTGATATCAATTTTCTCTACTAGACCACTTCGGTTTAAGGAAAGACACTCCATGGCATACAGGGCTTCTGGTCGTAAGACTGATATGTAGTGCTTAAGTTTCAGGTTGCGTGACAGGCATTTCTTATTATAAGTGTTCTTAGTCAGTCGATAGGCTAGTTCTAACTTGTTGACTCTCTTGGATAATGATGCTCTTTCCGATAAGTTGCGTTCAATCCATTCGCCGAGATACTTTCAGTCCTCTTGATGTTTCCCTGTTCTAGTAACATCTCTCTGTTTGCTTCTCTGATGTTGGTGAAGAATTCTGTTTTCTCCAGCGACACTTGAAGACCCACTTTGGCAGCCTGTTTTCTGAGGCAGTTTACGTGCATTGTTGCCGTCTCAAGAGATAGATCTCATCAGCAAACAGTGCCATGTCATCTGCAAAGCCCAGGCAATCTACAAACAGTCCATCGTTCTTACGTCCCAGGTAGATACCACTCTGAGCACCCAAGTTGTTCAGTTCCTTGCGCCATTCTCACATAACCTTTTCAAGGACACAGTTGAATAGATTATTATCATCCCTATTATTCATCGTTTGTTTCTTTATTGGGAATGAGAATAATTCCCACTCCCAATAACGAAACAAACGTTTAATGTTTTTGTTCTCTCAGTTCTTTTATTTTTAGCAAACTTTCATAGAATTGGGAGATCGACTTGTTTGCATAGAAGTATTTTTGTTTAATACTTCTTGAAAAGCTTTTTGAACTTCGTCTTGTAAGTAATAGTTTGGATTGGTCACTTTTAATTCTTCTGAATTTGCGGTACATTCACCATCAACTACAACTTTAATGTTTTGTAATGATTTTCGGCCTATATTAAAACAGATTTTGTTAGAACTTTCGAAGAATCTAATAAGCATCTAGCCAATTCTGTTAATTCCAGATTTTCACTAGGTGTTCAAACTTTCCATAATATTTTTCATTAAAGTTTTGCTTAAATCAGAACCAATTAATTTCTTTTCCAAGAATCCTATTACACCTTGTGCCTTAAATATTTTACAATCATCGCGGCTTAATGTTGTTACTGCTACGCTTATTGGAGATAAAGTTTATTTTAAGTTACACGACAATTAAAAATTAACATTTTCAATTAAATACTATATCTTAATGATACAATGGTGCAAACTAAACTAAACAACAATAAATTGTTAAAAGTCTCTATGCCGCAACGTGAGCAAATTTATAAAACTTAAACTAGCAAATACATATGTTTACACTTTTAGAGCTTGTAAACATTGTAGTTCGCTAAAGAGCACTCATTCAATGTATTTTATAGAGTCGCAATCGGTTTGCAGTTGGACATTTCAAAGTTTTTCAGAACTGTTTCAACATATCGTTTCTGCGACATAGGAATGGCGCCTGTGTTTTTGTCTTGGTGAAACTCAATTCCAAGACATTGATGAATAGGGCCCAAGTCTTTCATTTCAAATTTCATCATGCCATCAAGATGTCATCCACGAAAAAAGCAACCATCATCGTCTTCTCTTTGAGCGTCGAAATGTATATACAAGGATCTGCCTTTAAAGCTCTAGTCCAGCCTTCTTCAATTCTTGGTGGAGCTTCTAATATCACTGCCTGCCGGACTGTCGTAATCCGTATAAAACTTTTCTAATACGACAAGCTTTTTCTTCACCTGTTGCTAGTTCTTTTAGTCATTTTTGTGATGTTTTGTATATCATTGCTTATTTTGTTTCTTCCCCTTGATTTGCTTTTCAGTTTTAGTGATTGTCCATCAGGAACCTTCAGATAGATTTCTTTCTCCACTTCACCATTTAGGTATGCGGTTACGACGTCCATTTCATGTACAGTTAATCCGTATTCCTCCGATAAAGCCATCATCATTCGTATTGATCCCAGTCGTGCCACAGGTGTGAACGTTTTGTTGAAATCCACACCTGGTTGTTGCGCATAGCCTTTGGCGACATGACGTGCCTTCCTTCTTTCAACTTCTCCGTCCGTGCCGTATATGGTACGTAATACCATTTTGCTTCCTATCGTCCTGCCGTTCTTTGGATAGTCGACGATCTCCGTGGTTCCGTATTTGGTCTACGCCACGTATTAATTTTTTTATCGCTTCTTTCCATTCCTTCCCATATACGGAATAGGTAAACAAAATAGTCTACCCCTAATTTTCAGCCCTCATAATCGTATTTTCAAAAAATGGTGAAACAACTGCATCTTTATTTTTAAAAATCAAATGTTACGGATATGAAGTAACATTTTCT
Source organism: Phosphuga atrata (assembly GCA_944588485.1). Taxonomy (NCBI): domain Eukaryota; kingdom Metazoa; phylum Arthropoda; class Insecta; order Coleoptera; family Silphidae; genus Phosphuga; species Phosphuga atrata. The sequence goes on from OX155898.1 coordinate 45,714,237, forward strand.
GTTTCTGGGATATAGACATCCTTACTTAGGTACTAATAAAGTATACAATTTACAAACAACAAACAAATTAATATTGATACAAATAATGTTTATTGCGTATAGTCTGTTATCTTCGTTTGATGTTTTTTGCTGCACCAGTATTTTATTTGAATTTTATCATGTATTTTATTCATGTCTTGGGATACTATGTATTCTACTTCTAATAATTTCGCTGCATCGAGTGCTTGTTTAATGCTTCGTGGAGGCTCAGGATCATCCGTCTCATCCTCTTCATCCCCTCGTTGCTGTTCCTCAATTTTTCTCGCCGAATCCAGAATTTCTTCATCTGTACGTGAAGCTGTTGTAGCCAGGCTGTCGTCTACTTCTATGTAGGTTTGTATATTTTCAGTGAAATTTTGTGGCATGTTGAACTGTTGAACCCTCTCTGTTAATGGAAGGTCATCTTCACTTTCAAACTCTTGTCTCGCTTCCACTTCAGCACTCGCAAAACTGATCCAAAGCGTCCAGCAAGACGAAAAGAGTTCTGTGTAGTTGTTGCTGTCACTTCTTCCCAGGCTTTGGATAAAAAATTCACTGCATGTAGCATATTAATAGAAGTTTTAACTCAGATTCGACCAGCTCCATCAATAGTTTCCTTATGTAGTGACCCTTGAGACTTTTAATCACGCTTTGATCGATTGGTTGTAAGACACTAGTCGTGTTTGGTGGAAAAAATGCCAACTGTATGTTTTGAAGGTTAGATATATGAGGGTGAGCAGGATAGTTGTCATGGATATAGTTGATCATGGGGCTAACAACCCCATATCGGAAAAATCACCTCGTTACGAAACTCAAAGACAAGAATAGCCGGACTGATGATTTTGTTGAACGATCCACGCGAGGAAAAGGAAAATGCAAATGGGAAAATGATATGTACATTGCAACCTGGAATGTAAGAACTCTGAACAAACCTGGAGCTCTACATGGACTCAAACAAGAGATGGAGGAATACAGGATAGGAGTAGCAGCAATTCAAGAGGCCAGATGGAAAGGAAATGGGATCCTAAGGAGTGATAATTACACAATTCTTTATAGTGGAGGAGAGAGTGGAGCAATAGGTGGCGCGGGTTTTCTTGTAGATAATAAACATAAAGCAGCAATTCTGAACTTCAACCCAGTAAATGAAAGTATATGCACTTTGAGAATGAAGGCTCGTTTCTTCAACATCACTCTTGTATGTGTCTACGCACCTACAGAAGATGCTGAAGATGAAGTGAAAGATGCATTTTATGAACAGCTAGAACAGGAAGTAGAAAACGTCCCACGGCAAGATGTGAAGATAGTGCTGGGGAACTTCAACGCAAAGGTGGGGAAAGAAGAAACCTTTAGAGAAACTGTAGGAAAGGAAAGTCTGCATGATGTGTCAAACAGTAACGGGCAAAGACTTATTGACTTTGCGATGAGCAATGTAATGGTGGTGAAAAGTACATGGTTCCAGAGAAGGAGCATTAGGAAAGCCACATGGCGCTCACCAGATGGAACCACTTTTAATTCGACCATGTAGTAATTGACAGGAGACATGCATCTGATATCCTTGAAGTCGACAGTTGTAGGGGAGCTGACTGCGACTCGGATCATTATATGGTTAGAGTGAAATATAGACAACGTATTGCGGTTTATAGATCTGGAGAAAATAGGAAAGCTCCAAGAAGATACGACGTTACAAAACTAAAGGAGAAGGAAATATCCCAACAGTATGAAGCAGAACTACAGAAGAAGTTTGAGGCTAAACAAAACTGGGCAGCGGAAAGTATAGAAGGGAAATGGAGTATGATGAGGGATGTCCTACAAGAAACTGCAGAAGAAGTGTTGGGGATGGAAGAAAGGGTTAAAAGGTCAGGATGGTTTGATGAAGATTGTAAAAAGGCAATGACGGAGAGAAATGAGGCAAGGAAGAAAATGCTAAGCAGGTCTACTAGGTATAATACAGTGGAATTCAAGAACAAAAGAAAGGAGGAAGACAAATTCTGTAGAAGAAAAAAACGAGAATCAGAGAAGAAATGGATTACTGAACTAGAGGAAGAACATAACACCCAGGAGGTAAGGAAATTCTATAAAAGAATTCAGGAGCTGAAGAAAGGTTTCCAACCACGTGCTGTGCTCTGCAGAGATAAAGAATGAAATTTTATAGGAGGAGAAGAACAGATTCTAGACCGGTGGGCTGAGTATTTCAGCGAACTGCTGAATGCAACAATAAAGATTGTAGCATCGGAACAAACGGAAACCGACAATGGCCAGCCGTGGCACAGTGTTAGCCAGGACGATATGCCTGTACCCACACCTACAATAGAGGAAGTCAGATTGGCAATCAAAATCTGGAAGAATAATAAGGCCCCAGGAAGCGATAACATTTCAGCAGAGATGATTAAGTGTGGGGGGGTGAACATTTGACACGTCTTGTCCATCAGCTAATCGTCGAAGTATGGGAAAAAGAAGTGATGCCGGAGGAGTGGAACTTGGCCATTATTTGCCCGATTCATAAGAAGAAGGACAAAGCAAAATGTGAAAACTATGTGGCATAGCTTTACTCAGTGTTGTGTACAAAGTCTTAGCCAAAGTCATTGCTATGAGACTCACTCCTTTTGCAGAAGGGATTCTAGGAGATTATCAGTGTGGTTTTCGACAGGGTAGATCAACGACCGACCATATCTTCACGATAAGGCAAATAATGGAGAAATGCTACGAATATAATGTGGATATACATCAGCTCTTTGTGGACTTCAGACAGGCTTATGATAGCGTGAAAAGAAAACAGCTGTATCAGACTCTGATGGATATGGAGTGTCCATATAAGCTAATACGTCTGATTCAAATGACCCTCAACAGAACGAAATGCCAAGTTAAAGTAGAAGGAAAACTTACGAAGGAATTTGAAGTCAACCAAGGGTTAAGACAGGGCGATGTATTATCCACACTACTTTTCAACATAGTACTGGAGAGAGTGATGAGAAAAGTGGAGACCAACAACCCAGGTGGTACTCTGTTTAATGCATGAACCAGAATTTGGCGTATGCGGATGATGTGTGTATGCTGTCTCGAAGATTTAAAGAGCTGGAAGATGGGTTGTGTAGGTTAGAAAAGGAGGCAGAAGAATTGGGGCTTCGAGTGAACGGCGCCAAAACACAGTATATCTTCTCTTCCAGGAGAAACACAGCGGTGAAAGACAAACTCATAAAGTTGAATGGAGTCAACTATGAGAGTTGTGAGAAGTTTAAGTACTTTGGAGTGTTGGTAACTAATGATAACAGCATAAGTGAAGAAATAAAAGCAAGGATTGCAGCGGGAAACAGAGCATACTGGGCCCTGATTAAGATTCTCAAGTCACGTAGCCTGAGCAGAAAATCGAAGATAACTGTCTATCGAACGGTTATAAGGCCGGTGGTAATGTATGGCTCAGAAACATGGACAATGAGGGTGGCAGAAGAGGAATGTCTGAGAAGATGGGAAAGGAAAATATTAAGAAAGATTTTTGGGGCAGTGAATGACGCAGGGCATAGGAGAATACGGAAAAATAGGGAATTGGAGGAACTATACGGTCATGCTGACATAGGTTTGGAAATAAAGAGTAATAGACTAAGATGGTTGGGCCATGTAGAGCGAATGCCAGATGACAGGTCTCTCAAGAAGGTACACAGAGGAAACCCAGGTGGCAGAAGGTGCAAAGGGAGACCACGGAAACGATGGCTGGATGATGTAGAGGATGACTTACGAAAGATGGGAGTCAGAAGATGGCGGAAACGAGCTGAAGATCGCCAGGATTGGGCTACGATCGTCAGAGAGGCCAAGGCTCTTCATGGGCTGTATCGCCGAGGAGTAAGTAAGTAAGTATGTTTTGAAGGTTAGATATATGAGGGTGAGCAGGATAGTTGTCGACAAGAAGCAAGATTTTTCGTTCCTTTAATTTTGAATTCCAATTTCGCAATTCTCCTTCAAACAGTTGACTTGTCGTCCAGGCTGATTTATTAGCTTTATAGGTGACTGGCAATTGATTAATGTTCTTAAAGCACCGCGGATTTTTTTATTTGCCTATTATCACTAGCTTCCTTTTTTGTGTGCCATTTATATTAGCAGCTACAAACACTGTAATGCGCTCTATGGAGAGTTTTCCTCCTACACACTTTCCTCCTTTAAATTCCAAAGTTTTATCTAGAGTCAACTTAAAGAAAATTCCGGCTTTATCAGCATTAAAAATGTCACTTGGAACGTACTTTTCTTTCAATTTTGCCCACTCTCTATTATTAATCCAGTCGTCAATAACATTCGTATCAACACTTCGTGCTTCTCCATTAATTTTACCATAGTTGATATGGTGACGTTGCTTGAACTTTCCGAGCAATTCTTCTGATGCTTTGTAAGCCATTAAGCCAATTTCTTCAGAAAATTTCTCTGAGACAGGCAAGTTATTCAGGTGCTGTCTGTGAAACCATGATAGCATAGCTGGATCCAAATCTTCGTATTTAGATTTCTTTAATTTCTTAGAAGATTTTCCATCCTCCTCTGCTTGAAGAATGTTTTCTTTGTTTTTCCATATTGTAGACACGGTAGAGCGACTGAATCCAAAGCGTCTTCCAACATCACTTATCTTTTCTCCCGCCTCTATTACGCGTATTAATACAAGTTATTCGTTAATACACAAAGATTTTCTCTTACGCGCATGTTCACAGTTTGAAAGTTTGCGACCAACTAATAATATGATAAACACGTGCAAGATAATTACAATAAACAAACAAACGAATTTCTTAAAATCTTCGGTAAGTATGATGCCGACAGTCGAGGTAAATACGGGCTAGACAATAAAGCAATATAATAATAAACACAAGAACGTACACAGCTGCAGTTATTATTAATTTTGGCAACTTAGAAAATTCTGTTTATTGCTTAATAATTACGTATTGTTGTCTTTATGTAGAATGGCTATGATGCTACATAGAGTGTATCATTACATTTATTATCTATGGACAACAAGGTAAACCAACGAAAGTCAAGTACTTTCGACGTTTTAGGGAGTTGTCGTTAAATCGAGTGACGTTACATCAAGTTTACACTGTTAATATATATATATATATATATATATATATATATATATATATATATATATATATATATATATATATATATATATAGATTGATAGAAATTCCATTAAACTAGACCTGGATAATATAGTATGACCAAGCCATTTCACCCCCTTTCCCGCTTCGTGTGATAGATTACATTTTCCACAAGATCCGATCTTATTGAATTAATGATCCCCGTTAATAATCGCAGCGCGCGAATTGATTAATTAAGCATTCGCGAAAATTAATAAGTATTCATTATAAAAGAATAATTAAACTCGTTTTTAATGGCGGTGCGGAGGTGCAGGGATTACGAGCGAGCATCCTATATATATCTAGAAAGTAGCGTGGGTATCCTCCGGCTGTTTTATTAGAATTTTATTGGACAATCTTTGCTCCATCTCGTTCAGTATCAAATAATAGAGATGTTTTCGTCGATATATATATATATATATATATATATATATATATATATATCTATATATATATATATATATATATATATAGATATATATATATATATATATATATATATATATATATATATATATATATATATATATATATTTTAATATTAAGCCGGGTGGAATTTTCTATATACCCTTTTAATAAATACTCTGTACCTTATGCATGTATGCCCCACTCCGGCTCAGTAATTAAAATTCTCTCATATCAAAAGCAAATTACTTGCACAAGCGTCGTTTGCGAAAAGGTATTTTTCAATTTTATCACAGACACTCATTCTATTTCACTCAAAAATTTAGAACAAAATCAATTATTTAATTTATGTCTCAATAATAATAATTAAAACGCAGATTGTTTTTAGATTCAAATTTATTGTTGAATACTCTGCACATGTTTCAACAACACTGTGGCTTCATCAGGTAATGAAATACGTATATGTGTTTCATCACCTCCTATAGCCAAATGAAGTTCCAACAAGTAACTCCACAACCAAACAATAATTTATGTTTATTTTTGTTTTGTTTCAGGTGAGTCTATGAGAGTCTAACAAGCCTTAATAAAGGTGTTAGTGAGTGGTAAGTAGTGTATACAGTAAATCCAAAAGTTTTTATGTGCAGCATGAAAGTTACGGCAGTATACGTTTACAGCATACAGTACAGCATATAACATGCTACATATAACAAGCATATAACCAATTTGATTTTTTACAAAATTAAACCATTTTCCTGAAACACATCACTTTAAAAGTAACACTTTAGTTCAGGTGTGTCCAAAATTCTTGTTGTTCTGGGCCTCATTGGAAGAAGTCGTGGAATGTTAAGCCACAAGTGTTTGAATTTTTCATTCATTCAATTTTTCATTTCCAAGTACAGTCGATTCCGCTTAATTGGTATACATCGGGTTCAAGATATTTTGGCCCAATTAAAAGGCTGCCCCAATTAAACAAATTCCACATAGAATTAAATTATGTGTAAAATTAAACAATAAATAATTTTCTTTCAAAATCACGATTTTTTATTTAAATATTGTATAGATAATTTTTGTCTAAGGCAGGGGTTCCCAAACTGCTGCCCGCGGGCCAAATGCAGCCCGCAAAGCCCGTGAATTTGGCTCGCGATATCGATACGATATTTTATATTTTTTTTAATTAAATAAGTATATAGTAAAATAAATAATAAATATTACAAATAAGTTATTAATATTTTAAAAAAATTCTTACAGAGCTTTATTCATTAGCGTTTGTATTATTAAAATATTGTTTAGTTTGTATTTAAAAAAATATTTTAGTATGTCTAGTCTAGTTATTATACATTTGTACAGAAATATAATATAGTAGTGTCAAATAGACAGAACTGTTAATCATTTAAGACATGCGATTTGGATTGATAGAATTACAGGAAAATATCGATGCTAAGAATTCTTATCGGAAAAATTCCTAAAATGCGTGAATTATCCTAAAATACGAAAACATGCTCGACAAATGTTTTCATTATTTGGGAACACATATTGCGAAAAAACTTTTTCAATTATGAGCATAAATTAGTCGAAATTAAGATCAAAACTGAGTAATAATCATTTATAATCAGTATTAAGAATACATTCCAGTGACATACAAACAAAGTTTAATGACATTATTAAAATATAACAACTACACAAGTCGCACAATACAAATGAATAAATTTATTATAAATTTTTATATTCACATTTATTTTTGTTGTGTGTTAAGTGTTAATTAATAGTACTAGTTTCTAAAAAAAAATCGAGGTTATTGTTTTATTCCGTTTTTTTGGCCCGCCAAAAAATTCGGTAATATTAAAACGGCCCGCCCAAGAAAAACTTTGGGAACCCCTGGTCTAAGGTATACATATAAAATATACTAAGGTATACCTTGAAAATTGATTTAACCAATTACTCAAATACTTTTTTAATAACAACTGTTTAACAATTGGGACATTTTGTCCCAATTGTATTTTATAATGGACCTTATATAATCCCAATAGTATTTTATTTTAGTCAAATTCTCAAAAATAAAAATCAATATCGGAAAGAAATTTATTATATAAACTACACATTATATTTGTTCATTATTTCACTATATTTATTACACTTATAGAAAATGTATGGTATTTGATATATGCGCATGATAAAGATCTTATACCAACTTACATTCCCTGTTGCTGAGGCTTCTGATGTTACCTCCGTAGGTCCAGGGTTCTTGCAGTAGCGCTAGCCCTAGGTGTTGTTTGGTGAACATCCTAGCCATCACAGCCGAGGCTGCTCTGGCATGGTGGATGTTCACCTGGGCTACTTTGGTGCGCCTGCTGGTCATTCTTGGTTTATAACAGGAGGCGGCAAGCCCTTCTCTGTCTCCACCAGAACAACATCTACCTCTTCCTCTGTAGACATAGCTTGACTGCTCATGTCTACGAGTGTGAGGTCGAGGTCGTCTTCCAGGTAATCCCGGCTGACTTCCTCGTTCGCGGCCTTGGTCGTTAAAGGTTCAGCAGAGGGAGCTGCCGCCACCGCTATTCCTTCCACCTCTGAAGTGGCCGTTGTTGCGGTCGTAACTTCCGAGGGAGGGGCCGCTGTGGCTGCCGCTACCTCTACATCCGCTTTTTGTGTGGCGTCGTTCTTCCGCCCATGGACTTTGATCCGCCCGAACCTAAAGTAGAGGCTATGGTTGGCCTTCGCTATGGCTCCAGCGGACTCTTCGTCAATTCCCACCGTTAGGAGTTGACCCCCACTTTCCACCCGTCACCCAAGGACCTTCCATTCGGAAATGTTAAGTCCTTTGTTTTGGGCCCTGAGGTAGTTGATGGAGGCCTCCGGGGTTAGGTCCCCGCTCCTAGGTAGGAACATGGTGATGACATGTGGCTTGGGGATATCATCACCCAATTTCGCCACCAGAGCCCCCCCTTCCCAATGTCTTAGGATGGGCGCTCTTGGATCCTGGATCGCCTAGGATCGGGATAGTCTAGGATAATTACAGCATTCCAAAATTGGAAGCCTATTGAAATAACTTTGTCCGAGCATCAAGCGGACAAACGAGCGTCAAAAGAGCACGTCGCTTCAATGTGTACATCATATAAGCGCTCTTCATTAAATCGCATCTATCATCAATGATAAATCGCATAAATGCGTTACTGGGATATTATTGCCCAACAACTTGTTATTAAGTTGTAATAGGCTAATTCTTATATATTTTGGGCTTATATCAATATTAAGGGCTCATATTAATATTAAGGGCTCATAATAATATTAAGGGCTCATATTTTAACTGCCCCTATATTTAGGGACTGTTTAAGACAAACGACTTTTTTTGAAAATTTGATAGCGTATCCCTAAATATAAAGGCATAAAATATGAACCTTAATATTAATATGTAAGGGTGGCTCATCGCAATTTTCGATTTCCCATTAAATAACATTGGATTTTTTTTCAACTTTGGAATTTTATAACTCGCTAACAGATCAACGTATAGGAAAGAAAAATACTAGAAAATAGCTCTGATAAAAAAGTTGAGCCGTATCAATGATTCAGAGCCTCAAATGTTGGCCTGTTGAAAATTATATTAGTTCTTACATTTAAATGCGTTGAAATTAGTCTGTAACGAACAAATGTATAATAGTATCATGAATAAAGTGAATAGTTACAAATGTTTCGTTGAATGTCGATTGGAATTGCGTTCAAATCAAATTAATATTAATTTAAATTAATCTTTTATAAAGACGAATATATCGAAATTTAATGATGAGAATTCATGATGAAATTCCGATCGACATTCAATGAAACTTTTGTAACTATTCAATTTATTGATGATGATATTAGACTATTGGTGAAACCATACTACATTATAGATAATCATATTAACTTACTAAAGGGGACTAATAGCCAGAATATATAAATCTATTCAACCTTTCCGTAGCTCTATAATATAATTAAGTCTTTTTAAGACTACAAAACAAATCTCATGTTGACACAACTACTTTCTTTGCTAATACCACGCAGGATATTGAATTATACAACAGATATTTATATGTTATTTACTAGCATCCAGTCCACTTTTGGCAGACTAAACAAGAACTAGATAAATATTGTTATTAAGATCATATCTGTCTATTTAACTTAAGTGAATAACCATCTGCAGACTGGTTTCAAGATTTATCTCTCATCAGTGCAGCTTTGCAGATAAATCTCGAAACGCAAGTACAGAAGACAAATGTAATTGAAGAATCGTATTCACAAATATTCAAATTGATAACCATCATTGTCCAGACAACGACGATAACATGCACCAAGGGATTCGCAAGCGTCACAAGACAGGTCATTTGGAATATCGCGACATTGTCTTTCAGTTTTCAATTTCAATGCATCAATTGTTCTTGGTTTAGTGCCATAAACTCTGTCCCCTCTGAGACATCTCCACAAAAAGATGTCCAGGAGCATGAGTTTTGCGGAACGCGCATGGTATTCAATGCTACTCCTTTGTCCAATCCATGTGTCTCGGAAAGCTGCTTTGAAGTGAGCTCGTACATTGCGTGGTAGTGAGGAGGTGCTTCATCTTGCTGTAAGTAAATCTCGTCGTCATCACCAAACATCTCTGTAATGTGTGGATCGACAAACTCCTGCAGCAATGTGAGGTAACTCTCACCAGTAACAGTTCCGTTAATATAATGGTCCTATGACACCCAATGCGGATATCCCATACCACACTGTTACAGCTGGTAAGTTTAAATGGTGTTCAACTGTTACATGAGGATTACAGGACACCAGTACGTGGAATAATAACGTTTAATAGATCCATTTAATTTATAGGAGGCCTCATCACACATTTTTCAGTGGAAACCCTGCTTCTTCTGCACTTTTTGCCACGTAGCATTCACAGAATTGAACTCTTCGGTTAGGGTCGTCTTCGTTGAGAGCATGGATTATTGTTGAAATGTAGCATTTCCAGCGCAGACGCCTCATGGTGCGCTGGACGCTATCTTTTGAGATGTAGGTCTCCCCAGCAGTTTTCGAGATTTCTTTGGGGATCGAAGGAGTTTTCATATACTTCTTCTTTTCCAGGGCTCGTGAATGTCCGTGGCTGTCCAGAACGTTTGCTGTTGACGATTTGAACGGTTCCATTTGCTTCAAATTTATCTCTAATGCGAGCAATGTTATTGCGTTATAAATTATTTCAATCAACTTTTAACCTTAATTAATATACAAGTGAATTTAATTTATGTTAAAAATATTTAGTTATATATTATTTTAGTTAAAAATATTTATTATATAATATTTTTAACTTTTACAAATATGGGTTGGGAAATGTCGTTCATTTGCGCTAAAACTAATTGTATGAAGTTGATCCATTTGAAGTTGATTTCTTATATGACTTAAACTCATATTTCCCGTGGTAAATGTATACATATACCGGTAACTGTGTACATTTACTGATTTTGTATTTTTACCGTAACAAATATAACAGATTGGATCTACTTTGAATATTTTTCTAAGATGGAATACTACAAAGTTTGAAGATCACTAGATTAGATCACTATTAATTACAGAAATAAGCATTCACAGTATACAGAAAAAGACAAGGTTTATAACGGACATCCAGTGGAGACCCCAAATATTTTATGATGTGTTTATTGATTGTTTGTTAGTAGAAAATAAAAATCAGATATGGATGAGACAGAAACCCGTCTTCTTCCTTAATGCTGCAAAGCAATTTTTGGTAATTTAGACCAACAATAAATACATCGAGAAAGATGATAGAGCATTCCTATATTCTGGTTTAAATCATTTGTAATTGACTAGAAACTAAATATTAGCCTGCAGTACCACCCTCCGATTTGAACGTCTGGATTGTCTTCAACTAGTCTAGTTGATTTAGAATGTATATGACAATGTTTGGTGTCAAATTTTCTGTAGAACGCCATAGTTGATTTCCTTCCAATATGGACGACTTACATATGTCATCAAAATATGTGATAACAACATTGCGTTGGTGACAGTTTCTCGAATTCCCTTCTGAACCGTCTTTGAAATTCTGCGGCGTTTTCAGTCTTCCAATAACATTTCAAGTCAAATTTGCTCTCTTCCAATCGAAGTTGATTTCTTGCCATGCTGTAACATTCATTCCACCTGCAAAAACACAAAAGTCAGTATGTTAGCGACAGTCAGTGTTTTTTTTTTGAGGCACCCTGTATATATATATATATATATATATGTATATATATATATATATATATATATATATATATATATATATATATATATATATATATATATATATATATATATATATATATATATATATATAGAGTGTTCAATGAAAAAAGTGTTCATAAACATCATGAACATCATGAGGAGAAGAGTCGGAGCTTCTCAAAATCTCTACGCAAGCACTACATTGGCACTCTTAATGTTAATACTCTCTTCAATCTTGGACGATTAAAACAACTCACAGATATGTTAGAAAAATTTCAAATCAACATTCCTGCGGTTAAGGAGACACGTTTTCAAGATGAAAATCATTTCAACACGGCAAATTATAGGTTTTAAAGGTAAACTTGCTGTCAGAAGAGGTACATCATCATTGTTTGGAACGGGATTTGCAGTACACAGATCAGTCATGGATAACATAATTGACTTCAATTCAATATCAGAAAGGATATGCACACTCTCCTTCAAATCAGGCAATAAAGGTTACACGATTATCAATGCACACGCACCTACAAATGAGCATAACAGAAAGAAACTACAAGAAGTTCAAGACTTATGGGAAGACATGTAAGAAATGACCAACAGCATACCAGAAAGGCATGTTAAAATTTTAATGGGGGACTTTAATGCGCAATTAGGTAAGGAGAGAAAATACAGACAAATCACAGGCCCTTATTCAGCTCACTATCGCACAAACAAAAATTGAGAACACACTCGTAAAATATTGTCCAAATTTTAATCTCAAAATTATGCCGACACAATTTCTAAAGCTAAGACGAAAACTTACAACATGGAAAGTACGTAACACCGTATGGGGAGAATTCCAGATTGATCATGTGGCCATTTCTAACAAAAATACGCAGGAAATTTTAAATGTCAGAACACGTAAAAGGTTTTTCGAGTCAGATCATTATTTCTTACAAATTAAGATTAGACCAATTCCAAGACATAAAAGACAGTAAACAACAAAATTGTCAAGCCTGATCCAGAATATTGGCAAAAGGCACAAAATCATTGAAGAACTTAATAGGCATCCAACAGACACTTGGACAGATCTTGCGACCACAGTTCAGAAGGCAATGCGTTGGGCGCAACCTCATAGAAAAAGGAAACATAGGTGGTGGAACGCAACTTGTGATCAAGCCATTGAGAAAGAACACAGGCGTGGACGAAGTTCAGTAGGTACAGAACATCCGAAACATGGAAGGAATTTCACGAAGTTCAGAAACAATCATCAAAGGAAATTAGAGGAGAGAAACGAGCATACGACAACAACAGGCTAAAAGAAATTGAAGTAGATTTTAAGAGAAATAACACAAGAAATTTTTACAGAACATTCAAAGAAAATATTAAGGGTTATCAACCTCCTAGCCTCTGTTTTAGAAGAACAGATGGGTCCCTGGAAACGAACACGAAAGAAAACTGTACAATTCTCAAACAATACTTTAATACTCTTCTTAATTGTAAAGAACCCACGGAAAAATAGACTTTCCAAAAAACCACATCCAATCCTGAATCTACTCCACCTACAATAGAGGAGATAGAGGATGATATAATAGAGGGATAAGATGGCATTATTGCTGAAGTGTGGAAGCTTCAAGATAAAGACTTCATCAAAACAATTCATAAGATCATTGTTTCAGAACTTCGTGAAATTCCATCCTTGTTTCGGATGTTGTGTAACTACTGAACTTCATCCACGCCTGGGTTCTTTCTCAATGGCTTCATCACAAGTTGCGTTCCACCACCTATGTTTCCTTTTTCTAGGAGGTTGCGCCCAACGAATTGCCTTCTGTGGTTCCAAGATCTGTCCAAGGATAAGTCAGATCCAAATAATTACAGAGGTATTTCACTAGTTCCAGTCACTTACAAAATAGTCTCTAAAGTGTTATTGAACAGACTAGAACCACAAGCAGATCATTATAGGAGAATACCAGGCTGGCTTTAGGAAAGGGAGATCATGCATCGAACAAATTTTGAAGAGCAATATTTAAGAACAATATTGAAAGTTAGACAGACATATAACACTGTAGTTACCTTTGTGGCCTTTAAAAAAGCGTGCGACAGCATTGATAGACAAGCGCTCTTTGCAGTACTGGAAGAATATGGCGTTGACAAAAAAAATACAGATCACTTATACAACTAACGCTCAAGGACACCACCTCTAAGGTCAAGTTCGTGGGTGAAATTTCAGAACCCTTTCCGATACGCACAGGTGCCAGACCAGCAGGCGGCCTCTCAGAAATTTTGTTCAACATGGTCTTATTGTTAGACAAAATTGTAAAGCAGTGGGAGGAACAAGTGAAAGGCATGCAGCTAGGAAGAACACGCGAAAATGTCTGGTATTTGCAGATGACGTGGCCATACCCAGCAATAACACACAGGAGGCAAAGGAAGCACTGGAGCTATTACATGAAATAGCCTCTAAAACAGGTTTACATATATCTTATAAGAAGACCCAATACATGGAACGACATACCAACAATGTACATACCATACATACGACCTATGGATCTATACAAAGAGTGGAAATACTTAGGGAAATATATACAAATAGAAGGAATAAACAAGATGTGTAACCCGAAACGAACGGAAAAACTCCAGAAAGCATACAAACTTACATGGTCACATTATAATAAGAAAAGCATATCAAGGCAGGCCAAACTCAGACACTACAAAACAGTTGTATTTCCTAAAGAATTGTATGCGTCAGAAATGACCACAATTGGAGCATCTGGCATCGTAGAAACAGAAAAAATTGAACGCAAAATTCTTAAGAAAATATTTAGAGCAGTACACATAGTTGGGATATGGATGAAAAGACCTACCAAAGAGCTATATGAACACACAGCCAGACACACAGATATCATTAGAAAACGCAGACTAACTTTCTATGGGCACATACAGAGAATGAACAATAAACGACTTACAAAAAAAGTCTTTGATGTAGTAAACAGTTCAAGTAGGAAAACAAATTGGTCTCATGAAATAGAAGATAGAAAGATGAATAGAATAGGGAAAAAATCTTTATTTTTCATTTTACGACCAAAAGTCATTCTTTATAAAAATTTTGCTTGTCGAGAAAATGAATTGACGATAAGAAAATTTTAGATCAAATGTACAAGGTGTTAATAAATTAGGAAAGTTTGAAAAGCTTCAAGGCATAATATTTTTTCATAATATTCATAATATTACAATATTTATTATTTTTTACAAAAATTTTATAAAACAAAGTTGTTTATAAACTAACGTCTGAATACAAATTTTGAAATAAAAATTCGCATTTAATAATGTGATAGTGAGATAATGTGCCCAAGTTATTGAGATGGGCACATTAACCCACTATCACATTAGTCCAACCGCTTGCTACCTTTATAGAAAAAATATTCCAAACCAAAATAAGTTGCTAACTATACCCATCTAACACGGGCCAAAAATGACCAAGTCTTTTAGATCAAAATCTCTACAGTTAAAAGTTGCATGTCTAGTTAGTCATTTTTTTCAATGTTTTACTATATATAATTAAATATTTACATAATTAAATAAAATTATAAATTACAAGAAAATAATAAACATATCTAATTTCTAAAAAATGCATCAAGTGTAGTCTGTCTTTTGTTTCTGTATGTCTGCAGCTACAAAATCAGCACAGGCGTTCAGAGCAGGTGCAGGACATCATTGCCTTCCTGCATAAAATAACACTGTAGACCGACTATATATTATTTGCTTCCGTATTAGTCATAGACAGATTAGTTGTATCATCAGCATATTTTTTTTCTTGCAATTTTGGTTGTTTCTATTTAATGACTCCCAACAATTTCATGCTCATAGTCTTCATTTTCATCCTAACGTGGTAAATTATCATCTATTACAGAAAATTCTTCTGCTGCTGTCCCAATTAAGCGAAATGTTGTCCCAATTAAGCATTTAAATTATGTATTAGTTTTTTTGTTCCTTGAGATTGCCGCAATTAACCGGTGGCCCAATAAAGCCGAATCGACTGTATTTGAAGATATTTTTCCTTTCCGTTCAAAAATAAAATATGTAGGTACTTTGAAATACGGCTTTGTGAAGCTTGGTTTATGCTGTTGAAATAAATGAATTTAAAAAACTGTCGGTTTTGTTTTGAGCCGTATTAGAGCCGTGGGTTGGACTCTTCTGCTTTAATTCCTTCTGAAATTATATTGTTTCTTATTAATGAAACAAAAAATGTGAGTCATTTCTAATTGTAGAAGTTATCACTTAAGGTGTTCGCTTTATTAAAATTCGGGGCATAATGGCATTGGTGTGTATGCGAATGTTAGTCATTGTATAACAAATAATAATGTAATCGAGTACGTCTTTCCCCTTTTGGCTTTAACCACCATAATATAAATGACAAAGTATAAGAACTTCAATAATTTCAGCTAGTTATTTCTTAACGTGTATTGTCTGGCTTTTGAGACTCCATTAGATTGTGTATTTACTGTCAGGGGAGGATCCGAAATGTGCTTTATGTTGCACACACAAATATATAATAACGGGGAGGGAAGGGTGCATGCTTATTGTAACGGGAAACTATTTAATTGCGAGGAGTTTTTTTTTTAAATAAAAAGTCCATCCGGCATATCATTTAATTACCGGTTAACGACACCCCGGAGCGAAGCCTATTGCGATTCTCATAACGAGTTATACGACCAATAAAATCATTTTGGCCGTTTTATTTTAACTCCTCTGCTAGTGAGAACTCCCATCCAATCAGAATTAACATTAGCCACTTTCAATTCCTTTTGATTTATTTAATATCTCATGTTCTAATAGTTAATATTGTTGGTTGTCTAGTTATCGTGATGGCAAAAAATGGTCGTTCTGTTTTTTGGGGGCGCCGTATCCTCCCCAAAGTGGTTAGTTACTTCGCAAATTAACTGTCGTCGTATTCATGATTTTAATGTCCGTCATTGAGTATATTGATTTGAGTTGAGAACGTAAAATTTTATGAAGGTTATTATGTGGCACGACCATTGAATTGAGTGCTATTGAAATAGTAATAATAGAATAATTGATCGTTTCGTGGTTTTTGGACATTCGTTGTTTCAGATAGCTTTAATATCCTCGTAGCGCGAATTTAATATATACGTATTTGCACAAACTTGTTATTAAATCGCTTCTTAAATTTTCGAGATCTTTATTATTATTTTTAGTTTACGTCCGTGTATATGGATGTATAGAAAATAATGTGTGATGAAAAAATGTCGCACGTAGATTAATTTCCGGCGGATTCATTCGTCACGATGGCGATGTTTGTGTTGATACCTCCAGCTCTACCTTTCATCAATTCCCCGGCTGAAAAGCAGCGGTTCTCATTTGTTTCTGGCTGATTTGTCTGGCGCTCATCGTGTAGCCGTAGCCGGCGGCTGGAAAAACACTGCAGTGACACCTCCAAGTGACATCCAATTTCCACCGCGTCATCGCTGTTCATCCTCGTCTTGATAAAAGGGCCGGGGGCGCATATTCATCACCTAGTCGGAGTAATCAACCGTCATGTAGGCATCTGGCACCGAATGACCGCATTAAACAATTCACAGTTTGATTTGTGATCTGATTTTCTCGATAATCCCGGAAGAGAACTGGTTATAGACTTAGGTGTGTCCATGTTTGTCCAACAGCTTTAAACTTGCTTCGTTGTAATGTAGGTGCTTACCCCCTCCGTTCCTCTTTCAATCCACACTAATCTGAATTTGCAATTTAGATTGCCGAATAACCCCTTCTCGTTCCGATCGGAATTAAACACTTATTTCGTTTATCCACCGCGCTGTTTGTCTTTCGGAATTCTCGAGACGCAATCACCTGTTTCGCTCATTCCACTTTGGAAACTTTTTTCGCCGGCGGTTTTCCTTTAAAAAACTTTAATAGCGAGTGGAATTGCGGGCTACTAGCGGGTCCAATTTCTATTGGGCGGGTTAGGGGGGCTTAATTCACTTCTCTTGTTGGATTTATTTACACTTTGGTGACCTTTTGGTTACAGCAACCTGACAGGTCTTTGTCATTTCACAACTTTTAAATCCAATTTTACGCGTGACCTTTTTTTACTTTTCATTTACACTTTCATAACGATTACATTAAAATATCAATACAACTAATATTTTACTAATTAAATTGAATTGTTGAACATTTAGATACTAATTATTTTACGACACTACATTCAGATAAAATATTGTAATACAATTGCAAGTCTATTTACTACATAAATAGTACGTCTTATAGATTAACAAGGTTTGCGCATTCTCAATTTTGTCATCTAGTCTCAATTTTGTCTATCAATGTTTGCATAACTCAATTTGGTACATTTAGTTTTGTCTATCAAGGTTTGCGTAACTTAATTTAGTCCATTTACTTTTGTCTACCGAAGTGTGCATAACTCAATTTAGTCTATTTAGTTTCTTCTATCAATGTTCGCATAACTCATTTTTATCCATTTAGTTTTGTCCATCAATTTTTGCATAACTCAATTTGCATCATATAGTTTTGTCTGTCAAGGTTTCCGCCACTCAATTTTGTCCATTTAGTCTCTAGCTCTGCCGTGGCACAAATTTTGACAAAAGACATTTATGACAAAAAGCATCCATTAAAGATTGTAGTCTTAATTAAGTCTTCTAGCATTGAAATTCTGAAAATTTCCAAAAAATATTGGACAAAACCTTGCGTTTAGACTTATTAAAATGTGTGTATATTTTAGTGTCAGGATGTTTATAATTGTAAATGCAGAGGATATTATGTTTCCATTATTTCGAGAAAGTTGGGATGTTTAATGAAGTCGTTAATTATTTCATTGTTGGTTGGAATAGGTGCAATTGTTTATACAGATTCTTTTTAACGTAGATGTTAATTAAATTCAGCGAGTCGGCGGCGCGCGATTACATTTATTTATCGTTGTGTGTGTCCAGGGACGTATATTAATTTCATTTCGCAAAAATCACGGTGGGCAGAGGGTAACGAGGTGGACAGGGTGATTACGCGACGGGACACGGGGTGAAAACAGCATACGTGCATTACTCTTCCCGCTGGTTCGCTGTGTACTTGCGAGCTTTTAAAGAAGTGAATTATATACCTTCTCGTAACATTTTAATGTGACAACTCCGCTGGACGTAATTAAAAATAGACTGACGCATTATTCCGCGTCTGTTTTATACTATACGGAATTATTTACACATGTTGTTTGAACTATTAATTATGAAGCTAGCCTATTTGAAACCGATCTCATAACGGATGTTATATTAAAACTCGCGTTGTCCATCCCACGGCAGCCATGCTGGACGCGACTGACTAATCAGCACGTTTTATTCCAATTCAAACGCACCGTGCATGTCATTGCCCATTAAAATCATTGCCATCGTCCTGTATTTCAGTTTAATGTGTAATTGTATATCATGTGAACATTATAGGTGTCATGCCGTACTCGTACTGCATTACACTCTCCGTCCAATTTAACTATAATCCACGTTACTTTCTACCAGTTTCACTCACTGCTTCTATCAATAACCAAAAGATTTGCATTTATTGCAAACTCCTTTCTCATCCAACACAATTTGCACATGAGAGCTGATGTGACGATATACACATAGGTGTATTTAATAATGTGCTAATGGGCTATGTCGTGATTAAAATTCGGTTTATTGCTTTCGCTCGGACATCGGGCCATTGTTATGGCTCGTACGAGTTTTATGATTTCGAATCTATTTGAATGGAGGTGCGGACAGGATAAATAGAATTATTGGCAATCGTTGATATTTTGTTTGTTCATTCAGTCGACTATTTTTAATCCGGATAAATAAAGGTGCCGTATTTTATTGAAACCATTTGTTATAAATCAAATTCATATTATGTACTCCTATATATGGACACTGTGCGTTTCATATTTCAAGTGTTTCACTAATTGTATTGGGAAAAATATTCATTGTATGGTAGACGAATATATTACTAATTTGAGTTACATATTACACTATATACAATCAAAACTCAATCAACATTAAATATATTTGTTATAAGAATAGATAAGCCCAGAAAAAATAGATTTACCAGAAAACAAAACAGATAACACTATTCTTACCATGGACTACACAAACAAGACTAGATAGACAAGACTAGACAGACAAGACTAGACAAACCAGATTGGACAGCCAAGACTAGACTGACAGGACTAGACAGACAAGACCAGACAGACAAGACTAGACAGACAAGACTAGACAGACAAGACTAGACAGACAAGACTAGACAGACAAGACTAGACACACAAGACTAGACAGACAAGACTAGACAAGACAGACAAGACTGGAGAGACAAAACTAGAAAAACAAGACTAAACAGACAATATTAGACAGACAAGACTAGACAGACCAGACTAGACGGATAAGACTAGACGGACAAGACTAGACGGACAAGACTGGACAGACAAGACTGCACAGACAAGACTGGACAGACAGGACTGGACAAACAAGACTGGACAGGCAAGACTGGACAGACAAGACAGGACAGACAAGACTGGTCATACAAGACTGGACAGACAGACTGGACGGACAAGACTGGACAGGCAAGACTTTTTTTTATTAAAATAATGATAAAAGACAAACAAGACTTAAAATTTAAAAAAATATATTAAAAAAGAGAAGAAACATCCCGGAAACCGCCCCTAGGCATTACTTCAGGAGGTCACGTTGACTCGGACACACGGACAGGCAAGACTGGGCAGACAAAACTGGACAGACAAGACTGGAAGACAAGACTGGATAGACAAGACTGGTCATACAAGACTGGACAGACAAGACTGGACAGACAAGACTGGACGGACAAGACTGGACAGGCAAGACTGGACAGACAAGACTGGACAGACAAGACTGGACAGACAGGACTGCACGGACAAGACTGGACGGACAAGACTATACAGACAAGACTGGACAGACAAGACTAGTTAATAGTGGTTTGGGGAAGCTGTCACTAAACCACCTATTCCACTTTGGCTTTTAGTATGCGCCATCCCGGTATCGCATATTTCGCATTTATTCAGGGTGGGCAGCTCGGACGGTTAGTTAGATGTAAACCGCCCTAGTTTCTGCTTCCACGACCAGGAATCGAACTCGGGTCTAGACAGACAAGACTAGACAGACAAGACTAGACAGACAAGACCAGACAAACAAAACTAGACAGTCAAGACTAGACCAGACTAAACAGACAAGACTAGACAGACAAGACTAGATTAGACAAGACTAGACAGACAAGACTAGACAGAGAAGACTAGACAGACAAGACTAGACAGACAAGACTAGACAGACAAGACTAGACAGACAAGACTAGACAGACAAGACTAGACAGACAAGACTAGACAGACAAGACCAGACAAACAAAACTAGACAGTCAAGACTAGACCAGACTAAACAGACAAGACTAGACAGACAAGACTAGATTAGACAAGACTAGACAGACAAGACTAGACAGAGAAGACTAGACAGACAAGACTAGACAGACAAGACTAGACAGACAAGACTAGACAGACAAGACTAGACAGACAAGACTAGACAGACAAGACTAGACAGACAAGACTAGACAGACAAGACTAGACAGACAAGACTAGACAGACAAGACTAGACAGACAAGACTAGACAGACAAGACTAGACAGACAAGACTAGACAGACAAGACTAGACAGACAAGACTAGACAGACAAGACTAGACAGACAAGACTAGACAGACAAGACTAGACAGACAAGACTAGACAGACAAGACTAGACAGACAAGACTAGACAGACAAGACTAGACAGACAAGACTAGACAGACAAGACTAGACAGACAAGACTAGACAGACAAGACTAGACAGACAAGACTAGACAGACAAGACTAGACAGACAAGACTAGACAGACAAGACTAGACAGACAAGACTAGACAGACAAGACTAGACAGACAAGACTAGACAGACAAGACTAGACAGACAAGACTAGACAGACAAGACTAGACAGACAAGACTAGACAGACAAGACTAGACAGACAAGACTAGACAGACAAGACTAGACAGACAAGACTAGACAGACAAGACTAGACAGACAAGACTAGACAGACAAGACTAGACAGACAAGACTAGACAGACAAGACTAGACAGACAAGACTAGACAGACAAGACTAGACAGACAAGACTAGACAGACAAGACTAGACAGACAAGACTAGACAGACAAGACTAGACAGACAAGACTAGACAGACAAGACTAGACAGACAAGACTAGACAGACAAGACTAGACAGACAAGACTAGACAGACAAGACTAGACAGACAAGACTAGACAGACAAGACTAGACAGACAAGACTAGACAGACAAGACTAGACAGACAAGACTAGACAGACAAGACTAGACAGACAAGACTAGACAGACAAGACTAGACAGACAAGACTAGACAGACAAGACTAGACAGACAAGACTAGACAGACAAGACTAGACAGACAAGACTAGACAGACAAGACTAGACAGACAAGACTAGACAGACAAGACTAGACAGACAAGACTAGACAGACAAGACTAGACAGACAAGACTAGACAGACAAGACTAGACAGACAAGACTAGACAGACAAGACTAGACAGACAAGACTAGACAGACAAGACTAGACAGACAAGACTAGACAGACAAGACTAGACAGACAAGACTAGACAGACAAGACTAGACAGACAAGACTAGACAGACAAGACTAGACAGACAAGACTAGACAGACAAGACTAGACAGACAAGACTAGACAGACAAGACTAGACAGACAAGACTAGACAGACAAGACTAGACAGACAAGACTAGACAGACAAGACTAGACAGACAAGACTAGACAGACAAGACTAGACAGACAAGACTAGACAGACAAGACTAGACAGACAAGACTAGACAGACAAGACTAGACAGACAAGACTAGACAGACAAGACTAGACAGACAAGACTAGACAGACAAGACTAGACAGACAAGACTAGACAGACAAGACTAGACAGACAAGACTAGACAGACAAGACTAGACAGACAAGACTAGACAGACAAGACTAGACAGACAAGACTAGACAGACAAGACTAGACAGACAAGACTAGACAGACAAGACTAGACAGACAAGACTAGACAGACAAGACTAGACAGACAAGACTAGACAGACAAGACTAGACAGACAAGACTAGACAGACAAGACTAGACAGACAAGACTAGACAGACAAGACTAGACAGACAAGACTAGACAGACAAGACTAGACAGACAAGACTAGACAGACAAGACTAGACAGACAAGACTAGACAGACAAGACTAGACAGACAAGACTAGACAGACAAGACTAGACAGACAAGACTAGACAGACAAGACTAGACAGACAAGACTAGACAGACAAGACTAGACAGACAAGACTAGACAGACAAGACTAGACAGACAAGACTAGACAGACAAGACTAGACAGACAAGACTAGACAGACAAGACTAGACAGACAAGACTAGACAGACAAGACTAGACAGACAAGACTAGACAGACAAGACTAGACAGACAAGACTAGACAGACAAGACTAGACAGACAAGACTAGACAGACAAGACTAGACAGACAAGACTAGACAGACAAGACTAGACAGACAAGACTAGACAGACAAGACTAGACAGACAAGACTAGACAGACAAGACTAGACAGACAAGACTAGACAGACAAGACTAGACAGACAAGACTAGACAGACAAGACTAGACAGACAAGACTAGACAGACAAGACTAGACAGACAAGACTAGACAGACAAGACTAGACAGACAAGACTAGACAGACAAGACTAGACAGACAAGACTAGACAGACAAGACTAGACAGACAAGACTAGACAGACAAGACTAGACAGACAAGACTAGACAGACAAGACTAGACAGACAAGACTAGACAGACAAGACTAGACAGACAAGACTAGACAGACAAGACTAGACAGACAAGACTAGACAGACAAGACTAGACAGACAAGACTAGACAGACAAGACTAGACAGACAAGACTAGACAGACAAGACTAGACAGACAAGACTAGACAGACAAGACTAGACAGACAAGACTAGACAGACAAGACTAGACAGACAAGACTAGACAGACAAGACTAGACAGACAAGACTAGACAGACAAGACTAGACAGACAAGACTAGACAGACAAGACTAGACAGACAAGACTAGACAGACAAGACTAGACAGACAAGACTAGACAGACAAGACTAGACAGACAAGACTAGACAGACAAGACTAGACAGACAAGACTAGACAGACAAGACTAGACAGACAAGACTAGACAGACAAGACTAGACAGACAAGACTAGACAGACAAGACTAGACAGACAAGACTAGACAGACAAGACTAGACAGACAAGACTAGACAGACAAGACTAGACAGACAAGACTAGACAGACAAGACTAGACAGACAATACTAGACAGACAAGACTAGACAGACAAGACTAGACAGACAAGACTAGACAGACAAGACTAGACAGACAAGACTAGACAGACAAGACTAGACAGACAAGACTAGACAGACAAGACTAGACAGACAAGACTAGACAGACAAGACTAACAGACAAGACTAGACAGACAAGACTAGACAGACAAGACTAGACAGACAAGACTTGACAGACAAGACTAGACAGACAAGACTAGACAGACAAGACTAGACAGACAAGACTAGACAGACAAGACTAGACAGACAAGACTAGACAGACAAGACTAGACAGACAAGACTAGACAGACAAGACTAGACAGACAAGACTAGACAGACAAGACTAGACAGACAAGACTAGACAGACAAGACTAGACAGACAAGACTAGACAGACAAGACTAGACAGACAAGACTAGACAGACAAGACTAGACAGACAAGACTAGACAGACAAGACTAGACAGACAAGACTAGACAGACAAGACTAGACAGACAAGACTAGACAGACAAGACTAGACAGACAAGACTAGACAGACAAGACTAGACAGACAAGACTAGACAGACAAGACTAGACAGACAAGACTAGACAGACAAGACTAGACAGACAAGACTAGACAGACAAGACTAGACAGACAAGACTAGACAGACAAGACTAGACAGACAAGACTAGACAGACAAGACTAGACAGACAAGACTAGACAGACAAGACTAGACAGACAAGACTAGACAGACAAGACTAGACAGACAAGACTAGACAGACAAGACTAGACAGACAAGACTAGACAGACAAGACTAGACAGACAAGACTAGACAGACAAGACTAGACAGACAAGACTAGACAGACAAGACTAGACAGACAAGACTAGACAGACAAGACTAGACAGACAAGACTAGACAGGCAAGACTAGACAGACAAGACTAGACAGACAAGACTAGACAGACAACACAAGTTCGTCTATAGATTGAGCATTTCTAGAGGCAGTTGATTAATAAATTCGTCCGTCTGTTCTTGATGAACTAAAATTAATAGTCTAGTTTTGATAGACGAAGTTCGTGTGTCTGTAGATTGAGGATTAGTGGAGGAGTCTAGCAATTAATTAGTAAGTTATTAATTATTAAGTTATTAATTAGTAAAATAGAATTGCAATAATAGAATAAAATAGAAAACACGGTTTAAACAAGTGTAGTTTACTGTCTATGGAACACAGCCGGTTGTAGGAAAAGAATAAGAGTGGCAAATGAAATTTAAGAATGAACGAAGTGGTGATTGTATTTTATCAGATTGGCGTATCAGAAATACGAATTTTAAAGGAAAAAACAAAATTGCAAATTGACAATTTTTGAATTAAAACTATGTATTTTTTGAAATTTAATCAAATCTATTTTTATGTTTGCTTAATAATATTGCTAATCCCTTGTAGTTAATGTATATATGTACTTGGTTACTATAAAAGAAATAGATACCTTTGGTATTGTATAAAACAAACGTTATTTGTGATATTGACATGCATTTTGCGCTATCATATTGAGGGACTGTAGAAGTTTCGATGTTACAGTTGGTAGTAGTGCGCAAGCATAATAGCTGCGATGGCTACAATCTCTACTGAGAAAGCGTATGTTTGGGAAGACCTGGTGTGTCAGAAGAAACAGTGGAACGTGTTCGTGCTATTTACCAACGAAGTCCACAAAAGTCAACAACACGTGCAAGTTTGGAACTACAAATTCCGAAACCAACTGTGTAGAAAATTTTACGTAAAAGTCTAAAACTGACACCTTACAGATTGCAGTTGGTACAGCATCTACGTGAAGATGACAAGCAAGCAAAGATTTCTGCAATGAAATGCTGCAACGTAATGAGCTGCAACGTAGATGAGTTTTGCGAGCGAATAATTTTCAGTGACGAGTTACGTTCCACATAAGTGGCAAGGTGAATAAATACATCGTCCGAATATGGGGGACTGAACCTACAAGTGTGTTGGTGGAGCATTTGTGTGATTCTCCAAAAGTGCATGTGTTCTGTGCTGTATGTCGCACAAAGGTGTAGGTCCTTTCCTTTTGTGAGGAAAACACATTAATGGGAGCTACATATCATCAATTGTTTATGAATTGGTTGATGCCTCAACTGCATGAGAACGGGGGGAAATTTATCTCCCAACAAGATGGAGCTCACTGGCACCGTGTCGTTAGAAATTATCTGAACGAAACACTTCCACAGCGCTGGATAGGTCGCGCAACCGCCGACAACCGCGTTCTCGTACGGTGGCCACCAAGGAGCGGTCTTACACCGTGCGATTTTTTTCTATGGGGATTTCTGAAAGGCCTGGTTTACGACCCTCCGCTTCCTAATGATCTAGATGAGTTAAAACAATGCATCACGAGAGTTGTGAAAAGTGTCAATGCAGACATGTTACACCTAGTTTGCAATGAATTAGGCTATCGCCTTGATGTGTGCCGTGTGACAGGAGGAGTCCGTATTGAGCACCTAAGAGTTCCCAAACTAAACTTTAAGAATCACAGTATAAAATAGTTTATACGAATTCATAATAACGTGATTAGTTTCGGTTTAATAAAACATTGACTCATATCTCATGCACAATCTCTTCCTAAAGCAAAAAAAAAATTGCAAATACTTACTAATCAAACAATTGATTGGTTCAACAAATGGAGATTAGGCCCAAACCCTTCCAAATGTCAGCTTCTTCTACTCTTTCACCGAATTTCTAATAACTCTCCACACATAAAGGATGGCCTTACCACAGTTAACCCAACACCTACTATTAAATATTTGGGCATCACATTCGATGGAGCAACAAAATTTAACATTCACATAAAAGAACGCAAATGTGAAATCATAAAAAGAGCCAAACACTTTCGGTCCCTGACTTTCCGTGATCAAGGGATTTCCGTGAAGACAGCGACCACTATTTACAAAACTATTTGCAGACCGATCTTGGACTATGGACACATTATTTGGACAAACACAAATAGGACGACTCGACATACATTAGAAATTGCCGAAAGAACTGCACTGAGAACAATAACAAAAGTGCGACACCCAGACAACCGTATACACAATCCATCTAACGATCTGCTATACGTCAGAACCAAATTAACACTATTCCTTAAAAGACATTACATGCTGCGACAAAAATTTAAAGACCGAGGTAAAAACAGAGACATCATGGAATAATTATGGAAAAAGAGGAAGAACAGAACATCTTCAAAAAACATCCATTGTTAACTCTTGTGGAAGCTGTTTACGATTAATATGTTAGATTTTATCTATTTTGTGCTTATATTTTCGTTAGCGTTTGCGCTTATATTTATGTTTGTTATAATTTTTTTTCCAACCACTGATGTAATTACCAGGGCCGAAAGACTTAGGGTGGATAGCCTTTTATACAAATTGTATAATAAAGATATTATTATTATTAAAACATTGACAATATCTATTTCTTTTGTAGTAACCCTGTATATACACAAAGGTACATTTACACTGGCACACATGTATGAGAACTTGTGTGAGAAACTAGTGTGAGGTTGCATCAATACAATAGTAATGTTAATAGACGTGGTTGCGTTTACATTTCTTCAACGAGATCACAAACAAATAAAACTGTTTTAGTTGATTTAAAGGTTATTAAGTACATCAATTACAACAGTTTAAATAGCTAAACAATTTAACACGCCACAAATGACAAACAAGCCTTAACTTGACCGTTTTAAATTCCTATAAATTCTATAATCAACTGAACAATACAATATAATTTAAAATCAAACGAACTTGCCTTAAGTGAAGTTCGATTGTAATTATATGAGAGTCTCGTTCGAGATGATTACATTGTAGTACCGCTACTTTCTATTAGATTCAACCACAAGTTCAGAGTTCCAAAATTGTCGGGGTCCCTGCTGCCTACATTACCGGGCACTTATACATATAGTTTAAAGCTTATTTTAATATTAAGGTATTTAGCTCGTATACACAAAACTCCTTAATCGGGTTGGGAAAACTTTTCCGAGAGCGAAAGGAGGGAGGGGTGTATTCATCTCAAACGAGACTCTCATATAATTACAATCGAACTTCACATAAGGTAAGTTCGTTTGATTTTAAATTATATTTCTTCGAAGTTACATTGTAGATGTATAGAGCAAATTGTCTCTATAATTCAATGTATTATAATTTTTAACATTTAAATCCTTTTGTAACAACGAGCTTAATTCCAACTATTTTTACCAATACCAATACATTTTTGATAATTCCAGATGAAGGTTCATAGCACTAATACCTCCTACGTGTCCTCCTCGGTGGTGTAGTTGACAACATACCCGCCTTTCAATGCGGGAGACCCGGGTTCGAATCCTGGTCGGGGAGACAACAACTAGGGTGGTTTTCACTAACCGTCTGGGCTGCCTACCCTGAATGAATGCAAAATATGCGATACCGGGGTGGCGCATACTAAAAGCCAAGGTGGAATAGGGGGTTTCGTGAGAGCTTCCCCCGAACCACTTTAAAAATTAAAAAAGTACCTCCTACGTGCAAAAGTCACTAGCCTTGTACGCCCATCAAGACTCATACAAATTGAGTACAAGATGTCCTGTAAATTTAAAATGATACAAAATATAATTTAACCTCTTAAATAAAAAGGACATTTTTTTCCTGATAATGTGCAAAAGGTACTAGTCTGATATGGTCATCAAGACTCTCACAAGCTGAGTACATGATGTCGTGTAATTTAAAATTATATGAGATATCATTCAACCTTTTAATCTTAAATACTTTAAAATACCTTTTAATCTTAAAAAGTATTATTGAATAAAACGTAATATTTGTTGGTTTGTTTATTTTGTCGGCTAAGCCTTCAACCATTTTTTCTAATCTCCGCAGTCTCTTATTAGTTTTTTCGTCTTCCTTGTCTCCCGTTTTGTTTTACTCTTAGCCATTTACGCTACGAATTTGATATGTTTGTTTCACTAATTTTACCACAGATAATTATTTTTGGGTTAACACGTGGTTAAACACTCTCAAAAACAAGTGGTTTTGTCTAGAACAAAGAACGTTATTAAGTGGCCGGTAATGCAGGCAGCCCGAAAATTTTGGAACTCTGAACTTGTGGTTGAATCTAGTAGAAAGTAGCGGTACCTCAATGTAATCTCGACAGAATAATTCACCTCACGCAAGTCAAATGTGTGAGCTTTCTTTTGCTTACTCAAAATGTATGAGTAAATGTATGAGCTCATATAAAATGTATGAGCTATTGTATGAGGTGATGTCTCAAAAGTTTTATATTGACTTGTTGACTCACACTCAAGTTCTTATACATGTGTGCCAGTTTAAACGTACCTTAAGCTTTACCTACGGTTCGCTGAGACTTCATTGTTATTATGTTTTTCAATCTTCGAAATGAATTTAGGAACGATTATCCTAAAATAACTTAACCTATCTGCTCCGAAAAGCTTCACATGTAAATGTATAAATGTTTATTCAAGTCATTTTATACTTTTCATAGGTTAGGTTCACCGGAGTTTTATAATAGACGTTTTTACGGTTAGTTAAGTGCATGCGTGTCCGTCATGTTTAAAGGGCGGGAATATGAAAGTTTCGGGCACAACTATGAAAAGGTCTATTGCCCTAGATTATGTTTATAATCTCTGTTCGATCTATATCTATTGAAGATTAAGATGTCATTGTAGTGTATGTAGCTTATTCTATTTCACATAATCGTATCCTACGAGACGAGCATACGGTGAGCAACACCTAACATAACCTAACTTGACTTTTTCAAAGCGTCACATGTAAATATATCATTTTATACCTTACACATAGGTAAGATTACACATAGGTCACGTGGGTTTTATAATTGCCTTAGATTATGTTTAGAATTTCAGTTCGATTTATATCTATTGAAGATTAAGATGTTATTGTAATATATGTAGTTTATTCTATTTCACATAATCGTATCATACGATACGAGCAAATAATTCTGTTTGTAGTACACGTTCGGTAAGGCGTTCCTCCGTCCTCCTCCGATTATGTATCTATACGTAAAGATATAAAAAGTTCCGCGAAAAGTTTTTATTTGGTGCGAAGTAAATAAAAAAAGTTAAATCACAATGCACTGTTGAGTGGTTAACAAGATTGGTCCGTTATTAAGATAGCAATCAGTTTTATTTCCTACTATAAAGACTTTATGTAATACATACACTTTCTTTCTGATGCTAGATAGGATATACACATTTATATATATATATATATATATATATATATATATATATACGGGGTTTTAGGGATGAAATCGGGAGTAATTTAATAGTATATTCCTCCTGTTGACAGAATATGACACGATTATGCGTGGAGTAGAAGATTTCGCCCTCTTCCCGACCAATTCTGTGATTACTTGATTCCGAGTGCTCCGCATTCAATGTTTCAGTTCGCCTTCAATAAACTGGAATAAACGCCGAGCATAGGGGCTAGCGAGAGGGTGGGCAGGGGGGTTGTCGTGTAGCTGGAGTGTTGTAGAATGAATTACGATATTGCCAGGAAGGTTAGTGTTTTGTGTGATTGTTATATTTTCGGGCTGTAAACATTTGAATAAAAACCATCTCAATCTTGGAGGAATTTTTCGCCGTCATACCTCCTTCGCGAGCGATATCCCTCGAATTAAATTATATCATCAATGGGCGGTGGGGGGCGCATAGTGTTTCATGTAAATCGACGGACGTATTTCACTGGGCTCCTTTTTTATCTGCGACGTTTGAGAACGCGGGGGATTTTCAGGCGGCGGGACATATTTGCACTAAAAGAAACTGGATTTTTTTTCGCGCAGATTCTTATCTCTCGGAAGGTCGAAAATTGTATCAGAAATTCTCGGCTCCATTTAGAATAGAAATATATGTGTTAGCCTACATTTGGATAGGCGCTGCCGGCGCCAAGCCTTACGTCACAGACTCCCCACATCAACGAACCACTACAAACCGCACAAATTAAATGTTCGAGATTTAAACGGCAACCCCTCTCTCTTTCAAATCCTTTCATATTTCAAAAATATTTTCCATAATATATTAAACACTCACTGAACCTATTCCCTACTATCACCAATAAATAACTCCCATCTCAATCCGAAATATAATCATCAACCAAATCTATTATCTTTTAAATCAATTTTATTTATTATGATTTGACGAAACTGTTTATGAAACTGTTATTCTAATCAAATACAAGGATTCCCTTTAACATACATTCATGTTTGTCTTGTAATAAACATATGTACATATTAGTCAATGTATACACTTACTGTACATGCTTACATATATACACTTACTTATCAGTGTATAATTAATATTATCCATAATATATTACACACTCACTAAACCTATTCCCAATCAGCAATAAATAACTGCACTGCCATCGCAATCTGAAATAGAGTCATCAATCAAATCTAAAATCTTTTAAATCGATTTTATTTATTATGTTTTGACGAAACTGTTTACATTTTAATCAAATATCACGTTTGTCTTGTAATAAACATATGTACTTATTAGTCAATGTATACAGGTACACCGTATACTAATCAGTGTATAATCAATATTATCCATAGTACACATTCACTAAACCCATTCCCAACCATCACCAATAAATAACTCCCACCTCAATCTGAAATATAATTAACAACCAAATCTAAAATCATTAAATTAAAATTGAAAATATATTCATTTACTAGTCAAACTTTAGTTTTAGTTCGGTTTTGAATATAATTGCTTCATAAATACTGAGTTATATACAAGTACAAGTTATACATAAATACTGAGGCAGTAAATGTGCAGCTTTTATAATCGAACAATGTCAGGAAATGATATGAATCATTGAACTTTTTGCTGGTATAGAACAAAACCGTACAAAGAAACAATAACTTTATCAAATTAATTAAAATAAACCGTATC
Source organism: Phosphuga atrata (assembly GCA_944588485.1). Lineage (NCBI taxonomy): Eukaryota > Metazoa > Arthropoda > Insecta > Coleoptera > Silphidae > Phosphuga > Phosphuga atrata. The sequence continues at coordinate 45,746,380 of OX155898.1, forward strand.
AACCGCATAAGAAATCCGAAATTACGCAATATCCATGTACATAAAGCCGAGCCAGATAAAATAAATTGCTGTAGTCGTTGACTTGAAACGTCTGTGAGAAGACGCACCTCGGCGTCTGGTCCATCGCGTCCTTCACTCTCGGCGGCGCTTCGGAAGTACAGAGTTCTTTTTTGTTGTTGCTTTTTTGTTGCTTCCAAGACTGGAACAGTGAAACCGACGTCGTAAAAGAATAACACATAATACCTAAATTCGCACAAAGGAATCTCTCGTCTTTCGTGCCCGTTCGACCGCAATACTTTTAAACAATTTAACACCGATTCTATGCAACACAAGATTATGTTTATTTCTTAATCGTTTGTAAATATAAACGTGAAATGTGTTGAATATTTCATTTAAACAATTACATCATTGAAGCATAGCTTCCTAGCTTTTCATTTAATACATTGGCGTAAGAATATATTTTATAGTTTACAAAAAGTAAAACCAGACAAGACATTGTAAAGACTGAATAAATTATACAATAAAAACTATATCAACATAAATTTAGCTTATTTAATTGAATAATAAAATATATAAAGGAAACTTTTTATAAACCACGCAACCGGTTTTAAACATTTTTTGATCGACTAGCCTCGATTCTGCTTATATAAATGTTGATATATGTAAACGAAACTAGAAGCTCCGGTTTTGTGCGGGTTACATTTATTATAATACAGTTATTATAATAAACAATACACCCACATATACGATCTCAGAAATATATAATTACATTTAATATGGAATGCTTAATTAAATTTAACCTAAGTGTCTAAGATATTAAAATATTGCATTTCTTAGCTATGTCATCCAGTTCTGAGCTTTGTTTAAAGTACAAAGTCTCTAGTTAAAATCGGTTTATTAAAATCACCTGGACAAGGTTGAGAACAGACAACGTTGGGAACAGACAACGCTGAGAATAGACAAAGTTAGCTAATAAAAATGTATGTGGTAAAATGAAATCCTCACGTCAAGATGATGCACATTTTTTCGATATTTCTTGTTAATTTCAACATCTTAGCTAACGTTCGTTAAATCGGTTGAATTTATTTCACGAACTTCCCGATCAACTAGAGCAGGCCTGAGCAAATAGCGGCCCCCGTCGACATTTTTTGCGGCCCGCGAAGCATTTTACAAATTACTTTAACCTTTTTAGCGCCACATGTCGCGATAGCGCTATTCGCGTATTGTGGTAAAATATCAGCAGCGCTCACATCTAGCGGTACTACTTGCAGATAAATGAACGGAGCGCTATCGCGCTGTATGGCGCAATCCGACACTGAGCCAACCTATTTCTTACAGCCCCTGATTTCTTACAGATTTTGAGAAAAAAGCAATCTCATCAGCTACACTGTGGCTAAGATATGTGAATGACACATTTGTAATCTGGCCCCAAGACAGACTAGATACATTCCCCATCCATCTTAACTCCCAGCAAAGGAAATCAAGTTCACAATGGAGGTAGACATCGTAGTCGGAGGTAGACATAGTAAACATCAACGACTCCCTTTCTTGGATGTTTTCGTACAGAAGAAACCAGACGGCACCTTAAGTTACGCAGTTTCCAGGAAACCAACGCATACAGACACGAGAGATGATTCCTTGCAACCCCCACCCAGCATGGCGACCGATTATATCCACCCTCAAAATACAATCCAAGAATCCTCTTCTAACCAACGTAACATCTCTGATACATACACGACTTCTATAGGACGTCTATATATAGGGCGAATAACCGAGTATGTTAGTTCGCCGAGGCGGTGGTGGCCTGGTAGTCAAGGTGTCAGGTTACTAAACCATAAGTCTCGGGTTCAAATCCTGGGCATGGAAAAATAAGCTACCGTCCTCATGTACGTGGCTGTGGCAAAGTCATCACAGTAAAAAAAACTGCCAGAAGACCTCCCCTAATAGTGGCTCGCCAACCACGTTAAAAACTGTAACTCCCTATACTTGTGGAAGATCAAGACACTAAGCACAAGTGTAGGCAGTGGAAGGAGGTCCAGGTCCTACTTGAGAGAGAGATAATTAGTTCGCAGAAAAGACGAGAATCCGGTTCTTATCAGCCTACCCTCAATACAAATGCGGAATCCCCGAGAAATCAAATCAACATATTTTGAAAAACAACTTCTTTGAAAAAACCTAACAATATTGTTTTGTGTAGGCAAGTGTAGATGCAACGGTCGTGGTATACAAATAAATATATAGAAAATTATTCAATGCGGCCCGCAGTCAAATTTTCATACGCAATGTGGCCCGACAGCCAAAAAATTTGCACATCCCTGAATTAGAGCCTTGAAACTTTAAACATCAGTAGTTCAGAACTGGATGACATAGCTCAGATATATTTTTATACAGTAAGCCCTCGTATAACGCTATAGTTAGGTACCGTAAAATATTGCGTTACACAAAACCGCGTTATACGAGACTAAAAATATACACATAAAGTCTAACTTTTGGAATTTGAATCGGTTATAAAAAAAAACGAATGAATATTTTTTCAAAATTATGAGTTTATTAGAAAGATTGGACATTTTTATTTAAGAATGAAACACATCATTCAAATGACTGCCGCGGCTGGCGTGACACTACCCCATCCGATCAACCAATTGTTTCAGTACATTTTCGATTGTTTGGGCACCAATCCATTCACCAATACATGAATGGCAAACTTCTATTTTGTGTTTCAATGCATCAATCATTTCTGGATGATTATCGTAACACTTATCTTTAAGGGCCCCCCACAAAAAAAACCCAACGGGGTCAAATAACAACTCCTAGGCGACCAATTGACATCGGCATTTTGGCCGATTATTCGATTTTCCAAAACAGTGCGCAAAAGCTCGATGTTTACGTTGGCTCGGTGCCAAGTGGCCCCGTCCTGTTACAACCAAATATTATCCATGTCATACTCTTCAATTTTTTGAAACAAAAATTCGTTTAGCATGGGCGTAACGTTACCTATTGACGGTAGCGGCAACTCATTTTCGAAGAAAAATGGCCCAATTATACTCCCAGGCATTTCTCTCTCTCTCTAGTCGTTTACTTCATAACTGAAGTGTCGTGATTCCATGCTGGTATTTTATTATTCTGCCGCCGTTCTTATGTTTTCTTGTAGTAGTGTCGATCTAGCGTTATGGAGAGCGTCCCTGAAGGCGCGTACCTTCAATTTTCCCCCATCATGGGATGATTGATCAGTTTTTCGAGATTGTCACCCGTTCCACGATTGACATGCCCAAAATATTTAAGTCGTCGATTTATAACGGTTGATAGTCTTACGTCAATGTTGTGTTCTTTTAGTATCGATACATTAGTTCTATGCGCTGTCCAAGAGATCCTAGTAGCCTTCTCCACGTCCACATCTCGAAAGCGTCTATTTTCTGCCGATCTACTGCTTTCAGAGTTCATGCCTCGGCTCCGTATAGTGCAATTGGAAACACCAGTGTGTTGACTATCCTTCGTTTTGTTTCTTTCGTGATGTATACATCTTTCCATACTTTGGTTAGTTTCGTCATGGCTGTTTTCGCAAGAGTTATGCGTCCGTTAAAGTCCGCCTTTTGAGTTTTCTCTCCCGACTCTTCCCAGAAGTTCGGTCATTTCTTCTTCGTTTTGTGGGATGATTGTGGTATCACCGTATATGTTGAATAGTAAGGGTGATAGAACGAACATCCTTGCTGAACTCGTCCTATCCTAAAGAGTCTTGAGTTTCTTCCCTCGATATTGATGATTCCTGGGAAGAAACTGTGAATGCATAAGCTTCTCAATAGTCATGTGTGGATTCTCTGATCCCCAAACGCTACAATTTGAATTATTGACATAGCCTCCGAGATAGAAATGTTCAGTTCCTGAGAACAAGGACGACTTGATGTTGAAGCAAGTTCACGCACAGTATTTATTTATTGATCGTTGTTTTATATATTATCGATCCAGTTTCGCGAAGCCGCTCGACAAATTGGTCCACAAACTGCGTTGAAGGCACTTCTTTTGTACCGAATGTGTGTTTGATCCAAAAAGACCCAACTTTCGTAAAGCGTCACATTTCGTAAGTGTTAAATACCTATATCATATACGTACATGTTTTCTAATCACTTGAAATTTGTAACGAATTTTGTAAATTGTGTAACGTATTCAGCAGAGTGAGAATCTTCACCAGAATTTTTACATTCTTTTGTATTTGGTTCAACATCATCTATTAAATGCTCTAGTGCAGGGGTCGGCAACCTTTTTCTGACGGCGGACCATTAAAAAAAACAAATTTTAAGCGGGCCGCACAGTCAGATGTTTTCTAATGTAATATGTGGAATAAATATTTTCTTTTTCAATCTCGTCTTTCAACTAGAAAAATCTCAAAACTCTCCCACGACTAAGCCATTACTTCAGAAAAGTACACAACATCTTCATATTCTGCATCTCATTTCGCTTAAGAAATCGTTTGATGGTTCATAGCGAAAAAAATATATTGCTTGGTGGGCCGCACAAAAACTTGCAATGGGCCGCATGCGACCCGCGGGCCGCGCGTTGCCGACCTCTGCTCTAGTGCATCCGCATTTAAATCTGTTGTCTGTTGCCATGTATTAGTTCAAGAATATTATCTTCAACCATACACGAGAAACCCTCCACTAAAAGTTTGTCCAACATTTATTATGTCTCGGAATCCACATAAGGTCCAACATTTTCGTTATCGAGTGCTTCAGGCCATATTTTCTTCCAGAAAACATAATATATACTAAGTATCTAAACCACAGTAATTCCTCTTATAACGCCGTACTTACTTAGCGCGGATTCGGTATAACGCATTTTATAAATTGCGGAAAGCCCTCATATAACGCGGTACTTATACAACGCGGTTTGGATATGCCCATACCCACTCTGTGATATGTGTGTTAGTGATCGTGCCACCCGTTTCACAAAAGTTTGATCTAATTATTGGTCAGTCCGTTATAGGATTAAAACCCTCCAGAATTAATGCTTGGTAGAAGAAAATAATGTCCTGAAGCACTCGTTAACGAAAATATTGGACCTTCTGTGGATTCCGAGCTAAGACATATAATAATAAATGGCGCACAAACTTTTAGTGGAGGACTTAGTAAGGTAGCTCAAGTCGTACCCCTTAAGAAAAGAACCGTATAAAACTTAAGATTTATCAAATAAATAGAAATTAAATGTGTTATTCAACCCTTTGTTAATATTGGTATTATGTATTATAACGAAATTACATACTGTGTGTGCTTTCACATAAATAAAATCTTTTTAAACTCACAACGGTACGACTAAAGCAACCGGTTTCCTAATTCGTACCAAAAAAAATCAATTAAACAATAATAATAATAATTTCAACGTATTTTTTATTACAATGTTTACAGATACATACATGTACCTATTCAATTAGAACAATCATTACATACAAATCTGTTTCTTCTCTTGTGAACTCCAGCGCATACATCGTGCACCCATGATTTGCATTTCAAGCATTTATCATGTTTTCCGCACGATCTTCTCCACAAATAAAACAAAACCAATTGCTTTACTTGTTGTTAATTTTTGATGCCAATCCATTTTTATTAATCACTTTTTTCACGTTTCTTCTTCTTTCGAATAGGCCTACTTTGGACCACGCTTGTTCAACTGTTGGGTTTTGACCTTTGCCCAGTATCGTCGCATCTTCTGCCGGTGTAACTCCTTTCTCTCTTCTGTCCAGGGGGTACCTTTCCTTTGAGGTTTTTCTCCCTGAAATCCACGGACTTTCTTCAGGGAGCGTCTCACAGACTGTCTGTTTTTGAGTTCTGTTATTCCCAGTTCTTTAACATCCTTCTCGGTCTCTGTCAACCAAGTGGTACCAACCTTCTTGTTTTGTCAGAAGGTGAACAGACGGTTGGTTAGCCGGTTTGGAGGCAATCTGGCAACGTGGCCATAGAAAGCTACCCTTCTTTTCCTTGCACAGTCAGAGAACATCTCAATATGTTCGTAGAGCTCAGAGTTATGCCGCCTTCGGAATTCCTCATCTTCCTTTACCGGGCCTAGGATCTTCCTGAGGATTCTCCTCTCTCTGATTTCCAATTTCTCTACTAGACCCCTTCGGTTCAAGGAAAGGCACTCTATGGCATACAGGGCTTCTGGTCGTAAGACTGATGTGTAGTGCTTAAGTTTCAGGTTGCGTGACAGGCATTTCTTGTTGTGGCTGATTAAGTGTTCTTAGTCAGCCGATGGGCTAGTTCCAACTTGTTGACTCTCTTGGATAATGATGCTCTTTCTGATAAGTTGGGTTCAATCCATTCGCCGAGATACTTAAATTTCTCAGTCCTCTTCATGTTTCCCTGTACTAGTAACATCTCTCTGTTTGCTTCTCTGATATTGGTGAAGAATTCTGTTTTCTTCAGCGACACTTCAGGAAACAGTGCCATGTTATCTGCAAAGGCAATCTACAACCAGTCCATCGTTCTTACATCCCAGGTAGATACCACTCTGAGCACCCAAATTGTTCAGTTCCTTGCGCGATTCTCTCATAACCTTTTCAAGGGCACAGTTGAAGAGAAGTGGGGAAAGTCAATCTCCTTGTCTCACTCCAGTTTTTATTTCGAAGCTTTCTGAAATCTCGCCTCTAAATTTAACCTTGGAATGGTCAAAGTTTCTAAGATGATTCTGCGGGTTTTGTTGTCTAGTGCTAGTTCCTGGAGTATGTTGTTAAGCGTTTCTCTATCAATGGAATCGTAGGCCTTCCTAAAATCAACAAAGGTGACGACCACCTTGCGGCTTCTCATCTTGGAGTATGCAAGTACAGTTTTAAGATTGAGGATCTGTTCAACACAGGATCGGGTCTTCCTGAAGCCGCCCTGGTATTCTCCCAGTTGACTATCCAACTGATTTTCTGCCCTTGTTTGTAATGCCTTCGAGAGAATCTTGTATGTTACAATGTTACGTTACAATGTATGTTACAATGTTTAAATCAGAAAAATCTCCCTTTTTGTGAAGCGGATGGATCAGAGCAGATTTCCAATCGCGTGGTAATTTCTCTGTTTCCCAGATGTCCTGGATGATCTCGGTTAGCTTGCGCACGGCATTGTTTCCAGCACCTTTCCACAGTTCAGCAACGATAGAGTCCTCTCCAGCTGCCTTATTATTCTTAAGAGGTTGAATGATCTGGCCAACTCCTTCCAATGAAGGGGAAGCGAGGCCGGGTTTGGTGTGGTTTGTTTATAGTCGTATATAAGTCTTCGCTGGGTGGGTCACAGTTGAGTAGATTGTTAAAGTACTGAGCTAAAAGGTGGCAGTTATCCTTGTCGTTATAAGACAGTTTGCCTTGTGAGTCTCTGAAATGGAGGCTTGGCGGAGCGTATTTTCTGAGTGCCTGCTTAAGCAGAACCTTTAAACGTTCCAAAGAAATCTGTGGAATTATTCTTAGCAAAGCTCTCTTCGATTTGGGTTAGTTGGTTTTGTGTGAAGGTTCGTTTGGTTCCTCGAATTATCTTGGCTGTAACCTTTCTTTGTTCCAAAAATTTATGCCAATTTTCCTTTGTCTTTTTAGAATTCCACTTCACCCACTAAGACAGATAGCCTGTCTTTGGGCTATTGCATTGTCACAGTCTTCAGTCCACCACGGATGCTTCCTTCTTCTAGCGAGAGGGGCGAGTTCATTGCCCGCCTTGACAAGAGTCTCCTTCAGTTGGTCCCAGTTGTTTCCCAGTCTGTGTTGTTCAGTCTCTTACTTAGTTCTTGACTGTTCTTGAGTCGTTCGACGTCAAATCGTACCATTTTGGAGGTTCTGTGTAATCTAGTGTGTCTTTTTCACGTTTCATTTATTTGTCGCATTTTTTTCTTTTCTTTTCATTTTCGTTTTCTTTATTTGGCGTAATTTCGACTGACGAGGCAGAGCTTCCATGGAACCCTTTGCTTTGGTTTGTTTAATTGTGTTTCCGGGATTTGTTCTTAACCAAGAAGATGAGTAGTGTGTCCATCCAAAAGAAGATGTACTTGCTTACTGTTACTCTTCTCCAACTTTGTGTACTTTATGAAATGTGCCTACCATTGAACAAAAAGTTCTGACGTTATCCATTCGTTTTTGGAGCATCCATTATATTACCCGGTGGTGCTTCTTTGTGTAAGCGATCGTTAATCAGTAAGCGTTTAAATATTAACATAGGAGGTATGTATTCACCTGCAGCATTCATTCAACGCACACCCTTCACATGTGGTCAAACCCTTTTCACCACCGTTGGTGTTTTGTAAGTGCACCAACTAGATGTTTGCTTTCCGAGCAATTATTTTGGATGCTTTGTGAACAATGGACAATTCTGTTTTGTCAACGTTATACCTATATCTTTTAGCAGTAACTTGTATTCATCTAATATGGATTCGTATTTATCAAAGAATCCATAAACACCTTTTTTATTAAAACCCCTGGCTCTAGAATTTGATGTTGCCTTTGGACTACGTACAGATAAACAAGGATTACACTTCTACACTTCTACCCTTCCACCCAGGAATTTCTTTTTCCTTATTGAAACGGTGTGGTAATTTATATTTTTACTCCACCTGAAAAGCAAGTCTTTATAGATCAGTTGCAGTAAGCCCAAAAAAGACTCCAAATTGTGAATGTGTGTGCAAGTCCTTCTTCATATTTTCAGTCATATCCTTAGGCCTACCAAATTTTAGATTCTTATTTGCGATGAAGGCCTTTTAAAATAACGGCGCAATGCCGGTTTAGAGACATTATATTTTTATGAGCTTCATTGAATCCAATAACTCCTTCGGCTAATTTGGTTAACGTCTTGTCCATATCTTCTTGTTTCCATGCATTATAAATTCGCTCCGTTTGCCTTGACATAATTTGGACCTAAAAAATGAAGAACGCAAGCAACGTCAGTTAAGAGTAGGAAAAAACTATAAACAATTTCTGAAGTCGTACCAGTACGATTTAAGACACGGCACACTAAAATTTAAAACTAAGCATAATTTAACATTGAATAAAATTAACACGTTTCCTTTTCGTCCAAATGATTACGTAAATTCTATTGAATTTATATTTAATAAAAAGCATAATTTTATCAATAATTTACTTGGAAGATCAACTACTAAACATATGCAGGAAATTATAAGAAAATTCAGATAGACGTACTTGATGAGAAAATTTTCAATGTGGCTAGTTTACTTCAGATAATAATACGTCACGCGAATTATTTGACTCAGATGTCTATTTGGCTGCCTATGTAAGTAATGTTATCGCCGTAGATTGTTCAAAATGCATGTGGTACGACTTTAGCTCTGGTACGACTTGAGCAACCTTACCCTATATAGTTGAAGATTAAATTCTTGAACTAATATATGGCAACAGACAACAGATTTAAATGCGGAGAAACTGGAGCATTTAATAGATGATGTTGAACTAAATACAAAAGAAGGTGAAAATTCTACTGAAGATTCCGTTACAGAATTCACAAAATTCGTTACAAATTTATTTATATTATATGATATAGGTATTTGTAATTTACGAAATGGGACGCTTTACATTTGAACAAAGAATATTGAAAAGTTGCTTCCAAGTGATGAGCCTTCTACTCAAACGGTAAGAAAATTACGAAACAATTTCGATGGAATAGAAGTGCCTTGATGCAGTTTGTGGACCAATTTGTGAGCCGAGTTCGCAAAACTGGATCGTTAGTGGATCAAGTAACACGTTCTTGTCCAGTGCGCTCAGCCGAAAACATTGATTTTGTTGCTCAGAGTGTGCGTGAACTTACATCAACTCGTCATCGTTCTCAGCAACTGAACATTTCTCGCACTTCTCCAAGGAGAATTTTGCATAAAGACCTCGGTTTGAAGACCTACAAAGTTCAATGAGTCCAAGAAATGAAGCCTCATATCCGATGCGTTTTCAGTTCGCACAATAGGCTAGAGATCGTTTGGTCGAAGTTGAGCATTGTAATCGAAAAATCGTGTTTTCCGATGAAGCTCGTTTCCACTACGGATGCTATGTCAATAAGCAAAATTGTCGCATTTGGGGATCAGAGAATCCACCCATCACTATTGAGAAGCACGAGTATGCATTCACGAGTAACTGTTGGGTGTAGTTCTTGGTCCGGCGGCATCATTGTTCCATTTTTCTTCGAAAATGAGCTAAGAGCCGCCGTTACCGTCAATACCAAACGTTACTGTGCCATGATAAACGAATTTTTGTTTCCAAAAATTGAAGAGTATGACATGGATGACATTTAGTTTCAACAGGACGGGGCCACTTTCCACACAGCCAACGTAACCATCGACCTTTTGCGCACTGTTTTTGGAAATCGTATGATCAGCCGAATTGCTGATATCTGCTGGTCGCCTAGAAGCTGTGATTGGACCACTTTGGATTTTTCTTTGTGGGCAGCCCTTAAGGACAAGTGTTAAGCTAACCATCTAGAGACGTTTGATGCCTTAAAACACGAGATCGAAGTTGTCATTCATGCGATTGGAGCCCAAACAATCGAATATGTACTAAAAAATGGGGTGATCGGATGGGATACTGTCAAGTCAGCCGCGGCAGTCATTTAAATGATTTGTTTCATACTTCTAATAAACTCATAATTTTGAAAAATATTCATTCGCTTTTTTTTATAGCCGGTTTAAATTTCAAAAGTTAGACGGTCCATCCTTTACGTATACATTTTTAGTCTCGTATAACGCGGTTTTGTATAACGATTTTGTACAGCGTTGTACGAGGGCTTATGTATATAAATATTTCTGAGCTATCTCATCCAGTTCTGAGCTATGTTTAAAGTTCCAAGGTTCTAGTTGATCGGGATGTTAGTTTAAAATCGATTTATTAAAATCGCCCGGAGAAGGTTGAGAACAAATAAAGTTGAGAACAGACACACAAGAATGTTATCTAATTAAAACGTGCTAAAATGATGCACATTTTTTTAGTTAATATTCATTAAATCGGTTGAATTATTTAAGTTATTGTTATTATTTTATGTATAGCTTATGTTATTACTTTTTATGTGTTATTTAATTAAGTAGAACATTATGTGTCGTGTGTATTTCGTTAGATTTTATTGTAGTGGAATAAATTAAAACAATGGATTCGGACAAATTAAAACAGTTAAGCGTAGTCGGAGTATGGATGTGTGACGGTATTACAGGAACGTGCCTGGAATTAGAAAGTAAGAATCAGATCCACTCTCGGTTAAATGTAACCTATAGTCTGCTTAGTTTTTGACCTATTTGATGAAAGCTTTTAATAACCGATTTAAATATATAGTAATTCAATTTAGTCGAAGTATCTTTGCAAGTGTTTATTTCAGATACCGTTCGGAATCTATTTTACATACAAGTGGTTCCTTTATGAACCCTCCTTGAAATAGTTATTGCGCCGGGTAAGTACTCCGGGCGCAGTAAATTCTGCACATTACATTCGTTTTATTACATTGTAATGTGTGTTTCATATTTTAAAAAGAGTTTATTTTTCGTGCGGCGTTGGTCATTTAAAGTTTCTTATTTTATCAATGGGGGAAGTAATTGATTTAATTCTAGCAAGTCACACCTGTTAAACTCCAATAATTGAATCCCTTTCAACCCTTGTTAATTGTCTGGAATAGAGGGAGAAATCATTATCTGCAGCTCGGTGTTCGGCCGTGATACGGACAACCACAAGTCAGTCTACTAATACAACTACTAATTGCGATAAATTTTATTCAACCGCGTGTCTTATGTATTTATTTGTTTACTCGTTATTTGTTGGCGATGCAGTTATTTTCTTTTGTGCGATAAATGTTTGGAGCTCGGAAAAACGAGACGACATGCGGGTAACTAGCGGTGTCCTTCAGCGCTAAGATATATGTGCTAAGATAGCGTGGACATTTTGTATTGATTCTGGTTAAAAGCTTCGCCTTCTGCTTTCATTCTTGAAGAGCTCTTTCGAATTAAGAGCGTGCGCTAGGTACAGGAATGAAGGCTGTTACGTGTCCTTTGTAGTTAATGGAAGGAAAATGTGTCTTGACATCACCTGTTTTTATACACATAACTTATGGCCGGCTTTTGTGTTTCGTTTTCGTTTTGGATGAATTACTTCCAACATTTTGTTTTTGTTTAGGGATGGGAAAAAGTTGTGATTTCTTTTTTAGGTATTGTAAATAACGCAGTATTTAATTACACAACAATGCCAAAAGCTTAGTTTACGTGACGGGGTTGCAAATCTGGATTATACCAGACATGTAACAATGCAAACTAGTTATATACATTTACAAATGAGTAAACTTTATTTAACCTTTCTCATGCGGCGCTTATTTTCGCTGGGTGGGGAACGGAACCAGCAGGATTTGCTCGGTTTGAGGTATTTCTGATGCAAATGCGGCTGATTATCTTCTGCCAAGAAATTCCAATGGCTTCAATTCGCTTTATTCGGAGATGTACTTTTGCTAAAAATTTATTTTCCCCGTTGAATTGTAATAATATTATCTTATTATCGATTCCGTGTTGAGAATTAAATGCAAATTTATATCTTTTAAAAACGCCTCCGCGAAAACACCAAAACAACGTTTTTTCACTGCTTTTATATTCATAAGAATTTTCATTCGAAACAAGAAAAAAAATATTGTTCCTCTTATTGTTTGATAATCCGAACCATATTGTTGGCTGTTGGAGGAGCTACTTCGCCATGCACATTATCATGCAAATTCCCATTCTTACATTTGCTCGGTGTTTTCGCAGACAAGTACAGTGTTTCTACAACAGCCGCCGCATAACGATGTTCTTATACTTGCCCTCTAGTGGCATCTCGGATTCTGTCTCTTAGCTACCCTTTAAACTAAATCCAAGACTGTTTAATTACTTGTAATAAGTATTTTCCTTACTTGAATATGCATTTATTTACTTACTTCAAATCCCAATTTTATATCCTTCCGTTCAAATATTTACAAATTAAATAAAATATTATAAATTTAATTACAGTAAATTTAGTAGATTATAGTTGGTATATTTATCTACTGCAGTGTTTAGTTGAGTAAACATAAAAGGTAATAATGGAATTGACCTGAAGCGGGCAAGAGGATGTTAGGGTAACAAGGGTCGACGCCGGTGTCTAAGGAGGCAGGTTCTGGCAATACTTTATAAAACGATCCTCTGGATCCAGTCGAGTTCCCTCTTTTTCTCCTGAGTTATATCCTTTCAGTCGATCCCATCATTAGCATAAAACACGCTCTATAATAAATTGGAGCGTTTAAATAAAATGCATAATTACTTTAACCTACTTGCGGGGAGCACTGAATCGAGTAATAAAACGAAAAAAGTACCTGCCGGAATCCAAGTTTAAGTGAAAGAATTTGCATTTCCCTTATTATTTTTCTCTCGTCTGCTCACTTGTGGTTTACTTCCCATTTAATGCTTTCCTTAAAGAATCCAATTTATATTGCGGCAAGGATGACATGGCGATGGTTCCGGTTAAAAATATTCCATTCAATAATATCTCGATGGCATGAATCTTAAATATGTAAATATACCTACAATCTGCATAGTAACGAGCGATTCTGTGCTTTTAAAAATGTATCCTCGCGTTGTTCGAGTCTCTTCCGGTTTGTGCTTCACTAAACACCCAGTGAATAGATTAAGAGATCCCTAGAACTATCACCGCGCCCGAATAAATTTTTATGTGGCATGGACTAATTGTTCATTCTGCGTACTGGATTTTAGTAGCAGTTTTCTTTTACGTTTTTAATGTTGCGGATGGAAAGAAACCCATAAATATCCCAATCGCATATTAAACACATTTCTTCGATGAAGTTTCGGTAAAACAAAGTAAAGTTTGTTTGAAACCGCACTGTCGTCCATTTTGCATAGGCAAAGCATGTGCGGGCATGATTTCCCTCACTGCGTGGTCAATAGTGTAACTGAACTAGTACGGGCACCCTGCGGCCGCACACTCTTCTTAAATATAGGTATAGTTTCAGGGATTTGAGCTACGTTGAACGCTTTGTTTGTTCAGCTCTCTTGATTAACTGAAAGGGTTCACATCACTTTCACTTAATTCCACGAGTGTTCCTGAATTTTAAACAATATTCAGAGTTGTCAATATTATGATTTGTGAGTGCCATCACTGGCACATCTCAATTATGAATATATTACGAATAGATGTGTGTATAGTAGCGCACAGGAAAGCATAGATGTGGTTGTTTACACTTGTTTACGGGAATCAAATTCGGAACAAAATTGAATCATCGGCGGTATATATATGGATAGAAAATACATGTGTGTGTAAGCGAAGCATTTAATTGTAATACCCACCTCTATTAAAGCTTTCAATTTCGGAGAATGTTTATCTTTTACACTCGCTCGAATGTGATTCTAGATTGTTATATGGTTTTATTTGCTTTGGAACTTTATAGTATTGGGGGTTTTGTGGGGGCGGGTTAGGCTGATCTTAGACTGAAAAACATCGTCAGCTGAATTCCATTTGAAGCAAGTAGCAATTGTTTCCGAGAAGCGTTGAATTATAAAGTTATTGGTCGGGTGGGTGGCTGAGGTAGTCAATGCGTTCGCGACCTGACCACAAGAGTAGCGCAGCGAGCAGCAGTGTTACTATTCCCGCTTCAACTCGACCCTATAAAAAGCTCTCGTCCCTTATGCTTTATTTGCATACCGTTCTTAGGCGATGTCTCCAGTAGAGAACATGAAAAAGGTGTTACTGAGCGAGCGGACCGAGGTGAGGCGGGTACGGGAGGACGCTGAAATTAATGAACTCCTGTCCACGTAGCAAACGATATAATCCACTTTTCCGGCAATTTGCTATACCTTATAGCCTTTATTAAGTTTCTTCTTTAAGCAACCGCTTTCCTTTTCCATTGCTTCTAACTTTTCAATGCTAAATAAAATTACTTTATTAAATCATAATTCGCAATCAGCTGAAATTATTATGCACATTTTAATTAATTTCGATGAATGTTTTAATAATTCCATTCGCGTTCGCACAATATTAAAGTTTGCTTCGTTTACAACAAAACGGTAATCTAAAGTTTATTTGTTAGAAACATTGTTTCGTAAAGTAAATATTTAATACAAAAGGAATTATTAATCGTCCGGGTTTTATTACCTAATGCAATCCTCAAAACTCGATGCGCCGTGAAAACCGAAGTTATTGCCAACAGCCGTGCACGGAAATATATAAAACGTAATTAAGGAAACTTAATTTTGAATAATTAAGGGCGAAGTGATGTTTTTTGATTCCTTCCAAGGCGTGGCCAAGGCGCCAAGTGCATCTTCCCAAAGATAATATACATAGTTAGGTAATTAATGCGGCGACCTCGACCATTTGCATGTTGTCTGATTATTTATGCAAATAACCTGCGCCTGGGGCCACTAGCGGCTATCGTGGTATACCGGCAAAGGAAATTACTAATTTTCCGTCCAAGTTACTGACACAACCTCATCGCGAGCCATTACATGTCTTGCATTATTAGTGCTGAGATTAAACCACAGTCTGCATCCGAAATCAGTTATTAACCGGAATTAAAACCTCTCATTTTATCTATGCTTGAAAAGAATGACAATTTAATTTCAGCAGTGAAACTTTTTGGTATACGCAATGTTCATTTTATATCCTCCATTTACCCTTTGCCGCCACCCCAGAGTAATAAGATCATCATAGATCAGCCGTTTACCGCCGCCCGCGCTCCTTAGCACGCCATGTCGGACTTTGGTAACGTTAATTAAACTTAATTAAAAGAACTCCCAAGTACCGCAGCTTGAGAGGTACCGGGATGCATGGCTAATCTTTGGACAAATTAATTGCCTTTAGCATAAGTAATGTACTTTGAAGAATCCCTGCCTTGCGGGGCTAAATTGAAACCCCCATTTTAAATTTACACATAATCCGTCTAATCATTTCAATTTCTTTTTAACTTTGTTTTGCTTTATCATTTCAACTCGGATTTCGTTTCTTTAAATAAGTTAAATCATCAAAAGAATATTTAAGATGTTACTTTTTTCGCTTTATTTTTTTTTTAATGCTGCGGTCGGTTTGTGTGTGTGCGTGTGTTTGAAGAGAGGAGCCATCCAGGTCTATGCGAACCCCCGAGAATAAAGCCACCATCCGTCATCGAAATCACTACACTTAGCGCGACTCCTTCTGGGACAAACTAACTTGTCCAGAACAAAACATTAAGATTGGGACTGCGATGATTAACAATAGGGATTAGTACGTCAACATTATTTATTATTATGGAAACATATGGCTTGTAACTTTTATTTTTCTTGTTTCGAGTGCAATAAAATGATTAAACCTAAGCCATAAATATTATCAGTTGAAATTGAGACGTTGAAAATCCCTCGCTGCTTGTAAGAGCAATATTTGCGTTAGTATGTCATTTTATGTGTTTCTTCATTGAGCAGAACAGTGGATTAAAGCACACGCAGCATGTAGGATTATGGGAGTGATAGGATCAGTTCTTAGACTGTGTGCGGAAAGGACACATGAGCTATATCCGGACGGAAGTCCATCAGAGACCCAGAGGGACACTGGAAGGTGATTGTGAGGAGCCGGATTTACATTGTTTTCCCTTGAGTCTGCATCTAGACAATGAAGCCACGTCAGTGCCACGAGGCCGACAATTCGCGTATGGACTCATCGATGGTATCGCGTGGCTTCTCTCGGGCTGAATTTTATAACTCCAGCTTCCTTCGACTATTATACCCACAATTGTCAGATTTCTCGTCCGCTTCAGCATCACCTTAGTTATCTTGTTTTCGCTGGCGCGTCTTCAAACGACCGCTGCAGGTCGCGTCGTTCCCCCAGGATGTAATAGCGGTTACGGTTATCGCACATGTTATAGTTTTCCTTCAAGGAAGGTGCATCATAAACTTGCCGGCAATTTATTCTTACCAATCCTGAAGACTGCCAGTTCAAATCTCGAGCGCTTTACTGACCACGTTGCTCGCGATAAGGCCGTTCCTTTGGGACGCCATACGTTCGACTCTGCTCTTATCATTCTATCGACACTTGCTCTCCGCTCTGACTCAGATATGCCATCTATAGTTTTCTTATCGATGTTATGTATATCGAAGCAATTTGCAACGGTCTCCCCCTCATTGTTGCGATTGTCATTGATTCGAAAATAAAACATAAACAGATTCCTCATTATGCCGTCTCACGTGTTGAATGCAAAATACGGTATTTTCATTAAGGCGAGGTGATGAAGCGCATTGAGAATGGTCAACCCATTATTGCGTCCTGCTGAGTGCAGTCGGTGCGGTGCGACATTTGCTAACTTAATTTAGAGCCGCTCTGCAGTAACATACCTTGCCCGATGTCCACGACTAAATGGAATTCCTTAGCCGCTCCAACGGGCCTGTACGTCAAGTTATAAATTACATTACCGGAATGAATTTCCAGGACATCTGTTACCTCTTCACGCTCACTACCCTCTCAGTTTTGTTTTGTTTTCAAACTTTCAACAACAAAAAAAACCTATATATATATATATATATATATATATATATATATATATATATATATATATATAAGCTTAAGCCGCGGTTTCGCTCACATGGATTTTTATTTCAGTCAAATTAATTCCAGTTCAAGTATTTAACAAAGTATTGATGATCTTGTGAGTAAAGTATAACGACTAATATCAAGATAGACCGTAAGTATAATTTGAAAAGTGTTATTGTAAGAGCCAAATAAAATCAAGTTCTAATAAAATGCCTCCGTTCCAAAATGTCTGATTGTATCGCGGTCGTGCGACGACGGTAAAGAACATAACTTGTCATTTTTTTAAGAAAATAATTATAAATTAATTTTGCAAGATCGAGTTGCTATTTCCTAGTAATTACAAGAAGAAGCAACATTAAAGTTTATTTTTTGTCACTTTCCTTAAAGTCAAATCAGCGAGTAAAAAACCAAACTAACGATTCTTACAAAATTTCATCTGTTCACCTTAAAAATTATTTTGACAAATCTCAAACCTCCAGCGGCTAATAGATTCAATGTTTCATAACTAGCATTATGTTTTAAATAAGTCTTTTGGAAATATTTTAACCGTATTTTTGTACAAAGTAATCTTCACTTTTAAAGAAGAATTTATATACCAATTTATCTACTGGCACACCAAAATGAACACATTAATAAGTAAATTATTGTACGAGAAGGATGCCATTATTATAGTCGTGTGTAAAAGTATTCAAATCGTGCGTAAAAGTCCAATGTAAATCAATTGTAGTTTCATTATTAAACGATTTATGTTTGTTGTTACTATGGCAACAACTCGCGTCACTAAACAAAAAACATAGGCGTAGAGAAAATAACTTTTCTGACTGTATATTAAAATTGAATTAATTTTTCTTATTTTCAATCAAGAAAGCTCGGCCCTTTCAGTCTGGATATATAACCATAACCTAATATAACAAGCTAAACATAACCTAATCTAGAATAAATCTAGGTTAACCTAGATTACATCGACAACGACCAAATATTGTTCCCGTCACTGTGCGTTTTTACTAGTTCGCAATTTTTGCCACGTAGGCACTGAACGTTCTAACCTTATAGTGTCAGGGATTTGCAGTATTTTCTCTGTCAAAATTATAATTTTTCAATATCATTGGTCAGAAACAATATTTTTTTGTAGATTCAAACAACTTCGCAACTCATGCAAAAAAGCCCTTCATCACACACTTTTATCATAGACTACTATTTCACATCTCTAACATCTGCAGTTTTTGACATATAAGTATCCCACATTTGCAGCCCCTTTAGCTAGATTTTTGGAACATGAAAACCCGTTTTTCTCTCTTTTGCAAGAGGAATCTGCACATTTTTATTATTTGTTGTATGTATGTTTCCGAGATATAGCTTATAAAAATATTCAACCCCTAATTATACTTAACCTCTTTGAAACTATATTTCCAAAAATCCTTCCTAATCCTTCGTGGATGTTTACGTTATAGAAGAATGTTCCCTTTAAATTTTAAATCATTCGTGAAATAGAATGTAGAAGCATTAAAGTATTATATTCAGCTGGTGAAGTTTTAGATCGGTTCTGGACAGTTGACGCATATGATTTAGTGGCGGTGTCCAAGTGAAACCGAGCTAGATAAGTTCTGGGGGATTATGTGCTGGAATAGCAGAGGTGAAAAAAGTAATAGCAACATTTTTTACAGGAAGGGTAGATAAAGTAATGGGCGGCAATATAGCGACGAACTTATCTTATTACTTAATTTCTTATGGTATTTTTTTTATAACCTTTATCATTAGCTTGCGGGGATTTTTTTATTGTACCTTCGTAGAGTAATAACACATAGAGAGTAATAACACATATAATAAGTATCGTTTCTAATCATATTATATCTCGCCGCTAAATAGCCGAGAAGTCTATAAATCAGTTTGGTTATATGTTCAATAACTTGTATTTATGATATGGGATCTTATGTCACCCCATCAACTCGTCTCGCGATCGCTTAAAATGATTAGTTCTGCACACATTCGGTTTACATTCGAGGAATGAGAGTAATCCTGTCGCATTGGCGGACTAATGCGCTATATACGGAAGAAATAACTTTCATTGAATATAGATTTTAGTTTATTTGCGAGCACGTGGCTGCCTTTTATCGTTTTATCGGAAATTGTTTGCCTACGGTACGAAATATAACGTAAGTCAGCGAGTATCGTCCGACCGGAGGGTACGTGCACATATCCAATCCATGAAAATCCGATTCGCGAGTGTTCACACTGAATCAGCAGCTTCTTTCTATTGCTCACATTAAATATCAATAAATTCGATAGGAAATAGTTGATTTGACAGAGTCCGGTCACTATATACGAGATGATAAAGTTCTCTTTTATATTCGTCGCGTGATACGCAAATTCATTTAAGTTGTTTGTTTTTTATCTGCTTGGGATCCCTTTCAAGAATTACGATTCTTATCTACTTGATTCTGCAGTGGCCACTATTTCTTTATATCACTCTTATTTTATTCTCGGCTGGTAATTCTTTTTGGGCTATGGACGAGGAGCATACGAATGCCAACAATATATAGAATTTCCTCTTTATTATGAAAGTCTTAAAAGAGAATGACTGGTTGGTGATCTTGCCGTCGATTCCCGCATGTTATAATGTGAAGTAGAGATTCGGCTTGTTGTTCGTTCTCCTTCCTCGTTCCACATCAAAAAAGAAATGGGGAGAGCAAACACAGCGATTCAAAGTGAGACATTTGTAAAAAGCTGCATAAAAGAGAAACTATAAAACTCTTTGCCTAAAATTAGTCGCAGTTCTTGTTCCGTACAAAGAAGACAAATTGTTGCCGGCGTTTCATCTTTTGTTGTGTTATATATGACCCCGGCGTTTTCTTTTATTGCAATTAGCGCTTCGTCTTGAGTAGGTACATTTTTAATTCCTCAATCCGGCTATTATAAACACAACATTAATTATCAATTTGCTGGCAGCTAAAGTCTAGCGGCGCCCGACTGCCATTGTTTCGACGCGGCATTTTTAATTGAGATTATTGCACCATCTTTATTCAAATGAACGTTGCTCGCTTACTGTTCGCCCGCCGGCCCATTAAAAGTGTGCATAATTATTACATCTACTACTCGCGTATTGTCTTCTCGAAATTAGTAATTTGTGCGTAACGAATTATACCCTTAATCTCTTTTATATCCCTATCATTACTCATTAGCGCGATCTTATGAGGAGAGAAATAAAACCGAATTCCAGTTTTATTCTTATTACGTCTCACAGATATCTATGCACTTTAATTTTATTTAATATTATTCCATATAGAGCAGTGGTGATATTAGAATTGCAAAAGTAACTGTTATCAACTGGGGACAGCAAGAAGAATTTAAATAAAACAAATTTCGGGAAGTACTGATCTAATGTATTTCTCCCCAGACAGATGTTGATCTGCATACAGCTCATTACGCAGGTAAATTAAACTCCAGCACCTGGGGAGGTTGCGGCTTTAGGCTATTACACTCAGAACAATTACATGCGGTGAAGTACTGAAGGTAGTTATCTCCAATTCCGATTTCTCGTCTGCTTTTGCGACACCATCTAATCTACATGTAACTCCCAGAACACAAGTAACAATAAATTACATCCAGACATCGCCTCAAGCAACCAGCACAAATTATTAATAAGCATTTATTTTGTGTGATTTACCCTAGTAAAAAGTCAATGCATAATGGCGACACCTTAATTTACATTTCCTTTGTTGTTTCTCGCCCAAGAAACAATTATCATCTTCTCTTGTTAGAGAACTATGGAGGTGTTTTCGTAAGACGTAACGCGGTGACATGTCGCATTATACTTGAAGTTGTATTCTAACTAGCTCATTCCGCGCTATTGTAACCTATTGTACATCTTAAATTAACTTTAAAATATCCTCGGGAAGAACGTCTCTCGCTTAGGGTGCCCGAGGTGATTTACGTACACCGGAGACATCTACAGCGGTAACTTAATTTTGTTTGTTTGTTTCGTTAAATAGGTGCGAATTAATAAACTTGTTTCTGGCGATATTCATTACTCCGTCCGCAAATCTCTGCTCGCACAGGAACGGGGGCGAATAAATTCAAAACCGCGTGCATTCTGACATTTTATTGAGGGAATTGCAACAGGTTTCGATAGTTCGATCGCGATTAAAGAGCTTTTGAAAAATGTCGGCAGCTCTGCGGTGTGTAACAGATTGTGTCGGACATTTCAGCTTATAATGTTCATACAACCGATTGCCATTTTACAGCTTTAAAATATCCGTGATATACGAAACGACCACTCAACCCTTTTTTTTTAAATCACACTTTGATTTTTTTATTAATTTTATCTCACATGCAATTTCAACAGCTCAATTATAACATTCATTTCTATTTACAATGAATAAGCATGTCAGTTCTTGTCAGGTTTTGTCTGATCTTGTCTGGTCTTGTCTTGTCTTGCATCGTCTTGCCTGGTCTTGCCTCGCCTTGTTTGATCTCTTGTATAGTCTTGTCTGTTCTTGTCTCGTCGTGTCTGGTCTTGTCCGGACTAGTCTGGTCTCATCTGGTCTTGTCTGTTCTTTTCTGGTCTTGTCTCGTCTTGTCTGATCTTGTCTGGTCTTCCCTGGTCTTGTAGGGACATGTCTGCTCTTGTCTGGTATTGTTTGGTCTTGTCTAATCTCGTCTGGTCTTGTTTTGTCTCGTCTGGTCTCGTTTGGTCTGGTCCGGTTTCGTCTAGTCTCGTATGTTCTCGTCGATCGGTCTTGTCTGCTTTTTTCTGCCCATATTTGGGCTTTGTCCGGTCATATCTGAACTTGTGTGATCTTGCCTGATCATGTTTGGTCTAGTCTGGTAGTTTTGTCTAGTCTCGTCTAGTCGTCTTGTCCGGCCTTACCTAGTCTTGTCTGGTCTTTCCTGATCTTATCTCCACTTGTCTGGTCATTTATGAATGTGTATGATCTTGCCTGGTCATCTTTGGTCTTGTCAGGCCTTGTCTCGTGTTGTCTGGTCTTCTCTGGTCTTGTCTGGTCTTGCCTGATCTCGTCTAGTCTCGTCTAGTCTTGCCTGGGCTTTTTTGGTCTTATCTGTGCTTGTCTGATCTTATCTGAGCTTGTATGATCTTGCCTGGTCATGTTTGTTCTTGTCTAGCCTTGTCTCATCTTGTCTGGTCTTGTCTGGTTCTGTCTGGTCTTTTGTGGTCTTAACTGGTCTTTTCTGGTCTCGTCTGGTCTCGTCTAGTCTCGTCTGGTCTCCACTGGTCTTGTTTAGTTTTGTCGGGTCTTAATTGGTCTTGTCTGGTCTTGTCTGGTCTTGTCTGGTCTTGTCTGGTCTTGTCTGGTCTTGTCTGGTCTTGTCTGGTCTTGTCTGGTCTTGTCTGGTCTTGTCTGGTCTTGTCTGGTCTTGTCTGGTCTTGTCTGGTCTTGTCTGGTCTTGTCTGGTCTTGTCTGGTCTTATCTGGCCTTGTCTGGTCTTGT
Source organism: Phosphuga atrata (assembly GCA_944588485.1). NCBI lineage: Eukaryota > Metazoa > Arthropoda > Insecta > Coleoptera > Silphidae > Phosphuga > Phosphuga atrata. The sequence continues at coordinate 45,769,318 of OX155898.1, forward strand.
ATGGTCTTGTCTGGTCTTGTCTGGTCCTGTCTGGTCTTGTCTGGTCTTGTCTGGTCTTGTCTGGTCTTGTCTGGTCTTGCCTGGTCTTGTCTGGTCATGTCTGGTCTTGTCTAGTCTTATCTGGTCTTATCTAGTCTTGTCTGGTCGTGTTTGGTCTTGTCTGGTCTTGTCTGGTCGTGTCTGATCTTGTCTGGTTTTGTTTGGTCTTGTCTGGTCTTGTCTGGTCTTGTCTGATCTTGTCTGGTTTTGTCTGGTTTTGTCTGGTCTTGTCTCGTCTTGTCTCGTCCTGTCTGGTCTTGTTTAGTCTTGTCTTGCTTTGTTTAGCTTTGTCTTGTTTTGTTTGGCTTTATCTGGTCTTGTCTGGTCTTGTCTGATCTTGCCTGATCTTGTCTATTTTTGTCTGGTCTTGTTTGGTCTTGTCTGATCTTGTCTGGTTTTGTCTGGCTTTGTCTGGTCTTGTCTGGTCTTGTCTGGTCTTGTCTGGTCCTGTCTGGTCTTGTCTGGTCCTGTCTGGTCTTGTCTGGTCTTGTCTGGTCTTGTGTGGTCTTGTATGGTCTTGTCTGGTCTTGACTGGTCTGGTCTGGTCTGGTCTTGTCTGGTCTTGTCTGGTCTTGTCTGGTCTTGTCTGGTCTTGTCTGGTCTTGTCTGGTCTTGTCTGGTCTTGTCTGGTCTTGTCTGGTCTTGTCTGGTCTTGTCTGGTCTTGTCTGGTGTTGTCTCGTCTTGTCTGGTCTTGTCTAGTCTTGTCTTGCTTTGTCTAGCTTTGTCTTGCTTTATCTTGCTTTGTCTGGCTTTATTTGGTCTTATTTGATCTTGTCTGGTATTGTCTGATCTTGTCAGATTTTGTCTGGTCTTGTTTGATCTTGCCTTGTCTTGCCTGGTTTTGACTGCTCTGTTTGGCCTTGTCTAGTCTCTTCCCTTCTTGTCTAGTCTGGTTTAGTCTTGTATAGTATGCTCGAATCTTCTCTAGTCTTGACCGTGTTTGTCTAGGTTTATCTGCTTTGTCTATTCTTGTCCAACTTTGTTCAGCCTTATCTAAAATTATTCTTATTTTGACTAGTTTTGTGCCTTTAAATTCTTGGTAAACACATGTATAAATGCAATCATTTCAAGAAAAATATGTAAATCTGTGTGAATGTAGTTTATATTAGACATTTAATTCATTTATAATAAGTTGTATTTAGGGGTTGCAAGACGGGTTTTTTTTTTGTTGGATAAAACTTATAAATAAAATATATATACATTGATGCATTCAAGTGTGAAATCAATGTAGTCTATCGGCTGACCTGAAACGGCAAATCCAGGGGTAACAAAGTAGGGGCATTTATAACACGCACGCTTCTTACTGCATTTCGGGGTTGACTTTATAGTTTGAAATAACCCCCGCCGCATACGGTATTCAATCCCGCATACCCTCGTCAACTATTGTTCACCTGAGATCGCAGAATCCGATAAGTAATTTTCTCATAGTAATTACAGAATATAGTGTACAGATGTTGCCCATGTTGGGAAAAAAATTGTAATTTAAACATCTGTAAGTAAGTTTCCTTATTATATTTTTTTTGAAAATCGGTTTTTACCATAATTTTGAAGCAAACAACTGTCTACCAAATGTTGGTTTACGATCGACGGACAGACAATCTCGGCGTCCATTTGCCTTTTGCCAATTCACCGGTTCCGTAAACTGTACCTTGACGCACCACCCCCCATTAAATGCAGAACCGACCTGTAAAACCCCATTGCCGACACGTCCCAGAGGTGACTCGATTATTATACTCGCACACCATTCACAACATCTGTCACACAGATTTTTCCCCATTGTTTCTTACCTGACTATACACACATCCACCGTATAGATCGAATGGGGGTGATATTCTGCACAAATGCTCCTGTTTGCTCCACATTAAATCATTCTATAAAAACCGTTACACTTTTATTCCTACACACATGTTCTAACTACGTGCACCTACTTCTTTTATTGTAAATATCAAACATATTTGCTCTTTCACATGCTTACATTCAAAATATATAATCCTATAAATAGATTTTATTTTTTTAGTTTTTGAAGTAAAACTTCTTTAGGCGCGACTTGTTTGTAACTCAGATTTTTTCAATCGGAAATGACGTTGACTAACGGAAATAAGGTTAAGTTATGTCATATCTATATAGTTCCAGTTCCAACATTTTGACATTTCTAAACACTGAAAAATTGACCTCTCGGACTTCTCTTTCTGACGGAAATAGCGTTAAGTAAAGTATATATTCTGCTTACACTTTACATTTTAAATTTTGTAGAAATTGATTAATAAATCGTCGCTTAAATATAAATGTGTTTTGTGTGTGTCACTTTCAGAAGTAAAACTAAAACTTTTGAACTAAAACTTCTTCATCAACTGACTATAGAATTTTGTGAGTGTTATGTACACATATATGCTTTAATTTATTTCTATTCTGTTTTCTCTATCAAATTTAATCAAATACTTCGTACAAAAATTAAATACATCGTAAAAAAACAACATATAAAAACAAATATAAAGAAATATTTTTAATTATTCACTGTGAACTATATTGTAAATAAAACAAAATTTTATTGACATATTTATTTTAAGTTTAATCTTCTTGGTAATACCTGCAACAGCCGTTGAAGTTTCACACTCATTTTTTTGAAAATGTTATCTATAAACTATTTAAGTATTTCCTGTATTAAATAAAACTAGATATTTGTAGTTTCGCAAAAAAATTATACCCTGTGATCCAAAAATTAAAATATCTTAAAGGAGCCTATGAATAATAAAATAAAAGTCTTACTTTAGTTCATGCAAGGTTTTGCACTATTTGACTGAGGACTACTATTTGAGCCCATTTCAAATCCTAAAATTCTTAAAAGAACCAGGTGTTCTCAAACTGTGGTACGCTTACCGCCAGTGGTACATGGCACGCCCAAAATTGGTACGAGTTCATCAAATAAAATAAATATTGTTTGCATTTTATTGAAAATTTATCTTTTCATGCATTCATTATTTTTCCTCTTTATTCACATTTTATATGTACCTATTTCTTATTACGCTACTAATAAAAGTGGTTCTACGCGTTTGATGAACATTTCACGTGAATGGTACGCGAATAAAAAGTTTGAGAACCGTTGCTCTAAATGGAAACTAACATTTATATAGAGAAAATGAATACATCTATAGTACATTTATAAAATCCACAGAGTGCGCTAAACAAACCTTTTAAGTAAATAAATACTTTCTAGTAATCCCAAAAAGAATTTCTTTCAAACAAATAATCAATTAATTTAAACAATAGTTTGACAATAGTTTTTAAACAACACAACACAAAGAAAGAAATATATTCGAAGATAAGCTCTCCTATGTTTAGAAAGATCCCATGTACATGTTTCGTGAGTTACGTGATGAGAATCACAAAAACCTATCTATTTAATCTATTTAAACAAACACTTAATTTCTTCTGTATTCCACCTAGCACATGAGATAAGTGATTATTTATTTGCATAGTTAATAGCGTTAGCTCGAATAAAATCGTTTGATCGTAAATAACACAATTTTCGTGTATAAAACTAAACAAGAAACCGATAGTTGTGTGTAATGAAACAAAAGATAAATATGTTAAACTGCAATTATCTTATCTAGTTTTCCTTGAATAAATATGATTTGCGTTTGAAGACAATCAGTGTAGGAAAAGAGACAAGGTCTTGTCAGTTACTGCAGCCGAAATTGCTAATGGAAATGTTAATAAACGCGCAAACATAATAAATAAGCAATTAATGCCGAATATTTACAGTGATTGTTATTGTCGGTAATCATCAACCCCAGGAAAATAAACATCTGTTGGAGAGAGATCAATTTGAATCAGTTTTTTTTGCAAATATTTTTTTTTTAACTCATGTTTTCACTCTTAACATTAGATAAATAGTTGCGTAAATATGATCTATTCTTTATTATACCTAGAATCAGTTCTGTTAAGCATTTATAGTTTTGTGTATAAAATGTGTTATCTTCAACTGAGAAGATATCGAGTTACATGGTTAATATGAAATAAAAACATAATTGTGTGATATGTGGCATGCACAGAAAGGCAAAGGCTGGCTGGAAAAAGAGTAAACGGAGATAATGAATTTTATATAATGAGGCAATAAAAAACTTACTAATTTTATTCTTAAGTACGTCAATGAACGAGCATGTGTGTAGAAGGAAATGGACGTGTTAACGGTCTTTACTTGAATGACATCAGAACTATGAACTTTCATATGTTTTTGTTAAGATTACCTTACAATATATAGACATGACTAGACAAACAAGATTAAATAGACAAGACTGGGCAGATAAGACTAAGAGATAAGACTAGACAGACGAGAATAAACAGACAAGACTAGACATACAAGACTAAACAGACACGACTTAGACAGACAAGACTAGACAGAGAAGACTAGACAGAAAATACTAGACAGGCAGGACTAGACAGACAAGACTAGACCGACAAGACTAGACAGACAATATTAGACAGACAAGACTAGACAAATAAGACTAGACAGATAAGACCAAACCGACAAGAATAGATAGACACAAGGCTAAACAGACAAGACTAGAACACTAGAGACACTAGACTAGAACGACAAGAGTAGACACACAAGACTAGACAGATAAGACTAGACAGATAAGACTAGAAAGACAAGACTAGATAAACAGGACTAGATAGACAAGACTTAGACAGACAAGACTGGACACACAAGACTAGGTAGACAAGACTAGACAGAAAAGAATAGACAGACAAGACGAGACAGTTAACACTAGGCACACAAAACTGGACGGACAAGACTAGGCATACAAGACTAGATAGAAGAAAAAACTTTACCGGCAAGACTAGACAGACAAGACTAGACCGACAAGACTAGATAGACAAGATTCGACAGGCAAGACTAGACAAGATTAGACAGCCAAGACTAGACAGATAATACTAGACAGACAATTCTAGACAGACAAGACTGTACAAACGAGACTAGATGAACAAGACTTGACAGACTAGATTAGACAGACAAGACTAGACAGACAAGACTAGAGAGACAAGATTAGACAGACAAGACTAGGCAGACAAGCCTAGACAGACAAGACTAGACTAACCTGACTAAACAGGCAAGCCTAGACAGGCAGGACTAGACAGGCAAAACTAAACAGGCAAGACAAGGAAGGCAAGATGAGACATTCAAGGCCAGATACGCAAGACTTTTTTTAAAGGGGTGTAGATGGCACCTTTCGGTTAACCATGCAAGTGAGCCCCTGAAACTAACCCGAACACTCCGGAACCGCTTGTCGCATTTCTTCAGGGTGTTGGATCGTGGTGTTGGAAAAAACCTGTTCTTAGACGTGTACTAAAGGACTTCCCCCTTCCGCACTGTGTGCGATTAAGGCTTCGATTTTTTTAGTTTTATTTCTATCTCGTCATTTTCCTTTACCGTTGTTATTTTTGTTATGAGTTTGTGGATATTATTCCATTCTTCCTGCGATCCTAGTAGGTGCGCTATCATATTTTGGGGATCGAGTTTGACATTTGCGTTGTCCCATCTCGGATACTCAAATATCGTATTTGTAACACTTCGGCTAACCCACAGTATACGCATTCTGCGTCGGATGCTTTGCCGATCTTGTGGAGGTAATCTCGGAAACAACCGTGGCCCGTGAGTTCCTGGGTGAGGTAGTATGAAACTTTCCCGTGTCGTCGAATAGTCTAGATTTTAATGTCCGGGATGAGGATCCTCGTCCTGAGTCTGCCACTCCTGAGTGAGTTTGGTATCGGCCTCATGTCTAGATGTTTTGTTCTTGCCTGCCTCATATCGGTAATTTCTATGCTTTGCCTGCAGTTCGATGGGATGGCGATCTGCAATTACCAAAACTGCATGGCGCGATACTGTACGGTAGGCACTGCAGACTCGTAGGGCCATCTTCCTCTGAAATACAGCTAAATCGTTTTTTCTTGCTTTATTAAGGGCCTGTGCCCATATGGGAGCTCCATAGAGCATAGACATGTAGGCCACAGTGCTTAGGAGTCTACGTTTACGAGATCTAGGTCCGTCCACATTAGTTTTTCCAGTGCCGCAGTAGTTTTCATGCCAGTTTCCGCTGCTTTTTTTATGTGTTCTGTAAAAGTCTTTAAGTCTCTTGGTTTTATGTACACACCCATCACTTTGAAAGACATAGGAGTAGGGTTTCTGAATATCCACACTTTTTCAAAACCGCGGTTTTCGGTTTTTGAAAATTGAAAACCGCGGTTTCGGGTTCGGTTTTTAAGAACTTTTGGTAGTGGTGTCTGATATTTAGTGTTTAAATACAGGTGCAACTAATTGTAAGTAAAAGCTGAAAAATTGTATCTACGAATATAAAGTTGTTTATACATTAATATTTGTTTAATTATAAAAGTACCACAAAGTGAGCAAATGTATAAAACCTAACCTAGCAAAAAAAATATGTTTATAGATGATAGAGCAGTTTACATATGATAGACTAATTCAATAATTCAATCAGGTCACTAGCTATTAGGACTTTTTTTCATGTTCTGATGAGGTTTCCTATCTGGCTGAGGTAATCTATGAAGTGTTTTTTTTGTGGTCTTGTTTGGGGAAATATAGCATACTACTATTAGCATGTTTTGAGCTCTACCCATGCGAAGCCTTTGTTATTTGTTCTTTTTTTTAGGATTTGCCATTCTGCCTTGAAGGTTTTAATCGCGACGTCCTGATCTGTGTCCGTGATCCAGTCTTTTTTTGTTTTGGTTGTATTGGGTTCTGCTATTGTTCTCTTCGTTCGTTTACGTGTTTGTAGAGTAGGTTTTTTGCCTCTCTACATCGGTCCAGATTGGTTTGTAGTATTAGCATTTCCATTGTCTGTTTGGACCTCCGTCCCTTCATTGTTTTTATTGTGTTCTTGTTTTTCTTTGCTTATCTTTTTTTGTTTTTTCATTTTTCTTTTTCATCCTCTGCCTTAGCCCGGTCTAGCTTTTAAAAAATCCTAACATAACTTAACCTAACCCAACCTAAACTACACCTAGGAAATACATATGTTTAAACTTTTAGAGTTTGTAAACATTGTAGTTCGAAAGAGCACTAATTCAGTATATTTTATTTTTAGATATTTTTAGATAAAACCGAAAACCTCGGTTCTTTACGACGGTTATGCGGGTTCGGTTTTTGCATAGAAAACCGTGGTTTTGCGCTTCGGATATATCCGAACCAGAAACCCTACATAGGAGCCAGCTTTCTATATACCGTTAACAGGACCGCTACGGACTTTTCCGGTGCTTGGCGAAGGGATTTTGATGACATCCATTTAGTAATTTGTTCAATGGCCAATTTAGCTCTGAGCATAGTACCTCTTTAATTCTTTCCCACTACAGGGAGTGCCAGGTCGTCCGCAAAACCAATTATCTTAACTCCCTCGGGTAGCTTCAGCCTGAGGACATCATCGTAGACTGCGTTCCATAGGGTTGGTCCCATTACGGAGCCCTCCGGAAACCACTACTGACGTCCCAACCAACTTCTTTTTCGGTAAGGAGGATGATGCAACGGTCGCAGAGGTAGCTACGTATCATTCTTAGTAGATATGGCGGTATATTTCTTTCTGTTAATTCAACCGTGATGTGCTGCCAGGCAGCCGAGTTTAAAGCGTCTAGCGTTATAAGCGCACATATTTTCCTGGTCCGTTTTCTACCTTCTTTTGCCTTTTCGCCTATATTTATGACGTATTTTACGGCATCTATTGTGGATCTTGCTTCTCTAAATCCGAATTGTCTTTCAGATAGGTTCATTCAGCTTTCTAGTTCTTTTTTTAGTTGTGCTAAAGTTAGTTGTTCTAGAATTTGCCAGCGACATCAAGGATACAGAAGGACCGGTATGAAGAAGGTACACATACTGGCTTCTTTGGTTTTTTATTAATACTAATTTAGCCTGCTTCCATCTGGCAGGGAACGTACCAGCCAGTACGCTCTTGTTTAATATCCCAAGGACTAGACAAAGGAAGGTTTTTACCATTAGTTTAAGAGCTTCCGTGGGGATACCACCTGGTCCTGAAGCTCTGTTGTAGCGCAGACGGTTACTTGCATTGATTAGCTCTTCTTCATTGAACGGAGGAGTATTGCCAACTTTAGATTGTTTCCAGGTTGGTTTGGAACGGAGTGGATTTGTGATTTGGTCACCTCTAGCATTTTATCCATCGGAAGTTGTGAATTCAGCTGTCAAATATGCGTATCCCCATGTATCGTCGTCGATGCTTTTACATAAGTTTTCCCAGTGGGATATCTTTGAGAGGTTAATGTCCCTTCCTAGTTGTTTTTTAGCGTCGGTATACGCTTGTTTAAATTCCTGTAACTTAGTAGAATCTTTAGTCCTTTTGGCGTGCCGGAGGTACGTCCTCCTTGCGGTAATACATGTTGTTCTTCAGCTCGCAATGACCTAATTCCCAGTATACAAGCTTTCTCCTGTAACTTTTCCTTCTTTTCCAAAAAGCTTTTTGGCATTGGTGCATCACATGCTATGCCCAAAGCTTCTATTAATGAGTCGACAGAGTTTACTCCCCGCTTCCTTGGTTAGACAGGCAGGACTAGACAGACAAGACTATACAGACAAGACTAAACAGACCTGACCAGAGAGACAAGACTAGATAGGTACGACTAGACTGCCAAAATTGGGCAGAGAAGACTAGACAGACAAGACTATACAGACAAAACTAGACGGACAGGACTAGATAGACGAGACTAGGCAGACAAAACGAGACAATGCGAGACAGACAAGACGAGACAGACAAGACGAGACAGACAAGACGAGACAGACAAGACGAGACAGACAAGACGAGACAGACAAGACGAGACAGACAAGACGAGACAGACAAGACGAGACAGACAAGACCAGACAATCAAGACTAGACAGACAAGATTATATAGAGACTAGACTAGACTAGACTAAGACTAGACAGAGACTAGACTAAGACTAGACAGACAAGACCAGACAATCAAGACTAGACAGACAAGATTATATAGACAAGACTAGACAGACAAGACTAGGCAGACTAGACTAAACACACAAGACTAAACAGACAAGACTAGGGAGAAAAGACTAGACAGACAAGACTAGACGGACAGGACTGTCCTCCTCGGTGGTGTAGTTGACAACATACCCGCCTTTCAATGCGGGAGACCCGGGTTCGAATCCTGGTCTGGGAGACAACAACTAGGACGGTTTTCACTAACCGTCCGGACTGCCCACCCTGAATGAATGCAAAATATGCGATACCGGGGTGGCGCATACTAAAAGCCAAAGTGGAATAGGGGCTTTAGTGAGAGCTTCCCCCGAACCACTTTAGTGAGACGGACAGGACTAGATAGACAAGACTACACAGGTGAGACAGACAAGATACAGACAAGACGAGACAATCAAGACTGGGCAGACAAGACTAGACAGATAAGATTATATAGACAAGACTAGACGTACAAGACTAGACAGACAAAACTAGACGACAAGACTAGACAGACAAGACTAGACAGATAAAACTAGACAGACAAAGCTACACAGACAAGACTAGGCGGACAAGACTAGACAGACAAGACTAAACAGACAATACTAGACAGACAAGACTAGATGGACAAGACAAATCAGACAAGGCTAGATAGACAAGATAAGACGACAAAATCAGACAGACAAGAATAGACAGACAAGACAAGACTAGACAGACAAGACTAGGGAGACAAGACTAAACAGACCTGACCAGAGAGACAGACTAGTTAGGTAAGACTAGATTGGCAAAACTAGATAGAGAGGACTAGACAGACAAGACTAAACAGACAAAACTAGACGGACAGGACTAGAGAGACAACACTACACAGACAAGACGAGACAGACAAGCTGAGACAGACAAGAGCAGACAATCAAGACTATATATAGACAAGACTAGACACACAATACTAGACAGAGAAGACTAATCAAACAAGACTAGATAGACAGACAAGACTACACAGACAAGACTAGACAGACAAGACTACACAGACAAGACTGAGCAGACATGACTAGACAGACGTGATCAGACAGGCAAGACTAGATTGGCAAGATTAGACAGACCAGACTCGACAGACGAGACTAGTCAGACAAGACTGGTCAGGCAAGACTAGACGCGCAGGTCTAGACAAACAAAAGTAGATAGACAAAACAAGATTTCAACAATAGATTTAGGATATTTAAATCAGGAGACCTAGTTATATTAAATATGTATTTGTAGGTTTTTGTGAAAGTTTTGTCTGTTACGGAGCAGATGGTGTAAAATACCGAGCCATAGTTAAATTATTCGAATTATATTGTTGTCGGGCATATTTTTGGACTCGTGAAATGTTTAGGTAAAAGTACTTGGAACTCCAAAGCACGTTCCAAATTGTATTTGTTTGATTTAACCGAATTGAATTAATATTGATACAAATTTTTGTATAAATATAAATATTTATGCGATTTTTCGGAAAATATTTGAGTTGGAATTAGTGGGAAATAGATAAGATTTGATATGGTCAATAAGTTCTTGAAAATGTATTAGTATATTAAGAGAATGGAAACATCATAATAACTAGACAATTATTATTGCGAGACTTTATCTGAGAGTTATATTTTGTTGTATTTTGCTTTGGAAAGTATTGGCGGTACTTTGTGGTTAAACCATTTAACTCATTGAGTCACAGCGCCAGCGGTTTTAAAATGTCCCACCTTGCTGCGTAAATGTTATTAGGATATTTAAAATTATGTAAATTTCCTCAAAGAGCTAAAGAGTACCAAACAACATTTAATTAAGAATTGTACACATTTACTATCCGCATTTACGAGTTTTCCAAAGTATTATTATTTAACAAGTTGTATAATGGCTTAAAATATAATGGGATATTTATTGGGCAGTGCACTGAAACAGGGTAGTCTTTATATAGCCAAATTTATATAGCCAATATAGCCAATTGTCCGAATTGTTCCAATTTCAAAAAACTTTTTCAATTAAATAAAGGAATTTCATTAGTGTATTATGTGCAAAAAAATTACTTTTTCTGACGCTTCCAGCCTTAGAAAAAATTATTCTACCGCTCGTGTTCATTTATTAATTTAAAAATTTTCGGAGGTGAGAGGCTCGGAATTGTCTAAAGAAATGAAACGTTTTATAATTTTCAAAATTCGCAAATTTAAGTTTTTCTAAATTGCAATTTCAAGATGAAATTGGAACTATATATAGAAACTATTGATTTTCTAGAGAACTTATTCCTCTTTAGATTTTTAAAATTTGCAAATTTCAATTTTTCCTAAATATTGATCTGCAATTTCAAAAATGTTAACTTTTTACAGAATCCAAACAAAATCTTTCAGAGCTTGGAAAGGTGGGTTTATAAAAGATATCAATCGTTTGTTTTAAGCATAAACAATATCCCAAACTAAATAATAGAGTCAGTTTTAATAATAAATTTGTATATAATATATATTAAAAATGGTTGTTAAATAATATTTGTGCAAAAAAAGTGTTGTATAAACAGTTTATTTGTTATATATTCAATAATATAATCAATTTGGACAATATTGCATATATATATTTTTTTCAAATAACCGAATAAATCTTTATCTCTTAAGCTTATTAAGTTATCTTTATGGATTGTATATTATATATGCCCTTTTTATAAGTCCGATTTCGGCGAGGCATTCCGTGATTCAAATCTCAATCGGACCGCACGCGTCAATTTGATATCGGGCTCAGATTTGGGGGCGGTGAGCATCCGTAGATCTGTGTGTGCGTCGGGACGCTCGCGGTGTGGATTGTGTAGGTAGACGGCGCGCGCAGGTGGTGGGGATGGCGCCGTGAGGGTGGGATGATGATCGTGACAGTTTGGTTCGCCTCGTGCACGGTGTGCTTGTATAGTATTCAGTGGGCCATGGTGGCGCGAAGTGAGAGCATGTTTGGGTGCTACGACAGCTACTCTTATAGACTTTGGAGTCTCGCCAATGTGTGGAACACCTGTCAATGTGAGTAGATTCTTTATGCTCAGTGTTGTAAAATCAGTGATTTCAAAAAAAATTCACATGAAAGTATTGCACGTGTTTAATTTTTTCGCTTAAAAATTATGAAGCGCGTTCTTACGAGTCAATTACTTTTTCTATAAGGTTCACATGCGATGGGGTTAAATGGTAAGGTCAAATTGTATGCCTCTTTTATTGTCTGTAAACAAGCTACTAAATAATTATTTCAAGTGTACATGATCTCGTTCCTATTAGAAAGTTTTAAATTTTAATTGTTTTACGCCAATACGCGGTGCAAGTTGTAGCAGGTGGTTTTTACCTGTTTCATGAATGACGCCAATCGCTACCTATTCATTTCATTGGCTCAGGTGAAGTAGGAGGCGCCTTACTACCTCCATTCAACTTTAAGCTTCATTCGACAGGTGTATATCTACCTGTTAATACAATTACGCCATTTTACATAATTCTCATTATAAACCAATCGCTACACTGCTTACATAATTTATTTTAATTTTTAAAAACATTTTAACTAAATCTTTTTTTTAAATAATTTTATTTTAAAATTCTATTTCAGAAAATGCATGTGTACAATTTAAATCTAACCATGTTGCGTCGAGAAATGCGTGTCCGTTGGAGCTTTTTCACCCCACAAGTTAGGCAACTCCGCCTAACATTCAAGCTTTTTGAATTCATTTTCATAAGTCGTTAACAGTTTATGATTCCTTTTAAAACAAACAATATTACACATAGCTATTTTGTATTAAACTTTAAATTGTTCATTGTTTACTAGTGAAACTTAAAATAGTTTAAGCAATATTTCGGTTATAAATAATATTGTTTAATTTATTTGTATTCAAATATATTTGTTTTTAAAGTAAATATGTTTTGATTTATTTTAATGGCTTTTTTCTGTCGTCATGAAGAGTTTTCTTAGTCATAAATAGTTTGGTATTTGAATAAACGAGGCAAAAAGAAGTATTACGTATAATCTTGAAATACGTATGCTAAATGCTAACTGAATGAATTTGTTCATTGTTTATTAGCGAAACTGAAAATATTCTCAATATTAAAATTTATTCAAAATATTTTTAATAAATAAATAAAATATAAATAATGAAAATATTTTCAACTATTTTAATTTATTTGTATTAAAATACATTTTCACAAGCCGTTAACAGTTTTCGATTAATATATTTCTTTTTAATCCAATAAATACTGCAGGTAGCTTTTTTGTGTTGCGCTAATTTAAATTGTTTACTGCCGAAACTTAAAATATTTGCAATTTTTGTTGATAAATAATATTTTTTAATTTATTTGTATTTAAATATATTGTTATTTGTTTTGAAATAAATGTTATTTTGATTTATATGAAGGGTTTTTTTCTGCCGTCATGAGGAGTTTTCTGAGTCATAAATAGTTTGATAATTTAGGTAACATGGTTTACAAAAAAGTATTAAATCTAGTCTTGTGAGAGTTTCAAAAATCGCCTAAAAAGACAATAAAGTAGACTTCGACCTCTGAAACGCGCACCTAATCTGCGGCTGGTGTTTATTTTCTTTATGGCTATTATTATTTGCAAACCAAAGAATTAGCAATATCTTATCAATCCGCTTCGGAAGTCTGACTCACACAAAATTATTCAAACATCACAAGACACGTAGTACCTTAACCGCAAAGATACTGAGCGCTTTATTGTTACAGTGAATTTATTCTCTCGTTGGATATATTCCAATTATATATCTTCTTTGTCCTAACTAGTACACATTGAAAAAAAAAAACGCGCGTATCCACAAAGGATGTGTATAAAATACCTCGTTAACGTCACTAAATGACCAAACTGACAATTTTAATAAATTGCCTGTTACCCGATCAATTAAAAACCCAAACTTAAAACATAGATTGCTTAGCTTAAACAATGTCAAATATAACGGAAACCATAAATGTGTCTGTATCAAGTATGACCACCAGCTTATTAAATTCTAGTATTGATTAAAAATGTTCTATTACAGTTCCAACCAATGGGGTGGTGAAGAAAGAAGGGGACGAGACCAGTTCCGGCTCTGAATATTTCATCAAGTGTCCGCAATGCCAGAAGGGTTGTCAAACCTTTCAATCTTTGAAAGAGCACATGGAAACGTCACATCCGGATCTGTGCTCTGAGAACGGTATCGTACCGACGCCGAGCGCCGTTTCTCCGACGCCCAGCTTGGTCGGACCCGGTGGTCCGTTCGGATGTTCGCAGTGCACGGCGTCGTTCGCCAGCAAAGACCAATTGGAGAAACACGAATTGCTTCATTCGCCTAACGCTCAAGTGGTAAGTTGGTCTCACATCATTTAAATTAATTCTTTCGTGTCAGATGTCATGTAAATTCTAATTAAAAGTACTCTGGCTTCGTGGCCTTAATATTTATTCTGTAGTTTACTGTTTGACATGACCGAATTGAGAGGGCATAGGGGTTTCGGGTTAACAGAAATGTTTGTGTAACATTTGGTTGTTAAGAACTACTTTAATTATAACTCGATTTCAAACTTTATATCCTTCGATGAAACGTTGAATACAAAAGAAATGTCCTTTAAAACTCTCAGTTGTCGATAAGTGTTTTTAATAAGAACGTCTCGAGTTGAATGATGTGTAACACGATGATAGAGATGACTACAAAAAGACACCACATGTGTAGATCCAGCGTGTGAAAGAGTTACTTACGTGACGTGGTAATGGACCTTAACAGAAGTTTGTTTTGCGTTTTAACTGTTTTTTTTTTGTTCAACTCTACTCTCCGTCGACGTTTAATGAGTTTTAATGACACTCTTGTGCAATATTAAGAGATTGTGTAATGAATATTTTTACATTATTTAATCGAGCACTTCTAGCGCGGCACAATTTGCCACACAAAGGCCGTATTTATATAGAAACTTATTTTTTAAGATGACAACTTGTCAATCTAAAAATAAAACGCTTCGCTAACAAGACTTATGCACAAATTAAAATATTTTTAGCCAGTAATTTGCATAATTTGGTTTCCCTCTTTTATCAATTGTATTTCACTATTTCCTATATGTTTAGAATTTGTTAAACAATTTCCTTTTTTGCAGAAGTGTTTCCTTATTTGTCAATTCAGTTTCACATTCTTATTAAATCATAATGTTTGCTGAAAGAAAACAAAACACCAAAATCTACAGCGATGTTCGTACTTTTATAATCAGAGCAATGAAAGTTGGTAGTGCGGCAGTCCAAATTGGACGGCAATTTAATGTTGTGCCAGACACTATAAGAGAAATTTACCGGTCGTATAAAAAAACCACAGAAGGTTCTTTAGAGAAGCAAGAAGAAATCTGCAATTTGATTGATGAGGACTACAGCTTGACACTAAAACAAATAAAGACCAAATTGTTGGAGCAAAATCCACAACTAGAGTTTAGCTTAATGACCATTGACAGAGCGTTAAAGGAATTTCACTATTCTGTAAAACGCATTTACTTTGTACCAAAAAGTCGGTAGGACTATGCTGTTCAATATTGGCTATGTGCACGACGGTAGCGCCACCTAGCACGCGCAACTATTCGGGATAATGTCAAAAAATGACATTTAAATGTTTTACTGTTTTATAATAAATATTGTAAGCAAGAGAAAGATACGAATAAAATAGTATTTTAGAGGATTTTATTAAAAATAATATTTAGAAAATGGATGTTATTATAAAAACCGGGTTTGAAAGTGAAAAACACAATATACATTGTAGCTCGTACAGAGGCTCTATCTGGCCAAAATACTAAATTAACAGTTGCAGAAGCTAAATTTTGTAAGTTGAATGAAATATTCGTGAGATTGGGGTTCTAAATAACACTCTCAGTGCTGAAAATGTCAAGCCAGTTTTCATTTTCATTAAAGAAATTGGTCTCATAGTTTATCTAGTTAATAAAAACTCAAAATTTGCTAAACGACACAAGCTTGCTGGTTCTTGCTGATTTAGGAGATGAAATACCAAGAAATTTTTGGCCTTTTATTTCAATAATTTGATCCTGATATATTTGATTTTTCGTCAGTGTTTTATCTAACGACAGTCTTTTATCTAACTTTTTTTAAGTAACTTTTATCTTTCTGGAATTATTTTTCGTTACAATTGTTAAGATTTACCCACTTGTATTTCACCATCACAGTGATCAGTGTAAATGAATTTATTACAAGTAAACGTTGTTTCCCTTCAATTTGATTCAGACATGTCCTTGACATCCTTGATCGACACACAACTCGTTGAGTTTGATTTAATTCATTTCCCTCTTCAATTCTTAATTGATTTGATGTGGTATCCGAGACATTTGTGGTTCTTCGTTTTATTAGGTGTGTATATCTAGCTAAGACTTGCGAATCACTAACCCTCTACTTTCGATATATTTTAGGGAATATCGTGGGTACATAACTCGGACTTGCTTGCGCGTCTGATTATTTTGCCTCTAATGAAATGTTTACAAATTGTGCCGTGTGGTTTTAGATACCACGACGATCCATCACTCAAATAATAAAGACAATAATTAATATTACATAAAATATAGCGCAAATAAAATTGATTTATTAATACAGTATAATCTTGATAATCCGGCGGTTGGTTAATTCGACAGGTTCAGTAATTCGGCGCCCTGTTTAAACACGTTTCTTTTTTTTACGCTGCCCCGCGCCGGATATAATCCTCGCGCACAGAAGAAATAAAATCAAAAACAACACCATCCCCAGTGTTCTTGAAAAAAGGTTTCGCCACCAAACCCTGCTTTTAACTCTGAAAACTTGATTGGCGATTCTCACCAAGCTAACTCCACCCTACAATTGTCTTACTATCTGTTCTAAGTTTGTACAAACTATTTTGTATGTACACTGTTACCTATATAGATACATATTTTATTCTTTCTGAAATAGAATTGTACATAAAATATGTAAAATTGTTATAATTGTTTTCGTTGAATCCTGATATTCCTGATTTTTTGATAATCCGGCGGTCGTTTGGTCCTATATGTTTCGGATTATCAAGATTATACTGTATTGTAAATTAAGGTTATATCGCTTACTATTTCCTTTTTACATCAAGCATCAATTCATTTCTCTGATCTAATTTCCAGGCCATTGTAGGAAAAATATAGAATTTTGACCGACTATTTATTTAGTTATTTTTGCAGTTTACAACAAGAACAATTATTACCCATTTCAAAAGATAAACAAATTGACTATCCCGAATGGTTGCGGATTTATGCCACGTGATGCGCTTTCATCGCTTTACTATGCCCCTATGCACTTCGCACATAGCGTATAAACTAAACTTAACACCAAACTTAACACAGAATATTGATTGGTAGAGAAAACATATTTTTGTGAAAACTGTAATTTTATATCATATGGAAGATCACTGGAAAATAATAGAGCCAACAAAGTCAAGACCCAAATAAGAGGCCGCAATTATTTATATTCATTTATATTAATATTTATATTTATATTAATAATAATATAATTTATATTAATTATATTTATTCACCATTCAAGTAATGGAGAACACTTTGGAAAATCCTTGACAACTTTAATTGACTACTTAGGCGAAGATCATATACAAGGTGCTTATTTTATAATGAACAACGTCAGATTTCGTAAAACTTAAGAAACTCAACAATTGATTAGAGATCATGGACATCTTCAAGTATTTCTGCCTAACTTAGATATAAGTAGGTTTAGTCAAGAATCATATCATTAGTATAAACAACAACAAAATGTTAATGTCTCAGAATAAAGTACGAGAAAGTTAGCGCATAATAAATAATCATCAAGGTATATACAAACAATCATGACATAAAACTGACGAAAATACTGACGAAAATAACCAGGAAATAACAATGAAATTTGTGTAGTTCTCTAAAATTTTTTCTACGGTGTCAGTAAGAAGAGCAGATCCAAATTACAAAATTAGGAATTATCATCATTAGTGTTCTGCTATGTGCAGGTTCCATTCTGCTTCCTCCACTCAACTCTATTCATAGCCTTTCTCTTAATATCTACGTATCCTTTCCCTTCTTTCAGATTGTCAAGCATTTTCACTCTTCCTCTACCTCTATTCCCTACACCCTCCACAGTTCCCTCGATTACTTCTTTCAACAAACAACTCCCTCTCAACACTTCCCCAAACCACAAATTTCTTTTCAAAATAGTTTCATATATACTGTTTCATGTCCACTTTATTCCTAGTATTTTTCTCCACATCTACATGGCCATAGGAATTATAATAAAACCTCTTTCTTAAATCCAGGCACACCTCGGAAAATCATCGACATAATAAAGTGAGTTACGCTAAAATCATCTCATGGCTTAGACGAAGTAGATGGTAGGGTATTAAAAAGCGTAGGCCACCTGAATGTAGTCCTCTTTGCAGTCTTATTAACGGATCTTTTACTTCCGGATGTTTTCCAACGTGTTCGAAAGTATCCAGATTTACAAAAATAAGGGGTCACAACAGGAATCCCTTAACTATAGGCCAATCTGCATTAAAAGTAAATGTCTGAGTAAGCATTTCTGACTCGGTTATCAAGTTTCTTGGAAAGTAATAACATACTGGTAAACAGTTAACACGGCTTTAGGAAAAATAGATTAACTGATACAGCTCTGCTGGATAGTGTTCTAAACTATAAGCTTCTCTAAACTATAAGCAGGAGCTTCTTGCTTTGTTTGAAGATCTAAGCAAAGCATTAGACTGTATTGATCACAAGCTCCTTTTACAATAATAAAACAATTAAATTTCGGATTTGGAAACGTCGCCAACAATTGACAATGAGTAAAATCTTGCTTGCATCAAACAGTGATCGTAAACGGGTTTGAATCTTCGAGTAAAGCAATGAAGTGTTAGTACCCCAAGGCTCTCTATTGTGACCAACTCTATTTTTGGTATTTGTTAATGATCTGGCGCAAACAAATAATGTCCAAAGCAAATCTATTTTTTACGCTGAGGATACCTACATTAATAATCTATGCCATACATAATCTATGCCATACATACACGATTTAGTTAAAAATAGCAATTTTATATCAGAAACGTTATGAGAATGGTTTATACAAAATGGACTGACTTTAAATGTAGACAAAACATACTTCATAAGATTTCCTCAAAAAAATATGTGCATTGACTATAGTTAAGACTTGATCAAAAATCAATCAGAGGGGCCGAATCTATCAAATTTCTAGGGGTAACACTTGATCACAAGCTAAAATGGGACGATCATATTGCAACTAGCATTTTCGACATTAAGTACAGTTTTCTGATTCGAAATCTATAAGAATGTGCAACAGTAGATATTCTTCTAATGTTTTACCACGCCATCGTTCAGTCTAGGTTGTCATACGGTCTGTTATTTTGCGGCTCAGCAGCAAATGTTGATGTGGTATTTAAAATGCGACATAAATATTACGAGCTTTGTTCAATGTATTGTCGCTCTTTCTTCATCAAGAACAACATTTTAACGATACCCTCTTTACATATATTTCGATTAGTCGCGCTTATAAAGCAACGCTATTCCGACACCTAAACTACATAGTCATGACTTACGCAATATGAACAAACTACAACAAACTACAAACTATACTATGAAAGTATAATCTCGGTAAGTCGGCCGTTGGTTAATCGGACGACAGGTTCAGTAATCCGGCGGTCTGGAGACCGCTCGCGCTCTTCCCTCCCATCACTCTTTCTGATAATGCGGCGGTTGTCTGGTGCATGTGTGTCGGATTATCGAGATTATACTGTACCTACTCCATTTTCAAGTTTATAAAGCGGGAAACGAAACCCCTTACATATTATAGGTATAGTATATTATAATAAGATCTCCGAATGTATTATTTATACAAATTTATCGTCGGAAAGGGAGTTTAAAAAGAAAGCTCGTGAATTTTTGATAGCCTGTGCTTTTCATAACAATTCTTTTCTTTAACTGTGATATAGGAAGTTTACCATATTTCTAGATTTCTTTTTCATATTGTATGTAACTTTTGTTCATTTTGACGATGGTCTATTGCAGTGGTGGCGAACCTATGGCACGCGTGTCACAGCTGACACGTAGGAAAATTGTATTGCCACGCGAACTATTTCTCACGCGTGCCTTCTAAACTTCTTAAACTTAAACCTTCTAGTTTTCTAAAAGACATTTTTAAGTTTCTCAATGTACTTTTTTGCAAAATCAAATGTGTAAAATATAAGATGTGTTATATCCAGGGTAATACGGTAACTGATTTTCACTATCAGAAATGTTTATTCATTGTAAAAGTTACGAGCATTTCAAAATGTGGAAATTTAAAAAAAAAGTGGCACGCGGCCGGAAAAAGGTTAGGTTAGTTTACCACCCCTGGTCTATTGTATGCAAAATTCACAGTACCTTAATGTACATTATACCGTACAATCCTTTTTTAAATTGCATTGAAGAGCTGTTTAACCAATGAAAAAAAAAACATAAAGAGAAGTCAGCCCACGGATGAAGATCAACAAACAATATGTTCAAATTCATAAGACTTCTGAAGCTATAATGCAAGAACATTGCAAAATTATGCTCGACATATGGACACATATTTGGGAGATTGCGTAACAGAACTAAAATTTTTAACTAATTATGAAACATTTTTTTTATTTAAGTGTTTTATTAGTATTAGTATGCTTAGTATATTTGTTATCATCTTCTTTTTCTGATAAAATGATGTTTTCAACTGTTTGTGTTCTTGTCTATTTAAATTTAAAAACAAATGGAAGAAAATTATTTGCAATAACGTCAAAGAGTATTAATAAATAATGACATATTAATTTCAAAGTCCCGTAAATATGAAATACTTTTGAGAAATAGTGTAGTACAATTGACAAAAAAGGAAAATCAAAAGAAAAACATTGTATTATCAACATCCAGAGTAACGTTTTGTTTCTATTTTAGTCCTGCAAGATTTGCAACAAGACTTTCGCCAACGTGTACCGTTTACAAAGACACATGATCAGCCACGACGAGAGTGCCGTCCTCCGCAAGTTCAAATGCACAGAATGCGATAAAGCATTTAAATTCAAACACCACTTAAAAGTAATTATAGCGACAGAATGAAATTTCTTTATTCTAATTGCTTCTTGGTTTCAGGAACACATTAGGATACACAGCGGCGAAAAACCGTTCGAATGTGGAAATTGCGGCAAGAGATTCTCCCACTCTGGTTCCTACTCGAGCCATATGACATCGAAAAAATGTTTAGTGATGAATTTGAAATTAGGAAGGACACGGGCGCCAAATGCAAATGCGCTGCTCGAGAAAAATGCTTCCCAAAACGTAAGAGGACAAAAACGCCCTCCGACGAATCCCTTAAATAATAATATAACCACCACCAACCACAACGCATATTTACAACCAATGCTACCTAAATATACAGAAGCTGCCGCTGTATTCCTTCAAAACTCTTTAGCTTCGAATCCTGCCATGCATCCTTTCTATATGACACCCGGTATGCTCAATGCTAATGGCCATGCCCTTAATCCCTACATGCCTTCTATAGGACACCTCCTAGAACAGCTGCAAAATGCTTCTCCCCACAAACAAATTCTCGACCAACCCGAAACTCAAATAGAAGAAATTAAATCAGAATCCCCGAAACCGGATAACCTAAACAAATCCAATTCCTCAAGCTGTGGTGATTTAGTAATGGACGAAGAAGCCGATGCAAAATCCGAAACTACCGAGAAGACCTCAGAAGCCACCAGTAATGGAGATCTCGAAGCGGTCAAACGGATTTTAGATACTGTAAACGCAAGTGTCACCAAACAGTTCCTTCAAGCCAACATGCAAAAGTTTTCCGATAATTCTAGCGATTGCCAAAGCATAAGATCAACACATTCCCCTTCAGAATTATATTGCACTAATTGCAAAAAATGTTTTCTCAACCAGACAGAGTTGGATGAACATGATTGCGATCATTGCGATATGAAAAGCGAAGGATTAGCCGCTAAACTTGAGGACGCTATAACTCCGAAAACTGAAAACGAGATTGGAGGTGTTAGCGGAAACGAAGAAGATGACGATAAACATCACGACAGAAATGAAGATTATGAAATGGATAGTGAATCTGTTACAACTACCGACCAATTAACGGAAGATGGAAGAAAAGTTAGGGTCCGTTCCCTAATTTCTGACGAACAGTTGAAGGTGTTGAAGGATAATTATGCTTCTAATCCGCGCCCAAAGAGGGAAGAATTATCGAAAATAGCCGACCAAATCGGATTTCCAGTGAGAGTTGTCCAAGTATGGTTTCAGAACACTCGTGCTCGTGACCGAAGAGAAGGTAGACTCATCCAAATTCCATACAATACGCCGCCGATGCTTCCTAGGTTTCAATCCGTGGTGCCTTCAAACCCACAATATATCGGACACAAAGTATATCCTTTAGTGCAATCCCCAAACCACTACACATCCGAACAACCTTTAGATCTTTCCACCAAAAAAGATACCTCCCGAGAATCTTCGCCAGCCAGTTCCCCTCATCGGCCTTCCTCCATAAATCATCACTCCGACTCCGGAGAAGAAGTAGTAAACTTGAGCCATAAATCTTCTAGAAGCCCAACTCCGTTTCAACATTTACCTTACCAAAGTCATTACCAAGCGTCTAATTGTTCGTCCGAACCGAGGCGATCGCCCTCCCCAGTAGATTTTAACAACAGCAGTCGGCTAGCGCACATCTTAGCCCAGCCCGCTCACAAACTCGCTCTCTCGACTATGGGACTGGTACCCATGGAGAGACTGATACAGTTCGGACCTCCAGATATTCCAAGCTTGACTCAGTTGATAAACAATAGGATTTCTAGCATAAGTCCGAATTCAGATAAGAGATCGTGGACTATGGACAACGGAGATCTAATGGACCAAGACGATGACAGTCATGGAAAACGAAGCAAAGTTTCCCAATTGGTTATGAAGAGTTTGGGAAGTCCCATGTTAGGAAATCAAGAAGTTGAAATTGAAGGACAGTTCACTTGTGATCAATGTGATAAAGCTTTTTCGAAACAAAGCTCCTTAGCCAGACATAAATACGAACACTCGGGTAAATATTATTTATAATTTTGTTGAATTATTCTTTGTATGTTTGTTGTCCTATGAAATTTTAAAATATGTTTTATTTTGTTTGTAGGGCAACGTCCGCATAAATGTGATGAGTGTCCGAAGGCGTTCAAGCATAAGCATCATCTTACGGAGCACAAGCGGCTTCATAGTGGAGAAAAGCCGTTTCAGTGCTGCAAGTGCTTGAAAAGGTTCTCGCATTCGGGTTCGTACAGCCAACATATGAATCATCGTTATTCCTACTGTAAGCCGTACAGAGAGTAAATGTAATTCTGGGTAAATATTAGAATATAAAAACTTGCCATATAACTTTATATGCCATGTATATAGGTGCAAAAAGAGTTAAACGATATTTATGAAAAGTTGCAATTATTTGATATGGAAATATTTTATTTTAAAATTGAAATTTTTTAATATATTTAAATTCTAAGATTATATTATAGTAGATGTAAGGAATTAAGATTATTGCCGACATCACAGCGCGATTCAATAAGAATAAAAAAATCCGTACGTTATTTGTTTTTTATTGTAGCAATTTTTATTTTTAATATTTTTTATATTATATTTATATTTTAGATATTTTTTTTTCATTGTTATTGGTATTTTTGTTTTCCGAAGAAATAATATATTTTGTAAATATTACTTACGAAAGAAAATTTATATTATCTGGTACCTGTATAAATACTCGGAATTTAAAGTTATACAGTTGTAGTTAGTGCTAGCACAATCAACTGTCTTCCTTCTGATAGCAGTGGTACCAAGTAGCAGGCGAGGGCACTTTAGCAATTATTTCTTAATTCAAACTCTAAGTCATAAAGTGCAATGCGCGTATGCGTCTACCAAAAACACGTTACCAATTTATACTTTTTTTTCCTATATATGTATATTAGTCGAGGGGGTTTATTTTCTAGCAAATACCAAATTTTAAATTTTCGCTTGTGATGAGTTTTGCAAAAAAAATGTTTTCATGTGATCAAAAAAGTAGGTAAAACATTATTTTTTTATTATTAAAAATATGGAAGAATAAATGTAGATATGTAATATAGCTGCTTTTTTAAGTGCCATACACCAACGAATGTATTTCTAAAGATTTGGTTTCAATACATCGATTACTAATAATTAATATAGTTGAGTAGTGTGTATTGTATAATCTGCCTTTTGTTGATAAAACAGTACAATAATAAAGGCGCAACAGCCACTGCATTTTGAGGTGTTACTTGACAATACGTAGTGCTGATAGATTCAACAATACAATGAACAAATGGTGCAAGTCGTTATAAAAAAAACACTAACTTTTATAAGCATTTAATTAAGTATAGTTATGTAAGTTAAAAAACGGTGGTTCTGTTACCAATTTAAGATATTTTAGAGTACTTTAACGAAAAGTAAATATTGAAAACAAAGGAACACAATTTAATTATAAAAAAATAAATATATATATATTATATAGAATCATTCCAAATTATGTACCTAATATATAATTTCCAATGTGTGAGGTAATGTATAAGATTTGTTGACAATAACGTAGCCATTTGATATAAACTATTTACTTAGAAACTGCTAAAGTTATTGCGTAAAGTAGCATTTATTAATATGAATCTCAAATGAGATATTTTCAAATATATTATATATACATTATATATAACAAGATACATATAAATTTTATTAACATTTAAGATAATGCTCTATGAATCTCCGTGTATAATAGGTATATTATTATTATTGTAAATATATAAATGTTTATTTCGTCTGAGTTGATATTATACGAAGAAGAGAAACTGCGGAAGACCCTTCAGACAAAAGAAATCTCCTAAAAATATTTTTTTACAGTTTATTTGTATATTATTGTTTCTTAATTTTATACGTTATCATTTCGTACATTAACTGTTGTGTGAAACTTTATTTTTAACTTTTTATTT
Source organism: Phosphuga atrata (assembly GCA_944588485.1). Classification (NCBI taxonomy): domain Eukaryota; kingdom Metazoa; phylum Arthropoda; class Insecta; order Coleoptera; family Silphidae; genus Phosphuga; species Phosphuga atrata. The sequence goes on from OX155898.1 coordinate 45,794,366, forward strand.
TGTTATTCTGTTTTTTTTTTCTTTTGATTAGCAATGGCTAGTACAACCAAAGATCTGTAATATAATTAGCCATAATTAGTTTAAATGTTTAATAATTTTGTATGTAACAACAGTACATTTTTATAATATTTAGAATGTCTTGTAAAAATAAACTGTCATTCAGAGAAACGTATGTGTAAATTATATAATTAATAAAAAGTTGAAATGTATTTTACTCAATGTTGCTTCTGGTTTTCTCTTGATACCTTTATCTTTTATATACCCTTATTTGCTCATTTTCTTGAAGTAAAACTTTTTTACGCGTGACGTGAGTAACTCAGATCTTTTTCTGACGTAAATAACGTTCAGTAAAGTATATACGATAGTATATACATAATGCCACAATCGGCAAGAAGTCTTACTTCAACTGCACGTGAAGGTTACACACAATCATTTTTTTATAAGACTTAAATTTGTTGTTGTTGTAACTGATTATGTAACATTTCAACTTAAACCCTCTTTCACTCATCTTTATGATAGTACCTCATGTCTTTATAAAAGTATCTCAACTCATTGTAATAGTACCATAATATTCAGTTCTCCATGTTGTCGTCGGTACCAGGTCTATGTTGGGGATTAGTATCCTTGTCCACTCGCCTTTCGTTGTCGTGTTCCAAGCTTCCTGAAATTCTCTAATTAGCTCTTCATTTGCATTATTTCTTGTTGATTTGTCTTTGGCGGCATCGTATAGGTATTTTCTCTGTTTGATCTGAAGTTTAATTGACGCAATGCCCGCGATTACTAGGGCAGCGTCCCTTGACACGGTTGGATAAGCGCCGCATACCCGTAGGGCTAGCTTTCTCAGGTAGGCTGCTAGTTTTTGGATGTTGTTTCTGTTTACGGCCTCGGCCCAGATTGGAGTACCGTATAGCATTGCGGACTGGGCAACTGTGCTGAGCAGCCTACGTTTGCTGCTCCTCGGACCTCCGACATTGGGCATGAGTTTTTCGAGTGCAGACGTGGTTTTCATTGCCCGCTCTGTCGCCATTTTAAAATGTTCTCTGAAAAAGAGACTCTTGTCGATGATTACCCCTAGGTATTAGATCTGGGGTTTAGGTTTAATTTCGGTATTCATCACTTTGAATGATACGTGAGCCAGTTTCCTGTATCCAGTCAGCAGAATTGCTTCGGTCTTTTTCGGTGCTATATGCAGTGCTTTTGATTATATCCAGCAGATGATTTGTTCTATCGCCTGTTTGGCCCTTTGCATGAGTCCCTTTTCCATTTTTCCGACGATGGTTAGTGCGAGGTCGTCGGCGACCTCGCACCTAACTCCAGCCTAACTCCCAATGACTCTTAAAGCGGAATTATTTCCCTTCATTGTTTGGGTGTTCGAAAATCGTATGATATGCGTCGTCATGTATGTATGTGACCATACAGCAAGCAGTTCGCTTTCTCCCTTGATCCTCTCCAGATATGCCATGAAACCGCCGTGTCCGGAAAAGGCTTGTGTCAGGTCGTAGCACATTGTGTGCTCTTTGGCACCTCTCTCTCGCATTTGGTATCAATCTATGTGTCCAACGCCCGACTGCATCCGATTCCCACTTTGACGGTCATCTCTCCATTAGTCTTTCGCGTGCCGCAGGTTTTGCTATCAGCTTTCTTGTTTTGCTTTTGTCCAGTTTGAACTCATAGTATATTTCCTCTCCCGGACCAATAGATCAATCGGCGGAATGCTAGCTAACACCAAGGCAGCTCCAACAGAAACCGTTCTATATGCGCAGATGAAGCGTATCGCACATATCCTTTGAACTGTCATCATTTTTTTGTTTCATCGTCGTCCACTCATATCTCTGCACCATACAATAATTTTGAGTTTACGGCGCTGTTAAGGAGCCACCGTTAAGAAGCCTCTGTATCAATTGCGACGTCGATGTAGCTTTTGACAGAGCCTTTTCAGTGTTCCTGGTTATGTGTTCAGTATACCTTAATCGGTCGTCAATTTGCACTCCCAGGTCTGTCTCACAGTCTCGTTCAAGATTTGTTCGAGTGTGTTTGTATTCCTTGCAGTTATGTGTAACAGCCACAGTTATGGTAACAGCCGCATCTACTGCGAAATCCACAATACTCGAAACCTCCGGTAGTTCTAGATTCAGTAGTCCATCATACATGATGTTCCGGAGAAATGGTCCCAAGACCGATCCCTGGAACACCCGCCTTTTCTTCATAAAATTTAGGTCCTTTTCCGGTGTTGCATATTAGGATTCTATCAGACAAATAGCTATTGATTATCTGTAACAAATATTCCGGTGTTTACCTTTTTTTCAAAGCTTCGATTGATTTATCCCACCTTGCTGTGTTGAAAGCGTTTTTTATGTCAAGGATGACCACTGCACAGAAACCTTTTATTTTCCAGGGACCAGTGTTGTTTTTTTTTTGCAGCCTTTACAACACTAGAGATTGTGTCTATTGTCGATAGCCCCGTTCGGAAGCCATACTGTCTCGGAGACAGCGTTTTGATTCGAGTCTTTTCTTCAATAGTCTTTCGTAAAGTTTTCCTGCTGTATCCAGGAGACTAATTGGCCTATAGGATGACGGCTCATCCAGGAGTTTATTTTCCTTCCTAAGAAGAACCAAACGCTGTCTCTTCCATCTCCTTGGAAAGGATCCCGCATGCAGTCAACCGTAACGTTTCTAACAGTAGTTAGATAGAGTGTGGACACACTTTTACTGCCGCTATTAATACTTCATTAGCAGTGCCGGATTTCAACACTGCCCTGGGCTTACAAGGCCCCGGCCTAGGGGCCCAACTAGCCTAGATTAGGTTAGGTTATTTAGTCTAGGGGCCCCAGTGGCGAAACTGAAGTCAAATTCAACACTCGTAAAGAGTCTTCCTCAGACAAGTTCTGAAGATGGTCTGTTCGAGCTGACGCCTGTCAAAATCTATGTTGCTCCTGCGATGAGATCATGGCAGCTGCTCAGATAATTGCCAATGATGCAAATAAAAAACCATCTACGCGATCTGCGGCTTCAGGTCTTCTGAATTCATTAGACTCGATGGAAACTTGCTTTTATCACTTCTCTGGAATGACATTTTGGAAAGGTTCAACAAAGTAAGCAAATCTCTCCATCAAATCTGTTAACATCGACCTGCGTACGATCGTTGAACTGTATCGGTCTTTGCTAAGATACCTAGGTCACTGGAAGGGACAGATTCAGAGTTACCATTTTCAGAGTTAACATCATTATAGATAGACTAATTACAGAACTAGGAAGACGCATATCTGATTATGAGGAGTTTAGTAAAACGTTTGACTTTCTTACGAAACTACATCGTTTGGAATCTAAAGACATCAGTGAAAGAGCCAGGAACCTTATAACTTTTTATCCAGGGGATTTGGATACGACTTTGGAAAACGAGTGTCTGTACCTGCAAGCTCATTTGTCCTCAAATGATAAAGTCATCAGTTTATCGTCACTGAAGCTATACAAATACTTATCAGAAAAAGGCTTTTCAGACATTTATCCAAACGTAGGAATTGTGCTCCGAATGCTTTTGTGTACACCAGCATTATTTCTTAAGATCCAACATAGGAGGATTTTTCATGTTTTGGGAAGAGAGTCTCTATTATTTTTTCTAGGCACTTTGAACATAATATGCCAGTGATCTGTGATCTAGTTGATATTTTTTTAGTCACTATCTTGCAATCCCCATGGATCATCGTCTATGTCCCTAATGGTTTCTAGCCAACACCCTTTCTTGCTTCGTTTGATTGCATTTTTAGCTGCTTCTTGGATTCCTTATATGTGTTATTCATTGATTGATTAACGCTTTTTCCTCTAGTCCTCTGTTCTCTGCTAGGGTCCCTTAGACACTTTTTTCTAGTCTTGTCTGTCTGGTATTGTCTGTCTAGTCTTGTCTATCTAGTCTTGTCTGTCTAGTCTTGTCTGTCTAGTCTTGTCTGTCTAGTCTTGTCTGTCTAGTCTTGTCTGTCTAGTCTTGTCTGCCTAGTCTTGTCTGTCTAGTCTTGTCTGTCTAGTTTTGTCTGTCTAATCTTGTCTGTCTAGTCTTGTCTGTCTAGTCTTGTCTGTCTAGTCTTGTCTGTCTAGTCTTGTCTGTCTAGTCTTGTCTGTCTAGTCTTGTCTGTCTAGTCTTGTCTGTCTAGTCTTGTATGTCTAGTCTTGTCTGTCTAGTCTTCTCTGTCTAGTCTTGTGTGTCTAGTCTTGTGTGTCTAGTCTTGTCTGTCTAGTCTTGTCTGTCTAGTCTTGTCTGTCTAGTCTTGTCTGTCTAGTCTTTGTCTGTCTAGTCTTGTCTGTCTAGTCTTGTCTGTCTAGTCTTGTCTGTCTAGTCTTGTATGTCTAGTCTTGTCTGTCTAGTCTTGTCTGTCTAGTCTTGTCTGTCTAGTCTTGTCTGTCTAGTCTTGTCTGTCTAGTCTTGTCTGTCTGGTCTTGTCTGTCTAGTCTTGTCTGTCTAGTCTTGTCTGTCTAGTCTTGTCTGTCTAGTCTTGTCTGTCTAGTCTTGTCTGTCTAGTCTTGTCTGTCTAGTCTTGTCTGTCTAGTCTTGTCTGTCTAGTCTTGTCTGTCTAGTCTTGTCTGTCTAGTCTTGTCTGTCTAGTCTTGTCTGTCTAGTCTTGTCTGTCTAGTCTTGTCTGTCTAGTCTTGTCTGTCTAGTCTTGTCTGTCTAGTCTTGTCTGTCTAGTCTTGTCTGTCTAGTCTTGTCTGTCTAGTCTTGTCTGTCTAGTCTTGTCTGTCTAGTCTTGTCTGTCTAGTCTTGTCTGTCTAGTCTTGTCTGTCTAGTCTTGTCTGTCTAGTCTTGTCTGTCTAGTCTTGTCTGTCTAGTCTTGTCTGTCTAGTCTTGTCTGTCTAGTCTTGTCTGTCTAGTCTTGTCTGTCTAGTCTTGTCTGTCTAGTCTTGTCTGTCTAGTCTTGTCTGTCTAGTCTTGTCTGTCTAGTCTTGTCTGTCTAGTCTTGTCTGTCTAGTCTTGTCTGTCTAGTCTTGTCTGTCTAGTCTTGTCTGTCTAGTCTTGTCTGTCTAGTCTTGTCTGTCTAGTCTTGTCTGTCTAGTCTTGTCTGTCTAGTCTTGTCTGTCTAGTCTTGTCTGTCTAGTCTTGTCTGTCTAGTCTTGTCTGTCTAGTCTTGTCTGTCTAGTCTTGTCTGTCTAGTCTTGTCTGTCTAGTCTTGTCTGTCTAGTCTTGTCTGTCTAGTCTTGTCTGTCTAGTCTTGTCTGTCTAGTCTTGTCTGTCTAGTCTTGTCTGTCTAGTCTTGTCTGTCTAGTCTTGTCTGTCTAGTCTTGTCTGTCTAGTCTTGTCTGTCTAGTCTTGTCTGTCTAGTCTTGTCTGTCTAGTCTTGTCTGTCTAGTCTTGTCTGTCTAGTCTTGTCTGTCTAGTCTTGTCTGTCTAGTCTTGTCTGTCTAGTCTTGTCTGTCTAGTCTTGTCTGTCTAGTCTTGTCTGTCTAGTCTTGTCTGTCTAGTCTTGTCTGTCTAGTCTTGTCTGTCTAGTCTTGTCTGTCTAGTCTTGTCTGTCTAGTCTTGTCTGTCTAGTCTTGTCTGTCTAGTCTTGTCTGTCTAGTCTTGTCTGTCTAGTCTTGTCTGTCTAGTCTTGTCTGTCTAGTCTTGTCTGTCTAGTCTTGTCTGTCTAGTCTTGTCTGTCTAGTCTTGTCTGTCTAGTCTTGTCTGTCTAGTCTTGTCTGTCTAGTCTTGTCTGTCTAGTCTTGTCTGTCTAGTCTTGTCTGTCTAGTCTTGTCTGTCTAGTCTTGTCTGTCTAGTCTTGTCTGTCTAGTCTTGTCTGTCTAGTCTTGTCTGTCTAGTCTTGTCTGTCTAGTCTTGTCTGTCTAGTCTTGTCTGTCTAGTCTTGTCTGTCTAGTCTTGTCTGTCTAGTCTTGTCTGTCTAGTCTTGTCTGTCTAGTCTTGTCTGTCTAGTCTTGTCTGTCTAGTCTTGTCTGTCTAGTCTTGTCTGTCTAGTCTTGTCTGTCTAGTCTTGTCTGTCTAGTCTTGTCTGTCTAGTCTTGTCTGTCTAGTCTTGTCTGTCTAGTCTTGTCTGTCTAGTCTTGTCTGTCTAGTCTTGTCTGTCTAGTCTTGTCTGTCTAGTCTTGTCTGTCTAGTCTTGTCTGTCTAGTCTTGTCTGTCTAGTCTTGTCTGTCTAGTCTTGTCTGTCTAGTCTTGTCTGTCTAGTCTTGTCTGTCTAGTCTTGTCTGTCTAGTCTTGTCTGTCTAGTCTTGTCTGTCTAGTCTTGTCTGTCTAGTCTTGTCTGTCTAGTCTTGTCTGTCTAGTCTTGTCTGTCTAGTCTTGTCTGTCTAGTCTTGTCTGTCTAGTCTTGTCTGTCTAGTCCTTGTCTGTCTAGTCTTGTCTGTCTAGTCTTGTCTGTCTAGTCTTGTCTGTCTAGTCTTGTCTGTCTAGTCTTGTCTGTCTAGTCTTGTCTGTCTAGTCTTGTCTGTCTAGTCTTGTCTGTCTAGTCTTGTCTGTCTAGTCTTGTCTGTCTAGTCTTGTCTGTCTAGTCTTGTCTGTCTAGTCTTGTCTGTCTAGTCTTGTCTGTCTAGTCTTGTCTGTCTAGTCTTGTCTGTCTAGTCTTGTCTGTCTAGTCTTGTCTGTCTAGTCTTGTCTGTCTAGTCTTGTCTGTCTAGTCTTGTCTGTCTAGTCTTGTCTGTCTAGTCTTGTCTGTCTAGTCTTGTCTGTCTAGTCTTGTCTGTCTAGTCTTGTCTGTCTAGTCTTGTCTGTCTAGTCTTGTCTGTCTAGTCTTGTCTGTCTAGTCTTGTCTGTCTAGTCTTGTCTGTCTAGTCTTGTCTGTCTAGTCTTGTCTGTCTAGTCTTGTCTGTCTAGTCTTGTCTGTCTAGTCTTGTCTGTCTAGTCTTGTCTGTCTAGTCTTGTCTGTCTAGTCTTGTCTGTCTAGTCTTGTCTGTCTAGTCTTGTCTGTCTAGTCTTGTCTGTCTAGTCTTGTCTGTCTAGTCTTGTCTGTCTAGTCTTGTCTGTCTAGTCTTGTCTGTCTAGTCTTGTCTGTCTAGTCTTGTCTGTCTAGTCTTGTCTGTCTAGTCTTGTCTGTCTAGTCTTGTCTGTCTAGTCTTGTCTGTCTAGTCTTGTCTGTCTAGTCTTGTCTGTCTAGTCTTGTCTGTCTAGTCTTGTCTGTCTAGTCTTGTCTGTCTAGTCTTGTCTGTCTAGTCTTGTCTGTCTAGTCTTGTCTGTCTAGTCTTGTCTGTCTAGTCTTGTCTGTCTAGTCTTGTCTGTCTAGTCTTGTCTGTCTAGTCTTGTCTGTCTAGTCTTGTCTGTCTAGTCTTGTCTGTCTAGTCTTGTCTGTCTAGTCTTGTCTGTCTAGTCTTGTCTGTCTAGTCTTGTCTGTCTAGTCTTGTCTGTCTAGTCTTGTCTGTCTAGTCTTGTCTGTCTAGTCTTGTCTGTCTAGTCTTGTCTGTCTAGTCTTGTCTGTCTAGTCTTGTCTGTCTAGTCTTGTCTGTCTAGTCTTGTCTGTCTAGTCTTGTCTGTCTAGTCTTGTCTGTCTAGTCTTGTCTGTCTAGTCTTGTCTGTCTAGTCTTGTCTGTCTAGTCTTGTCTGTCTAGTCTTGTCTGTCTAGTCTTGTCTGTCTAGTCTTGTCTGTCTAGTCTTGTCTGTCTAGTCTTGTCTGTCTAGTCTTGTCTGTCTAGTCTTGTCTGTCTAGTCTTGTCTGTCTAGTCTTGTCTGTCTAGTCTTGTCTGTCTAGTCTTGTCTGTCTAGTCTTGTCTGTCTAGTCTTGTCTGTCTAGTCTTGTCTGTCTAGTCTTGTCTGTCTAGTCTTGTCTGTCTAGTCTTGTCTGTCTAGTCTTGTCTGTCTAGTCTTGTCTGTCTAGTCTTGTCTGTCTAGTCTTGTCTGTCTAGTCTTGTCTGTCTAGTCTTGTCTGTCTAGTCTTGTCTGTCTAGTCTTGTCTGTCTAGTCTTGTCTGTCTAGTCTTGTCTGTCTAGTCTTGTCTGTCTAGTCTTGTCTGTCTAGTCTTGTCTGTCTAGTCTTGTCTGTCTAGTCTTGTCTGTCTAGTCTTGTCTGTCTAGTCTTGTCTGTCTAGTCTTGTCTGTCTAGTCTTGTCTGTCTAGTCTTGTCTGTCTAGTCTTGTCTGTCTAGTCTTGTCTGTCTAGTCTTGTCTGTCTAGTCTTGTCTGTCTAGTCTTGTCTGTCTAGTCTTGTCTGTCTAGTCTTGTCTGTCTAGTCTTGTCTGTCTAGTCTTGTCTGTCTAGTCTTGTCTGTCTAGTCTTGTCTGTCTAGTCTTGTCTGTCTAGTCTTGTCTGTCTAGTCTTGTCTGTCTAGTCTTGTCTGTCTAGTCTTGTCTGTCTAGTCTTGTCTGTCTAGTCTTGTCTGTCTAGTCTTGTCTGTCTAGTCTTGTCTGTCTAGTCTTGTCTGTCTAGTCTTGTCTGTCTAGTCTTGTCTGTCTAGTCTTGTCTGTCTAGTCTTGTCTGTCTAGTCTTGTCTGTCTAGTCTTGTCTGTCTAGTCTTGTCTGTCTAGTCTTGTCTGTCTAGTCTTGTCTGTCTAGTCTTGTCTGTCTAGTCTTGTCTGTCTAGTCTTGTCTGTCTAGTCTTGTCTGTCTAGTCTTGTCTGTCTAGTCTTGTCTGTCTAGTCTTGTCTGTCTAGTCTTGTCTGTCTAGTCTTGTCTGTCTAGTCTTGTCTGTCTAGTCTTGTCTGTCTAGTCTTGTCTGTCTAGTCTTGTCTGTCTAGTCTTGTCTGTCTAGTCTTGTCTGTCTAGTCTTGTCTGTCTAGTCTTGTCTGTCTAGTCTTGTCTGTCTAGTCTTGTCTGTCTAGTCTTGTCTGTCTAGTCTTGTCTGTCTAGTCTTGTCTGTCTAGTCTTGTCTGTCTAGTCTTGTCTGTCTAGTCTTGTCTGTCTAGTCTTGTCTGTCTAGTCTTGTCTGTCTAGTCTTGTCTGTCTAGTCTTGTCTGTCTAGTCTTGTCTGTCTAGTCTTGTCTGTCTAGTCTTGTCTGTCTAGTCTTGTCTGTCTAGTCTTGTCTGTCTAGTCTTGTCTGTCTAGTCTTGTCTGTCTAGTCTTGTCTGTCTAGTCTTGTCTGTCTAGTCTTGTCTGTCTAGTCTTGTCTGTCTAGTCTTGTCTGTCTAGTCTTGTCTGTCTAGTCTTGTCTGTCTAGTCTTGTCTGTCTAGTCTTGTCTGTCTAGTCTTGTCTGTCTAGTCTTGTCTGTCTAGTCTTGTCTGTCTAGTCTTGTCTGTCTAGTCTTGTCTGTCTAGTCTTGTCTGTCTAGTCTTGTCTGTCTAGTCTTGTCTGTCTAGTCTTGTCTGTCTAGTCTTGTCTGTCTAGTCTTGTCTGTCTAGTCTTGTCTGTCTAGTCTTGTCTGTCTAGTCTTGTCTGTCTAGTCTTGTCTGTCTAGTCTTGTCTGTCTAGTCTTGTCTGTCTAGTCTTGTCTGTCTAGTCTTGTCTGTCTAGTCTTGTCTGTCTAGTCTTGTCTGTCTAGTCTTGTCTGTCTAGTCTTGTCTGTCTAGTCTTGTCTGTCTAGTCTTGTCTGTCTAGTCTTGTCTGTCTAGTCTTGTCTGTCTAGTCTTGTCTGTCTAGTCTTGTCTGTCTAGTCTTGTCTGTCTAGTCTTGTCTGTCTAGTCTTGTCTGTCTAGTCTTGTCTGTCTAGTCTTGTCTGTCTAGTCTTGTCTGTCTAGTCTTGTCTGTCTAGTCTTGTCTGTCTAGTCTTGTCTGTCTAGTCTTGTCTGTCTAGTCTTGTCTGTCTAGTCTTGTCTGTCTAGTCTTGTCTGTCTAGTCTTGTCTGTCTAGTCTTGTCTGTCTAGTCTTGTCTGTCTAGTCTTGTCTGTCTAGTCTTGTCTGTCTAGTCTTGTCTGTCTAGTCTTGTCTGTCTAGTCTTGTCTGTCTAGTCTTGTCTGTCTAGTCTTGTCTGTCTAGTCTTGTCTGTCTAGTCTTGTCTGTCTAGTCTTGTCTGTCTAGTCTTGTCTGTCTAGTCTTGTCTGTCTAGTCTTGTCTGTCTAGTCTTGTCTGTCTAGTCTTGTCTGTCTAGTCTTGTCTGTCTAGTCTTGTCTGTCTAGTCTTGTCTGTCTAGTCTTGTCTGTCTAGTCTTGTCTGTCTAGTCTTGTCTGTCTAGTCTTGTCTGTCTAGTCTTGTCTGTCTAGTCTTGTCTGTCTAGTCTTGTCTGTCTAGTCTTGTCTGTCTAGTCTTGTCTGTCTAGTCTTGTCTGTCTAGTCTTGTCTGTCTAGTCTTGTCTGTCTAGTCTTGTCTGTCTAGTCTTGTCTGTCTAGTCTTGTCTGTCTAGTCTTGTCTGTCTAGTCTTGTCTGTCTAGTCTTGTCTGTCTAGTCTTGTCTGTCTAGTCTTGTCTGTCTAGTCTTGTCTGTCTAGTCTTGTCTGTCTAGTCTTGTCTGTCTAGTCTTGTCTGTCTAGTCTTGTCTGTCTAGTCTTGTCTGTCTAGTCTTGTCTGTCTAGTCTTGTCTGTCTAGTCTTGTCTGTCTAGTCTTGTCTGTCTAGTCTTGTCTGTCTAGTCTTGTCTGTCTAGTCTTGTCTGTCTAGTCTTGTCTGTCTAGTCTTGTCTGTCTAGTCTTGTCTGTCTAGTCTTGTCTGTCTAGTCTTGTCTGTCTAGTCTTGTCTGTCTAGTCTTGTCTGTCTAGTCTTGTCTGTCTAGTCTTGTCTGTCTAGTCTTGTCTGTCTAGTCTTGTCTGTCTAGTCTTGTCTGTCTAGTCTTGTCTGTCTAGTCTTGTCTGTCTAGTCTTGTCTGTCTAGTCTTGTCTGTCTAGTCTTGTCTGTCTAGTCTTGTCTGTCTAGTCTTGTCTGTCTAGTCTTGTCTGTCTAGTCTTGTCTGTCTAGTCTTGTCTGTCTAGTCTTGTCTGTCTAGTCTTGTCTGTCTAGTCTTGTCTGTCTAGTCTTGTCTGTCTAGTCTTGTCTGTCTAGTCTTGTCTGTCTAGTCTTGTCTGTCTAGTCTTGTCTGTCTAGTCTTGTCTGTCTAGTCTTGTCTGTCTAGTCTTGTCTGTCTAGTCTTGTCTGTCTAGTCTTGTCTGTCTAGTCTTGTCTGTCTAGTCTTGTCTGTCTAGTCTTGTCTGTCTAGTCTTGTCTGTCTAGTCTTGTCTGTCTAGTCTTGTCTGTCTAGTCTTGTCTGTCTAGTCTTGTCTGTCTAGTCTTGTCTGTCTAGTCTTGTCTGTCTAGTCTTGTCTGTCTAGTCTTGTCTGTCTAGTCTTGTCTGTCTAGTCTTGTCTGTCTAGTCTTGTCTGTCTAGTCTTGTCTGTCTAGTCTTGTCTGTCTAGTCTTGTCTGTCTAGTCTTGTCTGTCTAGTCTTGTCTGTCTAGTCTTGTCTGTCTAGTCTTGTCTGTCTAGTCTTGTCTGTCTAGTCTTGTCTGTCTAGTCTTGTCTGTCTAGTCTTGTCTGTCTAGTCTTGTCTGTCTAGTCTTGTCTGTCTAGTCTTGTCTGTCTAGTCTTGTCTGTCTAGTCTTGTCTGTCTAGTCTTGTCTGTCTAGTCTTGTCAGTCTAGTCTTGTCTGTCTAGTCTTGCCTGTCTAGTCTTGTCTGTCTAGTCTTGTCTGTCTAGTCTTGTCTGTCTATTCTTGTCTGTCTAGTCTTGTCTGTCTAGTCTTGTCTGTCTAGTCTTGTCTGTCTAGTCTTGTCTGTCTAGTCTTGTCTGTCTAGTCTTGTCTGTCTAGTCTTGTCTGTCTAGTCTTGTCTGTCTAGTCTTGTCTGTCTAGTCTTGTCTGTCTAGTCTTATCTGTCCAGTCTTGTCTCTCTAGTATTGTCTATCTAGTCTTGTCTGTCTAGTCTTGTCTGTCTAGTCTTGTCTGTCTAGTCTTGTCTGTCTAGTCTTGTCTGTCTAGTCTTGTCTGTCTAGTCTTGTCTGTCTAGTCTTGTCTGTCTAGTCTTGTCTGTCTAGTCTTGTCTCTCTAGTCTTGTCTGTCTAGTCTTGTCTGTCTAGTCTTGTCTGTCTAGTCTTGCCTAGTCTTGTCTAGTCTTGTCTGTCTAGTCTTGTCTGTCTAGTCTTGTACGTCTAGTCTTGTCTGTCTAGTCTTGTCTGTCGAGTCTTGTCTGTCTAGTCTTGTCTGTCTAGTCTTGTCTGTCTAGTCTTGTCTGTCTAGTCTTGTCTGTCTAGTCTTGTCTGTCTAGTCTTGTCTGTCTAGTCTTGTCTGTCTAGTATTGTCTGTCTAGTCTTGTCTGTCTAGTCTTGTCTGTCTAGTCTTGTCTGTCTAGTCTTGTCTGTCTAATCTTGTCTGTCTAGTCTTGTCTGTCTAGTCTTGTCTGTCTAGTCTTGTCTGTCTAGTTTTGTCTGTCTAGTCTTGTCTGTCTAGTCTTGTCTCTCTAGCTTTGTCTGTCTAGTCTTGTTTTATCTGGTATTGTATGGTCTTTTCTGGCCTTCTCTGATTTGTCTGGTCTTTGATGGATTTTTGTTCCCGTTTCAATCTCGTTTCCAAGACTATTAATGTGACACTAACATAAAGACGAGGTGTAGAGATAGTATATATTATGAGATAGTATAATGTCTTGTTTAGACTTGAGGTTTGGTTTGATATTTTCGCAAAACGAAACTTATAAAGGTGCAGTCATAAAAACAAGAATAAAGGCTAGTTAATATTATAAATAATGTAAATCTAGTTTTGATAATGTAAAGTAGGCAACCAAACATGCATATATTTTAATAAATATAACATTATGGATATTTACCGTATGCAACCCACTGACTAACAATCCATTAATATATCAAATATTTTCTACCTTAGCTTTTAATCGTATTTATCTAGTCTTATCTGTCCAATCTTGTGGCTATAGTTTGGTCTGCTTCTTATTGTCTGTCTAATCTTCTCTGTCTAGTGTTGTCTGTCGTGTCTTGTCTGTCTATTTAGTCTTGCATGTCTATCTGTCTAGTCTTGCCTGTCTGTCTTTTTAGTCTTTTCAGTCTAGTTTAGTCTTGTGCTAGTCGTCTCTTTCTGTCGTTCTAGACTTAGTTCCATGGGTTTATCGTCTTGGAACATTTGTGAATAAAATTAATTTGTATTTGAAACTAGCAATTTTTCTAAAAACTGAGCTTTTGAGAATAACTCTAATATGAAGGGGAAAAATGGAGCGAAAAGGAATTATTTTAGAATACAGATATCAAAGAAAACTCAATTATTCCACAAAGTTTTATAAAACGAAATCTGAAGGAGGAAATTAAATTGTTTCAAGTGTTACTCGGCTTTTTTTTCTAATTTCTTTTGCTGCTTGTTTTTTTTCTGTAATTGGTTGTTACAACAACTGAGTTGTTGTGAAAGAATATATTTAATATAACATAAAATTATATTATCGTTAGAGAGTATTTAAATGAAATAATGTTAAAATAATAATATATTTATATCATAAATTATACAAGGTTATATTACATAAATTAAATAGTTACATAAATTAAATTATGGCTTCAAAATGTAGTTTCGTGAAATATAATGGCAAATATCATATATATGGTTCGGACCAATATTTAATTGTACTACCTTGTCGTTCAAAAATGTTAGCTTTAACTTTGGACCTTAGTTTCACATCTTTAGGTTTCAGCATACTTTTGTGATTGCTCAACAACCTAGACGGTGTCAAAATGGATTTTGAACTGAGCCCAGTGCATTCCAGGAAATGTTCGTAGCTCGGTTCACTGCCATGAGTGTCCATTGTTATTTGTTGATATATGTCCTTATTCTTGTCCAGTTCTAATTTCTTTTTAAGCTGTTGTACTGTTGTGATATTCAATTGGGGAACTGTGATATCATTAGTAGCCCTAACTAGTTCAACCCTCGTCGAACTCAGTTTGGTAGGCGTTGTTAAAATGTCAGGTAAAATGTGTTCTTCTTTCTGAGGTTCTTGTTTAGTTTCTATAACAACTTCATCTGTGTCTATATTGTTATCGGCATCGTATTCTTCAATCTCGCAATCGTCTAATTTAAACTCCTCAAAATTTTGGCTCAAATCGAATTTTTCAAAATTATGGGAATCGGTAGGACTCTTCTCAGCGGGAGATTTCAGACTAGAATGTTTCTCCAAGTTTTGCAAACATTCAAAACTGGAAAACATTTTCTTATTCAATTTACCTTTAGGAGTTTTAGTATGCATCTCCGACAACAATTGCTGATTATTGAAACCTGTTATTAAACTGGAGACGGACGAACCCATTAAAATCGATCTTCGTCCAGCTTCTGGTTTATTGTTATTAGTTTTTAAAATCTGCGAATTATTCTTAATGTAGTTATCATGACTAATACGTTCCTCTTTTTTGGTCTCGGTTTCATCTGGAATTATGATTTCAGATACTTGCGGCAATTTTGGTATTTCAGGTTCTTTTGGCTTAATTTTAACAGGAGAAGTTTCTGATTTTATAGGAATTTGCTTGGCAACTTGAATATTTATTTTGTCAACAGGTTTGCTTATAATTTTATTTCTAACGTCTGAATCATAGAAGTCTTTCTGTTTTGGAGAATGAAGAATGATGTGTTTCTCGGATATCTTGATGTCTTGGGTATTAGGAATGTTAATTTCAGCGACGACGTTAAGTTTCTTTGTCTTGTTTGTGGGAAGATTAAGTTCTGATATTGAGCAATAGTCCGGTTCGGATTCTATACTAGGCGTTTCAGGTTTTTGTGTTGTTTTTGGTATTTGTATTTTGTATTTGGAAAGGAGATTTGCGGGTTTTGGGGGTAAGGCTGGAGGGGTGCGTAAAATTTTTGTTTTTCTAGTAGGATTTATTTGGATTTCTTCCAATTTTGGATCCATGTCAACATAGTAGTGACTTTCTTTGCGATTTTCTGTTTTAATTGGGAAACTTTTTGTTTCCATTTCGATATGTTCAGTGGGTGAACTGAAAGACTCATTGCATTTGCTTAATATTTGCTCATAATCGTTACTGTATATACTTTGGGGAGTTTCATAGAAGTTAGGTACTTTCTGTATAGGAGTTTCGTAATAATCTTGATTAACATTTCCTGTATTTAAAAGATTTTCTTTGTGGACGAGATCCTCTTCGTCGCTGAATTTAACACGTTTATTGTTTTTTGCTTGCCTTCTTTCAACGGTTGGGGTTTTTGGTGGGGAGTTCAAGTTATCGTTTATGTTTTGCATGAGAATTTGGTTCATACATTCCAAAACTGGATTGTTTCTGTAGATATCGCGCTGTTCATCATCTTCTTGGTCGCTTGCGCTGGCATACCAGTTGTCGTTGGTTTCACCATCGAATTCGAACACGGCAATATTATCGGTGATATTCGAAACTTTTTCGTCGCTTTTATTCATCTCGAGAGACTCGTTTATTATGTTGTTTTCTGCCTCCGTTGAGTTCGAGTCATCGGCATTGGTATTTACATTATCATTGATGCCACTATCAATGTCGACCGACAAGGTTCCATTAGCAGTGTCGGTACGTGCTTCGGTTAAATCATTAAATTGGTTATCGTGTTTATCTAAATTATCTTCTGTTAAATTCTCATTGCCACATTTTGCAAAGACGCTTTCTATTCTTTCTGATATTACACTAATTTTATCAGATACGCTTTCGGCGGGCAAAGATTCTAAATTCTCATAATCGTTACTCGTATTGTCGTCATTCGAACTAGAACTCACAGCGTCCTTCCTTAATTTAAGCACTTCAAAGTAAGTACCAACACTCTTTCTATGACCAATTTTACGGCCTCTTTTAAGAAACGAGTCTTTTGATTTATTCTTCATGTAGATTTTTCCTTCCGATTCAGGTTTATCCAAGATGATTCCGGGAGATAAAATAATTTTAGGTTGATATTCCTTTTCTGATATAGTAGCATAAGTGGTTTCTGAACTGCTGTCCAAGGACTCAAAATTAGAGCTTTGGTAATCGTGGTAATCTGTTCCAACATATTCCGAACTGCTATCTAAACTTTCTAAATTTACAACTGGACTATAAAACTGATTACAGTGTTTGCAATATTGATTGGACAATCTATGAATGTCATCTCTTTGCTTCTTAATAATATAATCTTTATCCTTTAACTGGTGACTGATGAATTTTTGTTCCTGTTTCAATCTCGCCTCAAAGATGAGCAGAGCTCGCAGGACTTTGGTTAATTGACTATCCCGTAGAAGTTTTTCCGATTGGTATTGCTGCTCCTTCTCTTGCAATCTCCTGGTATATTCCGTTACCAATTGGCGGCAGCGTCGAGTTTGTAGTTTTAAAGCTCTCTGCGCCAATTCCAACTCGCTTTTAATCGAAGAAATTTCCGACTCGGACGAAGACACCTAAAAAAATACAATAAAATTATATAAACTTGTTTATTACATTTTAATGTTGTTTAACGTTTTAGAGAGTTGATAATTGTTGGTGAGAGATTAAAAAAAAGTAATTTAAAAAGTAGGTGATTTAAAAATATCGAAAGTATTGAGGGCTTCCGAGAGAATATCGAATATACATGCCGAGCAGTGACCGCATTCTTTGGGTGAAGCGGAGTCACGTTTGATGGTCGAAAATGCTGCTGTGTATCTTTTATTCTCAGTATTTATGTTTCTGTTTAATTCAGAATACACGTTCAACGAAATTGATAAGCATCGAAGAAATTCACGAGGATGTAAGGAAGTGAAAGGGTTAAAATTGTTTTCAAGAAGAAAATTGTATAAAAAAGTAATAGTTGATTAAACAGGACAACATTCCTGACGGGCCAGTTGCGAACGCATGCGCTTTATTTATTAGGAAATACTTTTTCGGATTTGCCTTCTGACCCTGCTGTAACTAACTACAACTTTCTAATTAACAAGTTTTTTGAAACTATGAAAATAATTTTGTTATAATTTATGACAAAGAGATGTATTTGTAGAAATAAAATAAACAACAAAGGAAAATGGATAGCTTTTTTATATAAAGAAAAAGAAGTTGTTGAACAACATTCCTGTCTTTGCTTAAATAAAAATCTATATAAGACGAGAACGATAGGAATTTGATTTTAAATACTGCTATTAAAAAGTTTGTCTGATTGACTGGAAACCAATGCTCAAAGTGTGGCAAAATAATAAAAGTAGCCGCGGGCTTCTGACCGCTCCACTTCCGGTATTTACCGAATAAATTACAAACTTTTACATTCCATCTGTCGTTACTAATAAGGGATGTTTGCCGCCCAAAAAAAAACTAGTTGCATGAACAATTCGAATTCATTTGTAATTGACGTTTCGAGGACAATACCGTTTAACAAGTCGGATTTAGAAATATTTTCATGGAATGTGTTATGGTATCGCTAACCTAGTTATGCCATTTGTGTAAAATATGGGTGCGAAATTACAACTCCTTCCTTTTTGTATGTGGCAATCACAACAAAAGTTTGAATTCGTTGTGTTAAACGCTTAGCTTTGAAATTTCCTTTCTGTTCTCTCGCTCAATTTCTGAACAAAAAGCACAAAAGGCGCGCTTATAATTTGTTTCTTTCGACTACTACTTATTAAAAAGTATATGTATATGGCAGTAGACCAAAATAGTTCTACTATCCACGTGATATAAGTATATAAAAATAAAAAATATACCAAACGATAACTTTTATTAATTTTTTTTAAAAGGAGCTAAAGTATCAGTTTGTCCTAGGTTATGTTTTTCATGTGATGCTACATTTGCTTCCTGTGGTTTACACTGAACTTTGACCTCCTCCCCATGCCTACAATTGTGCTTGATAATCTAAGTAGAGTAAATAATCTAGTAATATAATCTAGTAATCTTAATAGATCTAAGCCACAAGTATTACAGTTTCTAACGTGGGTAGCAAGAAACTATTTAGGGGGGATTTTGGCCTAGGTTAGGTTATCTTAGGTAAAATTATTTCATAAGGAGTTAACCCCTTTACATATGAATAAAATGCGCGTTGACGTGTCCATATACATGTGATCTTATCACATATACATGACGTCTTAGAGACGTCATTATATGTTAAGGGGTTAAGAGTTTTAAACGAGTCTTTTTTATCACTCATGCACAATATTACTATTTTGGTGCACGTTTTTTAGTGCGATAAATTGTCAATATTAGTTGTATTTTACATAATTTTAATAACGCACGCATATATTCAATATCGCTAGGTTACATTAAAATAAACAAATAATTAAAAATAATATGAAAGTGGCGTGAAGCGTCAGAATATTTTTTCATAACTAAGTAAAAATTAAAATTAACGAAAACGTTTTAAGGTGAGTGTAAATTCTATGGTGATACCGGAGACTAAGTTCTTATGACGAATCCACACCACCGGAGACAATTGAAAAAGCAAATTATTCATTTTTTATTCCATTTTTTGAATGGCCCCTTGATCCCATACTTGTAAGATACATCCCCTCGCATGAGTAATAAAAAATATTGTTTGTAGCACGGGCGAAATTCTCGTCTCGAGCGATTGGGACCATTGGGACTCGAGCGATTGGGACCATCCGATCAAGGGACTATCCAAAAAAATGGAATAAAAAATGAATAATTTGCTTTTTCAATTGTCTCCGGTGGTGTGGATTCGTCATAAGAACTCAGTCTCCGGTATCACCATAGAATTTACACTCAACTTAAAACGTTTTCGTTAATTTTAATTTTTACTTAGTTATGAACAAATATTCTGACGCTTCACGCCACTTTCATTTTATTTTTAATTATTTGTTTATTTTAATGTAACCTAGCGATATTGAATATTTGCGTGCGTTATTCAAATTATGTAAAATACAACTAATATTGACAATTTATCGCACTAAAAAAAGGGGAACCAAGATAGTAATATTGTGCATGAGTGATAAAAATGAATTCGCTCTCGACTCATATTGACAACTTTTCGCCCTAGCTACAAAATCTACTATTTTCTGGTAGGTGTTACTTCAATCAATAAAGTCATAAAAAAATATGTTTATGCCGCTCGCGCTGATTTATCAGAAAAGTGGAACCTGCAAGTATTGAAGGGTGATAGATTAAGAGTGTCCCGTTTTTTCTGAATAAAAACAAAACGAAGTAATGACTTATTTGCCATAATTTTAAAGACCAATGTTCAGTAAAACTTCGTTTCACTGAATTCTAAACTTAGACTTTCACTTTTCGAAACTTAGTTTTTATGAAAATGGAGGGGTGGCCGATTGAACAAAGGATTGCTTGTGTAGAGCATTTTATTAGAATGAATTCCATTGAATAATGGAGTTCTGAGTTTGAATAAACTCAGAGGTGGATTTGACAACAGTTTCAATTGACACGATGGGTAGAAAAAAAATGCTAGAACAGAAGTGGGGGAAAACCGGAGAAACGCGCATGTACGGAGGGCGTGCAAGTCGCAAGGTAAATTATTTTAATTATTTTATATTATTTTGGATCGAGATGTCGCGCTACCGCGCGATAAATGGTCTGGATTTAAATAGGTTAAAACCGTTAAAATCGGTAAAACATTATTTTTTTACGTTAGTTCTAATTTCTGCCGCGGCTCACATGCACAAAAGTAGTCCAGAAGTGCATACTTCGGAAGTTACGAACAGATTTGAAGAAAATTCCTAGGGACGTTTATCACAGCAAGTAGGAATTTCATATGAGGCCCCACAAATGACAAAAAGGCCAAATACTTCTTCCCATAGCTCATGAGTCAAGTGTTTGATTCAGCCGATAGATTTTGGACAGAGGAGATAATTTTGTCAACAAAATAATTATGAGTGACGAAGCACATTTTCAATTGCATGGGGAGAGAAACAAACAAAATTAACGTTACTGTGCTTCCGAAAACCCTCAAGTTATATTCGAAGAAGAGCTGTATTTACAAAAGTACACAAGTAAACTGTATGGTGTGGAATATGCTCAGCTGGAGTTATGGGACCGTAAGATGAAATGGGAAACCCCCAGTAGTTGTCAATAGTGAACCTAAGTGGAGATACTAGAATGTCATCGCTCAATTCCGATTACCAGTAAACAATATTTGGTATCAGCTAGATGGTGCAAGGCCTCATTTAACCAACATGTCTATCGGACTGTTAGGAGAGTTCTTTCCTGGTCGTTTGTTTTCCAAGCGTCTATGAGAGGGTTACGAAAGTTCTTTCCTGGTCGTCTGATTTCCAAGCGTGGCCTCAACAGTTGTGGCCCTTTCGCTCTCTGGATTGTTCGGCTTTGGATTCTTTCTTATGTGGTCATTTTAAATCTAAAGTTTATGAGAACCGACCTGAAACCCTGGAAGACTTAAAGATGAAACATTGGATAAGCTACTAGTGAGATATCTCCAGAAATGTGCCAACATGCAATGCGTTCATTGTTGCATCGATCTCAGTCCTGCATCGAAGTAAACGGAGGTTATCTAATCGATGTAATTATTAAGAATTAATTATTAAATTAGGATTAAGCATTTAACTTGTAATTAAATTTAATTTTTTAGATTTTACTCTACAATGAACAACATAAAAAATTTGGTGTCCCACTTATTTTTGAAGAAATTAAATATTTTTAACAAAATTATTTCTTGATCAGAAGATAACATGCGAATGTACTGTCATATGCGATATTCTGTCTTGTTCTCATCTAGTTTTATCTAAGGCGACCAGGCGTACTGCTTTAGCCAGTACAGTATTTCCTTGAGATAGTGTGTACTGCCCAAATTTTAGGCACTGCCTTTCTCTAAGATGTACTGCTTGTACTGCTTTGCATAATATTGTAAGAATAAATAATTATAACTGTGATTTTATGCATTTCCAAAGCGAACATTTTGTTCACAATTTAATATTGCTAATAGTGGCAAAGCAGCAATAACAAAGCATTGCAAGAGTGATAAACATAACACTCAGGTTAATGCAGCAGGCCTGGGTAAATGGCGGCTCGTGGACGTCATGCGGCCCGAGCCGACATTTTATGCGGCCCGCGAAGATAATTAAAATTTTTGTTAAAATTTTTTTTTTATAAAACACATGCAAAACCAACACCCCTCCATCCTCATCCAATGTATTTCTATCGCGTTTAAATAATCTGGGAATAGGTAAAGGAAAAGTGGCAACTGTCAATTTTTCTTACAAAATTAGGTTGAAACAGTGAACGCTTTGTGAACAACAAGTGAACTTTGTGAACAACAAGTGAACTTTCAATTCTAGAACGTTTGACCTTGAAA
Source organism: Phosphuga atrata (assembly GCA_944588485.1). Taxonomy (NCBI): domain Eukaryota; kingdom Metazoa; phylum Arthropoda; class Insecta; order Coleoptera; family Silphidae; genus Phosphuga; species Phosphuga atrata. The sequence goes on from OX155898.1 coordinate 45,815,324, forward strand.
GTGTTTAAAAATTCGCCTAGGCCGCTATTTTAAAAGTCCCCATACCTCAAATTGCTTATGTACTGCTTTCGCGTTTAAAAAATCTGGTCACCTTATTTTATCGTATTACACAAAGATGTTAAGGTACGTTTATAGTCGCATACATGTATGAGAACATGTGTGCGAAACAAGTGTGAGATTTCACCAAAAATTGTGCACATGCAAGTCATGAAACATGTTGATAAATGTGACTGCGTTTATAATTCAACAAGTTCATAAGCAAGACAAACTGTTTTAGTTCATTTAAAGGCTACGTTAATATAAATAATACTACAACTAAGGTTCTAAATAATGTTGAGTTTAATAATAAATCAATTTTCTTAATTTATCATTATTAATATACCTGAAATATTTAATAAAATAAATGAACTAAAGGATAAAGCTGGGGGCTGGGATGAATTTAGTATCAGAAAAATATAGCTCAACATATTTGTAAGCCTCTGGAACATATTTTTTTATCTATCTATTGCAGAAGGTGCCAGGCCAGAAATAGAGATGAGCATGGGACGACTTTCTCGTTCCAGATCCCATCCCGTGGGACGGATTCCTGTCACTGTCCCATCCCGTGGGACGGATTCCTGTCACTGTCCCATCCCATAAACCTCAAATTTTCGATGCGTCGATGGGATCCCATGCTCATCCCTAGCAAAAAGCACTAAAAACTGCAGTTCTGCATCTACCTAACAATTAACAAACAATATTTTTGACGAATTTGGCTAAGATTCTCGAAAAATTGTTACATAAAAGAATCTATTATTTTATTGGAAAGAAATTTGCTTTTAATATCGACGAATCAATTTGGTTTTTTAAGAAAGAGAATTAGAAGTAATGCATGTTGTATTTGTCTTATTAAAAAACAGAATAACTTCACTTTTACTTTATTTTAACACCTATCCACCTTACATACGTCTCTCAGACCCAAAGTAGTAGTAATTTTCTCACCTGAGACGTATGGCAGGTGGTTAAGGGTTAATATTAAACTACAATATGCTACATCGTGTTGTTTTCACTATATTACTACACTATACCACTACATTCTATAACAGGGATGGCGAACCTATGACCCGCGGGTCAGACACTGACCCACATAGGCTTTTTAAGTGACCCAGGCATTGATTTTAGAACTATTATTATTTTCTTATTAAAGTTTCTCCACCACAAATGTATGAATGTTAAATATATCAAAAAGAAATTTTTTCTTCAGTTATTGTAATTTAAATAGGTTTATCTAAAAACGCACGCCAAAATGAACATATTAATAAGTAAATTATTTTTTCTATTTTGCGTCTATAATGAAAAAAAGTCATAACAGCACGCATATGGGTTCGTTAATGGCTCGCCGAGTGCGATACAATTTTCTCAATATATATGGGCGATTTTTTTATTTAGAAATGGCATTAAAAGGGCGCAAAATATAAAAAATTGTGTAAAAAACTCGTTAGTTCATAAGGCGTTTTTCGCAATTGCCCATTAGAAAACTCGTCGCTACGCTCGTCGTTTTCATGGACGCGTGCTGAAAAATCGCGCTTCTTTAATACTCGTTCTTTAATATACTAGTATGTGAAGGACCATTATTATAATCGTGTATAAAAGTATCCAAATCGTGCGTAGAAATACAATGTAAATCAAATGGAGTTTCATTATTAAACGATTTCTGTTTGTTGTTACTATGGCAACAACTCGCGTCACTAAACATAAAACATGGACGTAGTGAAAATTTTCTGACCTCTATAAAATTGAATTAATTTTAAATCTCGGCTCCTCAGTCTGCATTTGCCTGGCTCTAACATAACTTAATCTAACCATAATCTAATCTAGATTAAATCTACGTTTACCCAGATTACATCGACAACTACCAAATAGTGTTCCCGTCACTGTGCGTTTCTACTAGTTAGCAATTTTTGCCACGGAGCGCGGTACGTTCTAAGAAACAAACATTGGTTTTATTCAATATCTTACGCGTGCTCAAAAATCGCGCTTATTGAACTCGTTTTTTAATATACTAGTATGTGAAAGACCATTATTATAATCGTGTATAAAAGTATCGAAATAGTGCATAAAACTCCAATGTAAATCAAATTGAGTTTCATTATTAAACGATTTCTTTGTTTGTTGTTCCTATGGCAACAACTCGCGTCACTAAACATAAAACATAGCCGTAGTGATAATTTTCTGCCCTCTATTAAAATTGAATTAATTTTAAGTCTCGGCTCCTCAGTCTGGATTTGTCTGGCTCTAACATAACTTAATCTAATCTAGTTTAAATCTACTTTTACCCAGATTACATCGACAACCACCAAATAGTGTTCCCGTTTTGTGCGTTTCTACTAGTTAGAAATTTTGCCACGGAGGCGCGGTACTTTCTAAGAAACAAACATAGGTTTTATTCAATATTTTAAGCAGAATATTACACATCCTTTAATTGGATTTCATTATATAATACATCAGGAGTTTTTATGGACATTCATTGATATACATTTTTGACTTCGACATTTATTTTTTGCTCTCCACTTCTAAGGTAGAAGTTGTAAAACAAGAAAGAATCTTGAATTTTGTAAAAGCCTTTAAAAGTGAGATCTAAAAAAGTAGTCTTTGACATTCCTCTTCTTTTCCAAGTGATGCCACTGACCTGGTGACCCACGAGCTAGTACGCTAAATTTAATGAACAAAATTTGACCCACTACTCAAGAAGGTTCGCCATCCCTGTTCTATAACATAGTTTCACACTATATAACAATACACACCAACTCATTTGACAAACTGAATTCTGATAAACGTATCATTCTTCTTTTTCTAGATTTAGCTAACGCATTCGACACGGTTAATCATTCCATCCTACTAAATATTAATTATAAAAATATGGTATTAGAGGCACTGCTAACAATTTAATTAAAGATTTTCTAAGTGATCGAACACCATCATCACCAATCAGCCGTTTGGGTCGATTTTACCACTCTTCCCTTTTCTGCGCTACTTGAATCCAATTTTTGTTCAGGCGCCTAATATTGTCGGACCATCGTGTTGGGGGACGCCCTCAGTTTCTTAGAGCCTGCTGCCTTGGTCGCCATTCAAGTATCCGCTTTCTTCATCTGCCGTCTGTCCTTTTTGCAGTATGGCTAGCCCAATTCCATTTCAGTGACGCTATATGTTCTAGTGCGTCATTGATTCCTGTGCTACAGATTTCGTGGTTTGTAACTTTGTCTCTCAGTGATATGCCTTACATTGACCACTCCATGGCTCTTTGGCAGACGCGTAACTTATTTGCTGATTTCCTTGTTGAAGTGAGTGTTTACGCTCCGTGAGTAATAATCTAATAAACCTTACGTAATATACCTTACGCTTGATGCATATAGGAAAGCCGGATTAAAAAACTTCTCTCAGCATTCCAAAAGCAGCGCATGTCAAACCTATCCTTCGATAAATCTTGGTCGTTTGGTTGGCGCGACCTATTTGTGTTTCATGGTCCGGGTACCTACATGACGTTACCTGTTTAATTTTGCTACCATTAGTTCTCATATTCTCGCTCATAACGAGGTTGGTGATCGAACTGGGTCTTGTGATCAAATACCTGTTTTACTAATGAAGTGTTGGTCAAAAATGTGGAACCCAAGGTGCTATTCTGGGAGCCATTCTTCTTCTTCTTTTAGCTCTACAGCCCAGGATGGGCTTAGACTTACTTGATTGTCTCCTTCCAATTGTATCTATCTTCTGCAGCTGCTATCCAATTTCGAACTTTTAAGACTTTCATGTCATCTTCTATCTTATCCTTCCGTCTGGCACGGGGGGTCCTCGCGTGCCATGAAGTTTTGCCTGAAATATTTCTTTAGGGGCTCTTTCCTTATCATGTCTTCTGTATCATGTGTCCGGCCAAATTCTGGGGCCACATTACTCCTTGTAATATCAATGATATTTTCAAAATAGTTGGGTAGTGAACGCACCTTGTTACGTCACAAATTGCGATATCCATAGGGACATACATTTGGATACTGTCGATAATATATGCTGCAGCTCACGAGCGGAGACTCCATCACCACATAAATGTTGCGGCAGTCCACCTACTAGATAACACGGGCCTATTGCGAAGGCTCAAAAGAACTAAACCCTTCGAGTTTCTGGAATGAGGTGTGTCAATGTAACAAACTAAGGCAAGTTCAGTGCGGTTGGCAAACTGAAAAATATCTTTAAATCCGAATTTCCGATATGCCTTAAACGGAAGGTACACAACCAATGTTTATTGCCCGTAATGACGTATGAGGTAGAAACGCTGACACTAACACGAAAGTCAATTAGAAAAATACTAATAATCAGAAAAAGTAAGTCTGTCAAAGAGCTATGGAGAGGTCGATGTTCGGAATATCACTACGAGATCATCCCAAACCTAGCAATACGGCAAAGAACAGGCGTCACTGATGCAGTGGAAAGCATTACAACACTGAAATGGAACTAGGCCGGCCACATTGCCAGGATAGCGGATGATAGGTGGACGAAACGGATACTCGAATGGCGTCCCAGAAAAATTGCATTCAGAAGCAGAGGACTCCTTCCGACAAGATGGTCCGATGATATAAAGCGCATCACTGGAAAATGGACGCGTGAGGCACAAGGTACGGAAAAATGGAGAAATCTAAGGGAGGCCTATATCTAGCAAACAAACTAAGAACACATGAAGGAAGTGCTTTGCCTTTACGAATTCTAACATGATGTCACTGGAGAATATCTTAGTTGCATTTTTACTAGTAATTTAGGTTAAATTGCAATTACTTATTATTTTAAAGACTATATTTTAATCTAAAAAAGAAAAAAAAACTGGGGATATTTGTTTAGTATCTTATGCGTATGATACGGCTATTCATTGTTCAGGCAACACTTGGAGGGAAGCACAAAATATTATGAATAATATATTGCATAAAGTATGTACTTGGTTAATGATCAATGAATTGTCGCTAAATGTGGATAAAATAATTTATATAACTTTTATCTACTCGCACACCAACGAGAATACATTAATAAGTAAATTATTAATGTATTAATTAAAGTAATTAAAGTTTAGTATTATTATAATCGTGTGTAAAAGTATACAAATCGTGCTTAAAAGTCCAATGTAAATCAAATGGAATTTCATTATTAAACGATTTCTGTTTGTTGTTACTATGGTAACAACTCTCGTCATTAAACAAAAAACATAGACGTAGTGAAAATCATTTTTTTCTACGGAGGCACTGAACGTTCTAACCTTATTGTATCACTGATTTGAAGTAATATAAAGAAACGGTGAGTACTATTCAAAATATAGTTAAAAATTATATTCTATAATTATAAATAAGATATGGGATAAAAGTAATAATATCCCTTTAAATATTATCAATAATTTTATATTAAGCTCAATGCTATGAATACCGCTATGAAGAATGCAATTTATCATATTATAAATATTCCGGCAAATTTAGAAATAAAACAGTGATGTTACGGAGAATAACAATCTATATCTAATCTTATAATCCAATTATAAATGGTCTTATTATGTAATCGTAAATTACTACTACATGCTACCTCACGATTTAAAAACCTTATATTTTTATTATCAATTAAATAAATAATTATTACATTATTAACAACATTTTAAATTGGTAAATAATTTAAACGCCTCAAACGACAAACAAATAATAACTTCACAGTTTTAAATTCCAATCTTTCTCAGCTGCTCAAAACATTGTAATTCAACCTCACACAAGACAAACTTGTGAGTTTTTTTGCTCACTCAAAATGTATGAGCTCATACAAAATGTATGAGCTATTGTACCTATAAGTTGTTGTTTCAAGACTTGTGTGCTATACTACTTGTTTAAAACAAATAACAAGTAACAATTACTTGTTTAACAATTACAATTTAATAATTAACAATTACAAGTTTAAAAGTTTACACAAGTTTTGTTAAGGCTTGTTTTCTGCGATTAGTAGAATATCCACCGAAGAACGAAAACGTTACGTAAATTTAACGAGTTTTAATAGACGAGTTGAATGAATTAAATTGACTTGTTTGCCACATAGTCGGACAAGAAAAAACACACACATCTGCTCGCTCAATAGGCCAGCGACAGAATAATTAATTAATTTCTATTTAAATTTACTTTAATTTGTGGGTTAATATCCTTTTAATTCTTCTAATTTAACACTAAAATATAAAGAAATATTGATTAATATGTATTAATTTATCACATTAAGACATTGCTGCAAAACAAACAAAGAAGACTTGGCTCGTAAAATTTAACCTTATAATTTGCTAATCCTTTGCTAGTCTAAGCTGGCCTAATCCTTTGCTAGTCTAGTTTAAACCTTACAACGTCTTGCCTAACCTTATTATTATTATTTAGTCCCTCTAGTACTGACTAGTTCCATTGTGGTATTTTCTAGAACACTGGAACCAATCAAATCCAAGACTTCACATCCAATTTATTGTTTCTGCTTTATAATTGAAATGGTTGAATCAGTATAATCGATTTGTTCTTCTTCGGTGGGATTTGTGCTGGTTCAAATGAGTAAACGTAAAAACGTAAACGATGTTTGTAAATAAAAACAAAACGTGCTTAAGTTAAATTGCAATTTGTTGCGCGTTTATTTTAGAAAGTTACAGCAACGTGATTCGTTGTCAGAGATGATCTTTGTATTAGAAATACCTTCAAATTTGAATACAGTAATCTTACTAAGTCCTACTAAATTACTAAATTAAATTATTTAAGTAGAAAGGAAAGTTACATTTAGATAGGTCTAAACTAATTATAAATTAGATAGGTCTAAATATAAGTCTTAGTCTAATTATAATTGAGATATTTCTAAATATAGGTCTTAGTCTAATTGAAATTTAGATAGATTAATAATTAAGGTTTAGATAGGTTAATGTAATATAAATATTATGATTTAGATAGGTCTAAGCTTAATCTAAATATAATTTAGATAGGTCTAAATATCCAATAAGTATAAGTCCCCGATTGTTAAAATATTCTTCAATAAATAAGCTTCGAGTTAAACAGAGGAAATCATATTAGGAAAATATGTGTGCACTTATATTAAAAGAAATAACATTTTTGTTTAAAAAGTGAAATTAAAACTGTTTTAAAACCGGCAATTAAATGTACAACATAATCTCGTGTTTTAATTTTACGCGTGGGAAAACTCGACGTGTTTATTAAACGGACATGCAAACATTTTTCAATAATTAATTAAACATTGAAATTCCAATATCCTCGGTTTCAATACCACCAACGTTCCTTGTAAATAGTTTGTGATCAAACGCAATAATGAATTAAGAGATAAGGAGTAAGAATAAACAGTAAGTGTTGAATTTATGTTAGACGAGGGAAGTAACAAATAGGCAAATTTGATTACATAAATAGCAGAAATATGAAAAGGTAGCAGAAGGTGTATGTGTATGTAGTGCAGATAACAGCGTTGGTAAATATAAGATAAGAAGATATGGAAGTAGGGAGAAGTTATGATAAAATATAAATATTTGGCTGTGCCAATTATTTCAGAAATCTTTTAGAAGATATTTTTAAATAAATCATATAAAACAAAAATAATGGAAAAGAAGATCTTGATTTGTATATTATAATATCTATCTTTATTATACTAAACGTATAAAGGGCAGGGGTAAATTAGGTCCTTCGGCCCTGGCCATTACAGAAGTTGTGGGGAAAAATATGCAAATCCAAACACAAACGTGAAAACAAATACAACACAAAATAAATAAATATTACATCATCTTCATTATAAACAGCTTCCATAAGTGAACAATACGGATGTTTTCTGGGAGATATTCTGTTGATCCGTTTTTTACATAATTGGTCCAGAATATTTCTGTTTTCTTTTGACCTGGTCTTTAAACTTTTTTAACACACGACACAAAAGAGGGGTGTTATATGTTTGACGTGCCCGTGTGTCACTCTGTCCGTATATGTGGCTGTTGGCTATGGAATCGTAGCTCCTAAACGAATGGACCGATTTTGATGCGTTCAATTTTTTTGAAAACTGACATGATCGAGGAGGTTCTTAGTTATAATTTATGAAGATCTGTTCATGCGTTTAATGACCATCAGCTCATTTCCTACTTGACAAAATTAATCTGCAATCTGTTTGACACAAATGTTTGTGTAGTTCGGTATATATCAACCCACTAATCACGTATTTGCGAACGAAATTTCAAAGAGGTAACATTAATCACATATTCACAAACGGATTATTAAAGAAAAGAAAATGTTCGGATAATAAAATAAAATTAAAAATTTACGTTACCCCCGAGACAGAAAAACTCTAAAAAGTAAAAAAATAGAATTTCTCTCTTACTCTTTTAACTTCATTAGAAGTACATATTAATATTTTGATGATGAGCGTCGTCGCGTCGGGGGACTGCTAAGTAAATCAAATAATAAAACAGACTAATAATACCTGTAGCAACTACCGGCCAATAATGCTCCTTAACGTAACATACAAAGTTCTAACAGCCGTTCTTTATAACAGACTCGCTGTCTACTACGAAGAGATATTAGGACAATATCAGAGCGGATTTCGTGCCAATAGGTCAACGATAGACAACATATACACCATAAGACAAATGCAGGAGAAAGCATACGAGTTTGATATATCGCTGCACAACCTCTACATATACTTTAAGCAGGCATTCGATACCGTCAAAAGAAACACGATCCTTGACGATCTACTGATGCTAGGAATACCCCGTAAATACGTAAAACTAATAAAAGCTACATTGTCCGGTTCGAAAGCCTCGGTTAGAGTAGACAACCAACTTAAATCCGCCTTTAAAATCGAAATCGGTGTGAGGTAGGGAAATGCCCTGAGCGCCATGATATTCAACTTAACATTAGAGGCATGCATGAGAAAGCTGAATATAACGGGATACATTGGCAACCAATCAACACAGATTGCTGCATATGCAGATGATGTTAGTTTGACATGTAGAAGCAAAGACGCACTAAAGGAAGCACTATTGATGCTGGACGATGAAACGCAAAAAAGGGGATTGAAAATAAATGAGGTAAAAACTAAATACATGCAAGTTGGAAGAGAACATCACGATAACAATGACCTTAACTTGGGCGAGTATCGCTTTGAGCAGGTTGAAAGTTTTAGATGAATCGCTAAAGAAACAAGCTCGCAAATACTTAGTGGAAACCGATGCTACTACGGATACCAACAACTGATGAAGTCCAAGTTATTGAGTCACAAAATCAAACTTCAAATATACCGAACACTCATAAGACCAGTAGTAACGTACGGATGCGAGGCCTGGACCCTAACCACCGCAGAGGAGGACGCGCTACGCATCTTTAAAAGAAAGATCCACAGAAAGATCTACGGACCGATCCTAAATGAGCATGGAATTTGGAGGATGCGAATGAACGAACCATGAACTAAGCAGGTTAATAAACGAAGCGGACATAGTGAGATATGTAAAAGCTCAAAGAATAGCATGGCTGGGACACCTGTACAGAATGCATGACGACAGACCACCCAAGAAAATGTACAACTGGCGGCCAGTAGGAAGAAGAAAAGAGGCAGGCCAAGGAAAAGATGGATGAAAGACGTGGAGGAAAGACTTAGAAAGATGGGAGTAAGGGATTAGAGAGAGAAAGCCGATGAAAGGACAGAATGGAAGATTATTGTTGTAGAGGCAAAAATCCACCGCGGGTTATAAAGCCAACAGAAGAAGAAGAATAATACCTTGTAAGATACATTGATATATCTAAGTTCATACGTACAATTTGAAACTAGTGTATATAACTAATTATGTGTATATAACTAATTATACTTCATCACATAGCGGTCCCCGATGCGATGACGCTCATCATCAAACTATTAATAGGTACTTCTAATGATGTTAAAAGGGTAAGAAAGAAATTTTATTTCTTATTTTTTAGAGCTTTCTTATCTGTCGGGGGTTACTTAAAACTTTTAATTTCATTTTATGTCATGTTATGTCAAGTCTGTCAAGGATTGCAGTGATGTTTTCTCTCGAATATGAGTATGTTGGAGGAATTGTGTAGAGGTTTGTTTGATTGACGAATTTTTGTGATTTGATTTGTATATTATACAGCCAAACTTGTATATTTTTTAATAAAATTTTGTGGACTGTTAGCCTTGTAACAAGGTTAGGTTTGGTTAAGATCAGGTTATGAAAGATCGACGATATTCGCAATTTGCTCCTTAGATCGATTCAGAGTTGGATTTTTAAAATCTCATAAAATAACATTGATCGAATCTAACCTTACGTAACCTAACCTATGAGAAAATCTGGACACCTAAACAGAACAATGATATGAAAATACTTATCGACGTACTAGATTTGAACAAAACTAAATGGTTTTTGAAGTAAAAGTTTGTATAGTTCCGTATATACAAATCCACTAATCAGGTATTTGCGAACAAAATTTCAAAGAGGTAACATTAATCACGATTACGAAAGAAAAGAAAAAGTTCTTATAATAAAATAAAATTAAAATTTTTTAGTAAACCCCGAGACAGAAAAACTCTAAAAAGTAAAAAAATAAAATTTCTCTCTTTCTCTTTTAACTTCATTAGAAGTACATATTAATATTTTGATGATGAGCGTCGCAGGGTCTGGGGACTGCTAAGTAAATCAAATAATAAAACAGACTAATAATACCTTGTAAGATACATTGATATATCTAAGTTCATACATACAATTTGAAACTAGGAGGTATTTTCTATTCATAATAGATACCTATGTGTATTTAACTAATTATACTTCTTCACATAGCGGTCCCCGATACGCTGACGTTCACCATGAAACTATTAATAGGTACTTCTAATGATGTTAAAAGGGTAAGAAAGAAATTTTATTTTTTACTTTTTACAGTTTTTTATCTGTCGGGGGTTACTTAAAATTTTTAATTTCATTTTATATCATGATATGTCAAGTCTGTCGAGGATTGGAGTTTGGTTGGTAGTGTTTTCTTTCGTATATGAGTATGTTGGAGGAATTATGTACAGCCAAACTTATTTTTAATTTTTAACTATTTTATATATATATATATATATATATATATATATATATATATATATATATATATATATATATTACATATATATATATATATATATATATATATATATATATATATATATATATATATTACATATATATATATATATATATATATATATATATATATATATATATATATATATATATATATATATATTAATACAATTTTGTGGACTGTTAGTCTTGTAAGAAGGTTAGGTTAGGTTAAGATTGGGTTATCCTAAAAACGGATCAACAGAATATCTCACCATAAACATCCGTATTGTTCTCTTTTTATTGGGTCCTCGTTAGATCGATTCAGAGTTGGATTTTTAAAGTCTCATCAAATAAAATCGATCGAATCTAATCTAACGTAACCTAACCTATGAGAAAATCTGGATACCTAAACTGAACAATGATATGAAAATACCTAGCGACGTACCAGATTTGAACAAAACTAAACGGTTTTTGAAGTAAAAGTTCTTTAGGGGCGGCTTGGGAGTACCTCAGTCTAATATATAAAGTCTATATTCTGCTTAAGTTTTGACTATTATAGTTTTGGACAAATTGATCAATAGATATCGCCTAAAAATATAAATGTGTTTTCATGTATGTTAAGGTTCGAAGTAAAACTAAAATTTCGTGCCCATCCACAATCTGTAAATCCGTCAACAATCAGTAAGTGGGCCGATTATTATCCCAACGCAACGGGTTAAACAAGAGCTGATTTGCAGGTTGTATAAACTCATATGCATAGCGGATATGTGTGGTTGTGCTTTCGGGTTTTAGAAGGGTTTTAGATTCTACAATAATCGGCCGCCTTTGGCTCTGCAAGTGCAATTACTCATCACCCCATCAGTGATTATTTAATACGATTCAGTTACGTGTTTATAACGATCCCAACGCAAATTATCATTTGTAACAGTAGGCATCCCTTCACAAACGGTTCTGCTTTAATTACCAGGCTTTTTCATTTTATTGATAATAAATTCAATATATTTTAGTTTTATTCTTTGCCGCACAATGAGTTACCCGGACACAAATTCCAAAAAAAATATCGAAAATATATCACTATAATGATGGGAGCAGGATCTTTTTTCACAATGATAAAGGATAAATGTGAATTATTTGTCTTTCAAGCGTAGAACTTCCCAAAAGGGCTAACGACGTCGAAAACAGCCCACCATAGCTTCAGTCAAGGTAGCCGAAGATTTACTAAAACATAAAAAGTCTGTTAAAGACTGCGAAATACGGAAGGATAATTTTATTGAAGCAGGAGAATTATTATTTAAAAAAACTTACAAAAAATATCTAACAATAAATAATTGCTCCAATTAAAGAAATGTCGCTGTCGAGAAATACTGTTATGCGTAGAACAGAAGTGATGAGTAAAAATTTAGAAGAGATTCTGAAAGACAATGTTAATGAATGCAGGTTCCCATCCTTAAAATTCGATGAATCAACCGATCTGAATGGTACCGCACAGCTATGTATTGTGTTTCGAAGATATGTCTCTTAGAGAAGAACTGTTATAGTTTATTAAAGGACGAGTTCAGTAAGCGCAATTTTACAGCACGCGTCGAAGTTTGGAAAACGACGAGCGTAGCGAAGAGTTTTCTATTGGACAAGTGCTGAAAAACGCTTTAGGAACGAAAAAATTGTATTGTAATTGAGAAAATTGTATCGCACTCGGTGAGCCACAACCGCACACATATGAGTGCTGTTATGAATCCATTACAGACGCACAATAGAAAAACAATTTTAATGTTGAAGGTACAAACGAGAGGTCAAGATATATATAGTTCATTTAAGTCTTATAATTACTAAAACGGAATTTCCAATGCATACATGATATTACGACTGATAACTCTATATAAAAATGATGACGACATTCCAACTTTTACCAACTACCATTGCCCTTCCGCAGGTATAGTGCTCAAAATTGCTAAATTCAGATGATGTGATAAATTTCGTATTCAAAATAGTTATAGAATTAAGAAAGATTCAAAGACGAAGATCATCATAGCATTAGTAGAGGAATGTGATTTTGGGGAACTACTATTACACACTCACGTAAGATGGCTAAGCTGTGCTAAGTTTTTAAAAAGATTCTTGGATTTTTGCATGAACTAAAAGAATTTATGACAACTGTTAATAAATCATATCACCAATTGGAAGATGATAAGTGGGTATCTGATCTTGCTTTTCTCTCAGACATAATAGAAAAGTTAAATGAATTAAATTTGAAACTTCAAGGAAAGAACAAAACATTGATGGAAATGTTTAGCGACTTCAAAGCATTCAAGAGAAAACTTGCATTCCCAGAATAGTTTATTTTGAATTTAAACTTATTTTTACTTTAAATTGCCTCTGATTAACTCTGATTATGATCACTCAGCACGTACGATATTAATAGACCGCCGCCTACAATTAAAAAAAGTCGCTCGTGGTGATCAAAAGTTTGACCGCCACTGATATATACACATATAGTAGATGACGGAAAGCACCCCATCGGTATTTTCACAGATTTATCTAAGGTTTTCGATTGCGTATTCCATCCCCAACTTTCAGACAAACTTTCTCGACTTGGAATACATGGGAAGATAGGTTAATAATAAAATGATGGGTTAATAATAAACTAAATTCAATATTTTCTATCCCACAGAAAACAATACGTGAAAGCTAATAATAAGCTTTGAATTATGAAACAGGAAAATCGGAACCGCTGAATATAACTATAGATGTCCCACAAGGAAGCGTTCTGTCCCCTCTTTGTTCCTATTATATACAGCAGATTGTCATTGTGATATTATATCTAGTGTGATTAATGCAGAACAGTCGATGCAATTTATACGCCGATGACTCTACATTTATTGTATCCATAGACTCAAGGGTGGTAATGAAATAGAATCCAACAATATTTTGGTAAAACTAATTGGTTCTTTGCGAAAACCCTGATCTTGAACAAAGACAAAAACTGAATATAACATATTTCAAACCCAAAGAAGTCAGTATGCGGAGAACATGGACTTCAAGATAAATGGTTATAATCTTCAGAAAACGAACACAACATAGTTCCGGCGCAATGGAAATTCTCTCTAAGAAAATTAATATTAGGGCTTAAATTTTAATGCTGTGTCGAAAGTGATGCCAAAATATTTGATTGTAGGTGTGGGGTTAACCATAGTAAGGCCAACCTAATATGTGGAGAGTTAATAGAGATTCGGTGGAAGAGTAAAAGGAGTCGACATTTGCAAGGGCCTAGTCTCCATTTGTTGAACCAATTTATTGTCATCATTTGTAAGTGATTGTAAGTTAATGATTGCTTTTGGAAGAGATTTTGCATGTTAAATGAGGGCCGTGTCGTCGGTATATTGGAGAATGTAGGGAAGGTTTATAAGATTTGGAGATTTTAGGTTCATATTAAAGATGTCGTGACAGAACTAGTTGGGGTGATATTTGTGAACCTTGGAGAACTCTTTGAAGAGGGGTAAAAATTGGAACCGCCGAATATAAATATAGATGTCCCACAAGGAAGCGTTCTGTCTCCTCGTTGCTTCTTTTATATACAGCTTAGGATTATCATTGTGATAATATGTCTAGTGTGATTTATGCAGAACAGTCGATGCCGATACCGATAAAAAAGTGGGCTTCGTTAAAAAAAAAACCATTCAATTTAACACGGATGTAAAAGATCGCAAACACGAACTAAACAAAAGATCAAAACACTTTTGGTCATTGACCTTCCGTAATCAGGGTATTTCCATGAAAACTCCGACGACAATTTAAAAGACCATTTGCACACCGATCTTGGACTATGGACACATTATTTGGAAGAACACGAACAAAACGACTCGACGTACCACAGAAATTGCCGAAAGAACCGCATTGAGAACTATCACAAAAAATCATTTAATCAACCCTCTACACAATCTCTGCAATACACTACTTTACGAAAGAAATAAAATCACTACAATCCTTGACAGACCTTACATACTACGACAAAAGTTTAAAGACCAGGTCAAAAACAGAGACATCCTCGACCAAATATGTAAAAAACGGAACAACAGTTTATCTCCCAGAAAACATTCATCTTGTCACGTATGGAAGCTGTTTATGATGAATGTTTTTCCCATTCTGTAATATAATGTCCAGGGTCGAAAGACCCAAGGTCGCTAGCCCTTTATACTTTTAGTATGATAAAGATTAATTATTATTATTATTAAGGCGTATTTAATTCGAGCGTTACGGAAAATAGTCAACACACATGTACTTCTAATTTATAACTATGCAGAGATTCAGTCCATCTCAATGTACGTTATTTTGGCGTAGGGAACCTCAACTAGAATCGAATTAGTGCTAAAGTTACAGAAAAATGCCATTTGCTCTCTGGTGGGTATTCCTTCTTCAGCCACCTGTAGATCTCACATCAAAAGATTTAATATACTGACAGTCATTAGCTTATATATCTTCGGGGTTGCTTGCTTCATACATAAAATGAAGTTAAGTCTTAACAGAAACATGGATATCCACTAACTTTATTCAAAAGGAGGAATGAAAATATAAATTCAACTTGCAATGCTGTAATAAATCCCCGACTATCCTTGTAATTTCCATCTACAACAACCTGACAAATAAGCTCAAGGATGAAGTGTCAGGGATATGCTTCAAGAAGAAGCTGAAATCACTTTTATTAAAAGAAAGTATATATTCTCTTCAAGAATTTTTTAATTAATCCTTCTGATTTCCTGTTTTTGTTATTTTTTTTCTTTTGAAGTTACCATATTGATGTTTATCAAATAAGAAATAAAATTAATTTAAAATATGCGTGAATTTATTTCCATTCTGTTTTAATAAAGAACGTAACTAATTAACTAATAATTATTTTATTCATATATATTTTATTTAAGAATTTTATCAGCATTTTAACAGCAATTTAATAAAAATATATTGTAAAGACATATGTTGTAAAACATATAAATACATCTATATAAAACAACAGGCAGTGGGAGGAGGTTTATAATATAAGTTAGTAGTTTATGATAGAAGTGTGCGAAGAAGGGCTTTTGTGCATGAGTTGCGAAGCTTAAAGCACGAGACGAAGGCGAGTGATTTAATCGTAATGAGTGCACAAAAGCCTTTCACACACGTGTATCATACATTATTTTATCTACGAAGCATGTTAAAATACCTACTGTTGAATCTACAAAAAGATAATTGTTTCTTACCGATAATATTGTAAAAATTGTAATTTTTAAAGACAACATACTTAAAGACATCCAAGAGGCCATCCAAGTTACTACTATCAACCTCGATCAGTGGATACAACACTTTAAAGAAATCTATAAAGACCAGGCAGAAGCAGAAACTGAAGAAGCAGAATACATAACAGACGCACAACCGATGATCAACCAATTACAACAGATGATATCCTCAAGACAGTGAAAAATCAAAAAAATCGAAAAGCAACAGGCATTGATAATGTCAGTAATGAAATGATAAAAAAATGGCAGATATACCATCATTAAAGAAATAATGCAGCTCTTTCGAATAATCGTCCAAGAAGAACGAATTCCAGAAGAATGGAGGACCAGCATAACAGTACCAATCTTCAAGAAAGGTGCAAAAAAGAACCCAAGAACTATCGTGGCATCACACTGGTTAGCACAGTGCTCAAAATTTTCACAAAATATTAGCCGAGAAATTCGAAGTTGCCGTGGGAAGCTGTGAAGAACAGCAGAGATTCCGAAAAAATAGATCAACAATAGACGCTATCTTCATAGTGCGACAACTAGCGGAGAAAGGAATTGAATTTGACAAACCCGTCTACTTATGTATGGGTGGACTTCAAACAAGCATTTGACCGAATACAATTGAACGACATTACAAATATTCTACGTCAACATCGAGTGGATGACAGATACATTAACGTAATAAAAGATTTAAAAATAGATAAGACAAAAACAATAGCACACACATTAAAGCAGACCAAACGCTAACAGGTAAAATTGACATCCAGGCTGGAATTAGACAGGGGGGCAGCTTAAGTCCAACCCTCTTTAACATCATGATGAACGAAATAATCAAAGAGGTCAAAAGCGCAGGAACAGGATACAGAATGATTAACAACTGCCTCAAGATAATATGTTATGCACCTACGACGACCTAAAAAGATTACTGTTTTAGAAACATCACAAATTTTGGTGGATTTTTTCGTAAATCTACTGATTCGAACCGATGCAATCCAAAACAATGATGTGCAATGATGTTTTCGAGTCTGGACTTCTAGAAGGCCAATTCGAAATTTGCAAACATACCTCATTCGTGTACTCTTACTGCAGTATATGTGCAGTGTGCGAGCGGGCATTAATTATCATGCATTAGCACGAAATCGTGACCAATGAATTGAGCATATGGTACTACATGTGCTTCTAGGACAACCCGTATATACCGATCAGCAGTCATAGAACCATTATCTATGACCACCAATTATTTGCGAGCCTCTGAAGAAATGCCACCACTGAACATAATGGATCCACTCTCCAAAAATCCTCCAAAATTTGTGATGTTTCTAAAATTGCACTAAATTTTTCTAAATTTGCACTCAATAAAACCTCCAAAAAAATCAACATGATCATATCAACAGAAAAAACTAAATCCATGGTTATATCCAAAGAGCCTGTCAGGTGCAAACTTATGTTGGACAATAAAATGATAGAACAGGTCATAAAATTCAACTACCTAGGGTCGCAAATATCGAGCAGCAGAAACCTGATTGAGGAAGTAAGAACGAACTGAGTAAGAGAGACCATGTAGACAGGATGGACCAGGATAGAATTGCCAAGTGGGCAAAAGACGGAAGGCCACAAAGCAGAAGTGGGGGTCTTCTGCTTTGTAGCCGCCCGCCCAAGAGATGGAAGGAGTCCTGGACGTCCGGATCGCAAGAGGGGTAGACAGCAGTACAATACAGGACAAAGTCCTAAATCAAGAAAAAGAAGAACATACTTCAAATCACTTACACAATATGGTTAGAATGTTCAGAATGTACAGAAATCGTTTAATAATGAAACTGCATTAGATTTACATTGGACTTTTACGCACCATTTGGATACTTTTACACACGATTATAATAATGGCATCTTTCACATACAATAATGTATTTATTAATGTGTTCATTTGGGTGTGTGAGTATATAAATTATAATATCAACAAATAAACTAAATTTTAGTATGACACATTTATCTTAAGTTTAAAAAAACCTTTTTAGTAATACCTGTCACAACCGTCAAAGAAGTTTAACTAAACCGCGCGTGAAGGTTTTTTTAGTATTTTTAAATAAGAATTCATACAAAAATATAATAAAAACCAACATATTAAAATGGTATTTGTGACGAATTAATAAGCGAATAAGTTCTAATTGCTTAAATAAACACGCAAATATTTATTGGAATTTTGTATTTTTTATCTATAAAAAGCCCGCATTATTGTAGTTTTTTTTAATTAAAAGCAACTTAAATGTGAGTGTGTTTAGCGTAATAGCTAATAATACAGTAAGGTTGATGATTAATGCTTTGTTGAATTTGTTATTCCAGAGACGTTCAACGGCTAGTTGTGGATGTTACACGCGTGTAAATTATCGCGAGTTAATGGTTCAAATAATATTACAAACTAGCATTATTATCGCTATAAAGATTACTGCGTATAATTTATATGCAAAATAGCGTAATCTTCCGTCAATCCAATTTTGCATTTCGTAATTCTATGCAGTCTACATTCCAAGCATGAGCATACGCAGGTTTTTGGCGTAAGTTTTTGTTTTCGAATTTTTTTAAAAGGCAGATACAGACTATGGCAAAAAGCAATAACAAAAACTATTCTCATATATAATCGAAAAAGGTATAATGAATATTTTTTATAACTCATGCGTTAAAATATTATCTGGTGCATGTTTTTTAGTACGAGAAATGCCACATTTGGTTGTATTCCCACGTAACTTGGGTAACGCATGCAAATATTCAATATCGCTACGTTACATTAAAAAAAACAATTAAATAAATAAAATAAACACGATCAAGACCTCAATATTAAAAAAGTTACGTGAAATTTTTTAATTGCAAAATAAAAATAAAAATTAAAGAAAACGTTTTAAAATGTGTGTAAATTCTATGGTAATACCGGAGACTGGGGAGAGTTATTATGACGAATCCACACCATCGGGACAATTGAAAAAGCAAATTCTTCATTTTTTATTCATTTTTTATGGATGGCTCCTGGATCCCAATCTTGTAAGATACATCCTCGTATGAGTTATAAAAAAAATTACCATCGTTTTCCTGAACCTAGTCATAGCTACTTACCATGCGATCGCAGCTTGGAGCGATTGAACGTTTGAAGAGAAAACACGACAAAATGTGTTTATTTATTTATATATTATTTGTATATCCAAATAATTTGCAATTTCGGAAAAAAATTTAAGTTATTAAAGTAGATCCAAATATGTTTCTAAATTTTAAAGAACATTACTCTTCTTTATTTTTGAGTCCAAGTCCAGACTTTTTAAATACGATCAGAATGATTTGCCAACATATTCATGCAGCGAATCAGTTTCTATGACAATATTTCAAAAATTTTCATTGCGAAAAAATATAGCTGTACCTATTTTTCTTTGCCAAGTGCTGAGCAGGTCCTGTACAATAGTCCTCGGCTACTTAAAGAAAAAAAGTATGAACACGTAATGAGCCCTGCAAAAAATTATGTACCAGCTGGTGATATGTGGTTACACATGTGATTATTACGACAAGGTCGATTACCACAAAAATTTTGAAGACGAAAATAAGAACACGTTATGTTCTGAGTATGAATCTGATTAGTAGCTTCCGTATTCATATGTTAAATTTAGTAAAGTTGAAGAAACAATACTTATGAGTGTACTAGAAATTGTATTAGAGTCTATTAGAAATAAACATATTCAAAATAATGGGTCTTTTATTATCAACATTACTTAATATTTCCTCAATACTTGGACATAAGTGGACATGTGGACAAAAAGTGGACATGTCCAAAATATAATCCATATTTTTGTCATTACAATATATTATAAACAAATATATTACACGATTATAAAACCTTGAGACAACAAATGAACATAATGGAAGCCGAAAAATTAATTTTTCCAAACATATACGCCAGTAAAACGTTTTTCCTCTCTGCTCAAAAATGTGCATAACTGGACTTGTCCACTTATTGCATTGAGGCCCTCAATTGAAAAAGCAAATTCTTCATTTTTGTATTCTATTTTTTTGGTGGCACCTGGATCCCAAACTTGTAAGATACATCCCCTCGCATGAGTAATAAAAAAATATTGTTTGTAACGGGCGGAAGGGCGGTATTTCAATTGCCTTCTCAAGCGAATTGGACGCACGAACGAAGTGAGTGCGCACATTTCGCTCTCGTGTCAAATTGACAACCTACCGCTCTAGTTACAAAATATACTATTGTGCATTTTTTCTCATAATCTCGCACAGGGAGTGTGCAGGCTGGTGTTTAAAGTCTCGAGCGGCATTTTGAACAAACATGTAAAAATACTACTAACTCTTCTCCGCTGATTGAAAATGAAATCATCAATATATGTGGACAGGTATTAAGAGATGTACACTCTTATAATAATCTTCAATAATAGACAAAATGTCATACACATTATCCGATATGAGAAGAAAATCGTCTGCAAAATAGTAGGTTTTTCCCCATTCACTGTAAGCCCTTTATTACCCCAGTTCATCCGTCGAAATATATATATTCCAACGAGAGTGTGAAAAGTTTTGGAGAAATTGTATCCTCCTTACTAACTCTTTCTAATCGGAATTCCTAAGTTTTCTTATGGAGGGCTTCTTCTTACGATTCTACAGAGTTGAATGCTTTCTCATAATCAACGAACGTTAAAATAATTGGCTTTTTGTATTAATTACACTTCTGAATGACGGTTTTAAGAGTTTGGAGATGGTAATTTGTGCTGTATCCTGGCCGAAAACCAACTTGTTCTCGCGGTTGGAAGTAGTCTAGTTTCTTCTCTATCTAGAGTACATACCTATCTATACCTTGGCCATAAAATATCTTTGGGCGACGAAAAACAAATCATGTAAGTGGGACGCAGAGTAGCACAAGCTTGGTGCAAGCATTCGGCGCAAACAAACATACACTACGTGGTAAATTGCCACTGCACCTCAAAGTCAGAGTTTTCGAGCAGTGTGTCATGCCCGTGTTCACCTATGGCACAGAGATCCTGACACTCACAAAAAAAGCAAAGAAGTTCAGAGTGGCGTAAGGAGGTATGCAGAGAGCAATGCTCGGAATAACACTACGAGACCGAAAACGTATCGACTGGATTCGGAACAAAACTAAAGTGAGTGACGTGATGGGCACATCACGTGATGGGCAGGACACATCGCCAAAATGGACGCGACACGCTGGACCAAGAGGTTAGAGTGGAGACCCAGAGCTGACACCCAAAGATGAGGCCGACCACCAAACCGTTGGGTATACGACGTCAGACAACACGGAGGACGTGACTGGATGAAACAAGCACAGGACCGCCAGGAAAGGAGAAGAAGTGGAGAGGCCCGAGATCCAAGAATGGAACACGCCATGATGGAACACGACAAAGAGGCGGCCTTTAAGATGATGATTAAGAGATGCAATCATTAATGAAGCAATAGATGCCTCTGCCTAAAGAACAGATTTCGATTGGTATTCGATTCTACCACCAGAAGAAACGTGTTATTCTTCAAGAGTTCGTAGTGTTGGATGCCATGGGTTCAAAGACCATTGCTTTTGCAATAAATAAATTTATAATAGACTAGGACTTGATCCACAAAAATGTAAGGGATAAGGATATGACGGTTGTTCGACCATGTCTGGGCAGGAAAACGGCGTATGGCCTGCACGCCGTTTTCCTGCCCAGACATGGTTTGAGTGAAAAATACCCACATGCTTTGTACTTTCACTGTGCAAGTCACAAGTTGAATTAGGTAGTTATGACCTAAAATTCCCAAAATCCACAATCCGATAGCAACAATCAAAGACGTTCAAAGAAATTGACCTCAACTTCTTCCGGGATTCTATTACCAGAAAAAAGTATGTTCCAAACATTCCTACTTTTTGCGATACTCGGTGGTCGGAAAAAATACAAAACTACTGCAATTTTCAAAAACAACTTCAAAGTTATCTTCGAAGGATTAGTAAAACGGTCTATTGAAGAAAACTCTGGTACCAGATCAACTGCCTTTCATCTGCATTCTGCAGTCACTAAAACATCTTTCATCATATGCCTCGTTCTGTTAGCGAAATATTCTTCCTACCTTGAGCCAATCTTGAATGTATTACAATCACAGAAGTTGGACCTAGAATATTGGTGAAACCATACTAATTATACATACAATCATATTAAAGACGAAATGTAGCTTGAATATATAAATATATCCAACCTGTTTGTAGCTGTATAATACTATGTTTTATTAAGGCTACGACAAATCTCATGTTGAAATAACTACTTCCCTGGCTAATACCACGCATGATATTTAATTATACAACAGACATTTGCATGTTATTACTAGTACCAGTACATTTGCATGTTATTAACAAGCACTAGATAATCGAAACGCGTCTGCAGAATTCACTTAATTTAAATAGAAAGAAATCTGTTTTAAAAACAATGTTATTTATCTAGTGCTTGCTAATAACATGCAAATGTACTGGTATTAGTAATAACATGCAAATGTCTGTTGTAATATTCAATATCCTGTGTGGTATTAGCCAGGGAATTACTTGTATCAAAATGATGACTACAAACGATGCAAATGATTTAAGCTACATTTCGTCTTTAATAAGTTTAGAATTTAGACCTTGCGTGCACGAAACACGTCCAGAAAATCATGCTATTGACGAAAGATGTGGATTCCAAAATTGTAGAACTTTTTGATGATTCCAAATCAATTGCTGAAGACCTAGGACAGTAAACCATCAGAAACATCGCGCAAATTATCCTTCTTCGAATGAAGTTCAATTTTGGAAGAAATCGATGTTAATTCTTACTTGGATTCCTTGATCATTGCACTAGAACGTAGATGAGAAGTTGCCAGTATATTGATTATTTCAGTCACATCCAGCAATCGTGGTAAAAATAAAACTTTAGTGGTGATAATGAACATTCACGATTTCATAGGAAAATCCAAAAACTTTACAAATTCCACGCATTACAAAGTTTTAAAAGAGAAGCTGAATTGTGGTACGATCAATGGGAAGGAAAGAAAATGAGCTGCGATACGTTCTGTATCTTCCCAAGTAGACTTGTGCGATGTCGGGCTAGAAGCAGACATTTTTTTGCCAACAACAAAACTCGCTCTTCATGTAGTCCTAGCTCTACCACGTATTACGTCCTCAATTGAAAGGACTTTCAGCACCTTGAGAAGCGCGAAACTTGGCTCCGTTCCACCATGGTGGAAAACCGTTTGAATGTAAAAACCTTGTAGATATGTTTAAAATATGTTGCAAAAAGTACAACAGCGGAACTGTTTAAATAAAGAGTTCTTCTAAAACTAAAACGTAAAATTAACTTTTCATGTATTATAATCTATAATAAAAATATATCTATAATTACTTTTTTGTTAAAAATTATTACGTTGTTAATTATTAAGTACCCATTCTATTATAGAATTCATAGTTTTTTTTTATGATAACGCAATTAAGCCATAAAACCGCTGCTGATTCACACATTGAGATCTCAAATATTTATCTTGCTTAACCTTCCTCTACGTTGTATTTACACAATACAGTTTTATCTAAAACTATATTTTATTTCGCTCTAAAAACGCGGATTTATTGCACAAAACTTATCTTTGGGCTAAATAAAAAAAGCTTCAATATCATGACCAATTTATCCACGCAAGACACGTTCTGTTTATTCAAATTAATTCAAGAATGTGTGCTGCAAATATAATTATATTGACTCAGATTTCGCTAATTATAGATATTTCTATCAAATTATAGACTTCAACGACATTTCTGCTGCAAACACCGACAATTATTTAGTTTTAGCAAAAAATAGTTATTTTTGTAATGATGCAGGAAATTGAATCGATAAAATCAAATCAAATTAAAAACCAGTTTTAATTATCTTTTTCCTTTAACATTCAAGAACAATGAAGAAGGCATAAAGTAAGCATCGAGAAACTATTAATAATTTATAGTTAATGCGCAGTTGGAATTTACTGTATTTGTTTACAGATAAAGTTAGTTTGATAAGTGATGAGAGACTCCGATGTTTTTGAAAGGCTGCATTACATTTCATGATTTAAATTTATGTAAGAAATCTACATAGGAAAAGTAACTATTTTGTTGCAACGATGACATGTCTGTTTCGTATAGATTGCAGTTTCGCAAAATTTGCATAACGAAGTTGTCTCAAAAGTTGTCGCAATATTTTTAATCGCCTGTTTTAATTTCTTTTTGTATAGAAATTTCACTCCAAATATTATCATTTTATATCGATGTATAGAGATATCAGTGAGTTTGAAACGAAAAGCATGTCAGTGTTTCTGTGTCACGGACGATATTGCAAACATTCGTGTGGATTAAACTATCTCACAACATTAATCTTAATTTTTATAATCGACAGAGTTGTTTGTCAAAAAATAATAATTGTTTTCGTAGTTATTCTATACAACCTCAATATTAAAATTGATGTTTGTTAGAACACTTTCATTGTTCACAGTCTTTATATCAACAACAATCTCCTTTGAACTTGTTTATGAACTGAACATATTTATCTTGTTTTTAAGGGATTGGCTGGCGCTCGTGTAGAAATTTTGTAATTATTGCCCACTTTTATGACTTTTAAATCGTGTTTCCACATAAGATCACAAAAGATATTATTAAAATACAAAATTAAAATACATATATCAATTAAGATTTGAGAGAAAAATACAAACAATACTTGACAGACAAGACTAGACAGACAAGACTAGACGTATAAAACTGGACAAACAAGACTTTACAGACAAGACTGGACAGATTGTCCTGGACAGACAAGATAGATCAGACAAGACTGGACAGACATGTCTGGACAGACCAGTGGACAGACAAGATTGAACCGACAAGACTGGAGAGACTAGACAAGAGAGGCAAAACTAGACAGAAAAGTCTGGATAGGCAAGACTGGGAAGACAAAACTAGACAGGCAAGACAGGACAGACAATACATATATACTTAATAAAAGAAAAAAAAACTTTAGGAACTACACCAATCATTCCGAAACCTCGTTTAGCATATCTTCAGAATGATGGTTTTAAATTTAATTAGGTTTTTTGCTCGTTAGCTGGTGGTTTGGCTTGCTTGCACAATCCGATTGTTTCTGTGACGTTTCAGCCTTTCGTCATCTTCTTTGGAGGACATAATATTTTTGACAAGCCTGGCGGTCATCTCCCAATATGTTTTGTTATCCATCATGTACCTCATTATCGTTCCTGGTTCTCCCTCAAGGTCCCATCTATAGCAGTCAAATATGGTGTGGCGTACCGAGTCTATCTTGCTACAATATTCGCAAAGCTTGTCCGCGGCGGCTCGTATTTGATGCAGGTAATCACGGAAGCGGCCGTGACTTGAGAGGAATTGTGTTAGGTGACAGTTTGTCGAACCGTGCTTCCTGTTCAGCCATGTCGAGACATCTGGTATGACACCAGCCGTGTCCATTGGCCTTTGTCCGACGCCAGCCATCTTCTTTGCCATTCCTGTAGCAGGTTTCTTCTAGCTGTTTCTCTTGCTAGCCTGTTACTACCATTCACGTATAATTCAGTTCTCTCTTTTACTAAGAAGTCTATGGGAGGTATGCCCGCGATTACAAGGGCGGCTTCTCCGGATATAGATTTATATGCGCTACAGACCCTAATAGCGACCTTTCTTTATCCTGCTGCTAGCTTCTTAACATTACTTTCCACATCCACGATTTTAGCCCACGTTGGGGCTGCGTAAAGCATATTGAATTGTATCACGATACTAAGCAGTCTGCCTTTGTGGTTCCTTGGGCCACCTACATTGGGCATAATTTTGCCCAGCGCTGCGACTGCCTTCATACCCTTGGCTGCTGCCTTCGTGAGGTGTGGGACGAAGGAAAGTCTTTTATCCACTACTACACCAAGGTATGTGATTTCATCCTTTGAGACTATGCGGTCTCTTGTATTTGGAAATTTACTGGCATTAATCCCCTAAGCCCAGTAAGTTACACAGCGTCGGACTTTTCCGGTGCAAGCGTTAGGTTATTGGTTGTCATCCACTCTGTTACTAGTAATAATAATAAGTAATGTGCGGTTTGCCCTTTGAATTATAGTAGTTTCCGTTCTAGCTGAGACTATGAGCGCCAGGACGTCAGTGAAGCCAATGAGTGTGGCACCATCTGGGAGTCTTAGGACACCGTCATATAGGATGTTCCACAGAGTTGGGCTCATAACTGAACCCTGCAAGGCACCACTACTTAGTTTCCCTCAACACTGTACTTCCATCTGCTTCTAATAATAGGGTTCTGTCACTTAGGTAGCTCTTCAGTATTCGTAGTACCTACATAAGGAGCCACGCCTCTTCTTGCCATTTCATGCATTATAATCTTCCAGCTTGCACTATTAAAAGCATTCCGCACGTCGAAGGTGATTAATGCGCATATCATTCTCGTCCTTTGGCACTCAAAGGACCTTGTCTTGCCTCCTCGACGAGTTTTAATACAGCATTTATCGCACTGATTGTGGATCGGACCTCTCTGAAGCCGTATTGTCTCTCAGACAACCCGGTTCCAGTCTCAAGTTCCGTTTAGTCTGACCAGCAGCAGTTGTTCTAAGAGTTTTCCATCTAAAAGTTGGTTCGTCTATTGGTTTATTGCCCTTGCGTAATACAACTAGCCTCGCTCTTTCTCGCTCCATTTCTTTGGGAAATTTCCAGCAATTAGTTCAGAGTTCATTGTCTCCAATACAAAATGTGGGTGGTGGCGAGCTACAATTTTTGTTATCTCGAGTGGTATACCATCTGGCCTTGATGCTCTTCCGATGTGGATCCGCTTTTCAGCTATGGCGAGCTCCTCCTCTGTAAATATTGGTATATCCTTTACTTCTGGGTGCTCCCAGCAGGATAGACAAGACTGGCGAGACAAAACTGGACGGACAATATTGCACAGTCAAGACTGGACGGACAAGACAGGACATAGAAAACTGGGCAGACAATACTGGACAAACACGACTGGGCAGACAAGGCTGGACAGATACTGGACCGACAAGACTGGACAGACAAATCTTTCCAGCACTCCGTCTGGTGGACACTATGGGCAGTCTATTACTAATCTTTGTAATTATGTTATTATTTTCGTTTGCTAGATTATTATTTTCTTAAATTCTATTTATTTCTAACTTCTAATTATTCTTTCGTTAGATCGTTGTGTATTTTCTTTAATTTAGTTGCACATTTGTCGAACGTTTTCCACCACTTTATATTTTTAATAATTTTATTAAGTTGCTCTTCGTTGAGCGGCCAGTAGCATTCTGCTCTGGCGAATCTTGGTTTGTTTGTCTCCTACATTCAAATGTAGGGGCATGGGACATTTGAATAGGACCTGAGCGGCAGTGTCTTCCTCGCCACATTCGCATAGAGGTGTCTGATTCCGAATCTGTGGAGGTAAGCCTGGAAGTTACCATGTTCTGTAATGAGCTGCACTGTATGGTATGAGAGGCTGATGTCCATACCAATTCATTTGCTGATGGATTTTATAAATTTTTTGGTCCATTGCTCGGTTTGGGAAATGTTTCATCGTGACTGCCATTCTCTCTGTATATTTTCGGATATTCCGTGTTTTATTGCATGCTCCGGCGCTTTATTGAAACATATGCAGATGTCTTCATTCGCAGATTTCGCAGCCTATTGCCTGGCTTCTTTAGCCAGACAAAATGGTAGCATGCCCCTTGCCGCGGAAACTTTCTTGAGTAGCAGTCCTGTGTCAGCTAGTAACTCTGTTGGAGATTTCATGTATCGCAGAGCATCGAACATTCCTCCATATCAAAAGTTCTTTGAAAAATGTAATGAAGGGTTCGATTAATTGCATTTTAAACATTTAGAGCAACATTCTGCTAATCTGAATGTTTCGTGGTGTACCTCCTCGACGTCACGATACACGGCAAAAGCTGCTCCTGCGCCCGATTCAGCCATCTGTGTGAAGCGATATGCGTTGTTGGTTGCCAAGTACCCATTCTTTCCTTGCGACTAGCCCCAATCTTGTACCATACTGTTTAGCCTTATCACAAGAAAGTTCAATGTGTCGTTTAAAGTTGAAACATCTGCCGATAGTAACGCCGAAATATTTAATGTGGTCCTGACATTTTATCCTGATATTTTATTTTCGCCTGCTTAAGTGAAGACTGGACTAGATGTCTAGGGTTTTTGCCATAGACAATGGCCTCCGTCTTATGCTAAGCGTACACTAAAACCGATTTTGTCGGCCAATGGCGGACAGAACTACCTGGACGAGTAACTCGGAGGTGTATGTGCTTACACTACAACAGTGTCGCAGTGTAAGCACATACCAAATCTCGAATATTGTAATTTTTTAAATGTTTATCTAACAGGGTTGGTCTATTATAAACACAACTAATTAATTTTTCAATTTCTATAGTCATTTATGTAGATAGCAACAAAATTTAACTATAAATACCCTCCATTTGCACTGTTGATGCCGCCAGACTGGCGAGAAGTCCCAACAAGTTCGGATCATCGTGATGACCGTCCGTTTTCGGGCGTCATCGTGATGACCGGCCGTTTTCGGGCGTCATCGAACGATGACAGTCGTGTTTGTGTACGCGCTCACTTTCTATTATAAGTGTTTCATTCAATCGCCGTCGTCGTCCGAGCAAACTTCGGCCGATGACGGATTAGGTGTACGCGAGCCAATAGAGTTGTTGGTGAAGCGTCATTACTGTTTTTATAAATATAGATTCATATTCAAATAATATTTTAATTATGAAAACGCCGGCTGTGCAGGCTCCGCTCTCATAGATTCTCATAGGTGCCCGCTCTCATAGATTCTTTGGTTTTGGCGAAGCGTTAAGAGATGGTACCCGTATTGTTCCCTGATTTATTTAAATACGAACTTATTTGCTCATTGTATTTTTTGCTCCCAGTCTTATCAAAATTTAAAAGTGGAGTACATAAGTTTCACACTGATTGTAAGACCTGAATTCCTTGTAAAATATTGAAAGAAGCAATTGAAAAATAGAAAAAGATCTATGAATTCTGGACAATATCTAACAATAACTCCGCCGACCGCGGTGTCCAAGAATGTCGAATTTCTTCTGGGAAATCCCGGGAATCAACATTCATCTCCTGTTTAAAGAAACGCAGCTGGCTCAACCACGTAGTGGAACCTTCGAACTCTGCTGGTCCAGGTATACACCGGATTTTTGATGTGGTGAGTGGGTCCTTTGTACACTGGTGTTTTCATTTGTTTGATTTTCCGCATAGAATTTTCAAATATTTTTTTCTCACAATCGTACGCAAGTACACATGGTAATGGCTATTTACAGGTCATACCAGTCGTTGAAATTTAACTTACAGTCTATGGTTCATTCAAATTTCGAGCGTCTGATTTGTGATATTTTGGAAGCCAGTAATGGACTCACTGGATGTAACAATGATAGTGTCGTCTGTAAGACTAGACAGACAAGGCTAGACAACTATACTCGGGCCGGCGAGAGATGGCAGCTGTACTGCGCCGAGGTATGGGGCAAGGGACGCGCCGAGGTATGGGGCAAGGGACGCGCGCAGATTAGTTTGAGTTAACCCTTTCGCTACGGGGTGCTTTTCTACAAGTCGTGCCCTGTGTACGGGTTGCTGAGGGTAGTGCGGATTCGTCCGGTTCACGTGGTTAGGTACTTACTCTTTGCGGATAAATAAAGTTCCCGTAGTCTGTAGTAGTTTACAATTCATTTATTATATTTTACTCGTTTCATTTTATTTTCTTAATGGGTAACCAAAATAATACAAAATGCAGTTCTTGGTAGGCTTAGCATACGTCCGGGATTATAAATGAAAGGCTGTACAGTCCTGGTTTATGCGTTTTTTGAAGGGGCTGCAGTGAAATGATACAAGCGGATTTATACGGTTCCCGTAGTTTGGGCCAAAAAAAATGATTACTCTGAAATCAAGTTATTATGTGTGTATAACATTTTTAGTAGTGTATATGATAATTATAATACAGTGGATAAGTTAATTTCCCATATTAAGTACAAAAAAAAACGCGTGCTTATTAATCCGGTTCCTGTACACAGGGCACGAAAATATTTTACGGCTTTATCCGGTTCCCGTACCGAAAGGGTTAAGTATTATGCGTAAGTTTTTCAAATACGGACAACTAAACACCGCGCACTCGAAATAAAGTGGGGGTATGCGCAGAACAATGCTAAAGTCGTCGAGACAGACCAAGACAGTTTATATTTATCAGTTTGCAAAATTGTTATTTACTTTAAAAATATAAAAAATTGAATGCCGGTCTTTATTTCGGTTAATAAAGAAATATTTTACGGCAAATCTGTAAAATATTACTTTATCTTTGTTTTCTTAAAAATACAATTTTTAAATCTAACTTTTGCATATATTTGTCTAGTGGACTGAAGGTTTAGTAAAAATTTTAATTAAAGAAATTTTCAAATTTCTTTAAATTCTGTTCAAAAACAAATATTTTATAGACTTGTCTGGAGATTTTAGATCTAGTTCTTGATCTTTAAAAATATATAAATCTTATATTATATATAAAGCGTGTTTTTCTTCTCTAATTATTAATAATACCTAATATATAATAACAATTCAACATTTTTTTTACATTCGCAAATTTTACATTATACTAATCTAACTAATTTTGTCCTAACCTAGCCTATCCTAATCCTAACTTTTTTTAATAACAAATTTTATAAAATAATAATCTTTTTAAAAGTGGTTTGGGGGAAGCTCTCACTAAACCCCCTATTCCACCCATATCGTATATCATTCCCCATATCGCATATTTTGAATTCATTCAGGGTGGGCAGCCCGGACGGTTAGTTAAAACCGCCCTAGTTGTTGTCTCCCCGAGCAGGATTCGAACCCGAGTCTTGCTCGCATTGAAAGGTGGGTATGTTGTCAACTACACCACCGAGGAGGACTATAAAATACTTATCTAACCAAATTTACCCTAACCCAGCCTGGCCTAACCCAACCAAACAATTAGCCTAACCCAAATTAAAAAACAATACGACATAATTGAATTTTACTATTCTCGTAGATTTATTAATTAGTTTTGAATTGCAAAAATTACAAGTGCTTTTGCAAACAATTTCCTAGAGTCGATCTATTAGCTTTCTTGTCGCATCGATAAATTTGCGCCTGATTGTCAGATACCGCTTGTTTTTGTTTTTACGTTGACTCACTTGTCTTCGTATTGTTTTGCCTGACCATGTTTCAACACGTTTTGCATTGAAACACGTCCAGATTAACAAATTACATTTAATTTAAAATATGTTTCTCGTAGAAGAAAGATTATCAACCTTGTAATTTCCATTCAATTAAAATGTTTATTTTTATTTCGTACTTCTTCGTCGTTTAATCCTTCAGTGATTTATTTATTGGTTGTTTAATACACACAAGTATTACTCATTGATAGCGACTTTACAAAAATACGAAACATGGTATTATTGCCGTTTATATAAATTATAATTATAGTAAATTGCTTTTAGATAAGCAAAAGACTAAACAGATTTATTTTGCAGCCAAGATTATATGCATTACGTATTTAAATCGTTGCAAATGAGGTCTTCTAGTTTGCATAAAAACTGCAACATTTTTATTCAAACATCAAATAAACGTTATAAAAATAGTTCAATTTCCAGCGACTCAAGCGGCAACAAATTTTTTTTCTGGTAGGTACTGTGACAGGAAAAGTACTTTTTTGCCGCTGGTGAAAATATACTGAAAACATAGCTTCTTATTATGATTCTTTTGTAATTAAACGCCGCACTAATGCTGTACACGTCTTAACATTTACAGAATCACCACAAATAAAGATTTTATCTTCCAATAATATAACTATTTATACTAAAATATTCTGTTACATAATACATACGAAAAATGTTATTTTCTCCTGTTTCTTTAAAAATATGTTGTGATGAATATAAGATGTTGCAAACATCAAAGAATCTTGTTCTGAAAGCGATTAGCGTTTGATTTGTCCCAATTACGTCCTCGATAAATCAAACCCTGTTAGACGGCACCTTTCCCAATAATTAATTTAAAACGAAACCAAAAGCCAGTTCTGCTCTCCGAATATTTCACCAAGGAATGTTTCAGTTTTTAATTTATCTACGCGCAAGAGATTGCTCAATATTGAGTCACCGTACGGAACATTTCTTGAATCCCTAATAAAAACAAGTCATCAAATATTTTCACCGAAAATATTTTCAAAACTTATCTCGGCTCCTGCCGAACATTTGAATGCACTTTGCCCTCTACTGGTTTCTCTCACAGCTCAAAGACCTTTGATAAACAGACATTTGCAACTGCTATTATAAATATTGTTGTTAACTGTTTGTTTCTACTATTTTCAATAAATCGTTTACTGGTGATATCGCAACAATACGAAGAGTGTAGAAAATAAAATGTGCATATCTATATTGCTGAATGATATCACTTATTTACGCACAGATAATACAAACTTATATATAAGACGATGTCTGTCTAAATTTTGTCTGTCTAGGCTTGTCTGTCTAGTTTTGTCTGCCTAGTCTTGTCTGTCTAGTCTTATCTCTCTAGTCTTGTCTGTCTAGTCTTCTCTGTCTCGTCCTGTCTGTCTAGTCTTGTCTGTCTAGTCTTCTACGTCTAGTATTTCTGTCTAGTCGTGTCTGCCTAGTCTTCGCCGTCTAGTCTTTTCTATCTAGTCTTATCTATCAAGTCTTGTCAGTCTAGTTTTCTCTGTCTAGTCTTTTCGGTCTAATCTTGCCTGCCTGGTCTTGTCTGTTCGCAATAAACAATTTCCGCTGTATTTTAGGGCAGGGGTGTCCAACTCGCGGTCGGCTTTTTGCTTATAATGTGGATCTGCTATTGTTATATCTATTTATTTCAACGGCTTGAAACTTGGTTTAGTTTCTTTTATCTTTGAGTGGAATGAAAATAGTTACAAATACTTCGAAATATGTGAATAAGAATATTTTTTTCCTCTTAAGCTATGGTAATTCGTATTCTTAAAGTAAATAACATTCTAGCAAAGTGATAAATATAAATTGTATAATAATTACCGTAATTGTTTGTAATAAATTGAGTTCCATGACATTTGTCTTGTCCTCCGTTTAAAGTCTGTTGGTATTAAAAGAAGTTGAAAACGTATTCTCAATAAGCAATTTCCTCTGTATAATTGAGGACAGGGGAATTATGGGAACAGGGGACATACGAATTGGACATTCGTGGTCCGCATTCGGCCCAAGACAAGTTCCAATGCGACAAAAATGAAAACTGATAATTTTATATCTATTGATTAGATTTTTTTTTTTGATTACAACGGCATAAACCAAGTTTCTTTTAAATGTGAATGTAAAGAAAATATTTACAATAGGACTTTACCCGAGACGTGGCGAGACAAAAACAGACGAGATTTTTGTCTCACCACGTCTCGGGTGAAGTCCTACTGAAAATATTTTCTTCACATTCACATTTAAAAGAAACTTGGTTTATGCCGTTGTAATCAAAAAAATCAATCTAATCAATAGATATAAAATTATCAGTTTTCATTTTGGTCGCATTGGAACTTGTCTTGGGCCGAATGCGGACCACGAATTGGACACCCCTGTCCTCAATTATACAGAGGAATTTGCTTATTGAGAATACGTTTTCAACTTCTTTTACTTCTAATCAATAGATATAAAATTCAGGTCTTGTAGGTTAAGAAAAAAAATAGTCTCAGTCGTGCCTCGTCTCGTAACTAAACTTGCGTACATAGAAATCGGCCCACTGAAAACATTTGACTTTATTATTTGTTTTTAGAAACTATTTATGAGATGAAATAAAGAAATATGCCGCATGAAAGACAATTTAATATGCTTTAATATAAGTTTAAATTTATCAAGAATGCCTATCGTTTATAGGCGTAGCATCCGGTAAACAAAAACGAACGTATTTATGTGGTGGTTATAACGAGAATAACAAACTTGTGAAAGATTGTAATTATTGCCTTTGTAATTGAAATTTGCACATTATTCGTTTTTTATAATATGATTAGTTTTCAAGAATGTTGGTTTCATGTATACTACACCGCAAAAAGCCGCCCAAGTTTCTGATCTAATTGAAAATGGATTTAGCAAGCGAGCTGTTGCTCTACAACTGGGTATGACACGCGACGCGGAGTACAGGTAGAAACAGATTTACAACGGCACGAGATGACCGCTTTGTTTTGTCAACATCATTAAGAAATCGTCACCTTAATGTGCAACTTCAACAACAGCTCCGTCAAGTACGAAGAGTGGCTATTAGTCAGTGGACAGTAAGACGAAGACTGCAGGAAAGTAACTTGACCCCTTAAACATCTGCAGTTTGTCAAAAACTTACCCCAGCTCATCGTCAAGCACGCCTGGGTTTTGCAAGGCATCATTTAAATTGGACGTTGGAACAATGAGACTCTGTTCTGTTCTCATGAGACCATAGTATGCTTCTATGATAGCGACCGAAGAAGAAAAGTGTACCGGAGACCAATTGCTCTAATTTGCAAAATTCTGCATTAAAGAGCAGTCTGCGCTTCCTGCATGATCTGGGGTGCGCTTTCTATGGGAGCACGAACCGACCCTGATTTCTTCATCAGGGGTGCCCGTGGTCAAGGAAGAGGAGGTTTAACGAGTGCTAGATACATCGAGGAGATGACTTGTGTGAATACTGTTGTGATGTGAACTCTGTAAGACACAGAATATTTGACTTCTGGAGATGGGAAGCAGAAAGGGACGAACTAACAGCCAACAAGAAGATACCGTCTAACGCAAGAACGGTAATGGGTTACATGCTACAAAATACAGAAAACTGGGATAGAATGGCCAGATTCGTTAAATGTATTATTTCCTCTAAGGAAAATGACGAAAAACTGAAACGCAATAGAAAGAACCGCTAGTAAGCCCAAATAAGATGAATCAACAACCATCTTAACTACAACAAGCACGCAGAAGATATGCTACCTGCGGTTTCGGCGTGATTGGAGATGTTCGAAGGGCCACTTGTCTGTCAGCTCTCAGCTTCCAGCTACGTCCAAAAAAAAAACGATATATCGAGGAGAATTTTGTCGTTCATGTGGTATCTCACGTCGACTACATTGGAGAAGAATGTATCTTTATGCATGACAATACAAAGCCGCACACCGCAAGAATCGTGCAAGATTACATTACAGAAATCGGTTCTCGGGTTATGGAGCGTCCAGCATGCAGTCTCGACCTAAATCCGATAGAACATTTATGGGATGAGCTTAAACGAAAAATTCGAGCTAGGCTTCGTGCCTCAAACTCGATCCCAGAGCTTATTGTTGCGGTGGAAGAAGAGTGGCTTAACATCCTTCAAGAAACAATAGCGAACTTGATTAGATCTATGCCTAATCATATGAGAGATGTTATTAGGGCCAGATGGGGTCATACCCATTAAAAATTAAGTGTTAATTTAGATAATTGTCAATAACCATATTAATTTTCTTTTAGTAATAAAAAAGTTAATTTGTTTCATAAGGTAATTTCACTATGTTAAGACAAAAGTTTTCAGTGGGCCGATTTATATTCACGCAAATTAATTTGTCACGTCTCGTAACTATTTGTATCGTCCCGTAACCATTTGTCTCTTCTCGTAACTATTTGTCTCGTCGCGTAACTATTTATCTCGTCTCGTCAAATAACGTTATTGTTATTCGCTCCGTGCATAACCGCGCTTAGCGCCATTCGTGACCAAAAAGACAACTTCGTCTGCAATAATAGTGTATAAAAACAACAGGCAATAACAAAAAATTATTAATTTAATGAAATATACAATATTTAATAGCAAAAAATATAGGTTTTGGTATTAAATAAATTCTGTAAAAACTTTAATTACAATCTACTATTTTTTTAGTTGAATGATTAACGACACGTTATTCAAAGGTATTGCGTGTGCGTTTCTCAAGCATGCAGAAAATGTTAACATATATACGCACTGATTGATTTCATCATTTAATCATCAGGGCAATAGTGAATCGAAAACTTCTGATAACCAAAATTGCGGAAAACCATCGAGTAGACAACTTCCAAAAGAAATTATTGCAAAACCATTTTAAATTGCTGATAACTTGAAATTCAGAAAAGTTACATAAACAATTCGCTCAGTGCTTAACCGCACCTAGCGCCACCCGTGGCCAAAAAGACAACTTCGTCTCCAAAAAGTGTGTATAAAAACAACAGGCAAAAACAAAAAATAATTAATTTAAATTTTAAAATATACAATGTATATTATGTATGTAATGTGTATATATATATATATATATATATATATATATATATATATACACTAACTAAATAAATACACTATACACTAAAATACACAATCTCGCATACACTATCTCACATTCCCGGCAGATTTCACGCTGCCATAACTTTTGAACAGCTCACTACAGAGGCTTCTAGTCTTCACCAATCGATTCAGCGTCCCAAAGTTACGATGCTGCAATCGAGAATCGGGTAAATTTCAGTTTGAAATTTCTCGACGAATAATTGAATCTTTCAGAACAATTTACACATCGACTTGTTCGTGTTGTCGTTTAGTTTCTGTGTGTGATGATTTCGCTGCTTTTTACCGTTCTCTAGAAAATCAACAAAATGAAAAAGCACATATTTTTAGGACGAAATGGTGGAATATTTTTGTTGAAAAATTTTTGGAAAAATTTTTCATGATTTTTTTTTGGTTACCCGAAGGAAATCGAAGTGCTGAAAACGGGTTTCCTGTTAATTGCGCTCTAAAGTAACAAATAAACAAGTTTTATATATTTTTCGCTCTACACCATCTCACATTTCCGACTGATTTCACGCTGTCATAACTTTTGAACGGCTCACCACAGAGACTTCTAGTCTTCACTAATCGATTCAGCGTCGCAAAATTGGTCGGAGAACGTGTATCATATTCCCTAGGAAGCTTTCAGTTAAGAAATACCATCGACACTGGAAGTCTAGACCACGGAAACGACGAAATGCGACAAAACCGATTTTGTCAAAATCGTTATTATTTGAGTTACTGCTTAATTTAAAAACGTTTGTGAAAGCATTTTTGCCGCTGATTACAGATATGCAAAATATATTTCGCTAGCTCTTTCCGTTCACTATCGCCTGCAAGAATTGAAGAAATTTTTAAGAAATTTTGGCGCTCGAGTAGAGATCTCGGAAAGTCGTGAATTTCCCACGGACAATCTTACTATATTAATATGAAAATGACCTTCTGCAAACGATGCTGCAATCCGTTTTTGATTATCTGGAACCGTTTCCGAGATATCTACTTAGTAACTCGAGAATCGGGTAAATATCAGTTTGAAATTTCTTGACGAATTATTGAATCTTTCCGGACAATTTACACATCGGCTTGTTTGTCCTGTCGTGTAGTTTCTGTGTGCCCAAAATGATTTCGCTGCTTTTTACCGTTCTGGAGAAAATCGAAAAAAACCGAAAAAGCACATATTTTTTTAACGAAATGATGAAAAATTTTTGTTGAAAAATTTGTTATAAAATTTTTTCGTGATTTTTTTGGTTACCCGAAGGAAATCGAAGTGCTGAAAACGGTTTTCCAGTTTATTTCGCTCTTAAAGTTACAAATAAACAAGTTTTATATATTTTTCGCTGCACACCATCTCGCATTTCCGACTGATTTCACGCTGCCATAACTTTTGAACGGCTCACCACAGAGACTTCTAGTCTTCACCAATCGATTCAGCTTAGTGGACCAATGTCAGCCAAAATTAGTGGGACAACGTATATAATATTCCCTAGGAAGCTTTCAGTTAAGAAATACCATCGACTCTGGGAGTCTAGACAGCGGAAACGACGAAATGCGACAAAATCGATTTTGTCAAAATGGTTATTTTTTTAGTTACTGCATAATTTAAAAACGTTTCTGAAAGAATTTTTGCTACTCATTACAGATATGTCAAACTATATTTCGCTAGCTCCTTCCGTTCACTATCGCCAGCAAGAAATGAAGAAATTTTTAAGAAATTTCGGCGCTTGAGTAGAGATTTCGGAAAATCGTGAATTACCCACGGACAACCTTAGTGTATTAACAGGAAAATGACCTTCTGAAAACGACGCCGCAATTTGTTTTTTCATTTGTTTTTTGATTATCTGCAATTGTTTTCGAAACATCTACTTAGCAAATCGAGAATCGGGTAAATTTCAGTTTGAAATTTCTCGACGAATTATTGAACCTTTCCGGACAATTTACATATCGACTTGTTCGTCTTGTCGAGTAGTTTCAATGTGTAGAAAATGATTTTGTAGCTGTTTACCGTTTTCGAGAGAATTGAAAAAACCGAAAAAGCACATTCTTTTCGACCGAAAAGACGAAAAAAAATTTGACGAATTTTTTGTTAAATTTTGTCCGGATTTTTTTTTTGGTTACCCGAAGGAAATCGAAGTGCTGAAAACGATTTTCGTTTAGTCTATTTCGTTCTAAAGTTACACATAAGCAAGGTATATGTCGGCGTTGAATCCATTCTCAATTTATGCACTTAATTAGTTTATGTAAAATAATAAAACACTTTGTTATTTAGCAAAATACATGTAAATATATACAAATAAATGCTAAATAATGACGTAACAGGTCATGAAGCTCTTAAAAGTCACCTTTGGCTCTAGCGCTGTTGCGCTCGGAGCGAATACTCAGAATTGGAAAAAATAAATTGTTCATTTAGATTAGAATTAAAACATGAAAATGAATGTGCAATAAAAACAACTGCTAGGATATTTGGTAGATACTGCTAGTTACAGCCATGGATGTCTTTTTCAAAACTTTCAACCAGTGTTCACGTTTCTCCACTTTATGTGGAAATTTAGGGTTACCTGAACGAAAACAATGAAATTCATAGTTTGAATTTCGTGTAATATTTTAACAGTTAGTCAAAGAATACTTGAAAATATCTTTTGGGCTTGAATCCAATATCAATGTATGCACTTACAATTAGTTGTATCACTATTGCTTTATGTAAAATAATAAAACGCTTTTTTATTTAGCAAAATACATATCAATATATACAAATAAATGCTAAATAATGAGGTAGACTGGTCATGAAGTACTTAAAAGTGCCACCTTGTACGCTAGTGCTGTTGAGCTCGGAACGAACAGATTAATTCTATTGTAACAAATATATATCACATATGGTTACTGGATTTCGTAAATTCTAGGAACAAAATTCTAAAGAAATACGAACAAGACCAGAAATGAGGCTCACCGGTCACATACGGCGATGTGGTCTTGGTATTGCCTAAATAATTAAAAAAAATGTCTCGTCTCGCTTTTTACTAGAGATGAGACAAGCAAAGTATCGTTCTCGTGTAATATTCTAATTTTTGAATGCTTCGAAATGTGTGAATATTTTTTTCTCACTTAAGCTAAGGTGAAATATACTTGTTACCTAAAACTCCCAGACTTCCTTCACTGTGGCCCAGAGAAACACAAAAGTTGGATATTTCTGATTTAGGGGCCAATTCTATCAAAGTTATATAGATTTTGATGAAAATTTATTGCACCAACAGAAAAAATTTAAACTGAAGATAAATTGATGTTTATTGAAATTATTAATTATAACCGAATATTAAAAACTGAATAATTTATCTTAAAATCTTATCCTTTTGTTATAATTGTAGGTTGTTCTTGGGAAA
Organism: Phosphuga atrata; assembly: GCA_944588485.1. NCBI lineage: Eukaryota > Metazoa > Arthropoda > Insecta > Coleoptera > Silphidae > Phosphuga > Phosphuga atrata. Next base: position 45,855,377 of record OX155898.1, read on the forward strand.
AGGATTTTTATAAAACAAGGATTTTTATAAAGTTAACATGTCCACACTAAAACTATAATAGTTTATATTTTTATGTTTACTTAATCGATATATATATCTACTAACTAGATATAAGGTATAAAAATATGTTATAATGTCGTAATTGTTTGTGTTTATTTTTATTTTGTAGCCGTGAAGAAGGTCAGAATAGAATACTGGCCGAAACGTTGGTAAAATATAAATAATTAGTTGTGTTATAAAAATCTCTCCCATGAATATCCTACAAGTATATGAATAATTTTTTAAGAAAAGTAAATTTGTTTCTACATTGCGTTATGGTTATAAAATGGAAATTTGCGTTTGATGAAATTGAAGGAACATATTGTGCAAGAATTTGAAACATTTAAAATAAAAATTGAGGAAAGAAAATTGACGTGCCCAATGAAACTTTCTCTTAAATATGTTTACGATATCGTAAGACTGAAAACCAGTATAACTGAAATTTCTCACTTTATTTTCGTTAAAATCTCCAGCATGATTTAATAGTCTCAAACAACCATAGCCGACTACATATTCCGTGTCGAACGAACGAAATAAATCTTACTTAACCGATGAAACTACAAAAATATTCAATTCTTCCCATTTAAACTACAAATACCAAATTCAATATTTTTACTTATGAAATCGGAATTTTTCCTTGCTAACATGAACTACTTATGGATTTTGTTTAACCTTGGATCTATGTAAATTCCTTTGCCCCAAATACAACCACGAAAAGATAACACAATCGCTTTTCAGCATAATTACATTCGTCACACAACCACTCCAACAATAAACTTACAAAATATCCTCAAGAATTCTTGGATATTTTTATGTAATTTGAGTAATATCCCTTTAAAATAATATTGTTGCTTATCAACCTCAAGCAATTTGCATACAGGAAACTCGTTGCGCGATAAACTTATCACCCCTTTATACCACAATTATTCCGACCAAATCTACTTTATAAAATTACAAAATAGTCTGTAACCGTAAAAGGAGAATTGATTACAAGCCTACGTTTTTACAATTTATGCAAAGTTGGAAAATAATGCAGGTAGGTACCTGCATGAGCGACAATGTTTTCTCAAACATAGACAAAGGCCTCTCTTTGATTTTGAAAACTTTTATTGTTCAGAAATTTATTTTCGGTTAGTAAACTTTGTTTAAGTAATTTTGTCATCTGTCTTGTTATTTTGTTTCTATTTGTCTATTTAATCAATATATATCGGGCTTTATTTTTGCAGAACTTTATTTGCGACCTTTCAAAAGGACTTTAGTAAGATATGTATATGTTCATGACGATCAAAGCTGCACGTAGTATAACCGTGACATAAAATATCTAAATAGCAATCAGCTTCAGAAAATCAATCAAAGAACAAAGAAATGTTATGAAGTATTAACCTGAAGAGGATTTAGTTTCCCTAAAATTAAGCAAGATTAAGATTAGAATATTGGCAATGGATATTGTTTGAAAGGATGTTGCAGTTGGTTTGGGGTTGTTTGAAAGGACAAAATTTTAGTTTAAAAAGGCAAAATTGAAGTATAAAAGGACAAAATTGGAATTTGAAAGGACGAAATCGGCATTTGAGAGAGCGAAAGTAAAATTTGAAAAGACGAAATTGTTTGGAAGGACGAAATTGATGTTTGAAAGGACAAGGTTTAAGTTTGAAAGGACGAAATTGAAGTTTGAATGCACGAAATGCGAGTTTAAAAGAGGAAATTGACTTTTCAAGGAACAAATTTGAATTTAAAACCGTCTAGCAATGGAACTTTCACAATATAGCAAATATTGTTTTGAACGTTTTAATAAACAGATTTAAAAGGACAAACGGGATCAGTTTGGCAACACCAATAGGACACATTCGAAGTCAAAATCCTATATCGTGTATAGAACATTGTTGTGATCTCGTGAGTTTGTTTCTAAGAATTCGTGTTTCTCACGAGTCGGTATTGGGTCTCGCGTAGGGTATTTAGTTTTGAATGCAACCTCCGTAATTTCGATGATAACTAATTTACGGACCAGAAGTTTCGTTAGTATTAAGTGTAATATTGTTAACTAAGTTAGTACTTAGTTATACACATAAAGGACATATTTTGCATAACACCATCCGTCGAGACATATTTTGCATAACGCATTTTATATAACACCAACCACCCATTGTCATGATCCTGGAGCAGCACCATACCAATTACCCAGTTCGCAACAATATTGGCATGGAATACTTTTTACAAAGGAAATTGTAACTGACTATTTGTTTAAAAGGACAAAATTGAAGTTTAAAAGCACAAAATTGTAGTTTGAAACGATGAAATTGGAGTTTGAATGTACGAAATGCGAGTTTAAAGACGAAATTGATTTTTTTAAAGGACAAATTGGAATTTAAAACCGTAGGTATAACAACGAAACGTTCATATTTTGCAAATATTGTTTAGTACGTTTTTGAACTTATTTAAAAGGACAAAGAGGATCAATTTGGCAAAACAAATTTGCAGTTAAAATTCTGTATCGTGTATAGAATTACCACTATTCTATACACGATACAGAATTTTAACTGCAAATTTGTTGAAATGAATATTGGTTGAACGAGCGTTGCAATTGATTTAATTGCATGGAAGGACGAAATTGGGGTTTGAAAGGCGAAATTAGAATATGAAAGGACGAAATAAGCGTATGAAAGGACGAAATCAGCGTATGAAAGGATGAAAATTTTGTGAAAGCACAAAACTGAAGTTTGAAAGGACGAAATTGGCATTTCAGAGAACGAAATCGAACTAAAAGAGAACGAAAGTTTCAACGACGAAATGGAAGTTTTAAAGAACGACATTGAAGTTAGAAAAGGCAACACTGATGTTTGAAAGGACGACATTGGGATTTGAAAGGACTAAATCAGATTTTGAAAGGACTAAATCAGAATTTGAAAGGACAAAATTGAAGTTTTAAAGAACAAAAGTGAAGTTTTGAAAGGACAAAACTGAAGTTTTAAAGAAAGATATTGAAGTTTGAAAGGATAAAATTGAAGTTTGAAAGCAGAATATATTAGTTTGAAAACACGAAATTGAAGTTTAGATGCACGAAAAGCAGGTTTAAAAGAAGAAATTGACTTTTGAAGACACGAATTTGAATTTAAAACCGCCTAACTTTCACAATATTGCACATAATGTTTAGTATGTTCTTGAACAGATTTAAAAGGACAAAAATGATCGATTTGGCAACTACAATAGGACAAATATGAAGTAAAAATCCTATATCGAGTATAGAATATTGGTATTGAATATTGGTTCAAAGGACATTTTCATTGATTTAATTTTTAAGGCAACATTGATGTTTGAAAGGACGAAATTGAAGTTTGAAATGACGAAATTGAAGTTTGAAGGGCATATTCTTAAAACGTTTTTGAGCAGATTTAAAATAATGAAAAGGATCAATTTGGCAACCCTGGCGGGACAAGTTTGAAATTAAAATCTTGTATCGTGTATAGAATATTGGTACAGTGAAAGAATGTTGCAATTATTTTAATTGTTCTAAGGACGAAATTCAAATTTGAAACGGAAAAATTGGAGTTTGAAAGGACGAATTTGGAATCTGAAAGAACGAAATTGAAGTTTAAGAACACGATATTTGAATTTGAAGGGACGAAATTGACTTTTAAAGGGTCGAAATTAAAGCATGAAAGAAAGATATTGAAGTTTGAAATGACGAAAATGGTATATAAGAAGACGATATTGAAGTTTGAAAGGAAGAAATTGAAGTCTGAGAGGTCAAAATGGAAGTCTGAAAATACGAAATCAGAGTTTGAAAGCACGAAATTTAAATTTAAATACACAAAATGCAGGTTTACAAGACGTAGTTGACTTTCGAAGAAACGAATTTGAATTTAAAACCGTCTAACAACGGAACTTTCACAATCTTGCATATATTGTTTAGTACGTTTTTGAACAGATTTAAAAGGACAAAAAGGATCAATTTGGCAACCCTGGCAGGACAAATTTGAAGCCAAAATCCTGAATCGTGTTTAAAATATTGGCAAGGAATATTGGAAAGCCGATATTGAAGTTTGAAAAGCAAAAATTGAAGTTTGAAAGGACAAAATTGGAATCTAAAACCAAATTGTAGGCTGAAATTGTATAAACTTAATAAAGCGGGAACACAGCCTGAACATATAAATATATTTAACCTTTCCGGAGCTCTATAATATTATTACTCTTTTTGGGACTACCAAAACAAATCTCATTTGAAATTTGAAAGTTATTTACTAGCCCTCAGTCCACTTTCGTGGCACTAACCAAGAACTAGAATATATGTACTTATATATTCAGGCTGTGTTCTGACTTTATTAAGTTCATATGATTATCTATAATGTAGTACCTAAGATTTTACCAATAGATAAAATTGAATTTGAATAGACGAAATTGAAGTTAAAATGACGAAATTCAAGTTGAAATAACGAAATTTAAGTTGAAATGACGAAATTGAAGTGGAAATGACAAAATTGAAGTTTAAAAGGAGGAAATTGGAGTATGAAAGAACAAAAAATAGATTTGAAGAGACGAAAATGCAATAGGAGAAGATAATGAAGTTTAAAAACATGAAATTGGGGTTTGAAATTTCAATGCACGAAATGTAAGTTTAAAAGACGAAAATGACTTTTGAAGGGACGAATTTGAATTTAAAACCGTCTAACAACGAAACTTTCATAATCTTGCAAAACTTATTTAGCACGTTTTTGAACATATTTTAAACAACAAAAAGGTTCAATTTGGCAGCCCTAGCAGGACAAATTTGAAGTTAAAATCCTGAATCGTGTATAGAATATTGGCAATGAATATAGGTTGAAAGGACGTTGCGATTGATTTAATTGTTAGGAAGGACGAAATTGAAGTTTCAAAAAGAAAAAATTAAGTTTGAAAGGGCGAAATTGGAATCTAAAAGGACGAAATTGGAATTCATAAGGACGAAATTGAAGCATAGAAAGACGAAAATGGAATTTGGAAGGACGAAATTAACGTTTAAAAAGACGAAGTTGAAGCATGAAAGATTGAAGTTTCAAAGGACGCAAATGGAAAATGAAAAGATGATATTGAAGTTTGAAAGGAACAAATTGAAGTCTGCGAGGACAAGATTGAAGTCTGAAAAAGACGAAAATGGAGTTTGAAAGGACGAAATTCAAATTTGAATCCACGAAATGCATGTTTAAAAAAATAAATTGAAAGGACGAATTTGAATTTAAATCCCGTCTAACAACGGAACTTTCATAATCTTGAAAATATTGTTTAGTGCGTCTTTGAACAGATTTTATAGGACAAGAAGGATCAATGGCAATCCTGGCAAGACAAAGAATTTAAAATCCTGAATAGTGAACTTATAGAATAGAATATTGGCAATATTGGTGGAAAGGACGATACAATTGATTGAATTGATTGGAAGGACGCAATTTAAGTTTGTAAAGGCAAAATTGAAGTCTGATAGAACCAAATTGGGATTTGAAAGGACGAATTTTAAGTTTAAAAAGACGAAATTGATGTACGTAAGAACAAAAATGTAGTTTGAAATGACGAAATTTGGATTTGAGAGGACGATATTGAAGTTTGAAAGGACGAAATTGAAGTTTGAATGTACGAAATGCAAGTTAAAAGATCGAAATGGAAAAAATCGAATTTAAAACCGTCTAACAACGAAACTTTCACAATCTTGCAAATATTGTTTGATACATTTTTGAACAGATTTAAAAGCACAAAAAGGATCAGCTTGGCCACCCTGGCAGGACAAATTTAAAGTTTTAATAAAAAAAATCTTGTATAGAATATTGATTTAATTGTTTGGAAGGACGGATTTGAAGTTTGAATAAGAAAAATTGAAGTTTGAAAGGACAAAATTGGAATCTAAAACGACGAGTTGTTGCAGTTTAAAAAGACAAAATTAGAATGATAAGGGATGAAATTGGCGTTTAAAAGAACGAAATTGAGGTAAGAAAGAACAAAAATGAAGTTTGAAACGACAAAAATGTAATATGAGAAAACGATATTGAAGTTTGAAAGGAAGAAATTGAAATCTGCGAGGACGAAATGGAAGACTGAAAGGACGCAATCGGAGTTTGAAAGTTTGAATGCACGAAATCCAGGTTTAAAAGACGAAATTGAATATGGACAATTTTTGGAAACTCTGGCATGACAAATTTGAAGCTAAAATGCTGAATAGTGTATAGAATATTGGTAATGAATATTGGTTGAAATGACGTTGCAATTGATTTAATTGTTTGGAAGGAGGAAATTGGCATTTGAAAGGACGAAATTGTAGTTTGAAAGGACGAAATTAGAATTGGAAAGGACGAAATTGAAATTTCAAAGAACGAAATAGAAAATTGAATGCACGAAATGCAAGTTTAACGAAAATTACTTTTGAAGGGACGAATATGAACTTAAACTGCCTAATTGCAATGGAACTTTAGCAATCTTGCAAATATTGTTTAGTACGTTCTTGAACAGATTTAAAAGGACAATATTGGTTGAAAGGTCGTTGCAATTGATTGAATTTTCTGGAAGGACGAAATTGTAGTTTGAAACTGCAAAATTGTAGTATGAAAGAACGAAATTGAAGATTGAAAGGACGTAATTGGATTTTGAAAGGATGAAATTGAAGTATGAAAGAACAAAAATGAAGTTTGAATCGACGAGAATGGAATTTGAGAAGACGATATTGAAGTTTGAATCGCTGAGAATGGAATTTGAGAAGACGATATTGAAGTTTGAAATGACTAGATATGAATTTGAGAGGACATAATGGAAGTCTGAAAAAACAAAATTGAAGTTTGAATACACGCAATGCAAATTTAAAAAACCAAATTAACTTTTGAAGGGAAGAACTTAGAATAAGATATATAACAAAATTTATATGAAAATATGGTTCAGAATTCGTTATTTAGAGGCAATTTTAGCAATTATTACTTATTATGACTAAAATGACTTGAAGGGACGAATATGAATTTAAAACCGTCTAACAATGGTACTTTCACAATCTTCCAAATATTGTTTACTACGTTTTTCTACACATTTGAAAGGACAAAAGGGATCAATTTGGTAACCCTGATAGGATTAATTTGAAGTTAAAATATTGTATCGTGTATAACAAAATGTCCTATAATCTCTAAAATCTAATGTTAAAGTTCCATTGTTAGGCAGTTTTAAGTTCATATTCGTCCCTTCAAAACTCATTTTATTCATTAAGTAATAATTGCTAAAATTGCCTCTAAATAACGAATTCTGAACCACATTTTCATATTAATTTCGTTCTTTCTCATTTTATATTAATTTTGTTAATAAAATCGTTTTATTAAATATAAAACATGTTCATTACCTATTTCTTGAAAAATGACTTTTTTGAATTCAAAGATGTTTTGAATCCAAACACAAATTTGTTTTTCGTTGCTTATAGACCGCTTTGCATGTGCTCGTTTTGTGTATTGTCCGTGCAGCTGTTAAATTGCAGAGTAAGGGTAGGAAAGCGAAGGAAGAACATCATTAGTTACGCCATTGCGTCTTTGCTCAAGATGTTAAAAAACGTTTCATTTGTCGCAAAGAAAATAAATGTTTAAATTGGATAAATTTATCATCTGGAAACCAAACAAAACCTGTTGAATTCGGTTTTTTTTCTCGTCGCGTTTCTTCAACACCCATAGAAAAATAACTGTTTATTAGCTTTTATGTTATTCTTTTATCAATTTAAAGTTTATTCAAGCGTACTTAAAATCTAATTAAAAAATAATCTTGAAGCAAAAGATTAACCATCGAGAGTTAATATAGATAACTTTCTTTGTTTATTATTTTTAAATATTGAATAAATACTTCAAGTCTTTTTTATTATTAATAATATTTATATTTACATTGGTTTTAAGTTAGTTCTTAAGCATACTTAAAATCATTCATTAAAAATAATATTGAAGCAAAAGTTTTATCGAAGAGAGTTTTAAAGTTTCTTTGTTTATTGTTTTTAAATACTAGATATATATTTCAAGTCATTTTTAGTATTAATAATATTTAAATTGTTTTTAAATTTAATTTCTTTACCTTATCACTTAAAAAGTCTGGATCAGTGTAAAGAGTCAAAGTGGATTTTCGTCCCTCGCTGGACAAACTGCTGGTGCTGATCGTGTTATACTTCATCTTGCCTCCAACCAACACATCAAAATCACAATCAATTCAAACCATTCATTCACTTCACTGAAATTTGCGACGCACTGTTTGCTCCTAACACTGTGCCAGAATCGCACCGGACCGACGCAAACGAAGTGTTCTAGTCGACGTCGAATTGTGAAATAAACGTTGCATGGAATTCCTGGGCCCCAAGTCGACTCGATTGTGAACGGTTAGGCCGCCCTTGCCCCGCCATCTCACCTGACCCCTTATCTACGCGCGAAACCAGAGGTAAGGTAACCATACCAGGTAAAGGTAAAAAAACGAATGGAGAATTAAATGGATAAAAATAAGAGTTTGTTTTGTGAGAGATTGTTGCTTTAAATTCAGGCAAGAAGTTACCATTGGATTGACAAATCAAATAAGATTAACAAATCTAGTCAATCTAAATATTGATAGTCTAAAGCAGTGTAAAATTCCAAATCTTCATCATCCCTCTTTATTAGCGTTATCTATATGTATATAATCTAATCTGTCTAGTCTTGTCTAACAAGTTTTGTCTAAGGCTTTGCGCGCCTCTATATAACCTGGTTACTCTTGTCTGTTTAGTCAAATAAATATTATTTTGCTAAATAACGAAATTTATGTTTAGCTACATTCAATAATTGCAAATATAACCTTTCACCTAGAATAAGTATGTTTGTAACACTTTGAGTTTAAATTAAGTTTCTAAACGACAAAAACTTTTTAGTGATATGCCTTCTCCGTTTTGTGTCAGTCTAATCTTGTCAACTAGATTCATCTAATATACCTTACTCTATGCGTTGAAATCTAAGTAATTCTACTAATCCTGATAAATAAATAATTATTAGATTTGTGCAATATTTAAACAATTAGTAACATCTGATTAAAATTAAACTAGATACTTAATGGATCAAAATAATATATAAAAAAAATCCAAGTGGTTCCATTAAAAGATACAATTTATAATTGGCAAATAAAAAAACCCAGCAAAGAAATAAATTCGAATATAAACAAAAATATTTTATTTCTATTAAAAATGAATAATCGAGACATATTTTTTATTTCTGTTTTTTATTCATTTTGTTGAATAAATTAGCATTAATAGGCAGATTGAAACGTTCGACGTTGCATCTCGTACCAAATTTCCTGTTGTGAAGATTTGCATTAACAAGCATATTTCATTTAGTGAGATTAATTAAACGGAAGACTTCTATGGCTGTGTGTGCAGCTGAGTTGATGGTCAGAGAGATACGAGAATCTTTGAGTTAGGAATGGGAGTCCCAATTACAACATTCTTTTATTGAAAAATATTTTTCAATAAAAATGTGATTAATGTTACTCCACTACGAAATCAGACATAGCAACTACGTGGCACGCGTGTCAAATTTGGCACGTGTACAAAAAAAAATCATTATATTTTATCTTATTTTGGAGCAAATTGTCATTCAATATTATAATCTAAGAATAAGAAGTTTCTTAATTACAAAGACAGAAAATCTTAGTCATACATTTTTTTTAAATTTAATATCCAGTACTGTCGCATTATTTATGAAATGGTGACCGACATTTATAAGAAGCTGCAAATTCCGAACAAACAAAAATCAGCATATTTCTGTGGGAAAAACAAGCATTTACTAACGAGTATAATTAGGAAAACCTACGCGCGCATACTTTCTTAATTAGTGAGGCTAATGATTTGTTTTTTATTTGTCTTCGCAGGAAATTAAATCACAACTTTTAATAACCACTTGCGTTCCTTCCTTCAAATTGTATTCACACAAGACTAAAAAAGACAAACTAGTTAAGACTAGATCATAATATTATTTTGTTATTATTCATCCATTGATGAATTCATCAATTGTATTTACTAATAAAAACTTTTCATTGGTACATTATGTTTATTTTGTTTTTGTTGCTTCAATATGAACAATATCGTTTTGTATGAATTAGATTAAGGTTTCTAGAATGTTATGTATGGTCTCAGCTGTTATATGGGGTAGAAACTTGAACGCTAAGAGCACAATCAATAAAAAATCTCGGAGGCATTAGAAATGTGGCTCTACAGACGCAAACTTCAAATTCCTTGGACTGCTAGAACCACAAATGAAGAAGTACTAAGAATAATTGAACACGGCAGAAAACTGATGACAATCGCCAAAATAAAATAAAGAACAGCATATCTTGGCCACATATTCGTAATGACAAATAATCCCTCCTACAAGTAATCATGCAGGGAATAATAGAGGGAAGAAAAGGCATAGGAAGAAAAAAGAAATCTTGGCTGAGGAATATCAGAGAGTGAACTAACCTCATTGTTGAACAAATATTTCACGCAGCTAGTAATAGCGAAGCGTTTAACCCTTTCGTCCCTGAACTTAGAATAAACCTATTTTTTTGTTAATTCGTTGCTAAATAAACACAATATATCATAATAAGATGACCATGGAAGACTGAAATTGCCCCAAGAGATGAGTAGTACACATATCATATATTATCTATTCTTCCTGTTTAATTTTGAGATTTTTCAAGTCTTGACATTATACGGTCATTTCCAATCTTGTCCACTCTTGTGCAATTTCTGGCCCAAAATTTTGCCCAATATTATCCAGTCTTGTTTAATATTGACTAGTCTTGTCCAGTCTATTATAGTCTTGTACAGGCTTTATCAATATTGATCAATTTTGTCCAACCTCAACTTGTCTAGTTTTATTTGGTTGTCTGGTGCATTGTATTATGTTCCAATTGTTTAGTGTCCTGGTCTTTCTTGTCTGGTATTGTTAGTTATTATTTACAACAACAATATTAATAACTTATGCAAAAATAATGCCTGGTAAATTTTCCATACAAGTACAATTTTAAATTGACAATTTAAAATTTCGAAATAGAAAATTTTAGTGGGACATATGTATACCACTCGGGGCGAAAGGGTTAAAGAAGTGATCGTCAACCTTCGTTAAAGAAGAAGGCATATGAAGAAGAAGAAGATGATTTAGTTTTAAGCCTTTTAGGCACTGCAGTACTGAAAGTGTCCCACATTTTTGATGTGATGACATTTAAAAGCCGTTTCGGCAATGACCCGCGAGTCAAACACTGACCCACACAGGCTTTTTGACCCGACCATTGATTTTAAAACTATTAGAAATGTTCAATAACGCAACACTTTTATTATCTTCTTATTAAAGTTTTTTAACCACAAAGATATGAATATTAAATATATCAATAAGAAATTTCTTCTCAAATTATTATATTTTAAATATGTTTTTAGTTGTAACCCTGTAATATAAATGTGGTACAAACGATAAAAATAAACGATACAAATCTCATCATACAAAACAGAATGGTGTGATAAATATTGTGTGATTAAAGAGGATAAAAAGACTGTGTGTCTAATATCTAATGAAAAAGTTACTTCACGTACATATAATGTAAAAAGACATTTTGAAAAGTTGCATTCTATCTCGCCTTTTCAACAGATAAAGAAAGAAAAACATATTTTTCACAAAAGAAAAAAGAGAAGAATTTTATGTTTTTGATCCCAATAATATTTTATGATACATGTGGGAAGAAGAAGGACTCATTGCGATTAAAACATTAGTCTTCGGCTCCTTCTTTAAACTTCGCAACTCGCTAATCTAGGTTAACCTAGATTTAATCTAGATTCTAGGGTCTATTCTATGGTTAGGTTATTATATTATAGCCAGATAAATCCAGACTTGATTCTAAATCAGAAAAATTTATTCAATTTTAATATACTTTTACAGAAAATTTATTGTATATGTTTTTTGTTTAGTGACGCGACTGTTGTCATAGTAGCAACAAACATAAATGATTTATATTGTACTTTTACGCATGATTTGAATACATTTACAAACGATTATAATAATGGCTTCAAATACAATAATTTACTTATTATTGTGTTCATATTGATGTGTGAGTAGATAAACTAACATTACAGCTGCTTGTTTTGAAGTTGCCCATTGCATTGCTCGTCACGAAAGACATCTTTCAGAAAGAGAGTTTGTAAAACAAGCGTTTCTAGAATTTTGTGCTATTTTATTTCCAGATTTTAAAGACAAAGACTTAATTAAGAAGCGAATAATGAGTTACCAATAAGTCGCAATACAATTAATGATCGAATAATAGAATTAGAAAGAGGCATTTTTTCGCAAATATATAAAGACTTAAATTATGCAGCAATGTATTCAATTGCTTTAGATGAGAGTAATGATGTAAATGGTTTTTTGGCCGCCTGAATTGTAAAGCTAGCTTTGACATCGTATATACGTCAAGCGAAACTAGATTTTTACTCACAATGTTTCAAAGTACGGCTACAATGCGGTAAAGTCACTTTACCGCATTGTAGCCGTAATTTACAACATTGTGCCAAATAAAATTAAATAATTTCCAATATTGTAAATAATCTAAATAGTAAGGAAAGATGGTTTGTTCTGGACCCTCCAACTACATTTCGGGCTCGTTCAACGCGGGGTCGTTCGTTAAAGCCAAACGAGCAGACGCGTTGTAAAATCAAACTTTACGCACCCTAATGTAAATAACTACTGCACAATTAGCAGTTTTTGCTCGGTATAAATCAGTTAATCGGTCGGTTTTGCTATTTTTAAAGAATTTGATATTGCATTTAAAGAAATGGATATTAACCTACAGAAAATTGTTTCTATTGCAACAGATGATGCACCTCATATGTTGGGAAAATACATTGTTTTATTCAATACATCAGGGAGTTTTATGGACTTATTCATTGATTTCATTTTTTTCGACCTTTATTTCTTGCTGTTCACTTCCAAAGTATAAGCTGTAAAACAAATTCCTTCTTGAACTTAAGCTATACTTAAATTTTGAAAAAGCCTTTAAAAGTGAGAACAAAAAATGTTCACCTCCCTCCTCTTTTACAAGTGATGCTAGAAAAATATATAATGAACAAAATTTGACCCACTACTCAAAAAGATTCACAATCCCTGGTATAAGCATTATAAAGATGGGATATTTATACCACCTCGAAATATAGCAATAGCTACGTGCACAAACACATTTCTGTTCAACATGGTCTTTTTGTTTTAAAAAATTACGAGCCTCAAAGGGCTTCTAGCGACATCACAGTTGCATGGTGGTAATCATAAAAAAAAACAAGTGTCCTGTCGGATTTTTGTTCGAACACCGCTCCTAGTGCCAGGTCTGATGCATCCGTGGTCAGTATTAATTCAGCGTTTGCAGATGGGTGCGCTAACATGACTGCGTTTGCTAAGTCGGTTTTGCATTTAAAAAATGGGCCGTCTGTTTATCAACTGTATGGGCCATTTGTCATTCTTTCCGCAATTTTTTAGAAATATTGTCAATTGTACTTGTATCTGTGCAGCGTTGCGGATAAATCTCCAGTAGAAATTGATCATTCCTAGAAAACGTCTTAATTGTTTCACCATTGTTGCTTTCGGAAAATCGGTAATGGCGATCACTTTGTTAGGTAGAGGACTGCTACCTAACGTTGAGATCCATTGTCCTAATTATGCAACTTCGGTCTAATGGTACCAGGTCTAATGATGAGAACAGCTGGTTCTGCTACTGGATATAGGGCAATGGATAACGGTCTGCCACGGTAATGCTATTTAAATGCCTGTAATCTCTGCAAGGATGCCATTCGCCAGGTGTTTTCTATGGAACCATATGCAATGGGATGGCCCAATGGCTGTTTGAGGGTCGACACCATGCCTGTTCCATCATATACCGAAATTCAGATTTGGCGATCTTCAATTTATCAGGTGACAAACGTCGAGGATTTTCGGGTCCAATTGCCTCAGATTCCTCCAGAATCTGAGGCAATTGGACCAGGTGGTGATGATCTGATGTGATATAGCGTTTTTATTTGTCGTTTCTGTACCAGAAGGAATGGCGTGTGTCAATTTAGGAAAACGTGCCAGAATTTCGTCACGGTTTTTATGTTAGTGGAGGCACATTTTCCTACAGAAGCGAGAGTCAAGCTAGCTATACCGATACTAAATAAGCACTATATTCATGTGCTCTTTATGTGCTTTTCAAGTACCCCGGAACGAATTCGCAAACTTAACCTCTTGTTCGAAAAACTCACCCCGAACCGAATAAGCTAAGAATAAGAGGTGAAATTTCGACAATGCTCTCCAGATATGCCATTCGCGAGTTTTTGTGCTCGCACCCTTGTACGAAAAATGCACCCGGAACCGTTCACATGTATGGCTGGAATGAAACCATCGTATCCAGAGGTTCAGAAGAACGCGCTCTTCACACTTTTAGTAACGAAAGATATTTTATCGCTTATGGCGACATTGCCTTCAGGACAAAACAGATATTGAAATAGCTGTGATACGGTTAACAATTGTCCAATCTACTGAAAATAATGTAGATATCATTAAGATAGGTTTCTACTATCAGAGCCTTATCAGAGCAGTATATTTTCTACCTATTGATAGAGATTTTGGAATTGTAGAAATGGCGTTAAGAAAAAACAATTTATTGTTTGTCCCTAAGGAATTTTAGTCAGAAATAAGTTAAAGTGAAAGTGGTATATTCTAACTGAAATAAAATGTGAGTTCATTTCAACTAAGCCTCAAGAAAATTTAAATTTTAACGATTTTTAAAGGCAGAAAAAATCGGTGACGGTGAAAGAGTAAATTGGTCTAACATATGTTGGATGACATTTTTGAGAACCAATCCATATTATTTCATAGTTATTTTACCATTCAAATTATACCATTGGTGTGTCACCATTCAAAACATTGGATTTATTAAAACAACTGGGAAGACCGAAAAATAATATCGATGTGATGTGCTCAATATCACGATAAGTACATATGTGTGAAATGAAGAATATCAAACCAATATGAATACCGGAATTCATCGTTATTTCAAACCATAATCATTGCATTTTCGCGTCGGTTAAATTTCTTGTACTTGATTATTAGAGATTTCACCTCTTATGTTTTATAGGGTTGACGGTGAATTTCTCGTACAAGGGCGCGAGCAGGAAAATCTAGATTGGCATATCTGGAAAGCACATAATTATTGCAACGATTTCGCGTCGGAAAAAATTATGTGCTCGAGTATTATAGATTTTACCTCTTATGGCTCACGGGGTTCAGGGTGATTTTTTCGTACAAGAGTACGTGCACAAAAATCGCAAAAAGGTTATCTTAAGAGCATATTGCAACGATTTTGCTTTGGTTAAAATTTTTGTACTTTGTCGTTTCACCTCTTGTGGCTCATTCGGTTCGGGGTGAGTTTATCGCACACCGGGTTTAATTAGCGAATTCGCTCCGGGGTACTTGAAAAGCACATAAATTGCACATAATTGTAGTGTTTATTTGGTATCGGTATCCCAATTTTTCAGATGTGTGGGTGTTAGCTTGACTGTACTAGCACCCCCACCAGTCAGATTTGATTTTTTCATTGAACGCTTCGGGCACAAAAATTGCAATTGCGGAACATAATTATAAAATAAACAGCACATAATTATGGTCTAAAGAAATCTGAATTTTGAAGAGGTGGGGGTGTCAGCTTTATAGACCTTTTTTTGTTTTAAAAAAATCCGAGCCTCAAAGGGTTTCTAGCGACCTCACAGTTGCATGGTTGTAATCATAAAAAACAAGAGTCCTGTCGAATTTTTGTTCAAGGACTGCTCCTAGTGCCAGGTCTGATGCATCGGTGGTCAGTATTAATTCAGCGTTTTCAGATGGGTGTGGTAACAGGGCTGCGTTTGCTAAGTCGGTATTGCATTTAAAAATTGCGGCATCTGCCTTGGGTGTCCACCGTATGGGCCGTTTGTCATTCTTTACGCTATTTTTTAGAAATGTATAATTTAGAAATGTGTACTTGTATCTGTGCATCGTTGCGGATAAATCTCCGGCAGAAATTGATCATTCCTAGAAAACGTCTCAATTGTTTCACCTTTGTTGGTTTCGGATAATCGGTAATGGCGATCACTTTGTTAGGTAGAGGAGTGCTACCTTCCGCTGAGAGCCAATATTCTAAATATGAGACCTCGGAGGCCCCCAGGACATACTTTGCTGGATAAATAATTAGGTTATTTTTCTTTCGCCATTCCATTCGCCAGGTGTTTTCTTTGGAACCATATGCAATGGAATGGCCCAAGGGCAGTTTGAGGGTCGACAACATCATTGTTCCATCATATACCTACCCAAATTTAGATTTGGCGATCTTCAATTTAGCGGGTGACAAACATCGAGGATTTTCGGCAATCGGAGGACCCGTTGTGATGATCTGATGTTATATGGCGTTTTTACTTGTCGTTTATGGGCCAGGCAGAATGGCGTGTATTAATTTAGGAAAATATGCCAGTATTTCGCAGTATATCGATAAATTTGTCACGGTTTTTATGTTAGTGGAGACACATTTTCGTAGAGAAGCGAGAGCAGCGAGCAGTCAGCGTTGCTTCAGGTCGACAAATAAGTTGTAATGACTTATAAAATCAGCCCCGATGATAGGACGTGCTACATTGACGATGACAAAAATCCATTTGAACGATTTTCTTAGTCCTAGGTCGAGGGATAATAACCTCTCGCCGTAAGTCTCGATAGGGATGTCGCTAGCTAACAGGGTGTAACAAAAAATTTCGTTGTTAAAATTTATTTTTTTGGTAACACCGATATGTCTGCTCCCGTGTCGATTAAGTAACAAGTTCCCAATTTGCGGTCTGTTACAAAAAGGCGATGTGTTTCTTCCGTTATACCATCGCACACTGCCCTCTGTGCGGATGAAAACATCAGTTTTTTGATTCCGGACTCTTGCTGCAGGGTGGTTTGCATTTCTTTGCCTTGTCACCAAAACGATGGTAATAATATCAAGTGTCGTAAATATGTCGAATTCGGCTATGGCTCCTCGAACACCATCAGATCCAAACTGGTACTGTACTGTACTGGTACTGGGACTGTGTGGGAAAGCTAAGCAAGCTTGGCAAAGAAAATAAAGTAACGCTATACTGGGTACCAGGACACACTGGTATAGACGAAAACGAAGAATCCGATCACCTAGCAAACAAGAGATCCAGTAATCCCTTTATAGGTCCGGAACCCTTTTGCGGCATGAGTGTGAACACTATCCACAAAAGTTTAGATGCAGAAATAGGAGAATAATGGATGAAAACCTAGAAAGAACTTCCAGGGTTGAGACAATCCAAAGTGATGCTGGGATCTTTTAACCAGAAAAGAACAAAAGCTTGCCTGAAACTAAACAGGAACAAGCTTATAATTATGACAGGAGTCCTGACGAGACACTGCAGACTTAGAAAACACCTCAAATCCCTAGGCCTAGCGTTGGGTGACGGATGCAGATTCTGTGGTTCAGCAGAGGAAACACCCATACATCTGCTCTAAAGGCGCTCTAAATGGGTAAGTATACCAACGCTTAGAGGAAGAGGGTGGGGTTCAATAGATCTACAAAGGTCGCAGTACAAGTCGTCACCACCATATCTACAATCTAATCTATGGCTCCTCGAACACGCCCTGTTTAATTGCCGGTTGCGCCCTTTGTAAGTTTGTTTCCGCAGCAAGGTATCAACTGCGCTACCTGTTTTGCTAGATCTGTCAGCGTAGTTGTCATTGATTTTGCAACCGCGGCGATAGAGCTGGTATCGATGTGGTTCACCATGTGAATTTCTGTTACCTTGTCTGCAATCGCAGCAATTTTTTCAATAGAGCCTTCCCTCGCCTACAGTACTAGCTGGACATTCGTCGGCATCCGCTGCAGCCAAAGTGTCTTGAGGACTTCTTTGTTTATCTTAGTACCTGCCAGTATCGTAGTACCTGCCAGTACCTTAGTACCTGCCATTTCGCGTAGCAACTGATATGGTTTCCGATCTCCTAACTCGATTTCTGTTAGGAGCTTGCGCAGTTGCCGCTCTTGCGAATTAAAAAAGACTGCAGTAAGCTTAGATTTTAGCGACTTGTATTTATTCGTGGTTGGAGTGTTCAAGATCACTTGTTGTAGGACATTACAATCGATGGCACTCACCACGGTGTAGTACTTCTTGTTTGACTTAATTTGGTAGGCATTGAATTGTGCCTCGATTTGGGCGAACTACAATACGGGGACTCTTTTCCAGAATGTCAGCAGCTTCACGTCTTTCAGCTTATCTAAATATGGTTTTTGTCATTGTTGTTGTCGACCATCCAGCGTAGCTCTTGCGTTCGCTAGTTGCTGTTGCAATTCAGTGATAAGAGCGGTTTGTTGAGCTTCCTCGGCCATTTTTCTCTTTTCGGGCTTTCTTATCATGTCGGGGTCACCAATTTTAGTGTTCGTGGTTTATTACAAACAAAATTATTTATTAAAGATAAAAATTCAAATACGTCAAAATAACAACACATAACAATAGATTTTGTAACTTGTGCGAAAGGTTGTCAATATTACTCGAGAGCAAAAATGTGCGAAAACGCTAACGAAGTGAAATTGACAATTTCGCCCGTGTTACAAACAATATTGTTTATCACTAATGTGAGGGAAGGTATCTTACAAGTTTGGGATCCAGGTGCCATCAAAAGAAAAAAAAAATAATAAAAAATGAAGAATTTGCTTTTTCAATTGTCTCCGGTGGTGTAGATTCCGGTATCACCATAGAATTTACACTCTCTATAAAACATTTTCTTTAATTTTTATTTTATTATGAAAAAAATTCTGACACTTCACTTCGCTTTTTTAATACCAAGGTCTGGATTGTATTCATTTTATTTTTATTTATTTGTTTATTTTATTGTAACCTAGCGATATTGAATATTTTCCTGCGTTATTCAAGTTATGTAAAATACAACTAATATTGACAATTTATCGCACTAAAAAAAAGTTCACCAAGATTTTACTATTGTGCATGAGTGATAAAATACTATTTGTGTCTTGTATCGCGTCGTAAGAATACTAAAGGTTAATTAAAATTTAATTTGTTTCAAAGAAATTTATAATTGAAACAAAAAATTATTAGAAGAGATATTAGGATAATTGTGTGAGGAGAAAAAAGATGACCGAGAACAATAACCAATTATTGCTATTAATAAATAGAGGAAAACTTGAGTGAAAGTTCATTTATTAAAGATAGCATCTAAGTTAATGGTATGACGTGTCAAACCAACAATCCTGCAAATTAATTTCCACCATTCCACCATTTCCACCAACTTTCTTTAATTCGCAATTATCTTACGCAACGCGAGTTACACCCGGTCTGTAATTTGTAATCGCAAAGTTGGGAAAATCAAGCGGTTACATTATCAATTTGCTTTGTTGGATACATAATGAATGTGTTTAAATCCTTCGTTTGAAGTCACAAACCAAACTTTACTGTTATTACAATTTGCCTGCATATAAGCAATTAGTTTCAATCGTTCCTTTGGCCAAATATAGAGTTCTGTTGGGAAAGAATCGTGTTGAAATGTTTATTAATCATACAACGGTATCGATGTTTTGATAATACTTCTATTTTGTAGATACATGGGAAATATTTGTGGAATTTTTGCGTTTGTTATCAAGATTAACATTGTGCTTTTTTTCATATCTTTCGAATCAAACAACTCGAAACCATTCACAACAAAGAATGTTTATAAAACAATGCCAATCATGAGAATGAATTTGTAAAACGCATTCATTGAAAACAAAAAAAAAACGTTATGGATGAAAGAATTATCTACTTATTATTAGCCTTTTCCGTATAGTCTATTCATCTAGTCTTGTTTATCTACTCTAGTCTGTCTCGTTTTGTCGTGTAGAAACTAATTTAAACTCAAAGTGTTACAAACATACTTTATTCTAGGTCAAAGGTTATTTGCAATTATTGGTGTAATATATGTAAACCTAAAAATAATAAAAATAAATATCTAAACATAAATTTCACTATTTGGCGAGCGAAATAATATTTACTAAACTAGACGGACTAGAAAGTCAAGACTAGATGAACAGACTAGACCAGGGGAGGGGAAATCTTTTGGTTGTAGAGCCACATTGCGGATGAAAATTTAATCGCGGGCCGCATTAGAAAAACATCTATTTTAATAGTTATTTTAATGTGCAGTGTCTATGAAATTGTGGCAGGTTTATTAGAAGGAGGCAATAGAGGAAGTAAAAGCTGCTTTGAACAACATAAAATCCAATAAAGCAATTGGAGATGAAAATATCACGCTGGAAATGACACGAGAATGAGGAGATAATCTAATATAGAAAATTACGAAGCTACTAAACAAATGCCCAAAGACGAGGAAAATATCAAGTCAATGGAAAAATGCTAACGTGGTCCTAATCTATCACATGTATACAAATTACTGACAGAAATAATCACCAACAGATTAGAGAGAAATTTTGACGAATACCAACATAGAATGCAACAAAGAAGCAACCGCAACTTAAATTCTCCACGAAAAAACTAAACCTGTCCAACTTGAAAGAGCAGTACGACAAGGTGACTACTTATCTATAAAACTCTTCACTTTAGCATTGGATAAGATTTTTAAGAAAACTGACTGGAACGACAAAGTTATAAAATATATGTGATGTAAACTAATATATGCTGACGATATTATTATTTATTATCTTGGGACCTAGTCTTCTTCTTCTTCTTCAGCCTTTCAAAGTCCACTGCCTAGGCCTCCCCTAATTTATTCCATTTTTTTCTGTCTTGGGCTTCTTGGTGCCATCTTTTGCCGACTAGTCTTTTAACATCATCCAGCCATATTTTCTGAGGTCTCCCTGGGCTTCTCTTAGTTCTGCGTGGTCTCCACTGTGTAACTCTATTTGTCCAACGGTCTGAGTCTTGCCTTGCAACGTGCTCTACCCAGCTCCACTTGAGGTTTACCACTCGGTGCATTACATCTGCTACGCCTGTTCAAATACGTACCACTTCATTTTTGACTTTGTCCCTCAAGCATTTTCCAAGCATTGCATATTCTTGGAATATGCTTGAGAGACAAAGTCAAAAATGAAGTGATACCGAACGGGCGTAACAGATGTAATGCACCGAGTGGTAAACCTCAAGTGGAGCTGGGTATGGCACGTCGCAAGGCAAGACTTTGTGGAACCTAGACTTGGGACCTTGTAGAGAATATTTATTAGATCAACAATAATTGCAGACCAACAAAGAAAATTAAAAAAATAGAGCTGAAAATGAACCTTTCAAAAACGCAGATAATGTACCTAGGAACAGAAGATCCAATAATAGTGGGAGAACAGGAAGTCAAAAAGGTGGATGTATACATGTACCTAGGACAGAAACTTACTATCAACCAAACCAAACAGAAGGTAAAAATAAGAAGGAAAATAAGGCTAGAACGCGTGTTAATACTAAATACATTCTACAAATTGCCGATGCGTAAACTCTATACATGGAGATCATCACAAAATAGACCAGACAACATAATGAGAAATCAAATAGACTACATACTAGTGAACCGGAGATTTCTAAATAGCTGCATATCAGTCAAGACCTACCCAGGGGCAGATATATCATTAGACCACTGCCCGGTAGTAGGAAAGTTTAGAACAAAAATGAAAAAAATTCATGAGGAAAACAACTATGAAAAAATGGAATACGAGGAAACTGAAAGAACAAGAATTAAAGGAAACAATGGCAAAACTAATAAATGAAAAATGGAAAACTTTCGAACAAATGGGCGAGGTAGAAGAAAACCTTAGAACTTTCAAAGAAATTGGAGACTAACACCTAAGAGAAAAAAAGAGAAATGGTCGAAAGAAAACTGGAACAAAGAGCACTGTAAAGAAATAGAGGTTTTAGAACAGAAATACGACACATTTAAAATCCACAGAAAAATTAGAGAGACAGCGGGAACCTACAAACCAAACACAGTAGGAACATTACACAATACAGATGGCAAGATAATTATTGATAAATCTGAAATAATGGATACTTGGAAGAAATACATCAGCGAACTCTTTGAAGACGACCGGCCAGAATAACCCTTTGATGCTACTAATCTAGAAGGCATGACAATAACAACAGAGGAAGTCACAAAAGCAATAAGACAACTAAAAGATGGTAAAGCTCCTGGATCAGACAACATATATAGATAATTTTTTAACTACTTGATGCATAAATCATTCGATGGCTAACAACACTGCTTAACAAGGTGTATACTAAAGGAGAAATACCAAAACCATGGCTGACATTTCATTACTCTCCTGACATTCATTACTCTCCCAAAGAAACAGAACGCTAAATACTGCAGCGACTATCGCGCTATAAGTTTAATGACCATCTACTACTAAAATTCTTCTTAAAAATAATTCATGGAAGAATAACTAAGATTTGCGAATAAAACATCAGCTGCACTCAGTTTGGTTTCAGAAACGCTCTAGGGATAAATATAAATTGTGATGTCCATATATCCTTCGTTAATTACCAGAAAGCTTTTGACAGAGTACAACATAATAAACTCAAAGGTATCCTAAAAGAGATAGGGTTAGAACACAATGACATAAAGGTAATCAGCCACCTATACTGGAAACAAACAGCCTCAATACGCATTCAAGGAGAAAGATCGGACCACATCGAAATCAAGAAAGGCGTGCGCCAGGTATGTATACATATATACCGACTTTGTTTAATATATACTCAGAACGCATATTTCAGGAAGCGTTGGAAGAAATAAGATGTGGTATTAAAATAAATGGCGTGATACGCGGATGACAAAGTAGTATGCGCATACAGCCTAGAAATCCAGCAAGAGCTAGCAATGAACAGAATATCAGAAGTCAGTCAAAGGTATGGTCTAACGCCCAATGTAAAAAAAAACGAAGTACATGATAGTATCCAAAATCAACAACCATGTCGGACAGCTTCAAGTTAACAACGAACTGATTGAGAGAGTCCACAAATACACGTATACACGGGACAACATTGAATGAAAAGTGGGACCACTTAATTGAAATCAAATGTCGGATAGAAAAAGCGAGATCCGCATTCCTAAAAATGACAAAGTTATTCAAAGCACATCACCTGAATATACAAACGAAGATCAGGCTACTGAGATACTAGATCCTTACAGTACTTCTATATGGAGTGGAGTCCTGACAGAGACTACCGAACGGAGACTCGAGGCATTTGAGCTTTGGCTATACCGCCGCATACTCAAAATTTCCTGGAGGGCTCACGTCACTAACCAGCAGGTCCTAGAGAGAATGGGAAAAGAACGAGAGGTCTTACTAACAATAGAGACAAGGAAGCTGGAATATTGCAACATATACTAAAAAAAGAGTAGATGGAAGAAAAGGGCCAGGAAGAAGGCAAATATCGTGGCTAACAATCCTTCGAACGTGATTTAGCACAACAAAATCAAATCTCTTCAGGGCTGCAACAAACAAAGTCAGAATTTCTATGATGATCGCCAACATCCAAGATCCGAAGCGAATAGGCGCCAGAAGAAGATTTGTGGGTACTATGTATAAATAAATTTGTAATTGCTTTTTCAGTGAAGTAATTATTTTTTGGCACGGCATGATCACGAAACCAACCAAATTTTTTTGTAAACCAACTTGTGTCTTGTGTATATTATACATAGATATATATTTTTTTAATTGAAGTAAATTATAAAATGCTTCGTGGGCCGCATAAAATGTCGCCGGGGGTCGCTATTTGCCCAGGCCTGGTCTAGACAGACAAGATTAGATGGATAAAACTAAATGGACAAGACTAGACTAGATGAACAGACTAGACAGACAAGACAAGATGGACAAAACAAGATGGATAAGACTAGACATACAAGACTTGTCTGTCTATGAATACATTTTTCGCAAACAATTTTCTGCAATAAATTTTTTGCGATTAATATTAAGCCATCATTTTTCAGTGATCCACCACTATTATATTTAGTTTCATATAATGAAACAGTTTATCGGCTAAAGATAAAGTTTATCGGCTTATTACCCTGATTGTGATCCACCCTGTATATCAATATTTAAGTTTCTTTCGTTGTTATTTGAGAAATAAACAAACTTTTCCCAAGAAATTATCATTATAGCAGCATTTTAATTCGTCACGAAATTCTGTTCATATCTACAATTTCCCCTTATTAAATCCATTTTTTTTTCTTTGTTTAGTTTTATTTAAAATTAAATAAATAGAATCAGCTGCTTAAAATGACACGTGCCAACGAACACCTTCGCCTTTAGGTTTTCCTTCATTTAACAATTTCTCCATACAATAACAAGCAGATGTTTTTACTTTCGCGTGTTTTGTCCAAGCAGTGTGCATGCGGGCCCTCGACCGCCAGCAGAAATACATTCAAAACCATAATATTTACCAATGTAGATAAAACTTTAAAGAATTTGTTTTGCAGCAATATTGTGGTAATGACATCATTAACTGACACATAGCTAGTGTGATGAACAATGGCGATGTTTGTTTATTAAATGAATGATTTTAATTAGAGTTGATAATGTAAAGATAGTTGCAATAACAACGTGATTAAGCGTAAGATTTTTATTGAGCGGGGATTAAAGGGCAGAGGTTGATGAAGAAGCTTTCGGTAAAAGTAGGTAAAACGGTTAGAAATTTTCAGTGTAAAAAATTCTCGATTAACCGCAGAAGTTGTAACAGGACAGGCAAGTGGGTCGACAGAATTATAGACTTTTTTTAATTTATTTAAGCGTTATTTTTATCGCATGTTCAAATAAACAATCGGGTTTTTACACATTTTTTCCTGGGCAGATTTGTTTGCACTGAGACTCATTACACACAAATTAGAAAGTAATATTTAGTTTAAGTTCTTCTAAAAACAAACATTTTTATCACTACCACAAAAATATTGTCGATATTATTATTATTACTATGTCGATAATATTGATATTCTTGTCTTTTTTAAAACATTTCCCGCAATCTAATGCAATTTTGACGTGCTATAATAATTGTTTCAATTTATTTATTTTCAAACAAACTAGTTTGCAGCATGTCGTTTAACCCTCTGTTTGGCACATGTTCCGATAACCTCCGGTTTGGCACATCCGCACATGTCCTCTAGCCAAACCCCTGTATGGAAATACATATTGCATTTAGTCAGGTCCATGAAATGCAAGTTATATAGCATGCATGTAACTATTTTTTTTCATTTCTATTGGCTTTCGCATATTTTAATTACTACTCAGTTAAAAAAAATTAAAGTACTGTATTATTTCATATAAACTTGCGTGCATAGTAATCGGCCCACTGTAAACTTTTGACTTGAAATATTTTTTTTTAGAAACTAATTATGAGATGAAATAAAGAAATATGCCGTTTGAAAGAAAATTTAATATGTTTTTAATTTAATATTAGTTTAAATTTATTAAAATTTATTTCGGTTTCTTGATTTATTTCTTAAAGAAATATGGTTATTTTTTAATAATGGGTATAATAATGGGTTGATCTAATCAAGTTCGATATTGTTTCTTGTAGGTTGTTAAGCCAAGCCACCCTTCTTCTACTGCAGTGTTTCCCAAAGTGTGGTACGCGTACCCCAAGGGGTACCCGAGGGGTTTGCAAGGGGTACGAAAAGATTTTTGAAAATTTTCATTTCTTGTGTGTGCCAAAGCAAATATAAAAAGAACTTTTTATAAAATGTTTAAATCAATAAACGTATATATTGGAAACTATCTGTTAATTCCTATGGATTAGCTGTGAATCTGCGACATTTCAATCATCTTTGATAGCCAATCAATACGATACAAAGCAAAATTAACTTAAGAGAAATTCCGTTTTTATAATTGTTATAATTTTTAAACTGTTGACGATTAAATGATTAAGATAGTTTTTATGGATTTAAAGAGAAGCAGAAACACTCTTAAAAGGAACTCTAATAAAGAAGAACATTTTCTTCAAATTTATAAAAATAAATCCCAATCTGAGGATATTATTTGAAAAATATGAGTGCAGTTGTTTTCAATAGAATATCCCAGAAATTTTCTACTAAGGGGTACGCGTTAAAAATATTTGAAAGGGGTACACATGAATCGAAAGTTTGGAAAACACTGTTGAAACAATGAGCTCTGGGATCAAAGTTGGGGCACGAAGCCTAACTCGAATTTTTCATTTGAGCTCATCCCATAAATGTTATATTGGATTTAGGTCGGTGGCCACTCCATAACCCGAAAACCAATTTATGTATTGTAATGTTACACGATTCTTGCGGTGTACGGCTTCGTATCATTGTCATGCATTAAGACAAATTATTCTCCAATGTAATCGACGCTAAACCTCCTCTCCCGTGACCACAGGCGCCCCTAATGAGGAAAGCAGGGTCGGTTCGTGCTCCCATATAAATTGGACCCCAGGTCACGCAGGAGCCACCTCCATAAGCAGTCCGCTCTTTAATGCAGCATTCTGAAAATCGCTCAGTTGGTCTCCGGTACACTTTTCTTCTTCGATCGCTACCATAGAGGCATATTCCGATCTCATCTGAGAACAAAACAGACCCCCATTGTTACAAGATCCAATTTAAATGGTCCCTTGTAAAACACAGGCGTGCTTGACGATGAGCTGGGGTAAATTTTTGACAAACTGCAGGTGTCTTAGTGGTCAAGCTACTTTCCTGCAGTCCTCGTCTTACTGTCCACTGAGTAATAGCCACTCTTCGTACTTAAACGAGCTGCTGTTGCAGTTGAACATAATTAAGGTGACGATTTTTTAATGATGTTGACACAATAAAGCCGTCATCCCGAGCCGTTGTAAATGTCCTTTTGCCTGTACCAGGTCGTCTATGAAAGAATCCAGTCTGGCAGTCTCCCCATAACGTTGGAACACTCTTCGAACCGCGGCGCGTGTCATATCCAGTTGTCGAGCAACAGCTCACTGGCCAAGTCCATTTTTCATTAGAACAAACACTTGACCGCTTGCGGCTTTTACGTTTAAACTAACACTCTTGAAAACGAATCAAATCATGAAAAACGATTAATGTGCAAATTTCAATTCTTTTCTTCTTCTTCTTGGCGTTACAGTCCCATTTGGACCTAAGCCTTCCGTATTTTCTGCCTCCAGTCGTTTCCTTGCCTTGCTGTTGTTTTGCAATTACGAACTTTCAATACTGGTTTAGCGTCCTCTTCAATGTTGTTTATCCATCTTGGTCGTCCTCTTCCCCTTGCACCCTCCTTCCGCCCATTATATACTTTCTTTGGTAATCGGTCCTCACCCATTCTCTCCAAGTGTCCCGCCCATTTTAATCTTTGTAATTTTATAAATTCGACAATTCTGGCTGGTTATATTTTTGTTTTAATTTGAAATTATATCGGATTCTCCATTCCCCATTCTTTACTACTGGTCCATAAATTTTTCTTAGGATTCGTCGTTCCCATCTTGCTAATATTTCCTCTGAATACTTGGTGATTGTCAATGTCTCACTTTCATTTATCAAAACTGGTATTATAAGGGCTTTGTAAATTGTGATTTTTGTTTTTCTTGAGACTAATCTAGACTTAAATATATAAGAAAGTGAGAAGTAGGCTCTGTTTCCAGCGAGTATGCGTTGTTGTATTTCCTATTTGATATCATTTTCACTGTTGATTTGGGATCCTAGATATTTGAATTATTGCACTACTTCGAAATTGTTATCTCCTATTGTGTAATTATGGCCAAATCTTCTTCTTGGTGTCATCGGCAGTACTTTAGTCTTTGTTTCATTGACCTTCAATCTGATTTTACTGGCCTGTATTTCCAGTTGAATACTTCATTGATTTCCCGTTCTTTTCTGGCCACTAGATTAATATCGTCTGCGTAGGTAATTATTTTATGTGACTTGTGTATTATTGTGCTGTTGAGGTTATCACTGGTGTTTCATGTTGCCCACTCTAATGCAATATTGAATAGCATCGGTGCCAATAAGTCCATCTCCCTGTCGCACTCCTTTAGTGGTTGAGAGTCTGTCTTTCATTTGGTCTTGTATTCTCACTACAGCCTTTGAGTTGTTGAGCCTTGAGCCGTTAAGTTGAGTGATCAATGTTGTTTTGGTTAATTTTACTTTTATATTCTGTTATATAATATAGCCTGATCCTGTCTATACTGTCGTTAAGGTGACCAGATTTTTTAAACGCGAAAGCAGTACATTTTATGAGACGGATGGAGCGGTAATGGTTGTGCATGTGCTTTACAAGAAAAATGGAGAAAGGAAATATTTTGTGTCATTTTTATTTTTTATAATTATATTTTTCATTGAATGAATTTGTTTCATTTCATGTTTCCTTTTCTTTTAAAACATTACAAAATTCTTCACATGTATGCTGGAGATTCACCTTCACTGAAGCCACTGATAAGGTTTCTGTTTAATCTCGATGTTCAGCTGCTCCAGAAATCATTGATGATTGAAAATACTCGTTCAACTGTCGCACTGGTACCCGGCAAACACATTGCAAATTCAACAAGTGGTTTTAAGTTCTACCATTCATTTATTTTTTCCGTCGAGCAATACTCCGCTTACCTTCTTCGAAGAGTCATTACCATCGCTAACAATTTTGTGGTTTTCTTTCACATAATCATTTGGCATTTTAATAATACCCATCCAAAAATGTAAAATAACTCTTCGAAACAATCCATTCTTTTACATATTCAAAGGAATTTAAAAAAAAAAAAAAAATTTTTAAATAAATGTCGCCTCGCTTCCAGGGGTTGACTCTTCGATTGTATCGAGTTTCTGCGTTAACTTTCGTGGAACAAATCTAGTATTATATCTAGCGACCATTTACTCCAACATATTATTTAAGACAGTTTTCACCTCGGAAGAGCTGACACTTTAGAGCTTTCAATTTCCTTAATAGTGATATAAAATACAATAGCTTAACTATAATAACTCGTTTTCGAAAAATTCTTTTAATATTTTGGGACACTGGATAAACTTAAAAAAAATTAGGAGCGCAAAGGCTTAAACATTTTGATTACCCGTTCCCGTAGTGGAATAAATCCCAAAATATTTTTTTATTCTATTTCTGCTTCCTCCAAAAAATCTTTAAAATTGGTGACTCTCATTCTTGCATTAATCTTTTATGCACATTATTTTCACCTTTCTTTTTGAGCCCTCTAAAATTAATATTAGTTTTATCTGCGGATAGTGCGGTTATTTTTTCTTCAAAATTATGATGTTATTATATTAAGAATGTGCTCTGAGAGGAGTGCTGAAGTTTCTCCTGGTACAGAATCTAAATTTAATAGTTTAACACTTGCTCCAGTTTCGAAGGAAAAGTGTCACACTAAAATGGGATACATTTTTATTTCTTTTTGATTTAAAGCATCTGATTAAGCATTAGTATATTATTATATATTATATTATATATTATATTATATATTATATTATATTATATTAGTATAGCATTAATATATTTTGCATTTTCTAAATATTGTTTAAAAAATTCGAATGCGTAATTTTGGAGTACATTATCTACAAAATTACTTGAGAACGGAATCTGGGATTCCCCGTGGTCTGCTTGTCCTGCTCATACGATACCGCATCTATTTCGGTGCAACACATTAATTACACCATCCGTCCGACTTTGTCATACTAATTAACGAACTATTTGGCGAAAGAGATTATAGTGATAATATTGATTCGGCATTCGCTTTGAAAATGCATAAAATCACAGTTATACTTATTTAGTTTTACAGTAAGTTTTATAGTAAATCTTATAAGGAAGGCAGTACAAATGCAGTGGCAAAAAGTTGGACATCACAGACTATCTCAAAGAAGTACTGTACTGCCGAAAGCAGTACATCTGGTCACCTCACTGTCGTAGGCTTCCTTGAAATCAATAAATAGCTCAAATATTGCTATATTATACTCCCATGATTTTTCTAGTATTTATCGGGTGGTGAAGATCTGGTCAATAGTTGATCGTCCTTCTCTGAAACCTGCCTGATGCTCCCCTATGATTTCCTTTCTATATTCTGCTATTCTTTGGCGTAGTATACTTGTGAATATTTTATATGTTATACAGAGCAGCGTATCAGTAGTATATAACAGTAGTATACTCAGTAGTTCTTACAGTTATGTTTGTCACCTTTTATGTGAACGGGACATATGATCACCGTGTTCCATTCTTCTGGGATTCTTTCTTCTTTCCATATCTCGGTGACCAGTTTGTGTATTTGTTTGGCTAGTGCTTCTCCTCCGTTTCTTATTAATTATGTCGGGATATTATCTATCCCAGGTGCCTTGTCCTTGTTTAGCTCTCGTATGGTTTTAACTACTTTTTCGTAAGTGGGGTCTGTTATTAGAGGTTGTGCCGTTAGTCTTTCTTCCTTTTCGTAGTTATCATTTTCTCTCTCTGCTTGATTCAATAGGTTCGCAGAATGTTGACGCCATATTTCCATAACTTCTTTTGTTTCTACTATGCATTTTTCTTCTTTGTTTTTACAAATAGATGACCTTGGATCAAAATCTTGTCAAATTTCAATTGCAAAGGCATTAATTACAATCTTTCACAAATTTGTTATTCTCGTTATAACCACCACATAAATACGTTCGTTTTTGTTTACCGGTTGCTACGCCTATAAACGATAATCTTGATATATTTAAATACACGCCTATCTTTATAAATTTAAACTCACATTAAAACATAGTAAATTGTCTTTCAAACGGCATATTTTTTCATTTCATCTCATAAATAGTTAAAATCATAAGTTTGCAGTGGGCCGATTTCTATGCACGCAAGTTTATAAATAGAATTTTTAATTTTTCATTTTTTTGGCACGTAGCTCCAAATTGAAACCATATCATGCAGTACAAAGAGATAGGAAGTTAACAGGACGAACAAATGCAATGCTAATTTCTGTAAGACAATTTTGCTCCTTCCAATACTGTCAAAAAAATGTCAGCTATAGCTGTAAATCCATAATATCACAAGTACTCCAACAAATCGGTAAAAATAAAGAACTCCTCAACATCGTCAAAGAAAGAAAGCTGCAATACTTAGGGTATATAATGCGAAATCACAAATATCGCATATTACAATTAGTCATGCAAGGAAGAGTAGATGGGAGAAGAGGACTAGGCAGACGACGTAATTCCTGGCTTAAGAACTTACGTCAGTGGTTCGACATTACATCCATTCAACTGTTTCGTCCAGCAGTTAATAAACGGATAGGGCACTCTAAGAAGAAGAATATAGCTGCAAGACTGGCCTTAGTGCATCGATTCGCAAACTGTATTAATACATTTTCACCTAGTTTAATACTTCGGTTTTCTACATCTTCACGGCCGGTGTATTTTTCTTAATTCGTAATTTTCTTTGCAACGGATATTTTGTTTTGGAATCTTATGCCCACCAAATTTTGATGCCATATTTCGCTGGTTTTGATGGATTATATTGAGTGAATTTAGTTTTGTTACGATAAGGAAATAGCTGTTCATCAACAGTAAAATTTCCATGTGAATCATAGTATTTATTTGGCATAGCTACAACATAGCTGATTGGAATAACTGATCGAAAAGTCTGTACGCCAAAGAATTTCTGACTTGAATGTTATCGTGTGAAGTAGAGATGAGCATGGGATCCCATCGACCGATGCTATCCCAACCCATCGTCACATGGGATAGGATCAGTTGTATGAACGTTGCGTGGGATGGGATGGGGCGACAATTTTGTATGGGACGGAGTGGGACGAGTGCTGATAATCTAGTAAATCTAGTTCGTGCATAATTAATAGACCTTTTTACGGTTAGTTAAGCGAATCCGCCAAGTTTGCAAGGCGGGAATATGAAAGTTTCGGGCACATATTTAGTTATACGTCAAAAAGTTCGGGCACTTTTTGACATATAACATGGCGGAAATTGACACATGCGCACAAAAAAATTTCAACTATAAAAAGGTCTATTGCTTTCATATAAGAAGCTCTTTATTTTCATGTGTTTGTAGACACAAGTAGCCTTAATAATACAAATCACAGTATTTTTTTAGCTAGGTCTAGATTTTGTTTTTCAGCAGCTCATATCATTTTTTGTGTAAGATTGAGCTATGTTTTTTTTTACGACGCACCGCGGCAGTTCAGCTAGTATTGTTCCTTTGTGAAAAAGTAATAGTCCTATTTTAACCTTGAAAATTGCGCAGAATCAAAATTGTCGTTAATGGTGCCAATACGCAAAATTTCAATTATATGTCTACCCCAGGAGATTTCTAGGATAACGATACAGTTCCAGAAAAATGTTCCGATCCGTTTGCGACGAAAACGAATTACTCATTGTTAGATAAAGAAATTACGGAAAAATTTTAATTCGAACGAATTTTCTTTAGAAAAACCGAAAAGATATTCTGCTGTCTGGGAAAAATGCGATAAATGGGACGGGCTGCGCGACCGGGATGGGATGGGATGAATGGGATGGGATGGGCAGTGCCGTACCAAGCATATGAAGCGCCTGTGGCAAGTGTCTAATTTAAATTTGTTTCTCTATCATTGACTAATAGGACAGGAGACGAAAATCGGCTAATGAGAGTCCATGTTGATTCACGTAAAATGGTCAAGTACAATAAAAACTATGTGAAACTCTCAACCGGGTCGGTATCCTTTGTTTTGCGCCCTAAACTCAGTTGCGCCCGTGTCGGGCGCCTTTTACGCCACGCCCTCGTTACGGCACTGGGGATGGGACGAAAATTTTTGGTTTGTGGGATGGGACAGTGGGACAAAAATATAATGCGATGGGACAGTGACATGGGTCAGTCCCACTGCCTGGGATCTGGAACGAGAAACTCGTCCCATGCTCATCTCTAGTGTGAAACACCAGCTGCCAAAAGTTCATCTAATTCAATGCTCATTAGCTCTTTTCCAACTCTCCGCATATCTCGAATAACGATTGGTTTCGGTGGTAATGATGAATGTAATGTTTGATGAGAAAAAATTCTTTTATACCTCAATCGGAACCGAATTTTGCTCATGGGTCTGGCCAGACCCAAATATCTATCGTTGGCATGTAACATTTAATATATTTTTTAAATGAGAGCTAATTTAATTTTTGGGAAAAGTCAAGGAGACTCAAGCCTGGCGTAAGGAAATGATGTCAAAGTGCAACAATGGGTTTCCGAGACAAACGAAGTGTCGATGAAGAACAACGAAGTGTTTCTTAGTCAAACTAAGTGTCGTCGAAATTTTTCCGAGACAATGTGTCGGGCGGCACAAATTGCAACACTTCCCCGATACTTCGAAGACACCGCACTAAAAAAGTTCAACAAAGTTTCACGGTTCAGCTTCACAAATTTCTATGTTCCAAAAGACAATTCCCTCATTCTTTGACAACATTTCGCTGACGCATTACCGACACTTCGGCACACATTTCATGATCACCATAAAAATATACATAAATCACCATAAAATACAATTTAAAACACAAAAGGTCTAGCTGGCTCCATGTGCCATGTGTGAAATTATTCCCTAATAATATATTCTGAGATTAATATAAGACTCATCATTTAATAAACAATAATAATAATAATCGTTATTGTCACCAAAAGGAATAAATGGCTATCAACCATAAAGTCTTTCTGCATCACTTAAAATATTATATGAAATCAATTAATATCATATGAAATATTTACAGTTAGTTTTGATTAAATTCCTTTTTGGTTTTAACCGTTGCCTGTAAATAATTAAAATATCATATATTCACACATATGTTAATAACCCCGTTTTTACTTTCAACATGGTTTTAAATGTATATTTATTATTCTGTAATTTATTATCTACACTAGACTGTATAAAAACTTACATGGAAATATCAAACATATGCATACATTACGTTCAAAATACCAATGCCGTCATTGTTTCTTCAACGCTAATTATACTGCTCGCGGTTAATTGACTTTAAAGTTCAGTTTGGTTCACACTACATATTCAATTTCTACAAGACAGACAGAAGATAAGAGATACATATTTAAGACAGACAAGACTAGACAGACAAGATTAGGCAAACAAGATTAGACAGACAGGAATAGACAGACATGTATAGATATAAAATACTATACAGACTAGACAAACTAGGCGGACTACACTAGATAGGCTAGACTAGACAAACTAGACAGACAAGACTACAGAGACTAGACTAAACAGACAAGACTAGACAGACAAGACTAAACAGACAAGACTAGACAGAGAAGACTAGACAGACAAGACTAGACAGACAAGACTAAACAGACAAGACTAGACAGACAAGAATAGAGAGACAGGACAATACAGACTAGACTAGATAGACAAAACTAGACAGACAAGACTAGACAGACAAGACTCGACAGACAAGACTAGACAGACAAGACTAGACAGACAAGATTAGACAGATAAGATTAAGCAGACAAGACTGGACAGACAAGACTAGACAAACAAGACTAGATAGACAAGACTATTTCCCTTTGGCTTTTAGTATGTGCCACCCCGGTATCTTATATTTTGCATTCATCCCATGGTTTGCAGTTCGGACAGTTAGTGAAAACCGCCCTAGGTGTCGACTCTCCGACCAGGATTCGAACCCGGGTCTCCCGCATTGTAAGGCGGGTATGTTGTCAACCAAACTACCGAGGAGGACAGACAATAATGGACAGACAAGACTAGAGAGACGAAACTAGACAGACAAGACTAGACTCAAAAGACTAGACTGATAAGACTAGATAGACATACTAGACTGACTAAACAGACTAGGCAGACTAAACAGACTAGACAGACAAAATTAGACATAAGAGTAGATAGAGAAGTCTCGTTTCTTTAGTCTTGTCTGTCTAGTCTTGTGTGTTTATTAGATATATTCTACTTCATCAATCAAATATTTTAAATCATTACAGTTTTATAATTTGTTTATTACAATCTAGCTTTGACTTACATTGTCATTTCTAATCATATCCTGTCATATAATGTAAAAATCTCTGTGTCATTTTTATGTTTTAGGTCCCTAAATTGTGTTTAAACACTTGTTCAAAATGTCTATGGACTTGATATCCGCTCCAAACCCGCACTACATTCCCGGGTAAATTCTTTAGCCTTACCAGCCTGCGTCGGTACAGCTTGGTTTTTGTAGGTACAACGGTTTCTGCCCCCAGTACAAATACCGGGTAGGAAACACGTATGGCTCCACCACGCACAAATTGCTTTTGGACCCCACCGTCAGCCACGCGGAGAAATTAGTTCTTTCCGATCGGACGGTCGATGACTATCAGGTAAAACATAAATTAGAACGTTTAGAATCCAACTTTGAAGCTGTTGTTTAGGTAGTTCGGCCGGCACAAAGAGACATAGACATCGTCAATGAGAGAACTAGACATGGGGGAGAAATTTATAAACATCCAACGATCCCCGGATACGAAGGTAATTTATACTTTCCTGAACGTAAAATGAGTTTTTTTTTTCATTTAAATCAGGACGTAAAAAACTTGTTTAAATTACATATTATTATTCAAACTCACGGTCAAAGCGAATTTGATTTTAGAGCAGACTGCAACTAATAGCGCAAAATGTTGCACGAAAAATGCATTGAACATTCTGCGTATTCAGATGGCGGTTTTAGATTATTGTAATTTGGATTTTTAAGGTTTTGTGCCTCGTTTGAATGGAATGTTCGGACAAAGATACACCGTACAAGCAACCGAGGCGTTATCTCAATTCGAGAAGTTGCAGGCCGCAGATCGTGCCGCATTAAACCAGCTTATCAGACAAGGAGCCTTACAAGATAAGAAGTGGGATCCGAGGGATTTAGACGACCGAGAGGTGCGTTGCACGGTCAGAGGGTTAACGTTTAATTTATCAATTATCTTAGCTAACGACGAGCGAATTCACCTTACCGCTGCTCGAAGTGCGACCTGAATGTTGCGGTATCATGCGAAATCTACCAGTTGTTGAACCTCCCATCACACCTCCGACCTATTCACACAGTCCGTATTTCATGGAAAATAATCAACCGGAAAAATATTTAAAACAAGGTAAAATTATTTATTTTAGCATACTAACTAGTCCTGTTTGTTAGTCTAGGCTTGATTGTCTCACTCCTCCTCGGTAGTGTAGGGCACAATATACCAGCTTGGCAAGCGGGAGACTGCGGTTCGATTCCCCGCCGATACAGGCATTTTCAACCAGGGAGCAGTAACTGTCCGGGCTGCCCACCCTGAAGGAATGCGAAATATGCGATACCAGGGTGGCGCATACTAAAAGCCAAGTGGAAAAGGGAGTTTAGGGAGATTACTCCAAGCCACAATAAAAAAGTCTTGATTGTCTAGTCTTGACTGTCTAGCCATCTCTGTCTAGTCTTGTTTGTCGTACTTAGTGTTGTCTGATCAGTCTGACAGACAAGACTAGACAGACAAGACTAGACAGACAAGAACGGATAGACAATACTGGACAGACAAGACTGAACAGACAAGACTAGACAGACAGGACTTGTCTAGTCTTGACTGTTCAGTCTTGTCTGCCCAGTTTTGTCTACCCGATCTTGTATGTCTAGTCTTGTCTGTCTAATCTTATCTGTGTAGTCTTGTGTGTCTAGTTTTGTCTGTCTAGTCTTGTCTGTCTAATCTTATCTGCCTAGTCTTGTATGTCTAGTCGTATCTGTCTAGTCTAGTGTGTCTAGTCCTGTTTGCCTAGTCCTGTCTGTCTTGTCTGTACATTCCTGTCGGTCTAGTCTCGTCTGACTAGTCAATTCAATTTTGTTTCTTAGTCTAGAACTGCATGCGGTGCGGGTATTGGTTCGATTTAAGTCCCGACATGGTTCCAAAATAAGCGAACAGCATCTTCTCCTCCGGGTGGCTCTTAATTACGGAGACGATTGCGGAATCTACCGTCTTTTGGTCCGTTTTCAAACCACTCAAAAAAACCTCACTCACTTTGTAACTCTTTTTTGGTAGAGAAAATTTCACCTTCTTCATTTTTGGCGCGCTTCTTCCATTCCTTGCGGAAGTATTCGTCGTTGAGGCTCTCGGGCAATTTAACACCGCTGATATCAAGTTTGGTCTGCGTTTCAATTACATAACGTTGAAAAATGCGACGGATTGGACACACATTTACTACGAATAGTCCGGTGACCATGAGGAGTCCAGAGAACAATTGTTTCATGATGACGACGCGCTTGCCGGCGAGCAGGATGCCCACAGTTCCATGGGTAAGAGTCGACCTAGGGGTACGTTTGTGTTGCTCGAAGCATTTCTTTGATAGCATTGGCTTAATCTTCTCTTGTGTTAACACTCCTTTTCTTTCTTTCTTTCCTCTTTCGTCTTGCCGACGAACTTCCAGAGAGTCTCCTTGGCGTACATTCTCGACCTGGAGAAACGCATCATGTCTTTCCTAAGATCGTAGTTCCTTGGCTTGACAATTTTCTTCTTCACAGCATTTTCAGCAGCTTCAGCTGTGGGCTTTGCCGCCGCCGATGGAGCCATTTCGTGTAATCAACTATGGAGAAAGAGTTGCCTTTCTAACCTTGTCTTGTCCGCCTAGTCTTGTCCATCTAGTCTTGTCCGTATAGTCTTGTCTCTCTAGCCTTGTCCGTCGAGTCTCGTCCGTCACGTCTGGTCGGTCTAGTATTGTGTGTCGTCTTGTCCGTTTGGTGGTCTATGAGGGCGTACAAATATTACATAAGCAAATTTAAAGTCTGTCTAGTCTTGTCTTTTTCTTTTTTCTTGATAGAGGGCGCAGCAAGCACAGCTGTGTTAACTTGACAAGTGCCCCCCTCCGGAAACCATGGCATCCTGGTACTGCTCCTCGTATGCCTTCAGGATGCTGGTGTATTTAAATAATTAGGCACGTACCTTACTTCCCCCATCCAGTTATGCTGATTAGGGGTTCGGGTTTAGTCGTTATTTTTCTATTTTCTGCCTGATTCTCTCGTCTTGTTCATTATAGGTAATTATATTACGTATAATGTTTTGAAATTTTTCCCAATTCTGATTCTGATTCGACCACGATCTCTCTTTCAGCTAGGTAGCTGTCTATTATCGCCAGAAGGTATGATGCTAATCTACGCCGCATCGCCTCATCGAGGATGTCTTGCCAGTAGGCCGAGTGGAAGGCGTTGCGCACGTCCACTGTGATAAGGGCGCATATTTTCCGAGTTCTTCTGGTTCCTTTTCTTTCCTCGTCGCCGATGGTCACCACTTTCTGAAAGGCATCAATGGTTGATCGGCCTTTCCTGAAGCCGTATTGGTTTCTTGTGAGATATTCACCGCTGTTTTGTTCCTCTTTCATCCTTTTGAGAAGTAGCTGCTCAAGCAGTTTACCTGCAGTTTCCAGCAGACCTAGAGGTCTGTAGGACGTTGCCTCATTGACCTGTTTATCGCCTTTTCGTAAGTGAATTAGACTGGCCTTTTTCCATATTTTGGGGAAGACACCCTGTTTGAGCATGCCATTCATGACACCGAGGACATAATGTGGAACGACCCTACATGGTGCCTTAACGATTTCCGCGGATATCAAGTCCGGTCCTGGAGCTCTGCCCTTACTGAGTCAGTCGCTGGCAGCTGCGAGTTCTTCATTTGTAAATTCCGGCACCTCGCATCGTGCTGGTCTCTCACTCCGAGCTCGGGCCGGGTGAGTAGGAAACAGGGAGCGAACGATTTTTTTCCGTCGCGTCGGGGTCAGGGCGACCTTCTGCACTTTAGCTCTCTGGTGGCTATCTGGTATGCGTCACCCCAGGAGTTTTCATCGAAACTCACGCAGAGGTTTGTCCAGCATCGCCTTTTCTCATTGTTGATCAACTTCCACAATGTTCGCCTTGCCTCCACATAATTTAATCTGAGGACTTCCTTCCTAGTCTCCTCCTCTGCGGTATTCTTTTTGGCTCTCTGGTACGCTCGCCTGACCTGTCCATATATCTTTCTGGTGTTGCATATTTGTTCTGTCCACCAGTAGACTTGTTTCTTTCTCGTAGAGCATTTCTTGGCCGGCAGAGTCTTTACATATGGCCGTAAGGTAGATCATTCCTTCGAGCGAGTCCACCACCGCCAAGTTCATCAAGCGTGGCTCCAGTGCATCTGCTATTTTTTCCTCCTTGGTGTTTTTCGTTGACCACCCCCCGTTGTGGTGCTCGCTTCCAGCTGGACTAAAGTCCGGTTTACTCGCTAGTTATAGGTAGATGTAATTGTGGTCGCTGAGGGTTTCTCGTTCGAGAACTTCCCATTTCTTGACCATGCCTACAAGCGATGACCGCGGTGGCAACTGTAAGATCAATTATGGAGCACGATTCCCGTCTTTGAAACATTCGATTCTCGGCGCTGTTTATCACCCAGTCCAGTTCCGCAAGTTATTCCACGACGATAACTACTCTCTTGTCGTTTTTCTTGCTCCCCGAGTCTTGTCTGACTAATCTTATCTGTCTAGTCTTGTGTGTCTAGTTGTGTGTGTGTCACTTCTTGTCTGTCTGGCGTTGTCTGAGTAGCTTTGCCTGTCTAGTCTTGCTTTTCTAGTTTTGTCTGTTTTGTCTTGTCTGTATAGTCATGTACGTCAAGTCTTGCCTTTTCTGTCTAGTTTTGTACATCTAGTCTTGTTCGTCTGTCCTCCTCGGTAGTGAAGTTGACAATATACCCGCCTTTCAATGCGGGAGATCCGGCTTAGATTAGATCCGGTTAGATCCTGGTCGGGGAGGCGACATCTAGGGCGCTTCACTAACCGTCCGTGCTGCCCTCCCTGAATGAATGCAAAATATGCGATTCCGGCGTGGCGCAAACTAAAAGCCATAGTGGAATAGGGGGTTTAGTGAGAGCTTCCCCCGAATCACTTTAAAAAAAGTCTTGTTCGTCTAGTCTTGTCTGTCTTGTCCGTCTAGTTTTGTTGCAAGTGGGCGTACAAGTATTGCGTAAGCATTTAAAGTGCTGGTTGAAGTTTTTTTTACTTCTTAAGGGAGCGAAGAGCAAAGGGGCGATATTATAAATAATCATATGTTAAAAAAAAATTACAAAATAATATTAATAATTCACAATTTTAATTATAGTTCTACCAAATTTAATTTCATATTTAAATCTAAATTCTTAAATATTCAGAAGAAAAATTCTTACGCCTTATGCTTTGGGAGAGGGTGGGTTCACGATGTTCTTATTTTTTCTTATACAGGGGTGGTAGGTTAGGTTAGGTCTAAAATCATTGAAAGTATGCTTAGATAATAATTTAACGCCCCCTAGTCTAGTCTGTTCAGTCTTTCCTGTCTAATCTTTTTTGTCCAGTCTTGTATGTCCAGTCTTGTATGTCCAGTCTTGTCTTTCCAGTTATGTCTGTTTCGTGTTGTCTTTCCAATCTTGTGTGTCTAGTCTTGTCTGTCTTTTTAGTCTTATCTTTCGTCTATCTAGTTTTTACTGTTTAATCATATCGCTCTCAAACATTATGTTTGTTTATATGCAGGATTCACTGGCCATGTGCCATTTGGCTATTCGTCGTTCGGGAAGCCCCACCAGGCGATGACAAACAGTGCACTGTGTGATTTCACCTCGAATTACCGAAAGCGGCTAAGCACTGAATGGGCGCCAGTATCCATCACAAGACCAGACCCGCCACTGTTGATCGAGCCGGCAGAAATTTATCCGAGACATATGGGACAGTTGCCTAATTACGCCGGACATATACCCGGAGAGAAATTTAGGTATTTGCTTTCGAGATTATCTCGTGGATATATAGGTGTAATTTCTTGTTTAGGTTCGGGAAGACGTATGGTAACGATACAAGGGATTCTAAACGGTGGCTACGGGGAGATTTTAGTACATAGGAAACAAGTTTCATTTTCGCATCTACTCATTTGTGTTTGTTATATATTTTATGTATTGATATTAAAAAAAAAACTATTTTTGTAATGCAATTAGATAAATTGATATTAGATAATTCATATAAAAATATATATTTTTTTTAAAATATATTATTATTCGTATTATACCTTCCACTTTCGTAGGATTTCGGCGGCTTTCTGGAGTTTTTCGTCTTTCTAAAATATTTGAATAGTGATAGAAACAAAACTTGAATTACTTATATCTTACCTTCATGAAACAATATCTAACAAAATGTTCGGCTAAAGGCTTATTAGGTACACTGTAAAACGCAGTCGGCGGAATTCCCTGAAGACCTACATTCTTCGTCATCCACTTAGTAAACTTATAATCTTTATATTTATCCACCTCAGAAGACAAATCAATTTTAGATTCTTCAAAAAATAAATCAACAAATAAAAATGTTGAAACAAAAAAACCGTCAAATTACCTAGAGCAGACCAATCGGCAAGAACAAAGTAACCACCATTTGGAATAATCGGTTTCATCCCGACTTCTTTTAACACACCAACCAGAAAATCCCGTTTATCCTCGAGCTCCAGCGCTAAACTAGTGAAGTAACAATCTTTCTGTCCATACCTTGCAACTTCCGTTTCAAAGGAAATTGCCAAGGCCTCTTGAATAGGCGTGTTGCAACAATAAATGCAATTCTGATGAACCAGTTGCAAATTTGTCATCAAATCTTCCGGCCCATACGCCCAACCTCCCTTCCAACCTGTTACACTGAACGTCTTTCCTGCCGATCCAATTGTTATTGTTCTCTCCCACATACCAGGTAAACTAGCTACAAATAATTATTTCATCAAAATATTTCTATAACAAAAATGAAGATTATTAAGTTATTTTTCTATATACGAGGGTTGGGGCAAAAGTCATGGCAACTATTTTTTTTTTCTTGAAGATACCAGTCCGGTTGGAAAATGTTAAATATACAGACGAAATTACAAGGTCTTAACTACATGTGTGGATAATGAATAGCACTGAAATATCGTAACACACTAATTTATTACGGTACATACAGGCCAATATGGACTTCACCGTGCAAAAGAATGATAACACAGTACACATAAAGTTGACAGTACAAACCTGGGCCTAAAGACCCTCAATGTAGTCCCCTACATTTCTAGTGTCACCACACGCTGCCAACGATGTGGGAGGCGCTGAATATCACCAGCCTCAGCATTTGCCGCACCATGTGTGAATCGGGTCATCTGTTGGCGCACAGCATTAGCAATGTCCTCTCATGTTGTAAACCATCTACCACGTATTGGTTCCTCAATCTTGGGAATGAGATCAAAGTAACAGGACGAAAGGTCAGGAGAGTACGGTGGGTGCTCCAATTCCCATCCCCAACGTCGGAGTAGCTGCCGTACACACCCTGCTTTATATGGCCTTGCATTGTTGTGCAGGA
The DNA here is from genome assembly GCA_944588485.1 of Phosphuga atrata. NCBI lineage: Eukaryota > Metazoa > Arthropoda > Insecta > Coleoptera > Silphidae > Phosphuga > Phosphuga atrata. The sequence goes on from OX155898.1 coordinate 45,897,666, forward strand.
TTATTGCACTGTCCGCAAGATCCGGACGTTTAAAAGATTCCGGGCGTCAAAATAGTTGCCATGACTTATGCCCCAACCCTCGTATATTTATTAACATACACAGTCACGTTTTATAATTATAAACTACCCTCATCCCTAATGGAGAGAAAGATAGAAATCTTTATTGTATGAAGTACAACTGGCTAATGACTAAAAGTTTTTCGGCAAAATCTTTGAGAAAATTAATTTGTGTTTGCTGAAGCCTTAAATATAACACTTTTATTAAATAAAAGCTATTGATTAAATAGACTTAACTTTAATACTGACAATGAACGAATAATTTGAAACTTGTTTCGTGTATTTTACTTTTGTGTGGTTGTTTGAAAACATAATCATTGTAGATTACCATAAGAAAGAAATTAACTGTGTGGCGATTGTTATTCTGAGAAGAGTTTCAATTTACAAATGTAATTTAATAAAAAGTTCAGGAAGTCGCGCGGAACATTCCAATACAATTCGTTTCAGGAAATGCGTTTTCTACATTTCCGGAAGTGGTATACTAGCGACGTTCGTACGGAATATCTAAAAATTTAATGATCAATTCTAATCGAGTTTCATCCTAATTTCAATATAAACAATGCTACATCAATTTCGAATATTAAAGTAAGGCTACAGGATAAGAATCTAATTAAAAAATGAATAATTATTGAAAAAAGAGTTTGATTTTAAAAAAAATGTGCGTAGCCTTTATGCACGGTTGAAGTAAAACTTTTGAACGATCGTGGCACGAATGTAAACGTTTACCGGATCCTCTACCAATATCCCGGATCCGGTATGTAAGAAATATATAAGAAACACTTGTTCAAGATGATAACTCTAACGAAAACGTGGTCGAAATAGTAGAGAAGAACCAAGATTCATCAGCACCGAAAAAAGATTGTCATTACAGAAAGAATTACAAGTACAAATCCAGCAAGATACTAAATAAGCAAAGTCTGATACCATACATACTATAGAATGGAACGATTTTGATAAAGTATTATGCCCGCTCCACACTCTGGCGCGAGGACCTCAGTGCCATGACTGACACCAAACAGGTGGTAGCTGCTGATGCAACTATTTGTGTGTATAATATATAGGAAAGGACGAGTAAACACGAGAGTGTAGACGTGATACTCTCCCTTCGTCGTACTAGCGCCTCGTGTCCCTTTGACTCGGGTACGAAAAACCGCTTCATGAAGCGAAGTTAGCCAAGGCGAGGCGAGGAAGCACAAGCCGGACCGAGAGTGTGGTCAGGCACTCTCGTTCCTCGCTCAACTACGTGCTACTTCGTGAGAGTGTGGAGCGGGCATTAAAAGAGTAAATGACTGCATTTGAAAGTGAAGGAGTTCGAGTAGAATATTTGTCTGCTATTAATGATTCTTAGATGACAATAAAGCCGACAGCGGTCTATTCGTCGGTTGGCAGGTGATGGCACTATTTGTTTTCTACGATTTGTTTTCCAAACCCGAAATTGATTTTTTGACGTAACTTTTAAATAACAATTTATGGAAATTTGATTAAACTAAAGAGTTAACTAATTAAATAAAACTAATTATTGTGATAAACTAATTATTGTGATAATGGGAATATGCATCGATTTTTTTGTGCTTAATTCACTTTTTACTTCGTCTTAACACCTAACCACCTGACATACGTCTCTCAGACCCAAAGTAGCAGTTATTTTCTCACCTGAGACGTATGGCAGGTGGTTAAGGGTTAATATAGTAAAATATATAAATACTGTTGAAAGTTTTTCAATTAATTATTAAAATAATATATAAAATACCGATTAAATTTGACCAGTTTGAACGGTCTCATTTATCGCGCGCTTTGGATGACGTCGCATAACACTTGACATTCAGTGTTGAATAGCCTATTTGCATAGACAGTTAGGGATATTCAGTTTGAATTTGCTATTTCGATAATTGAAAAAACTAAAAAAAACATTTTATAGATATTGTTTAGAACTGGAAAGCAAAAACACTATTATAAGTATACCAGATAAAGTGTTTGACAAAGTCCCAATCAAAGTGTATAGTGTACCCTACCTACAACGACGTCAACGTGCGCGTCACATACCATGCGTCACACCCACATGGTGATCCGTTTCGCAAATTTTAATTTCGCTCGCATATTTTGGATTTTTTGATTTAAGTTTTATGGCATTAAATACAAACTAAATGAGAAAATAATGGTATAGGTGTAATGTCAAGATCATAAAGTATCGGTGATAAGAAAATCATGCAAATTTAAATCACTTGTATATTCCCTATTGTGCCATTCATTAGATTTATCATGCTGTCTGTCATAAATTTAGGGTGCGCCAAAAAATATAGTGAAATGGGGTTTATTTTATTTCAGTCGGTACATAATGCCGTTTTATGTATCAAGTTTTGAAGATGACATCATAAAGATGATGCCCCCGGCAGCAATACATTCATGAAGTCTATTTCTAAAGTTTTCCTTAAAGGCTATGGCGGCGATTTCTTCCCGAATTCGATCTTTGAGTTCTTCCAATGTGTGAGGCCGACGTTTACAAACATTTTCCCTCAGGCAGCCGCACAGGAAGATTGCATTACATTTTCGGGTGTTCTTGCCATTTTGGGACTTCCTAAACCCCTAGGTCTTCGTGTGGAACTAGTTTCTTCGAATGTGCGTACCCATCTCGCGATTAAATTACGGTTAGGGATGGTATCACCACACCCGTCTTTAACCTATTGTAGTCCCTGGACACATTAGGATAATGGGGCCTAAATTGACTTTGAGACCTTTGACCTTGAGATAAAAGACCTTGAGAATAGACAAAGAAAGTAACAATTTACAAAAGTAACTCTTTTGGTATTCACAGATTAGCGCTTAAAATTCTATATTGATTGAAGAAGTACCCTTCTAGTTTTGAGATGAGACGGGCAAAATCGTTATTCACCTCTTCCATCTTTCCAAGATCCATGTGTTTGTGGATATCACATTCTACAGACATCCGCGACAAATCGTTAATCTTTCTTGAAGAATTTTACTTCTTAATACATTTTTTATTCTTTACAAGTTGGAAAAGGAGCGTTCCCCACTGCAGTTAGTTACGTAAACATATTCTCAATGCGATTTCTACATTTGGAAATGTGTCTATTTTTTTCATTTGGAAATGTTTTCTTTCAAAAGGTGAAATATTTCCAATATATTATAAGTTCCTTCATTTTCACAATGAACAATTTTCAGGTATTCCGTTTAATGCAGACATTCCATTTCCAACTCTTTCTCGTAAACGTCTTTATAATAGATTACAGCAAATTATTTGCAACTTTGTCTCAACTCTTCGGAATTCAGAGTTTTCAAGCGAAAAAAACCCAAAAAGTTGACTAATACAAACTTAATAGCCGTTTTAGATGAACGCTCAGGGTATCAATTCTGGGAAAAAAGGTCTCTACTTTGAATTTCTCTTGTCCATTCAGTTGTACTGACGGTGCAGAGCCATTAAAAAAACTCTGGCGTAAGTTCTTCTTGGTCCAGTTTTTGTGATAGATCCTTTTAGTCAGATTCCGGGTTCCTTTCATCAAGTGAAGTAAACAAATTAGTTTTTAAGGCTCCACTGTTAGGCCCCAAGTAGACAGAGCAACGTGGATCTCCGTATTGCGGCAATAGGCAACTCGCAACTATCTGTTTACATATAACATAAAGAAACTGCGCAGACATAACTGCCAAATTTGCACTATATACTTGTGTCAAGTTGCTGGTGGAAAGGAAACCAACATGACGAAAGAAATCAAGATGATAGTTTGAACACAGAAGATTTTATCGATGAAATTTGAAAATATCGTGCAATCTGGGATTTTGGTTCCGAGGAGTATGCTAATCGCCTAGAAAAGAAAGCCTTGGAAAAAGCATAAAGAGTAATGCCATCTTTAAAGCATTAAAAGTACAAGTGCTGCTTCCTCGAGATCCCTAGTCATACTGACTGTTAACCATGGATTGTTGTTGAGCGACAACCGTAAACTGGGCCTTTTTGTTGCTGCAACTTTTATTTTGGGACTTTTTTGGCCGCATACTGTATGCGTCTTACGCTTAAACCCGCAAGTACGCATATATCTCTTGAGAATGGCGAATGTTAGTTCGCCGAAACGTCGAGAATCCGTTTCTCCTTAGAGCCAACCCTCAACATCAACGCTGAATGGTGTGGAAATTGTGAGCAGATCGGTTCCACCGACAGGGTATTATTCCACCCTGTACGATCTGGTGTCAGCTAATCGACTGCGCCAGAGGCCGTTGCCTCCGAGACGCTGGACTGAGTAGATTCCTAATGGCGTGAAGATGAGAAAAGTATGTACCAAACTTGTTCAAAAAGTTCTGACCGATGAACAGAAGGCTTGGCGCCAGGTTGTTTGCGAAGTAATGAAAACGTTTGCAAGTCGATACCATTTTTTTAGATAAAGTTGTTACTTTATAAAGTAGTTGCTGATGCGACCTGAGTCTATGAGTACGATCCTGAAACAAAGCGGCCAAGTGCTGAATGGCACACCGCCTCATCTCCAAAGCACAAGAAAGCTCGAAGAAGCAAGTCACGTGAGAAAAGCATGCTCATTTTTTTCTTTAACCTTTTCACTGCCATGACAATTTTAAGGATTAAAACACAGCGCCAATATTTATAAAAATTCCGGTAGTTATGCAACCCCTTTTATATTGATCACCTTTTGATCAAAAGCGGAAAATAGAGTTCCTTTGTAATCCTTTGCTCCTCCATAACGCCGGGCGCCGCGGTGCCGGTTACACTGCCGCAAAGCCATAGGTTCAATCTAAAGAACTTCGTCGAAACCTCGCGTGTCCACCGCGGCACATTGAACGCAGACGGCGGCAAACTTGAAGGTGCACTTTTACAGTGCACCCTGCACATTTATGAAAATATTTCCGGATCGGGACGACTTGGATCGCAAAACCATAAATATAAAAGAGGCGCGGGCGTCCGTTCTGAATCGAAAGCGTGCAATTTCGAGTCGTTGCGCCCAGAAACGGCGAAGCTATAGCGGGCAGACTGACCGCACCTTCCAGCGAAGGAGAGCCGATACGTTTCGAATTGTGGCGGGCGACTCCATGATCGCAGCGACGCAGCGCCTGTACCAAAATGCGCGGCTCAGTGGGCCCACGTGTCGGTCAACTTGGAATTCAAAAAACGCGTCATCCTGGTGCCCCAAATCGACATTCAAGTTTTTCTCTGTGCAGATTAACAGTTATAAGTGGGCGTCGCGATGCGATTCCGCGATGTCCAATTATTGGTGCGGAAAGCCAAAACACCTCGCTGCCTCTCACCTCTCAAATTCACTGAAAAATCCAGAACATTCACCGGGCGACTGCAAAAATATGGACGTTTTTCTTTTCCTGCGTTTGTTTCCTGCAATGCGGCGAGTTTCGGCGGGCGTCGCGACGGTTGCAAACGACGCAGCGTGATGCCGCTTACTCTAAAAGATGAAACGTTCAATTCTCTGCCGGAATCGCGCGAATCCGTTCCTGCAGAGCTTTAGTTGGCGATGTTGTGGGAGGTTTCCTAGACGTCCTGACGTTTTTATAGCGTCGTAACGTCATCTTTAACGCAATCGGGATTAAACTCCCAAAGAAACTAATAGGTTCTATGCCCGATCGAACGGCGCCGGTCCCGTTCCGATCCGTCAATTTGTTCGGACGTTCTAGGTACCGCCGTAAAACGCCTCTGGTTTTTTTTCACATTTTGCGCACTCTTCTCTTTAAACTGCCGCAGATTCGCAAAAAGTCGTCGCAGGTTAAAAAGCAGTTTTTTTGCCGGAATAGTTGCGGGAAAGTGTTCTGAACAAAACGAATCCAACCGGCAACCTGGAGCCCTTTAAATAAGCTCAGAGCGTCCGTGGAACAGATTGCAAAATCGGCAAAAAAAAATTGCATTTTCTCTTGCACCAGGTAAACGGGACGTGGCAGGACGGCGAGCGAGGGCTCTAAAAACGTGGCGCGGCGGCAGTCAAACGATCCGGAAGAATTTTTGAGATCCGTCAAAAAATACGCCTCAAAGATTCAAAATTCGTGATTGTAGGTTTCGGTCTGGTGCGTTCGAACCTGGGAACAGGGAGTTGAGTCGCGAAAATGGCACCGCTCGACGGAGCTCTCGGTTCTACACGAGAAAAATCTACAATCCCGTCTTGCGCTGTCGCCTCCACTTCCGTCGGGCCGTATGCAAAAAACCTCGATTTACGGTGGGGTTTGACCCTCTGGAGGGGCGCGACAGGGCGGAGGACGAAACCTGGGACTGCACAACGTTCGGACGGACATTCGCAGTTAAAGCTACGAAGACGCGCGGTTAAAACACCGAAGATCTGCCGCATAAAAAAGCCTAATGTGACCTTTTTAAAAACCCACGTGGTGCGGTACCCCAGGTGAAATTCGCGAAACGCCACACGTCAGTTGTCTCAAAATTGATAGAAATTTGCGATTCCGTCGAGACCTAGCGATTTAGGCCGAATGCTTCCCTACACGGACACCAAAAGTTTGCATTACAAAAATTACCACTTTTACGGAGGGCCATGACCTAAAATACCTAAGAAATAAGAAAAATGAAATTCACGAAATGATTCCGGTAGAAAGCTTTGAGACGCGTCCTCCGACACCATTCTCGTGGCTGCGCGACTTTTGTCAGCGATTTGTTATTCACATTTTCTGCGATTCCGGGTCGCCCGACTAAAACGCCGCCTGCGGCGGTGTCCGCCGCCCGTTGTTAGCCGTGCATCAGATTCTTGTAGCCAAAGAACAGAAGAACGGCGATTTTCGATAAGACTTCCGGATCGCGTTATTTAGGCGTCCAAAAATGACGAATATTTTGCAAACAAAAGTAAGTTTTTCGCATTTTGCAAAAATGTTAAGTAAAAATGTCGAAAAGTGAGGTGATAGACCGATGTGTGGCAACGTTCCAGACACGCCGACGCCGGAACCACGTCTGCGCGACTAAAACTGTCCAAGTTGTGTGCAAAAAAGTGAAAAACCTGGAAACATCCACCCAGCCATCCCCGGAGACGGCTGGTCGGTGAAATTATTTAAAAAAAATACTCGATCGGTTAAGGGAGATTTCCAATCGTTGCGTAATATTTATGTATTTTTTTTTTAAATTTACAAAATTTACAAAAAGGGGAAATTTCTCTTCCCCTTTAAGCACAGTGACGGCTCATTACTCGTTTAGTAGTCCAGCGGAAAACTAGATGGAGCGATTAAAAAAATAAACCTCGGGTTACATCGTCCGGGACGGCGCTGTATAAATTCAGGGCCCCGGGTCACATCTCCCGGAATGGCGGTGAAAGGGTTAATGCCAAAGGAGTGATCCACAATGAGTTTGTTCCTGCCGGAGAGACCGTCACAGTCGGGTGAAGTGCTTCGCCGTTTGAAGGATCGAGTCCACCGCGTCCGCCCGAAGATCAAAGACGATTGGGTTCCTCACCACGATAATGCTCCCTCTCACACGTCGCTCGTCGCCTGCGAATTTTTGGCGACGTTGAACGTGGAAACACTAGCATACATTAATTATTGCAAGGTGCGGAAGCCACATTATCCTATTTTGGATCGAGAGTTCGCGCTGCCGCGCGTATATAGTCTTGATTTATGTGCCGCTTCCCGGTGTGCAGTCTAATATAACCTGGGTTAAACCAATGATCCTTGCCACATTATCCTATTGTCAATCGAGAGAGGCGCCGCGGCCCAGGTCGTCGACACCGGTTAATCTAAAAGTTCAACCACACCTTGCGATAATTAATGTATGCTGGCAACACTGCCGCAGCCATCCCACAGCCCTGACCTAGCTTCTAGCGACTTTTGTTCCCCGGAATGAAGAGACCTGCAAGGGAAGCGATTCGATACGATCGGACGGTCCAGGCAGCTTGGACGAAGTCCCTTGACAACACCCTTCCGCGAGAAGAAGTCCAGGGAGCCTATGAACAATGGAAAAAAACGCTGGCAGCGGTGTGTTATGCCTACAGGCCATATTTTTCGGCCACAAGCCAGACAGAGGCCAAATGGCTCACGGGCAGTGTTCCCTCTAAGGCTCTAAGGCTTGGATTTTTTGCGTACAATAAATAGATGTTTTTCTACAAAAAATAGTTGCAAAAATACAAAATTCGGTTTATTCAAACAAAAATAGATTACTTCATCCAAAAAAGATTACTTCGTCCAAAATAAAAGGCTTGGATTTTTTGCGTACAATAAATAGATGCTTTTTTACAAATAATATCTGGAAAAATACAAAATTCGGCTTATTCATACAAAAAACGATTACTTCATCCAAAAAAGGTCGTCCAAAATAAAATATAAACGCCCAATGATCGATTGAATCTTACAAATAATAATGGTTTAGTACAATAATTGATAGATTTGTACAAAATAAAATCAATTCACCCAAAAAAAGGTTTAACTTTACAAAAAAGGTTGATCCATCCAAAATTTGATTGCTCTTTACAAACAATTTTTTTATACAAAATACAATTATATCTCACAATAAACGAATTTTACAAACAAGGACTTGATTCCTTCAAATTTTATTTCTAACTAACGCGGCGTGTAACGAAAAAGAGAGCGCAAATACATCAGTCTTACGACCAGAAGCACTGTATGCAATGGAGTGTCTTTCCTTGAACCGAAGAGGTTTGGTAGAGAAATTGGAAATCAGAGAGAGGAGAATCATCAGGAAGATCCTAGGCATTCCCGGTAAAGGAAGATAGGGAATTCCGAAGACGACATAACTCTGAGCTCTACGAACATATTGAGAGGCTCTCTGACTGTGCAGGGAAAAGAAGGATGGCTTTCTATGGCCACGTTGCAAGATTGACTCCAAACCGACTAACTAACAGTCTGTTCATATTCTGGTTCGTACCACTTGGTTGACAGAAACCGAGAAGGATATTAAAGAAGTGGGAATAACAGATCTCCAAAACAGAGAGTCTTATGTGAGATCCTGAAGGAAGTCCATGGATTTCAGGAAAAACACTGAAGGAAGTCGGTGGATTTCAGGAAAAACCCCAAAGGAAAGGTACCCCCTGGACAGAAGAGGGAAAGAAGCTACACCGGCAGAAGATGCGACAATACTGGGCAAAGATCAAAGCCCAATAATTGAACAAGCGTGGTCCAAAGTAGGGCTATTGGAAACAAGAAGAAGAAGAAGAAGATAGATGCACTATATATAAGAAGCACTATATATACTATATCTATATCTATATCTAAGCAAAATCATAAACTCAATAAGGTGAACAGTTTTTTCCTTTCAGTATTTTTATGCATATAATAAAAGTGTGAAGATTATTAAATACACTCGTAAATTTGCATTTTGCACTTATTAAGTAAAATAAACAAGCTTTTTTGGGTGAATTTCGAATATGTTGAACGATTCAATCGATTATTGTAAGGAAAAATCATAGTTTGTAAGAAAAAATCAATTATTGGATGATTACATTTTATTTTGGATGAATTAACCTTTTTTTGGATGAAGTAATTTATTTTGTACGAAGTAACCGAATTTTGGATTGATTAATATATTTTTGTATTTACTCAGCTATTTATTGTAGAACTGCATCCATTTATTGTATGTTGAGTTTTGTATACTTCTAATCGAATATTGGACGAATAAATTTTATGCGTCCCTCTAAGCTGTGCGCGTGTGCGCGCGCACATAAATTTTAAACAGCGCTAATGAAAAATATTCACGGGCACAATTTTTCTCTTCGTGCAGAAAATAAAATTCCACCTGCATATGCAATCCATATAAAAAAATTATAATTGATAATCTATTATTGGCAATTAAAATGAACTTATCTTTACTTTAGGTTCGAGAAATAAATAACCACATTGCAAAATACGTCCATAGAAAATTGGCGTAGTAAAAAGTATGCTTTATCATTTTTGGAAGTGGTGAATACTGTTGTAAAAACTGAATAATGAATGAAATTAAAATGGCACATTTTCGCACTTTAATTGTTAATGAAAGCACAGACATTTCAACAACCAAATGTTTAATTTTATATTTTAAGTTTAGAAAATCTGATCAATATAGAACTGTTTTCGGTGGGATAATCCAATTAAAGACCTCTTCATTTTTTTTTGCAATTTTACAATTTTACCAAATTGATGATTGATCCGTAATGCTTGGAAAACGAAATTGTGTAGCAAAATTAAAGCAGAATGTACCACATTTGTTACAATAACATTGTGTTGTACACCGAGAAAATGTATGTATTTCGGATGCATGGAAAAAAAGAAACAGCCACAAGAGAAATCGAAACTGTGGTGAAAACTGTTTATGCATTATTTTTGAGATCCGCGACGAAAACAAGTAAATTTAGAGATTATTGAAGCTTCACAAAATAACTTTATAGCTCTCCAAGCTATTAATGAGGTGAGGTTTTTCTGAAGACATTTTGCAATAATAGTAGATTATGATACTAGTTTGTGAAGAAGGGCGTTTGTGCATGAGTTGCGAAGTAAAGCACGGTCTGAAGGCGAGCAGTTTAATCGCAATGAGTACACAAAAGCCTTTCACACACGTGTGTCATACATTAATTTATCTACGAAGCATGTTAAATTACTGTTGAATCTACAAAATATATTTGTTTTTTACCGATACTATTGTAAAAATTGTAAGTTTGACAGTTTTGACAGACAACATACTTCAAATCACTGACACAATAAGGTTAGAACGTTCAGTGTCTCTGTGGAAAAAATTGCTAACTAAAAACCCACAGTAACGGGAACACTATTTGGTCGTTGTCGATAAGAATGGAAAGATTTCTCCTTCTAGGCCCTCCACCTCCACGGACCTTGACACTTTCGGTTCCGACTTCCAGTTCCGTCTTTCGGTTTCGACTCCCGGTTTCGACTTAAATTTTCCAACCAGCGTCAAAATTTGAATTATCCCGCCTGCGCCGAATTTTGAATTTTCCCGCGCACAGTGCAGGAACCGGAAATGGGGCAGCCGGAAGTGTACATAGACCTCACACGTGAGACTACATAGACCTCACACCCAGCGTGGGGTTACATAGATCTCGCACGTAGGGCTAAATCTACCTCGCACTCTCATCTGTGAAAAAACTGGAAATAGGAAACCGGAAACGGAAGTCGAAACCGGAAGCGGGAGTCTAAATCGGAAGTCGGAAGTGTCAAGGTCAATGGAGGTGGAATGCCTAGAAGGAACCATCTTTCCCTACTTCGATGTAATCTAGTTTATCCTAGATTTAATCTAGATTAGATTATGGTTAGGTTATGTTATATTAGAGCCAGATAAATCCAGACTGAGAGGCCAGATAAATCCAGACTAAGAAGCAGTGACTTCTTGATTCAAAATAATAAAAATTAATTCAATTTTAATATACGTCAGAAAATATATTTTCACTATGTCGATGTTTTTTGTTTAGTGACGCGAGTTGTTGCCATAGTAACAAGAAACATAAATCGATTAACAATGAAATTCCATTTGATTTACATTGAACTTCTACCCACGATTTATATACTTTTACACACGATTATAATAATTTCCTTCTTCACATACAATAATGTATTTATTAATGTGTTGATTTTGGTGTGTGATTTTGAAGAAATGGTTATGTTTATTTTTAACAATTTAAATATATATCCAAATCACTGGATATCAGAGGCACTTTTCTAAAACGAAACAAAGAAATCGATTGCAAGAAAACCATATACTGATATGCTGATGAGAGTAAAATCATATATTAATGACAGAAACAATGTAAATTTAAGTAAAGTCTATACAGAGTGGTTCCAATCAAAGACAGGAGAGAGAAGTCATAAAGCAAATGCCATTAATGTAAAAAATGTAATCCTTAATTCTAAAATAAAAAAAATATTGTTTGTTATGATAAATGTGTTAATTTGAAAAAAATTGAACTATACTTATTTATTAAATTTTCTTATTTTTCATTTGAATGAAAAGGGGAAGCCACAGTAATAAATGTTTTCGCTCCTTCAGCTAAATTCTGTCTTCACGAACTAATGATTTCACTTCTTTTTAGGGTATTTTTTTCATTTTGTTACTTTGAAATGTATGTAGTACAAGTTGTATGCTGTAAGATCGAGTCAATGCGTATAATTATGTACAAAATTTAGCTGAATATTAATTATTATTTATTAGTATTGTTTTTTTATTGTATGCAAATTTTTAAATTGCCGCACAATTGTTTCTATTTTGGAAAAAAATGCACACTTAAGAAAGTGCGCACACAGGTCACAAAAAATTAGAGGGAACACTGCTCATGAGTCAGACTTTTAGTTTGCTCTACAAAAATTTACTTTGTGAACGAAAAAGGGAAAATTATCCTGATTTGATCAATCCAGCCAAATCGATGGAAATCCAAATTTACATTCTTAGGCGACATTTGCGACTTCGCATTGCGTCTTTAGGCGATATCTATTGATCTATTTCTATAAAAACGACCAAAAACGGAAACTACTTAAGAAGAATATAGACTTTACTAAACGTTATTTCCTACGAAAATACGTCTGACTGCCAAGTCGCGCTGCTCCTAAAGTAGTTTTGCTTTAATTTTTTTATGTTGTGACATTTATGTAGATATTACATAACCCAACCTAATTTCCGTTATTTTCGATTGAAAAAAGTTCTGAGTTACTTCGAAACCTAAAGAAAAGTTTTATTTCAATAATAAAACTCAATATAAAGGGTTTCCAAATTTGAAATTCGAGTAATTTCAGTAAATTTTTGCTGTGGTTTTAGTGACTAGAAGCATTTTTTTTCAAATTGTATGTGTATAATGCTGGCTCGATTTCCTTGTGCATCAAATTAATGTCCACAAATTGAAATTCTTGAAAATGTATTGAAACAAAAAATTCTTACCAATTCTAATATGTTTGAATGGCTTATAAACCAACCATTCATAAACTTCATCAGAGATGCACACTACATTCCACTTTTTACACAGCTCTGCAATAACTTCCAACTCCTTCAATTCAAAAACTTTCCCAAATGGATTATTCGGTGTATTCAAAATAATTAACTTGGTCTTTTCACAGAATAACCCCTCCAATTCGTCTCTATCTAAAACCCAATCAGCCGCTGTTCCACTACCATTTTCCTTTGGTTTCTACAGAAAAATTATTAGTAATGACAGAATTCAAACACAAATTTTACTTACATATCGAAGGGGGATAAATTTGGGGGTCCCACCAGCATTTCTAACCATAGGTTCATAACAATCGAAATAAGGTTCAATGATAATAACTTCATCTCCATCATCCACATGCCCAATTATACTAGAATAAAGAGCCCCATAAGCTCCAGCTGTTACAATAACTTCAGTAAGAGGATTGATTTTATGATCAATCAATTGTGAGTAAAATTTGGCTAAAATGTTTACTAATCTTATATGTCCCTTAAATTTATGAAGATAAGATAAACCTAATTATATTTAAATGGTAATAGTTACAAATCCTCTGGTGTATTGATGTAGAAGAGGATTGTCAGAATGAGCTATTTTGGCAAGATTATCGGTGACATGTTGAGGAGGCGCAAAGTCTGGGAAACCTTGACCTAAGTCCAAAGGTTTATACTCGGATGCTAATTGAATGTATTCATTCCTATTAAAAAAAGCAAATGATAATTAACAAGAAAATAGCAGTTCACTTTAAGTACCAAACACTTTTAACACTTCCTGCATATCTCTTTGGCAAACCAAACTTTTTAGCTTTGGACATGTTGCTTGTAGAAGTGGTGTGTAAAAAGTTCACTCTTTGGCAGGCTCTAAGCCCAATACTCATCTAAAAATTTCAAATGAAATTTTAAATAGGTTATATAATAGCTTATCTGGATACTGGATAAGCACAACCTTGATAGATTGTAACGATAAGTTTTTGCTTCTCACGTGAATTAAATGATAACTGATAAACAAGGCAATGTTTGTTGCTTTTTTGTTGCATCAGCTGACAAAACAAGTACAATTATGTTTCGAACTTGTCAACCAATTATCTATAGGCAACTCTATAAGCACAAAATTGCTGCGGTACTTGTAATTATATTTATTTATTTTATGTCATGAGTAAATTAGAGAACATGGTAATTTCTGAATTATTTTCTTGTAATATGGAAATTCACATAGTAATGGGAAAAGTATAGTGTTGGGAAAAAAACAATTTTATATTCAAATTATTGTTTTTTTTTAAATATTTTTATAGTTACCAATAATTAATAATAAATACATTTTTGTATATTTATAGACATGTGTATGAATATAAGGTGCAGTGGGGTAAGATCGTAAACCGGGCAAGATCGTAATTGGTCTATATTTATTCTTACATAAATGAGAATATAATAGTTAATAGTTAGAAACCTGTATTAAATTAATATGAGGCGATCCATATAGATATCTCCCAATCATCCAGGGAGTAACCCTATTATATCTTCATTATAGAGTACAACTTCTCGTGCAGTTTCCAACAAGCCTAGAGTCGTCAAAAAAAGTGTCAGGAAAGTGCAAGGAAATTTTGTGTTTTTTTAGTTTATTTTTGGTAAGCATGGAGAATATTGTTTAAAGTTTACATAAATAAATTACATCAGATGTCTAAAATTTACTGAGAAAACCGCTACTTCGGTCTTGCCCCGAAAATATTAGTGCATGGGGTAAGACCGTAGCAAGCAGCGGGGCAAGATCGCAGTGGTCTGCGCTGTTCATATATTTGGTTATTTCTTCTGATATTTTCTTACACCTATGTTTATACACATTTTTAGAACCGAAATGGTTCGAAATTGTGTTAGGAAAACAAATCGAAGGTCGTATACCTCAAAAACATTTGAAGAAGACTTAGCAGAAACTGGGGCTGGAAATATAAATGCATGTAAAGCTAGCAAGTAATATAAAATACCGATCAACACCATAATGTAAATTAAAACCGTCATAATTAAATCACTTGGCAGATCAACTGCTATTTCAAAAGAACACGAACAGCTGCTGATTGTCTCTTGAAAATGGAAAAATATGGGTTCGGGTTGTCCAGAAAAGAGGTGTTTGAATTAGTTAGGCAGTTTATTAAAGAAAACAAACTCAACAAAACCCCGTTCAAAGACGATCTCCCTGGAGAAGATTGGTGTCTAGAGTTTAAAAAGAGACATAATTTAACTATAAAAAAAAACCGGCCAAGTGCGGGTTGTGACTCGCGCACCGAGGGTTCCGTACGAACTTTCCGTATAGTATAGTATTATTATGTAGATTATCAACATATTATGTAGATTATAAAGAAAAATTAGACGAAATATAATATATACAGGATGTTACGGGACTTGAGTATGTCGCATGTCGGTTATAAAAAAGCAAAATTTAGACATAATATATACCCTGTATATATTATGTATATAAAGCGTACGTGATGAAATGCATAACGAATATAAACAAAGAAAATTCAGAATAAACAGCTTGGCGCCAACACATACTTTTTAACCTTCGGACCTAACCGAATAGGACCTAACTGTATGCAACCCATATGCTTCTGGAGCCTGACAATACCACTACGACAACATTAGTGAATTTTCTTAAGTTTCTAATAGTAAATTCGCATTTTTCTTGTAATTAAACTACATATTTACGGTTTTCAGTATATTTTTCCCTTGACATGTGCTGTAAGATACCGCTTCTTGCCAAATTTCATGATTCTAGGTCAACGGGAAGTACCCTATAGGTTTTGATTCCCTTGTGAAATCGCAAAATATGCGACATAAACGGTCATATCTTTTGATCGCGTTGACTTACAAATTTGATTTTTTTTTGACACAGCTGAAAGAGACCGCAGACCCGAGTATTTGATACAAATTTCAACTTGTTACCTCTACGCGTTCCTGAGAAAAATGGTCTTGACAGACAGACAGACGGACAGACAGACAGACAGACAGACGGACAACAAAGTGATCCTATACGGGTTCCGTTTTCGGTACGGAACCCTAAAAACCGCAAGCGGTAGAAGTGGCCCGTAAACCAGGTTGCAATCCCTTTACGATCCAACAATATTTTACGTTATTGGAAAATACCTTAAAAGAATTAGGATTAGAAAACCCTCCTTCCGGTATTTGGAATTTAGACGAGTCTAGTTTTTGCACTGACCCTTCCAAAACTAAAGGAGTTTGTGGTAAAAACCTGGCTTGCACACGAGTAATAAGTGCTCCCGGAAGAAACAACATAACAGTTCTACTAGCAGCATCTGCTTCGGGTGCAAAAGTCCCACCACTTATTATTTTTAAAAGAAAAAATATCTGGGATCAATGGGTTGCCCCAGAGAATAATGGCTTTCCTGGAACCACGTATAACAACTGACAATGGTTGGATGGAATCAACTGTATTTGCAAATTATTTTGACAATTTTTGAAATCTATTGATCCAAGCCGCCATGTTAGTATCAAATTAATAGAAAAAGCTCGTGAATCAAATATTAGCATTCTGAAACTTCCACCACATACAAGTCACGTACTCCAACCTTTAGATCTAAGTGTCTTTAAACCATTAAAGTCAACCTGGGAGCAAAAATTAGTCACGTGGCAAAGAAAAAATATCGGAATAAAGCTTCCAAAAAAACAGTTTTCTGTAATGATTGGAGATATTTGGCGCGATCAATTTTCAAGGAATGTCGTTCCTGACTCCATGTTCTCTGCCATTGCCTTGAAAGAATGACAAGAAGCAAAAGCCAAAGATCTTCCTAAAATAAATGAGGAACTATCCATTATTGAAGAAGCCGTTTGTCATTCACCTATAATCATTGATTTCCCTTTTGGAAATTACGTGGATAGTCCAGTTGAGGAAACTATTAGCTTCATTGAAGAAAGAAGTGCTGAAATGTTACCACAATCTTCAAGAAACAGTTCGCCTTTTGTCTGTGATAGTCCTCAACCATCAACATCAGCAGAGAGTAGGTATACCTAGAAGTCCAACCCTGGGCAAATGTTGAATGAAACCGGATGACAAACTCCCAACACCAGGGGTCGCTATGAAAGCCATCTAACCGCGAGGCATATAACTAAAATCAGTAGCAGTCGGCCGTCAGCTCTGCCGTCAGTGATTTGCGGACAGTAGCTGAAGCGCTGAAGCTCAAGCTACATTATGTTGAGCAGAAAACTGCATGTTTCTTAATTTAAACTAACCAACCAAATTCGACGCGTCCCTCGCCCCCAACATCTCTTATATGATAATTGGAAGATGCCCATTTCATACTATTTGTCTTCAACCGCCGTGAGTGCCACAAATTTAGTACAATTAATTGAAAGCAATTTATCATTTTTAATTGAGTAGGGGCTCGATGTAAAAGCTATCGTCTGCGATCAAGGGTCAAATAACCGAAAAGCGCATAAAATCCTCGGCGCTACACAAGACGCCGTCTTTTGTTTATCAGTCAAAAAAGATTTTTGCAGCATTTGACGCCCCACATTTAATTTAAAGAGTAAGAAATGTGCTACTTAAACGGAAGGACTTTTTGGTTGCTGGAAAACAAGTACTTTGGGATGACGTTATACGCACGTATGAAATAAATAAAACAAATAGATTGTCTGATGCTCTAAAAAAAAATTACAGATAAACACATGAAACCCAACTATTTTGAAAAAATGAAGGTCAGCCTAGCTACACAAGTGTACATTTTATGCTGTTATGAAAACGTGTGTAGCAAGCAAACAATTAATATCACCTACCGCGAACAATACCGCCGATTTTTTATTAAAGATGAACAATATTTTTCTAAACTCCATCTAAACCATCTAAACTCTAGAAGTAAATTTTTCTCAAATCCGGCAAAATGCGCTTTGTCGCATGCTGTACCGATGAATGAAAATTTTAAATGTGCTATAGATTACATTAGCAAAAAAAAACAAAAAAAATAGACCATTTTGTTTTGATGGGTTAATACAAACGATTAATGCCATTTTGGGACTGTGGGACGCCGAGAAAGATGCTGTAGATTATTTTCTGACAAGTCGCCTCAACCAAGATCCAATTGAAAATCTATTCTGTAAAATAAGGCAAAGGCGTGGGTTTCATCCTTACTCATCGGCAGAAAACTTTCAACAATCCTTACAAGCTGTAATAACTACGTCTCTTGAAAAATGCAGTGCAAAAGCGAACTGTGAGAACGATGAGGATGAGTTCTTATTTCAAAATAATGAAGATATTTGTAATTCTGAACTCCAAGGAACTATTTTATCAACAATAGGTCAACCCACTTCCTCAAAGTCATCTTCTTCCTCGGTAACATATTCTGATTCTTTCGAAGAATTAAATGTTTTAGAATCATGTTCAGTTAATTATTTTGCCGGCTATGCAACAAGAAAAACAATTTTCAGATTGAAATGCGACCAATGCAAGCAAAATTTAATTCACACAGACAAAATATTAAACGATCAGAAAGAAATCCTAATTTTAAATCGAGATTTTTCTAAAGAAAATGATAAAATTGAATTCCTCTTTAGACCTTGGGAAGAAACATATCGCGTTGCTAAAGCTACTTTAACCTTGTATGACAAAATTATAGCAGAAACGCCACATAGACGCAATATAATAACGTATATTTTAAATAGGGTTAATCAAAATATAGTTGTCTCCGATTGGTTAAGTAGATCAGATTGTTCGGTACATTTTCGGCACAATTTTTTTTGAATATATTAATCCTAACTAAATTGCACAGCATAAAAAACTATTAAAACAAAATGTAACCTCGGAGGGTCCCCCTCGAAAGCGACCCAGATTGCAATAAAATATTAACAATTTTACAAGTTACTATACAGGGTGGGCCATTGAAAACGAAACAGAGGGATTTTCGGATAGTTGAAGACGAATTCTCAAAAAACGCTCGGACACGTCAACTTTGTTTGTGAGGAGGACACCTTTTACAGGAAAATTTGTAGACAAATCACTTACCCTTCGTGCTGGGACCACAACCACTAAAATTTTATAGGGCACGGTGGGGTAAGTTATACCTCATTGGAAAGCTCTTTTTGCCCTGAATACTAAACGGTTACCATTTTCCAAATGTATCCATTGATGCGACCACGTGATGCGATCCCCCAGGTGAAATTTAGGAAACGATACGCGTCAGTCGTCTCGGAATCGATTGAAATTTTCGATTCCGTCGTGACCTGGCGGTTTCGACTTGACCTCTCTCCACACGAACTCCAAAACCCGGCCACAAAAAAATGGACCGATTTTTCGGAGGCCACGGCGATGCTCCCCAGGCGAAAAGAATTTCTCTTTCTGAGGAGCATCGCCGTGGCCTCCGAAAAATCGGTACATTTTTTTTGAGGCCGACTTCTGGGGTTCGTGTGGAGAGAGGTCGAGTCGAAACCGTCAGGTCACGATGTAATCGAAAATTTCATTCGATTCCGAGACGATTGACGTGTAGCGTTTCCTAAATTTCACCTTTTTTTTTCCTTGCATATTTGTCTCTGGATTGCACTCCCACACATAATGACACCCAGGATGCAGATGTGATCGTCGATATTATTGTTTAATATAATTTAGATATGATAGATAATAGTACATAATATAATATACATTATACATAACAGACTATATAACAGCTCAACCTAGATGTGATAAAGAAATATAATTACTTTTGTTTTCAAATTTGACCAAGGCTATAGATTAATTAGATTGGCAGATATGACGATTTAAACGCTAAAAAACACAAATGATTAGTTTCTGATTTTTTTTTCAAAATAAAAAGGTCTGCACCACAGAAAAATGTCGTAAATAGCCATTTCGTAGGTAGAATTTTTTTACTTTGTAAAATATATCAGTCTTATCTAAACCGATGAGAACCGAGCTGCTTTTATTGTCTATATCGCTCCACTATACGATTTTGGCGAAGTTTCAAACCTAAGATTTTATTGAGTAGCAGATGACAAAGTTTCCTTTAATCAATTCAGTGAGTTTTGCACTAGACTCATGATGTCGCCACTTTCTTAGTCCAAAGTGGGGCAAGAGGGGCGATCACAAGATTATGCCGTGGTTGGGTCTCTATATGATACCTACTCCAGAGACAAGTATCTAAAGTGACCTACTCTCTGACATCAGTCACATTTGAAAAACTATTACAGGAAACTGTTAAGACAAACGTTAAATCAAACATTCAAAAGAAAAAAAGAGTAGGAACAGGAGCCGAAGTGATAACTTCAGAAGTAATTAATAAATTAATCAATGACAAGCAGCAAAAAAAAAAAAATCCGTAAGTGTATTAAAAAAATATGACAGCTCGGACTACTTATGTACAATCTGCAAAACTGATTACAAATATTACACTGATAGAAGATCATGGATTCAATACATAACTTGTATGGAATGGGTGTGTGGAATGTGTACTAATGGATCTAAGAAAATGCAATTTGAATGTGAAAGATGCTTTGATGAAAATAAAATTTGAAAACTTTTATTGATATAATTACCAAAATTAACTGTTTAAAATATGTTCTGTGAGTTGAATTTAAATAAACTTCTTTCTATCAGGAAGTTCTTTAAAAAGAATTTCTTTAAAAGTGTTTAATTTTTAAACAAATTAACTTATTTTAATGCGGTAAATGGCATTCTGTAAATGGTTTATGAATTATTCCGATTTTACCCCAGAAGACAGTAAGATACATTTCAATTATTTTTAAATAGCCTTTTACGAATTCGGGGCAAGTTCGCATTGGATAGAGTTTGATACAATTTTCTGTGTAAATGAAAATTTCCAAGGAAAATTGTTTTTTTTTCAAAACAAATTATAGAGTAATAACTCTACTTGTGTTGATGCCAGTATATGTTAAATATTTAGAAAAAGCCATAAAAATAAATGTGTTAAAAGTGGAACTTTGCAAAAACCGGTCCGATCTTACCCCACTTCACATTAGGAATTAAATTATTGGTCTGCTTTCGTAACCAAATTATAATTCGCACTTCATCCCATTTGTCCCGCTTTGTCTCAATGAAAATGTGGTCACTTTATCCTAATAGGAAATCGGAATATTTGATCTGCAAATAGGGCAGTTGTGTAAATTTAGCGGCTCAATGTAACTTGCTAAACATTTTAAATTCGTCTTTTCAAAAAGGAGAAACAGAAAATATTATTGATAATACAGTGTCCGTATGATGTTTTTGAAATCACGGTCACCACATGCCGGGCGCCACTCGCAGAGGGGTGCCAAATGATTACCAATGACCATGATCTTCCGGAAAATTTGAATTGTTATTTTGATCGATTCCTGGCAAATATATTTTAAATTAATAATCATGCAACATTAATTTGCTGTAAATCAACCAAACATCACCGTATACAAAACGTTCATTCTTTCTGAACACTTTTTATTTTGCTAAAATAGTATAATAATAATAACCTATATTTTTACACGCTTCTTATTTTAATAGGGCTAATGATAAACGATTTCCCACTCCTTTTTGAAACAATGAAATCTTTTCTCCTTTCTTTTTTCTACGACAGTCGTAGTGTAGAATATAAATGTGCAGTAGTAGTAGTTTCCAAAGGTTGAGCTATATATACGTTAGTTATTGTTAAACCTAAACTGCGGCCGAGCTATAAATATAAACGTAGATAAAAATAATCGGGTTTTCAGTCAAAAATACTTTATTATTTACAAAGCCGACGTTTCGACGCCACTTGTGGCTTCCTCAAGGCTAGCAAATAACAGTTTTACGTTGTACTGTTGTTCAAAAGTAAAATCTTAATTAATATAATAAACATTTATTTGATTAACATTTATTGATGCGACAATACTGGACAAAGATCAACAATGCCCAACAGTTGAACAAGCGTGGTCCAAAGTAGGCCCGTTCGAAACAAGAAGAAGAAACTGAGAAATCCTGGAAAAAACTTAGCGGTTCCAAGAAACGAAAAAGAAAACTAAAACAAGAAAAATAAACTGAGAAATCCAGAATAACAATGAAATCCTATTTAGTAAAAAAATCGCAAAAAAGAAAAATCAGAAGATACGAAGCATGAAAAAGTAAGAGTCATTATCAGATTCAGGTTGTACTCCTACAACTGCTAAACTTTTATGCGATAACACATCACAACAAATACAAGACTTTAAAGATGAATATGGGAACCCAAGTACATCTGAAGCTCCAAATTCATGTCCATATCTAATAAAAAGTACAGGCAATGCAACAGAAACACTTACTGTATTTCCAGACGTTTTGGAGTTCAGAGGTGTTGCTTATTTAAAATTCAATAATAATCCAATAAGAACCAATAAGAAGATTGAAGATTGGTTTTCTCGGCGAGTCGGTAATGAAGAAGAAGGAATTGAAATTAACCGATCTTGGTTATTATATTCACCAATAAATAATGCTGGGTACTGTTTTTGTTTGTACTGTTGTTATTCTTTATTACATCAAATTTTGCTACACAATCATCTTTCGTAACTACATTTGGTTTGAATAAATGTAGCAAAAAAGATAAATTGATTAGACATGAAATAAGTCCAAATCATCGAAAATCGTTTACAATGTGGAAAGAAACAGAAAGAATATTATTTAATGAAACGGGAATCGATGCATCTTTAGAAACACATATACAGTCCCAAAAAGGACGGTGGAGATATATATTGCAACGAATATTAGCTTGCATAAAGTATCTGATTATACAAAATCTTTCTCTACGTGGTGAAAATCTAGCGCTTCAAGATGGTACAAAAGTCGGAAACTTATTATCTTTACTTCAACTTGTAGCTCAGTTTGATCCACTACTTGAAACGCCGAGAACTGTCCCACATCTATCACCACCAATTCAAAATGAATTTATCTTCTGGCATCCTGAGTTCAAAATACACTAATAAGTGACATTAAAAGAAATAAATATTATGGACTTTTATTTGATTTGACTTCTGATATCGCCCATCGACAACAAATGTAGCAAATCTTTAGATATGTAGATATTGATTGTACTAAAAGAAAAGTTTCTATCAAAGAATCTTTCTATCAAAGAAGCGCCAGAGCACAAGGGTTAGTAGAATTATTAGAAAAAAATAGCAGAGTACGGTACTATTAAAAGTGATACCACGACAAGTGAGGTGAAACTACAATTTTATTACAAAATATACTGAATTTTAATTTTATAACTTTCATTTCTGGCATGAAATCTTGAGGAAAATTTATCGAGTTCAGTTGAGATTACAAGATGTAAAATTAATATTAAAGAAGCACTCCATGATCTTAAATCATTAGTGACTGAAATTGCTGCAATTGGAGAAGAGATCTGCGAACAGGCAATAGAAAAGGCTAAGTCTCTCTGTGAAAAAAGGGATATTGATATAACAATCCGTGTTAGAAGACGCCGAAAAAATGCCACGAGAATTGGGTAGTAATGTTGACCTTTCCGCAGAAAGTGAAATTTCTCGCGTTATGGAAAGCGTTCTTGATCGTCTGCAGCAAGAAATAAATACACGATTTATACGACTAAGGGATCTTAATTCCAAATTTGGTTTTTTATTGGAAGTTGAAAATTTACTAAAAAAGGATAATGATGATAACTTGAAAGTCTTGAAGAGAATTGTAAAAATTTGGGCGAATTTTATAAACAGATTTTAATAGAACTCTATGTCGAAATATGTTACTGCAAGATGTTACTCCGGGTAGGAAAGAAATTGAACCTAAAACTTTATTAGAGCTTCTCACCTTTATAATTGCGTATGGCGAAAATGTTTTTCCAAACCTGAGAATCGCACTTCAAATACTCCTCACTATTTCAGTATCAATTGCTGGCTGCGAAAGTTCATTCAGAAAATGTGACCTAGCATTTTTAAGTGTGGAAAGAGAAAAATTAGAAATGATAGACATTGATGAAGTGATTGATAAATTTGCTTCATCTGTAGTAAGAAAAATGTATACATAGTACTTATTTGTATTAATATATTATAGTATAATATTTAACTAATTTTTCCACTGACATAGACACATTTCCGAACCCAATCTTTTGCTTGATTTTCTTAACTAGATTTTTTTGTCTCAAATTCAAAAAACTCGTCTCGACTCTTTCAAAAGTCTTTATTTATGCCAAGAAACAGTATAAAATTTTCTAGAAGCGTAGTTAACTATTCATAATATATTATAGATATTTTACAGTAGGTACAACATCATATTATTATTTGTATTATATTCTTATTACCAGTTAATTCTATTTTGAGGGGTGTGTTAGGGGAGCGCCAATGAAGAATCGTGCCCCGGGCGCCAGTTATGCTCGCTACGCCACTGACTGTCATACATTTAATTTCGAACCAATTTCAAAATGTATCGTTTTTATACATAACTGGTACATTGCCATTTGCAAAAAATACATTTATTTTCAAAAAATAATAAACTTAAAAAATTACATCAGTTAGGCGGCGCACAGTGGGGCCAAATGCATGATTTCTTGGCAAAAATTATTTGAGCTAAATTTTGACAATAAAAGTACAAAACTTTTTAATAATAATACAAAGTTTAATATGTATTTTTTCTGAACTATATACATGTATGTAAATTTATGGAAGTGTCTAACCAGTTTTTATAAGAACCTGTCATGTTTTCTATTAGCCTTTTACATCTTTTCTTGAAATCAGCTACAAAAAATTAAATCTTTTTATCAAGAGCCGGAATTAGGTCTTTAGGACACTTTGCACGTGTTTCAACGAATTTTTTAATAAATTTTACTATACTTCGTTCCTGCGCTATCAGCAGTTAGACCAAATCAGTGAAAAATACGTCTGCCGTCGATGCAGATATCTTGACCAGTTCACATTGTTTTGCTATATAAAAATTCAAGGATAACGTTGAAAGTATAAATAAACTATGTGTAAACAGAACATTGATATCACTAACCAATTTTCCACAAAAAATTCGTGAAAACTTGGTATTTTTTTAATCGCCAAATTGGCGCAAACATGCGTAGATTTTTTTTCAAATTAATCGTGAACAACTAATGCAAAAACAAAATACAACTGCAAACATGATATGCACTGATGTCAACTAAATTCGTACAAATAGACGTTACACTCTTTAATTGTAATTTTCATTTACGCGTCTTTGTTAACCCTTTAGGTACATATTTATTTAGAGAATGCAAGACAAGTGAAACATATGCATGACGAGCCTCAACCGTCAAATGTACCCAAAGGGTTAATTAATATTATAACATATTACTAAACATGATACAATTAAAATTAAAAAAATTATATATAGTAATCTGTAGGTAGGGATGCCATACTGATAAAACTAATAAATCTAAGCCCCGATGGTTACTTCTGAAATGAACTTTAGCTTCAGCAGCTTCAGGCAAGTCTAGTCGCTGAAAACAAATGCTAGATCGCGGCTGCTTGATAGCAAGCGGCAACATGTTGAAACAGGATGACCCGTGTCATGTGTACACATATATACGCTCACCGAGATCTGCAATGATTTTTCGCGAACCTTAAAAAATACATATTAGACTTTGTATTATTATTCACAAACGTTGTATTTATCAATAAATATTCAAAACTTAGTTAAAATAATTTTTGCCAAGAATTCATATATTTGGCCCCATTGTGCGGCGTCCATTTTTGTCGAGGCATTCTTGTAAATGGGTGGCGAAAATGTCCATACTAGTTTCAAGCATAGCAAGTGGAACACTTCGAATTTCTCGCGTTATGTTTTCGGAAAGCTCTTACGTTTGTTAATGTAAAGAGTACGTTTGTTAATGTAAACTTGAGATTTTATGTAGACCCATAAAAAGTCACAAGGTGACAGGTCCGGTGACCGAGGTGATCACTACATATCCCCACGCAATGTCAATCAGGCGCCCTGGGAAATGTCTTAAAAAAGTCAATGTTATGCAAAGTGTCCACAGGCAAGTAACTTCCGCAATTTCTTGCAGAAGCCAATTGACGACTGTTCCACTGACTGCAATTTTTCTTTTTGCAAGTCGCATTTAGAGGTCGCGGTTTAGTAGATCTTGCAGAAATGTTTCGACAGAAATTGCATACAAATTATTTGAGCAAGAGCTGCCAAACAAGATGCCTAGCTGCCGAAAAATACGAGTTGCGTCTATTGTGTTGTTGTTAAAAACTAAAAAGAAAAAACTAAAAAAAATTTAACTTACCCTTAAAACTTGGCCAGCTTTTTGTGTGAACAAAATAAAGTGCTGCTGCAAGGTCAAAATAACCGTATACACGTGGGACTTGCAGCAAGGTCGACAAATAATTAAAACTTACAGAAGTGCACTTGCGCGAACGTTTTCACGTTGTAAGTTGCGTGCGCAAGTCAACTTCCGCAAATTTTGTTGCCAGGGGACACTTCGCATTACTCTTGATAAGGGATGTTATGGAGCTCCGTAACCGTAACCGAAACTATCGGATATAAAAAATAACAATGTATCCATAACCGTATCCGACATAAAACTTGCGAATTATTTCGGGTAATTTTGATGTGTTTAATTTACCACAGAGGCTTGTGTAAAGATCATTTTTACATAAAAATTTCGATTGCTGAAAAAGAAGAAAGGACGTGGCTATTTTTTTCCGAAACACCCAAATCAATTTATTGTTACCCACGCAAAATGTTTTCGGGCTTAAAGTCTGGGATAATTATAGGATTCCAAAATTGGAAACATATTGGAATCAGTAATTGAAAATGACCGTTAAACGTCGAAACTCCAATCGTGACTGTAAATGTAGAAATGTATATAGCTGCGAATGATAAGTTATATAACATTTTTTTATATTATAAATGTGGTTAAAACATAGTGATTTTCTCAATTCAATGTATATTGGAATAACTTTGTCCGAGCATGAAAAGTCAAAAGAGCTTCAATGTGTACATTATACAGGCTCTTCTTCTTACATTAAAAAAAGAAAATTATTGGAAAGAGGTTCTGTGAAGAATTGTATCCTCAATAAAATTGCTTGCAAAGTTGGGCATTCCTTTTAGAGGCCATAATGAGAATGCCAACATCTTCGATAAAAGACAATTATTTGACTAGTTTAGAGTATTTGAGCGAATATGACAATTTTTAAAGTTGCACTTACAAAAGTGTGGAAATGAAGGTAGCGGACATGTAAATTACTTATCGCATCAGACGAGTGATGAACTTTTGTAAATGATTGCCGATTCTCTTATGTCACACATTGTGGAGGAAATAAAATGCGCAAAATATTATAGTATTATTTTAGATTCTACACCCGATGTTGTGCATGTGGATCAACTTATCTATAGTGCGCTATTAAGCAGATAATGGAGATATTAAGGAAAGATTTTTTAAATTCTTCGCTATAGAAAGACAAGATGCGGAGTATCTAGAAGAGACAGCTTTATCTATATAATAATTTATATATAAAATATTGTCGTGGACAATCGTACGATAATGCAGCAAATTTTGGGCTGATGCAGTTTTAGCGTTAAAATGTGGCTACAAAAATGTTAAAGAGGCATTAGATGAAATATGCAACTCCACAAAATTCCATTACTTAAAAAATGAATCATTTTGAAAAAGAAAAAAATTTGCAAGGAATCAATGCAACAAGTAAATCTTTATAATCTATTAACTGCACACTGCACAATTGTTAAAGGTGCGTCGTTACTAAAAAGTCTAGAATTTTTTATTAATGAAAAAATCAGACATTATTTTATTGAAATAGAATCGGAAGTTAAGTAATTTAAAAATCATTTGAAGTTGATCGCAAGAAAAGATGTACAGAAAATCGAAAGGATTTTTTTTACATAATGTACTCTATGTTATATGCGATCATTTAACAGCAGAACTGAACAGACGTGGACAAATATATGAAAATGTTATAAGTTATTTTAGAGTTTTTTTTCGTGTTTAATTTGTGTGTAAAAGAAAAAATGCGTTAATAATTTAATAGAAATATACAAAGATAGACATTGATTCAAGTAATTTTAAAGATGAGTTATAATCATTCATTTTGTTAACTATGCCAATTTCAAACGCATCGTCATCGCATTTCTTGTTTAAAAAAAGTCAAAAATTATCTAAGAAATTTAATGTCAGAGGAAAGACTTAATAATATGGCTATTTTATATATAGAGAGCGATTTACTGAAAATTATTGATTGTGATGAGATAGTTAATAAGTTTGTAAAACTAAAAGCAAGAAAAAAATATATTTGAATATTTTCACATTTGGAATTTAAAAGTAGATACAATTTTATTATTTTTTCGTTCATATTACTGATTGTTCCTCTGATTATTAATTTTAATTATACTTTTATACTGATAATTGAAACTTTTGTTCAATTATCAGTTTAAAACTTTGTGATTATTATTATGCTATTAATTATATTACAGATATATTATATTCAAATATTATTGGATATAAAACATTAATAATACTCCATATTTTTTATTTATTTAACAATATGGTTAACATGTATTTTTACTTTCCTTGTTTCTCTCGTTTTATTGAGGGGGGGGGGGGGGGGGGGGGGAATTGCAGTAGTTAGTGCGCGCCAACTAAGTTATATGCAGTACAAATTTTAGCGCGGTTTTTATCCGCGAGCCATTTTGTAAAAATATTCTCGATCGGTTTCACGGTTACCGCTCGTGGACTGTTGGGAATAGAAGTGGCAACGTGGCTTGTGTGAGTGCGCATGTGTAACAAGACACTCTCCTCTGCAACAAGACGAAAGCATGTAACGAAGTTTTGAGTAAATCAATATATTATTTGTGTAAAGTGTTAAACCCTCATTGAACCCACCCTAAAATCCCTAAAAGGTTATGGGCCCAGGGGAGAGACAAAAAGTTTTTTGAAAAATCGCTTTATTTGATAAAATAAGGGTAAATTTAAAAAAGTGCAAAAAACGTGTTTAGCAGAACAAAGAAAAATGGCGACAGCGACCGGTGAAGGGATCGTGGTGTACCCGCAACTGAAAGAGGGAACAAATTTTACACATTGGAAATTCAGAGTATATCTTATACTAGAAGAAAAAGGAGTAAAAGAAGCAATCGAACCTTTACAACCTGGAAAGGAACTGAACAAAGAAAAAGATGCTAAAGCTAGATCAACTATTGTAAAATGTATAACCGACAAATACATCTCATATGTGCAGAAAGCAAGAAATACTAAAGAAATGTTGACTTGCTTAGAAAACATTTTCGAAAGAAAAAGCGCAGTAAACAAATTACATCTGAAAAGACAACTTTTAACGCTAAAATGCAAAGTAAGTGACAAATTACAAGATCATTTCCTAAAATATGATGCATTAATAAATAGCATAGAATCATCAGGCACTAAAATGGATGAGTCTGATAAAGTGTGTCATCTATTACTAACATTACCATCGTCGTATGATAATGTAGTTACTGCCATAGAAACAATGAGTGCGGAAAAAGACTTGACTGTTGATTTTGTAAAAACGTGTTTGTTAGACGACGAATTAAAGAGAGGTGAAAAGACATCAACAAATAGAAGTGAAGCAGCATTTAGTGCAAGATACGAATGTTTCAAATGTGGGCGTACTGGACATATAGAGTCAGAGTGTTTTAGCAACACAAATAATGGCAAACAGAGAGGAAATTTTCGTGGTCGTGGACGTGCATAATCCAACTTCAGTCGTGGAAGATTCCAGTATAATCGAGGTCGAGGACAGCATAGAGGAAATTCAAATCAAAATCAGACACACATGAGCAAGACAGAAGAAAACTACAATTTCGTAGCAACGACGCAGCTAGAATGTTATCAGGCAACAGTGAACACAGACAATATTGATTGGATAATTGATTCAGGTGCAACAGAACACTTAATACAACAAGAATATGAAAAATACATGACCAATGTTATTGTCATGGAAACGTGTACAAGAATAAAAATCGCAAGCGGCGATGCATTAATTGCAAAGAAACAAGGTAAAATTTGTATGTTATCATGCGGAAGGGAAGTAACTATTGATGCATTAATTGTTCCGGGTTTATTTCATAATATTTTGTCAGTAAAAGGGTTAATAGATAAAGGTATTGAAGTTATATTTAAACCATTAAAGGTAACGTTAATTAAAAATGATGCAGTGTGGCATTGCAAAGAAAGGTGCGGTTTATTTTATTTGAATGGATTACTTAAAGATAATTCTAAGTTTGAAGAAGCAAATGTATGCTCAAACAATAATATATGGCATTTGAGATTGGGTCATTTAAATAAAAAGGGGTTATCAACAATGAAACTACCCATGTCCGACAAAAAATGTAATTCATGCATGAAAAACAAAAGCGTAAGGAAGCCATTTATTAAACAAGAACTACCAAGAAGCAGACAAATTGGTGAGTTAATACACACAGACATAGCTGGTCCGGTGACACCTATGTCAAATGAAGGTCAAAAATATTTTCAAACTATAACGGACGATTATTCTCATTTTGTAAAACTGTATGTACTTAAAAATAAGAGTGAAGCTGAAAATAACCTTATACATTATATTAAAGAAATTCAAACGCAAAAAGATGTAAATGTAAAAAGGATAAGATGTGACAATGGCGGCGAATTCATTTCAAATTTATTCAGAAAATTTTGTTACGAAAACGGAATTATTATTCAGTATACTAGACCTTATTCACCACAACAAAACGGTGTAGCAGAAAGACTTAATAGAACTTTGTACAATAAAGCTAGAACAATGATAAATGAAACAGGGTTACCAAAATACTTATGGACAGAAGCATTTATGTGCGCAGCTTATCAGTTAAACAGATGTCCATCTGCAGCAATAAATTTTAAAATTCCAGCCGAAATGTATTACGGAAAATTAGATTTAAAAAGGTTAAGAGTATTTGGTTCAAAAGCGTGGGCGGTAATTTTACCACGTAAATTTAAACTTGACGAAAGAAGTATTGAAACTCGAATGGTAGGTTATAGTAGCAATGGGTATCGTTTGTGGAACCCTCAAACAGAAGAGATAATAATCTCCAGAGATGTAGAATTTGATGAAAGTGATTATAAGTTTGTAAACGATAAAAATAGAAATGAGTTATCAGAGCAATTCATATTAAATGAAAGCGATGTATTAAGCGAAAATAATAAGTCAAGTGAGAACGAAGTAAATAACGAAAATAATAGTGAAACCGAAAAAAGTAATGAATCAAGTGATAGTGAAGTAGAAAACGAGAATAGTAGTGATGATAGTAGTATTGATGAAAGAAATGTTATTAATGAAGAACGAAAGACTAGAACACGAACAATTAAAGTACCGGAAAGATATAAAAAAGATTTTGAATACGAATTGCATACTGCATATTGTTTATTTTTAAGAAAAGATCCAATAACATATGATGAAGCAATAAACTTAAATGATGGGTGGCAAGAAGCTATAAATAAAGAAATAAATGCTCATACAAATATGAACACATGGACAGTAGTTCCTAAACCAAAAGATAAGAAAATTATAGACTCTAAATGGATTTTTAAAACCAAAGATGACGGTGTAAAGAAAGCGAGAATTGTCGCAAGAGGTTTTCAAGAAAATGTAAATTATAGCGCAAATAACTATGCCCCAGTGGCTAGATTGCAAACAATTAGATTGTTAATTTCTCAGGCTATTCAAAAAGGGTGGCAATTGAAGCAGTTGGATATCCCAACGGCATTTTTGAACAGTAACTTAAAATCTGAAATTTATGTAAATCCACCACAAGGAATAAATATTGAAAGGAATAAAGTTTTTAAAATGAATAAAGGTTTGTACGGACTAAAGGAAAGCCCAAAATGTTGGAACGAAACATTTAATAGTTTTGCAAGTAGTATCAAGTTAAAAAGATCTAAAAATGATTGTTGTTTTTATATTGGCGAGAATGTATGGTTAATTGTGTTTGTAGACGATATACTTATAACTGGAAGTGACGAGAATGTAAAGTTTATTATATCTGAACTAAAGAAAGAATATAATGCGAAAGATTTAGGCAATGTAAAAAACTTCTTAGGTATGGAAATAGAAAGATCAAAAGAAAAATTAAAGTTATCTCAAAGTAAACACATAAGAAAAATGGTTGAAAGATTTAGAATGATAGAGAGTAAAGGAGCAAAGATTCCAATAACAAAAGGTTATCAAATAGATTCAAGCGAAGAGATTGTTAATGTTCCATATAGGGAATTAAT
The DNA here is from genome assembly GCA_944588485.1 of Phosphuga atrata. Lineage (NCBI taxonomy): Eukaryota > Metazoa > Arthropoda > Insecta > Coleoptera > Silphidae > Phosphuga > Phosphuga atrata. The sequence goes on from OX155898.1 coordinate 45,929,769, forward strand.
CGGAGGATTAATGTATATAAGTACAGGCACTAGGCCAGATATATCCTATGCAACAAGCTATTTGAGTCAATGTCTAGATAAACCAACGCAATCAGCATGGTTAGAAGCAAAAAGAGTGTTAAAATATTTATACACTACTATAGATTTGTCATTAACATATGTAAAGTCAAATCAAATGTCAATTGAAACTTACTCAGATGCAGATTATGCAAACGACAAAAAAGATAGGAGGAGCATAAGTGGATCAGTAACAATGTATTGTAAAAATGCTATATCATGGTTATCCAGAAAACAAGGATGTGTTTCTTTATCAACTGCAGAAGCAGAATATATAGCTGCCACTGTCAGCGCATGTGAACAAATAAATATTAAACGATTAAGCGAAGATTTGAACGAAAATGTAAAAACTGTATTGTATGTAGATAATAAGGGTGCGATTGATATGGCGAATAGTTACGAAAATAGTAAACGATCAAAGCACATTGATATTAGATATCACTTTATTAAAGACAAAGTAAACTCAAAGGAGATAGATATAAAATATGTAAGTTCTACTGAGAACCTGGCGGATATGTTTACTAAAGCACTAAGTTATGAACAATTCAGTTACTACAGAAATATCCTAAATATTTGTTAAGTTTTATTTGTATTATGAACTAGATTGTAAGAGAAACGATTTTTATGTTTTGTAATGTTAAAAAAGGGTTAATATGTAAAAATCGAGGAGGAGTGTTGGGAATAGAAGTGGCAACGTGGCTTGTGTGAGTGCGCATGTGTAACAAGACACTCTCCTCTGCAACAAGACGAAAGCATGTAACGAAGTTTTGAGTAAATCAATATATTATTTGTGTAAAGTGTTAAACCCTCATTGAACCCACCCTAAAATCCCTAAAATGGACTGGGGCCTAGGCCGCACTACGGCTAAACCGTCGCGGTTTTTAATCGCTTGAATTTGTGACTCAAGTAAGCTAATACAATCGGCCTCACTTGCGGTTTTTTCCCGCGACTGATTTTTCCCAAAGCGTACTGTGTCTCTCGACACAGTACCGCGGTTTCGCGGTTATAGCGGTTACCGCTCGCGGTAAAAAACCGTAGTGCAGCCTCGGCCTAAGCTAATACAAGCGGTCTCACTTGCGGCTTTTTCCCGCAACAGTTTTTTTTCCATAGAGTACTGCGTGTTTCTCGAGCGGTTTCGCGGCTATAACGGTTACCGTTCGCGAGAAAAAAAAACGTAGTGCGGCTTCGGCCAAAGCCGTAATCAGGTAATGAGCAAACCTTAACGAGCAAACCGAAATAATCTTTTCTCAACTTTTTAATCTATTGCTATCAATTCCAGATAAATTTTCAAAGACAGATAGACATCTCCCCACCCTACAAAAACTCTTGGTTTAAATTCAATCTCATCACTTTGTAAATGACCAACAGTCGAAACTAGAGTCTATATCAGGGAAGGCAGACCTTTTTGAGTAGTGGGTCAAATTTTGTTCATTATATTTTTCCTACTACCTCGTGGGTTACCAATAATAATTATGGCACAGGCATCACTTGGAAAAGAGGAAGGAGGTTCGCGAGAGGAAAGAACTACGGAGAGGAAAGAGGAACTTTTGTTCATAATTTAGGCTAAAAAAGGCTTTTACAAAATCCAAGTTTCCTTCTTATTTTACAACTTCTACTTTGGAAGTGAAGAGCAAAGAATAAAGGTCGAAGTCAAAAAATGTATATCAATGAATAAGTCCATAAAACTTCCTCATGTATTATTCGATCCGTGCATAACCGCGCCTAGCGCCATCCGTGGGCAAAAATATAACTTCGTGTGCAATAATAGTGTATAAAAACAACAGACAAAAATAATAGACAAAAATAGAAAAAAATGTAGACGTAGAGAAAATAATTTTTCTGACGTATATTAAAATTGAATTAATTTATCTTATTTTGAATCCAGAAGTCTCGGCCTCTCAGTTTGGATTACTAACCTAACCATAGAATCTAGATTAAATCTAATCTTTAATCTAGATTACATCGACAACGTCCAAATAGTGTTTCCGTCACAGTGCCGTTTTACTAGTTAGCAATTTCTGCCACAGAGCGGCTGAACGTTCTAACCTTATTGTGTTAGTGATTTGAAGTATTTTGTCTGTCAAAATAGCAATTTTTCAATATTTTCGGTAAGAAACAATTATTTTTTTGTAGATTCAACAGTATTTTAACATGCTTCGTAGATAAAATAATGTATGATACACGTGTGTGTAAGGCTTTTGTACATGCGTTCCGAAGTTTCGCAATGAGCTCTTCTTCAAACACTTGTGTTATAAACTACCATTTTGGAATCAAAAACGTTTTTAATACACAAAATAATTTTCTTTTTTCTTTTGTGAAAAATATGTTTTTCTTTCTATATCTGTTGAATAGGCGAGATTTAAAATCCAAAATATCTTTTTACATTATATGTACGCAAAGTAACTTTTTCATTAGAAATCACACACACAGTTTTTTTATTCTCTTCAATCACACAATATTTATCAAACCAAACCGTTTGGTATGATCTGGGATTTGTATCGTTTGTACCGCAGCCATATTACAACTAAAAACATATATAAAACACAATAATTTCAAAAGAAACTTATTGATATGTTTAATATCCATACCTTTGTGGTTGATAAACTTTACAAGAACAATTCTAAAATTTAACTGTGGGGGCCAGTGTCTGACCCGCGGGTCATAGGTTCGTCATCACTGGTCTATATATTTTTACAAAAATTAGTGGTAAAAACATACTGTATATTCCAATTCAGAATAAAACGTTTCATTTAATGTAAATTCTATAGAAAAATGTTGAATTAACAGAAGAAAATATTCTTATAAAAAATCAAACTTTACTATTTCAGTAAATTAAAATTCAATATCAAGTCACAATTATCAAATTTAATTCCTCCATTTTGCATAATTAAAATTTAGAAAATACATTGTATTGAATATATTTCCCATTCATAACAAAAGCATTTTTAATAATTTTTCGTTTTGAACTAAAAAAAAAAACTCCTTTTTAAGACAAAAATGTATCAACAAAAAGTCATATTTCTTTCTTCTCTACAAAAATTTTATATTCTAGTCTAGTCACACGAAATAACAAAAATAATTTGATTTATAAAATATGCTCAGACTTGTGCCTATTATAGTATTCTTGACTTGTGTCTATTATATTATTACAGTATTCTGTGTCTAGCCTTATGCCTTCCTCCAAAATGTAGATGAATTATGAGATTTTTTTTTTATAAATTTTTTATTATGGATTATTTGTTCTTAAGTTAATGAAGAACAACCAATATAACTTGTTTATTAATATTTTGAAAAAAAAAACTTTCAAATCGGGTATCAAAAAGATTAATATCATTTTTACATTATAAAGAAAATACATTATTTAACATAAATTCTCCTTTCGTCACTACCAATACAAACATTTTCTGGCAGACTTCCTTCAAATTTTAGTAATAAATATTTCGTTTTTAAAAGTACTAGTACAATACTTCATTCCAGAAACATGTATAAAATCATTAGTCGACACAATTTTTTATCTGTTCTGCATTCTTCAAGACTTTATTTAATCTTTTTCCAATTAATTTGGGATACGTGTGATTCTTAATCCGATACTCTTTGCTTTGATGTGACACAGCTCCATTCTGCAACTGATATTTGCACAAAGCATGTAAAGGCTGAATCAATTGCTCACGATAACAATCATCATTCTCTAATTCAGATAAAGCAAAAGCAGCAGTTTCCAACGTACTTAAACATCCCTCACTCGGCTGTGTCCGAATAGCATAGTTACTAACTCCTGATGTTATTAATTTCACTTGTTTAATGTTGTGTAAAGCTGTGCTACTTGCATAAATAGCTTTCGCTTGGGGCCAAGTCCCGTCAATAACAATAATGTTATAACTGGTTTTGTCATTCGAGAGTTGTTTTATATCTATTGAGTCTTTGCTGGGATATAAAAGGATTGTGTTGTCCAATGCGAGGATTTCGGAGAGTTGAGTGTTTTTTCCCGGGAATCGTTTTCCTTTGAATATTAGGCAGCTTTCTGGTGATAGGCCAAGAGTTAACATGGGGGCAGTTCGTAAACATCGTTTCTCTTCTGCTGGATGTTGCAGGAGGATTATTCGACTTTTTGGTGTTAGTGGTTTCGATGGCAGTGCTTCGCACCAACATACAACTGAGGGTCTTCTAAAAAGTTGTTTTTAATAATTGTTTTTATATTCAGCAATGTATAAATTTTTAATATCGTTTTGATTTCGACTTACTCACACTTGTTACAAATACTTCTCATGGTTGGTGGGTCGGCTGGTATGTTGGCTAGGTCTAATAAGATTTCATCTTCCATGACTAGGTTTATGGTGGTTATATATTGTCTCTAGTTTTGTTCTTCTGCACAAATATTTAATTTCTACAGCAATTTTGTAATAAAATTATTCTGAATTTCTCTGTAGGTAAATTAGAAAATTAGTTATTGCCATTAGAAGTATACAAAAATGTATCTACTCTCTGTAAGATGGCGCAAGTGCGTTTGGTTTTGGTGGGGTTTGTTTAGTGTCACACGTCAACAGTTGCAAAATAATCGCTACCCTGCTTAAACATTCCTATTGGGAAAAGTTAAATCCTATAGGCTTTTTCAGAATTTGAATAGGAAACATCATAATTGAATAGGAAAAGTTAAGAAATTTCTGGAAAACGGAAAATGCCTAATAGGATTATACAAATCTGAATAGGAAATAAAATGATGATCGTTAACCTATAGGATTTAGAGCTTTCCTATTGACATAACTGAATAGGATTATGATGATTCTAAAAGGAAGTAAGCGATTCTATAGGAAATGAAGAGTTTTTATAGGATATGAAAGTAGAGATCTAAATAGGAAACCAAGTGAATCAATAGGATAATGCGACTTAGAAAATTTATCTTTATTTCTAAATTTCGCAATGGGATTCTGCATTATTGAATAGGTTTGGCTTCACCAATGTCCAATAGGAGATGAATAGTTGTCAATAGGGAAATACGACTTAGAAATTATTTTTATTTTATAATGATTCTTAATAGGATTTAGCATTATTGAATAGGTTTAGTATTATTGAATAGGTTTAGTTTAGATTATTTTCATTTTTAAATAAACCTCAATAGGATTCTTTGATATTCAATAGGTTTGGTTTTACAACATCCAATAGGAGATGAAAAGATGTCAATAGGGACATACGACTTAGAAATTATTTTTATTTTTAAACAAACCTCAATAGGATTTTGCATTATTCAATAGGTTTGTCTCCTCCAACGTCCAATAGGAGATGAATAGATGTCAATAGGGAAATACGACTTTGAAATTATTTCAATTGTCAAACAAACCTCAATAGGATTCTACATTATTCAATAGGTTTGACTTCTCCAACGTCTAATAGGAGATGAATAGTTGTCAATAGGGAAATACGACTTAGAAATTATTTAATTTTATAATTATTCTTAATAGGATTTAGCTTTATTTAATAGGTTTAGTTTAGATTATTTTTACTTTTAAATAAACCTAAATAGGATTCTTTGATATTCAATAGGTTTGGTTTTCCCTACATCCAATAGGAGATGAAAAGATGTCAATAGGGAAATACGACTTAGAAATTATTTTAATTGTCAAATAAACCTCAATTGGATTTTGCATTATTCAATAGGTTTGACTCCTCCAACGTCCAATAGGAGATGGATAGATGTCAATAGGGAAATACTACTTAGAAATTATTTTAATTTTATAATGATCCTTAATATGATTTACCATTATTTAATAGGATTAGTATCACCAACACCAATAGGAGATGAATAGATGTCAATAGTGAAATAGGACTTAGACATTGTTATGTTTTTTTTATTCTTATTGTTAAATATACAAAATTTTCGCTGTAATTCTATGTTATTAGGTTGTAGACATGCATACATTTTACACGCATTTTCGTCCCCTACATTTTCATTCGCTGTGATTGTTATGAGTATTACTTTATTGTTTGTATCTTGCATTGTAACATATTCCGAATTATTTTCCCTTTTGTTATCAAGCAAATGTGATCTAAATTTTCTAGTTCCGCTATTTTTACATAGAATAACATAATTTCCCCATCGAAGCTAAATCGTTCGATTCTTGCAACACATCCATTTTTCAGATGTATGCATGTATTATCTGTTCTCTTAGGTTTATTCTATTCCATGCTCTGGTATACAATTACTTTATAAATACATCGATTATATTTTCCGGCACCATTGTTGAGTAATGGAAACTGATTTTCACTTATCAATATTGTGTCATTCTTATTACGAACAAAATGGCTATTGTCCGTCCTTTATTAATTATATTTTTACAAAAGTTTCACGATTTTTTCTTTTTTTGTTGTGGATAAATAGCTGAGGAGCCCATTCCGACGTAATCTACGTGTAGCCATTTGGTTCATGATGTTTTTTGGTCCTGTAACGTCTTGTTTTAGCTTGTAAATATTACTTTCAAATGGGTACGTTGACGTGGCCCACAACGGCCGATTTTTCCGCACACTTTGTACTATATGAAGCAAACAATGAACATTAAAAGTCATAAATTCTGGCCTGTACAATTCCTTACAACAAAAATGACAATTAACAACAAAATCTAAAATATTCATTTCATATTCGCACAGTTGACTTTCTGTTATTTCTTCCAAAAGAAGAGTGTGCATACTTTTCACGAACAATCTGTATGCTTATAGAACATTTTCATCTAACACTCCACTTAAACAAGGAATGGTGTAAAAAAGTAGCCAAGAACGCCATTCTGTCGCCTTCCATGCTTTTTTCTTTTTTAAAACACGTGGCTTACTATGAATTTCATTTGGTGGTATTATTTTAAGCAGGCGCGCATTTATAATTTTAATCTCGGCTCGGCTCGGTTTCCAGATGGGCTACTCGTAGCGCTAAGTCTTGGCTGCGCAAACCACCACAATCTCATAATGCAAACAAAGAAGTAAAAATTATTTACTTTGCATGTGGATAATAGCTGGATAATAGTGATACGCATCATACGAGAATACATTTTTTTTATTAAAGTTTTTTTTTTTATTAAAGAGTGTAAATTTAGGATTCTTGCAATAATGACTAGTCGTAAGTATTTGAAGCAACATTATTTAATTATTAATTGTTTTTGTTAACATGGTTTGTAATAAATGTATATATTTTATATATGTATACTGAAATTTGATTAGCTTTTGTAATTTTCATGTGTATAATTTATTTTTAAGAAGATATGATAATAACAAGAATTATGAATGGGCATAGGTGAAATGCAACAATACCCAGACAGCAGTTCTAAACAAAGAAATTAGGAATTTTGACCCGACCAATTTTGATCGCAATAAAAAATATAACGTGAAGATAGAGGAAAAAATGATCACTGGATAGTTGCTTTTGTTACAAGTAATTACTATATTTTAATATACATCTCATATTAAATACTATAGAAGATTAGAATATACATCTCATATTAAATACTACAGGGAATTATTCAATATAAATAAATAGATTATTCAATATAACTAACAAACATATATGTTTGTTATTAAGAAAAATAATTATAGCTTAGCTTGAATATTACATAATTATGTAAAATCTAATACTAATTGTTTTAATGTACAGAATTTTATAAAGAATATTTGAAGAAAAATAATAACCGAGATACAGTGGCAAAAGAACTATTAGACGATTCTCATCTTGGGAAATTAACGTTTTATATAGGCCAACTTATAAACGATCTCAAAAAACAATGTCATTACAGAGGTAGGTGGTATATTTTTCAATATCTTTTTATGTACGTTCGTAAAAGAGTAAGATTTTTTTAAATTATGATTACTTGTAGATGAATCTGGAGCAGAACCGAGAAACACAGAAAATAACATTCGAAATGGGAATGAAAAGTTGAAAAAAATACAAATGAGACAGGACAATGAAAAAACTTAAATGATACTAATCAATCTGATGAAACGGATAATGAAGAAAATGAAAGACATGTTAATGGAACAAATGATGACACAAACAATGAAAAGAGTGATAATGAAGAAAATAATGAAGTAGAAAATGACAAAAGTGATGATGAAGAGCATGACGATTTATAAACTAACAACAATGATGATGAAGTAAACGAGGATATAACTACCGCAAGCAATCATAAAGAACAAAAGCTACTTACATATTAACGCCACCACCGCTATATATTGGATCGAGAGTTCGCGCTGCCGCGCGTATATTGTCTTGATTTATCTGTCCGCTTCGCGGCGGGCAACCTAATCTAACCGGGGTTAAAATATTTGTATATTTAAGGTATAAGTATTTTATGTAATATTAAGGTATAAGTATTTTTTGGCCCGAAACTAAATCTCCTAGAGGCATTAGAAATTTTCAAAAAAAACCGTAATCCCTCAGTTAATCTCCTAAACGAGCAAACTGACCTAATATTTTCCCAACTTTTTAATCTCACCCAATATCAAACAGATAAGTCCTCATCTACGGACAGACACCGCCCCCCTCCCCACCAAAACTATAAGGGTATAATTCAACCTCATCAGTTTGTTAATTCACTTGAAACAGACCGTCAACGTCGAAACTCGAGTCGAGATATGTGTAGAAATTTATATAACTGTGAATAATAAGTTATATAACATTTTTACATAATATAAGTGTGGTAAAAAACAAAGTGAATTTTTCAATTCAATGTATGTGAAAAAAGATTAAAAATCGTTGCAGAAAGTGAAAGCGAAGCCACTTACGGAGAGGAATAAAAGTTCGAATTAAGAGAAAAATTGATATTAAATAGTTGAGTAGACTGAAGCAAATGTTACTAGGAAAAAATAAAAAAAAATCAACTTAAGAGTTTATGTTCATTAAAAATTCCCTAAATTAATACATACAGCTTGACCGTATTCAATGGGAAAATTATAATCTGAGAAGTCCTATTCAATTTATTAAAATCCTACTGAAGAATCGAATAGGATTCTGGATTATTCTATAGGAAATTCTGAGACTGCAATATTCCCATTGAATAGTATCAATTCCTTTTGGAGCATATAAAAGGAATTGCCTCTTTTCAATAGGGGAATTATAATCTGAGAAGTCCTATTCAATTTCCTAAAATCCTATTGAAGAATCGAATAGGATTCTGGATTATTCTATAGGAAATTCTGAGATTGCAATATTCCCATTGAATAGTATCAATTCCTATTGGAGCATCTAACAGGAATTGCCTCTTTTCAATAGGGGAATTATAATCTGAGTCCTATTCAATTTACTAAAATCCTATTGAAGAATCGAATAGGATTCTGGATTATGCTATAGGAAATTCTGAGACCACAATATTCCTATTAAATAGTATTAAATCCTATTGGGAAATCGAATAGGATTTAGCGTATCTCAATAGGACAACTGAATAGGATTTAGGAGATTTCTATAGGAAAATAAACCTTCAATAGGATTCAATAGGAAATTTCCGATGCAATTTTCCCATTGAAATTGCCGCTCCCAATAGGATTGTTTAAGCAGGGTACCAACAATGCTTATTCTGGCGGTGATGTCCCTTATGCCTTGTTTACACTGGATAGTATTTATTGGGGATAACATTTGATTTTTGTTTCTCCTACTTCTTATTATATTGATTAAAATAAAGTTTGGGATAATATTTAGTTGGGATAAGATTAAAGTGACTACATTTTCATTGAGACAAAGCGGGACAAATGGGATGAAATGAGAATTATAATTTAGTTATGAAAGCAGACCAATAATTCAAAAAAATATATTTTATCTACTCACACTCCAAAATAAAGTCATAAATAAATACATTATTGTATGTGAAGATGCCATTATTATAATCGTGTGTAAAAGTATCCAAATCGTGCTTAAAAGCCCAATTTTTGTTTTTTGTAATAATGGTAACAACTTGCGCCACTAAACAAAAAACATAGACGTAGTGAAATACATTTTCTGACGTTTATTAAAATTGAATTAATTTTTATTATGGGATCAAGAGTTCTCGGCCTCTTAGTCTGGATTTTTCTGACTCTAATATAACTTAACCTAACCATAACCTAATCTAGATTAAATCTAGGTTAACCTAGATTACATCGACAAAGACCAAATAGTGTTCCCGACACTGTGCGTTTTTACTAGTTAGCAATTTTTCCAGGGAGTCGCTGAACGTTCTAAACTTATTGTGTCATTGATTTGAAGTGTGTTGTATGTCAAGATTACTATTTTTACTATACTATTGGTAAGAAACAATTATGACTTTGTAGATTCAACAGTATTTGGATTTGGTCCAGAATATGGGTTTTTTGAAACTTAGTTTTCCTGACTTTTTACCTGGTGCAACTGTTGTCAATCGTCCTTTGCACTGTTCATCTAAGATCGGAATGCAAAAATGAAGCTTGTTTGTTGCCTGTTTCAATAAATATTCGTGTTTTTGTTGTCCTAAAATTTGACATTCGACGCAACGCCTGGTAAATTTGTAGTCAGGTGAAAAAAAGTGTGCGCGTGCAATCATCTCGGCGTTGCCACTACTCTTATTGCAAGAAACCGAAAAATGTGTTGCGGAATTAGTTGCACGTTTACTAAATAACATATCTACTACCGAGAAAATATCGATATATCCTAAACAAGTATCGATATTTTGATATGCATATGGGATAATATTTTTCTTAAAAAAAAATAAACGTGGCGACGTCGAGGCAGTTGTAAGCGCATCCTCCATCTCTTACGTTGAAAATGTCAATTTTTAGGACAATAAAAACAAGAATATTTATTGAACTAGGCAACGTAGAAGCTTTATTTTTGCTTTTCGATCTTAGTTAAACAGTGAAAAATACGATTAACAACAGCTACATCAGCTAAACAGTCCGCAACATTAAGTTTAAAAAAAAACCGTATTCTGGAACAAACCCCAAAAATGTATTTAATATTAATTATTGTTAACTAATAAAAATATTTGTAAAATACAATAATTTGAACATTATGATTTTTAATTAATTTAAATTCTTTATTAAAAAAAAGTTATGATTTTCGTTCTCGCTCAAATTTTTGATCCGAGTGAATACTCGATTTGATCCGAGTGAATACAAGTGAGTGGTTTGCAAATTATTGTTCATGGAAGCAAAGCTGTGCTGATGAGAGATAAATCTCGATACGCGTCCACAGATGGCTATCCACTTAAGGTACCGGAAAGACATGATCTTAAAAACAATGTTATTTTTATGGTTTTTAGGGTTCCGTACCGAAAACGGAATCCTTATAGGATCACTTTGTTGTCCGTCTGTCTGTCTGTCTGTCTGTCTGTCCGTCTGTCTGTCAAGACCATTTTTCTCAGGAACGCGTAGAGGTAACAAGTTGAAATTTGTATCAAATACTCGGGTCTGCGGTATTTTTCAGCTGTAAAAAAAATCAAACTTGTAAGTCAACGCGATCAAAAGATCAAAAATCAAAACCTATAGTGTACTTCCCGTTGACCTAGAATCATGAAATTTGGCAAGAAGCGGTGTCTTATAACACATGTAAAGGTGAAAATCTGAAATCCGCAAATATGTAGTTTAGTTACAAGAAAAATGCGAATTTACTATTAGAAACTTATGAAAATACACTAATGTTGTCGTAGTGGTATATTGTCAGGCTCCAGAAGCATATGGGTTGCATACGGTTAGGTCCTCCTCGGTTAGGTCCGAAAGTTAAAAAGTATGTGTTGGCACCAAGCTGTTTATTCTGAATTTTCTTTGTTTATATTCGTTATGCATTTCATCACGTACGCTCTATATACATAATATATACAGGGTATATATTATGTATATGTAAATTTTGCTTGTTTATAACCGACATGCGACATACTCAAGTCCCGTAACATCCTGTATATATTATATTTCGTCTAATTTTTCTTTATAATCTACATAATAATACTATACTATAATCTACATAATCTACATAATATGTTGTAGATAATATGATTTAAGTATATTATACTTAAATCACGTACGCCCTATATTTTTTGGTAGTCAATTGCCCAAAAGCAGTCAATTGAACAACTGAATGCTAAGAGTATCGAAATAGATCTAGAAATAGTTAATATAATAGTTTATATTATATCTAGAAATAGTTAGATCTTAATATAAGTTAGTGAATAAGTGTAATACAAAAATAAAGTTTTCTTTTTATAAGTTTCAAAATATTCGCGTAATTAAAAAAAAAACCGTGTATACCTTTATACAGGGTATATAGGTATACTGGCAAAATTGAGCAGTAAAAACAAATAGTGAAGTTCCAGAACCCCTAAACACTCATAGTGAATGAGGGAGGTATGGTAAAAAAATATAGGGTAGAATTCCATCACACGGCAGCGACATCTTGAGGTTATGCTTGCAGCGGTACTAAGATGGTCGTGATTTCAGGAGGGACACTTGTCAAGTTAACTGATTGTGCTTGCTACGTCCTCAACAAAAAAAGATACCTTAATTACAAGTTTGTACGGAACCCTCGGTGCGCGAGTCACAACTCGCACTTGGCCGGTTTTTTTCTTGAGTGCCACGAAGGTGAACTGAAAGCTGTAAAATAACTTAAAAATTTCATGTGAGATTTGTTTTGGTAGTCCTAAAAAGTCTCAATAATTATTATAGAGTTCCTAAAGGCTGAATATATTTATATATTCAGGCTGTGTTCGGTTTGTTTTAAGTTTGTATGATCTGTATATCTATAACGTAGGATGGTTTCACCAATTCAATATTATTATGTTTAAAATGAAGCAATAACTCCTTCCATTTTTTGTCTGTTTCCACTTTGCAGACCACCAACATTTATGTTTTCATCAGTAACGTATCTTTTTACCAAAAACACCTCATCAGAAAACATCATTTTCGCAAATAATATTTTTCGGAAAATGATTACTAATATATTCAAAAGATTTTCGCACGTATTCCCATAAAATCTCCTTTTTTATTGTCACCCAATGAAAATTTCAAAACAAACTGCCATTAAACGATCGGATTTTCTGAAAGGTGTCAAATTTTTTTAAAATAACTACTTGGAATATCTTGAAGAATGGACAGTTCAATTGGAGGATATTAAAAAATGTCATTGGGTGATAAAAAAAGGATTTTATAGGAATATGTGGAAAAATCTTATAATATATATTACAGTACATTTAAAATAAGAAATGCAGATATAAGACGCGGGACATTTTTAAAAATCGGCGAGACGCGGGACTGTCCTCCAAAAAGCGGGACAGTCCCGCCAAAATCGGGACGTGTGGTCACTTTAGATAAGATAGCATTTGATTTTGTTTCTGATTATATTCTAATCGCTACCACCAATTCTTTTTATCGCGGTACGTCTCATACCTTTGTTCTTCCTGTGGTGCTACATTCCAAGTGGACTTTGAGCTATTCCTCTTGCCTACACATGTGCTTCGTGTCTAGATCTTACAATTAGACGCAAGTATAGGGTGAATTTACAGTTTTTAACGTGGGTGGCGAGCCACTTTTTTAGGGGAAGTTTTCTTTCTTGGCAGATTACTGTTCGTTGACTTTTTCAGAGCCATGCACAGGAGGACAGTGTGGCTTATTTCCATACTCGTGACTCCGGGACAGTGCCGTCAAAGCATAGCCTTTGACGGGGCCCTTGGGCCCACAAGAATTTGGGGCCCTGTTGGAAAGTGAATGACAAAAACATTTTTCTGCTAAGATCTTATATTTATTATGGTTAATTGTTACAAATCAAATATACATATGTTATTAATTAGATAAATATGCTGCTGGTTAGAAATGGTTACGATTACGATAATTTCTTTGGGATTTCTGTAGTGCAAAATCTTCTATTATTTCTTCAAAGTATATTTTTTTAAGGATTTCACTTTCTATGCACATAATTGACAAATTAGTTGTTAATCGTTCTTGTAACATTTGTTCTTAATTCATTTTTTATTTTTTTTGCTGTGAAAATGATCGCTCTCCACTACAATAGGGAATATGCATCAATTTTTTTTATTTGCTTAATTCACTTTTTACTTCGTTTTAACATAGTAAAAAATATAAATACTGCTGAAAGTGTGTCAATTAATTTAAAAATATATACAGGGTGATTAGGGAGGAAATAGGAGTATTTTAAAGACATGCCCAGGAAGCAAAAATAAGCAAAATAAGCTCATATGTTCAAGTCCAATTTTCATTCGTTTCATAGATGTTTTGAACTATAGTAATTTATAAAATTAATGGAAAATGTACTACTGAACTTATAAATTTTCAAAAACACCACCACCCATTTCGATACATTTATTTGCGCGTTTATAAATGGACCTGGTAGCGAGTTTCAGTGAACGATGATTCGCTCTAATTAACGCCGCAGCATTAAGAATGCAATCTAGTAGCGCATCCCTTGTGTTCACTTTCATAGAATAAACTAATGACTTCATCCATCCCCAAAGACAAAAATCTAGGGGAGTGAGATCCGGTGATCTCGGTGGCCAAGGGTGCGGGCCTCCTCTGCCAATCCAGCGATCGCCTAAATGGATATTTAGAAAAACGTCGTCGAATATTTAAAGGTATTTCGTCCAATATTTCCTCTAAATGGTCTTCCAAAAAATGTAAATAACCTTCCCCAGTAAGACGGCCATCCAATACAAAAGGACCAAACAATTGATTATTTAGAATTCCGCACCATATATTAAAATACTAAACCGATGTTGGAAATTGCGTTCTTGCGTGGCATGGGGGTTTTCGTCCGACCATCGATGATTATGATGGGAATTGTTAATTCCATCTCGAGTAAAATGAGCTTCATCAGTAAATAAAATGCATTTGAGTAATCTTCTGTTTTCACGAATCCATTGACAAAATTCTAGTCTTAATAGATAATCGCCTTCTTGAAGATTTTGTACTTTCTGCAGATGAAAAGCGTTTAAACCTTGCCGTTTTAATGTTTTCCAAACCATTGTTTGTGAAATTTCAAATTGGATTGCAATGCGCCTTGTACTTATCCCAGGATTAGTTTCTACAACATCCAAAATATCTTCTTCAAGTTCCAAACCGATCTCTTGCTGTTTTTCAGAAACAATATGTGCACTTGGGAATATTCCAGTTTCGCTAGTATGTGTAAAAACAGTTTGAAACACTTGCCTATTAGAAATTCTTCGATTAGGAAAACGATGCCGATACTCTTCTACTGAACGAACAGAATTACCTTTACAAAATTCATAAACAAAGACCATATCTGCATATTCTGAAAATGATGATGAAAATATGAGGCATTTTTATAATCTCGTAGAACAACTACTGTCAATTTTTATGACATGTGCCTAATTAATAATATTTTATATAATATTTTATTTCAAATTGGCATTTAGGACAACGTTGTCAAATTTAACTTAATTAACTTTTTAAAAAGAAAAACCTATTTATCTCTGTAACAAATGAAAATCGGACTTGAACATATGAGCTTATTTTGCTTATTTTTGCTTTCTGGACATGTCTTTAAAATACTTCCATTTCCTCCCGAATCACTCTGTATAAAATACCTATTAAATTTGACCTGATTGAACGGTCCCATTTATCGCGCGCTTTGGATGACGTCGCATAACACATGCAATTCAGTATTGCATAGCATATTTGCATAGACCGTTAAGGATTTTCAGTTTAAATTTGCTATTTCGATTATGGAAAATGTTAAAAAACCATTTTATAGATATTGTATAGTACCGGAATGCAACACTATTATAAGTAGACCAGATAAAGTGTTTGATAAAGGCCATATCGAGGTATATAGTCCACCCTACTAACATCTGTGAATATCGAGGCCGATAAATGTCAACGTGCACGTCACATAACATATGACCAATGGTGATGCGTTTCGCAAATGCGTATTTTGGACTTTTTTATTTAAATTTTTGGAATTAAATACAAACTAAATGAGAAAATAATGGTATAGGAGCAATGTCAAGATCATACAGTATCGGAGATAAAAAAAATCAAGTAATTTTAATTTTTTTGCATATTCCCTATTGGTAACCATTAAGCAAAGGAACATTCTTGTAGCAACTTCAACATTTGGAAAAGTTTCTTTAATTTATCAGATTTTATTAATTTATGTAAGGTTGAGATACGCAAATCCGCTGATTCCTTTACTATATTCTTGAAATACTCTCTTAAATAAAAACATTCTGATGTGATGCATCAACGTCTATGTGATAGAATTCTTCAAATTAATTGCATTTTTTTGTCAACTCGTCAGAATCGATTGTTATTAATTGACAAAGAAAACTAAAACGATTGTCAATTTCTTGGTATGTTGTCGAATGATTTTTTAAATGTGCATATAATGTGTCGATTATACGAATAAACGTATCTACATGAAGTTTTTTTGCCATTCAACTATACAGATTCTGATGATCCTTCAAAGAAAGTGATGCATGTACTGCGAATTCTTTTTCTTTCAGACTTATCTTCATTGTCAGCATTTGGATTTTTTTGTTTAGCAACCGATTCGGACTGATCGAATTTATTACGTGCGTTACAGAGTTTTTCTATTGCTTTTCACTATTCGTCAAATGGATTTCCCTATTTGGCACATGAGTTTCATATTTTTCAAATAAATTTCACTATTTATCAAGTAGTTTCGCTTTACATCAAAACAATTTCCTTATATGTCAAATATATTTCCTTGTCAGTCATAATGGAAGAAAATAATTTAAACTGAAAATTAGTAATGAAGTAAGAGGCCTGATAATAAGGCAAATGAATACTGGTTTAAGCAGTGTACAAGTCAGCGTGCAGTTCGGTGAAACGATAATATGGTAAGAAAAATTTACTCTACCTACAAAAATTCTGGAGAAACAGCAAAAAACATACCGGTCATAGGAAACACGTATTGTCTGAAGCAGAGAAACAACTGTTGTGTGATTGGATAGACGCAGATTGCACTTTGACTCTTGCAAATTTGAAAGCCAAAGCTTTAGAGGAATAATCGGATTTACATATCTCGATCAGCAATATAATAATACTGCTCTCAAAGGGTTTCATTTTTCTTCAAAACGCATAACTAACGAACCCGAACCAAGAAACAGTCCGGAATTTATCCAGAGTAGGTTTCGCTATGACCTCCAGTATAACCGAATCATTGGAGATAGAGAGATTTTTTTCTAAGACGAATTTGGAATTCAAGTGTACTCTCGACTTTTTCGTCCTAGGTCCACTAAAAATACTCCGGCATATATTCGCAAAGCTCAAGTTAGAGGCAGAAATTATTGTTGCAGCTATGACTATTAATTCGCTGTACTTATTTGAAATCCAAGACCGGCCCAATTTAATTTATTGTTAATTTAATTAACAGCCTTGCTCTTGATGGAATTGAGGAAGCTCAATTTGCGTTGGACTTGTGTTGCTTTTCACCGTAATGCGGAATTGGTAAACTTGATTTCAAACCACGGCCACAACTTGGAATTTTTACCCGCTAACAGTCCATTTCTAAATTCTATCGAAGAAATGTTTTCTGTTTGGAAAAATTCAATTAGACGAGCTGGGTCTCAAAATGAAGATCAATTGTACGCCGCAGTTCACGAAACTTGAAATAATATCTCAGCGGAAGATTGTAATAATTTTATACACCATATGGAAACATATTTGAGTGATCTTAAAAGTATAAACTTGTTTGTTGCTAAAATATGTATTACCTTATTTTTATGTATAATAATTACAAATAAACTGATTTGCTTCCGTTTCTCAGCAATATTACGAAAATATACAACGGAGGGAGGGAAAAGGGATAAATAGGGAAAGCTTTTGATATAAAATTGACATGCTTGAAATTTATTTGACAAATAGGGAAATTCATTTGATGAATAGAGAAAGGCAACAGAAAAACTCTGTATTAACATAATCGTTCAGAGATGCGTAAAGTTTCGCTGCAACGTCCATGGTCCATTCTGTAAACTTAAGCTTGTTTTATTCATAATTCCCAAACGATCATTCCATATCTCCGTTAAAAAAAATGTATTCAATTTTTTCATTTTTTTTTTATAGACTGGGCTTATTTATTTTCTTGTTTCTCCTGGTTGATTGATGTTACTTGCAATTGAGGACAAAACTTCAGAAATATTTAAATAACCATTTTGCAAGGCATTAATAGCATTATGTGCAGACCATCTAGTATTCGAGAGACACTTCAGGACTTTATTTGCGACAAATGATCTGTTATAATTTTCCATCGTTTGTTCGAAGCCGAGAAAAAATTGAATAATTTTTGGATAAACTGAAAATATGCTACAGCTTCGGAAATACATTCAACAGCCTGAACACCTACTTAATTTAGCGAATGTGCCGCATATGGGACAAAAATTGCAAATTTACATTTTTTTTATTCTTGACTGAACACTAGAATACTTTCTTTCCAGCCATATTTGCTGCATTATCATAACTCTGCCCACGACAATCTTTTATATTAATATCAAGGTTTTCAAAAAAGTTTAAAATAGTATCTGCTGTGTATTCCACGTTATGCTTATGCATAGAGAAAAACTGCAAAAATCTCTCAATAGGCTCTCCGTCTTTTACGTATCTAACGATGAAGGTCAGTTGGTCACTGTGAGAGAGATCTGGTGTAGAATCCATGCTTATGGAGTAGTATTTTGATGATTTTATTTTGTTAACAATTGATTTTAAGACTTGCTGTCCCATTATATTAATAAACTCATTACAAATATTTTCAGACAAATATGATGTAATTCCTTTTCCAAGATTTCCGCAGTTTCGTATATGATCAACAAGAAAGGGATCAAATTCAGTAATCAGTTCTAAGCATCCCAAATAATTCCCGTTATTTTCAGACCCCAATATCTCATTATCACCACGACAAGCAAGACCTCTAGAAGCTAAAAATTTCACTACTGCGACAATTCATTTAAGTACATTCTTCCAATAATTGACTTTTTTATTACATTGGGATAGAAACTCACTGTCAACTCGTCCCGTAGTTTTGCTTCTTCCGACTTAATTTATCACTAATTGCCTGTGCTGTAAATTGTTCTCATGCTCAAGTAATAAGTCAAATATGCTTCCGATCTTTATATCCATACGTGGGGTTACATAGACCTCACACCCTGTTTAGCGTGGGGTTACATAGACCTCACACCCCTGTTTATCGTGTTGAAAAGTGGATGCAAGTAGATGAAAAGTGGATGCCAGAAAATTGAACTCTCTGGTATTTATTTAAATGATAAAAATAATACGAACTGGGTCACCGACAAGTTTAAAAAATTTCGCTTACACATAGGAAATTATTCGGATAAATATCACAAGAAATATGTTTTCTGTATAGTCTTGTCCATTCTTGTTCGACCTTGTTCGTTTTGTCCGACCTTGTCCGGTCTAAAACCAATAATCTCATTTGAATCAATCCGTAATATGTTTCCAATCAATTATGTATGCATACACGATTCTCCGCTACCCACCCGCAACTGATTTTGAATTTTCCCCGCTTGTCTGTCTAGTCTAGTCCCCTCTATTCTTGCCTGGTGTTATCAGCACTAGACGTCTGGTCGCGCCTAATCGACTACTGATAAATCAAATTCTTAATATGTTTATTAAATTAAACGAGAAACAATTATAAAAAATTGATTAGATCTCGCTTCATAATTTATTATTTCTCCACTCACGTGCAGCTGATAAGATAATAGGAAGTTGTTATGACTGCCACACATCCGACAACGCTTAACCGACTACTGATAAATCAAAATCTTAATATGTTTATTAAATTAAACGCAAAACAATCAAAAATATATTAGGGTTAAATTAAACAATCCATTAAATCATGTTAAATTAAACAATATGTTTTAGTTCAGTCTTATCTAGTCTCATGTATTTAGCTTCGTCTGTCTAGTCTCCTGTATCTAGCCCCGTCTATCTAGTCTTGTCTGTCTAGTCTTGTCCATTACATATAAATTGAGGCACAAGGCCAACTGTAATTATTTATTCGTTAATATTCGTAATCAACCAATCAGCATCGAGATAATTAGTTTAGAAATATCTGCCGCGGCGGATGAAGTCATCTACTGAGGGGGAGGCAGTCGGGCGGTATCTCCCTTAGGGCACATGCTAGAGCCGTTCTGACACCAGATTTGATTTTTCTTTCATCATGGTTGAAAAATGGTTTAGTCTAGTCTTGTATGTCTAGTCTAATAAACTTCTCTGATGTCGAGTGTGATTAAGGGGTGATACCAACCTAAACGGACCCTTGATTTTCTAGTTACAAAAAGTAGATTAATGGGTATCACCCATACCAACCTAAACGAACCCTTGGTTATCTGGTTACAAAAAGTGTTATCTGGTTACAAAAAGTGTTATCTGGTTACAAAATGTGTTATCTGGTTACAAAAAGTAATTTCAGACCCCTATGTAAATCCTTATGGGATTTTGGTCCAGAACTCTTATAGCTACTCTACTACTCACAGTAGCTTGAAGTGGAGGGTTCAGCACTTGATGTGTGTTGGTCAATTATGTCACATGTAGGATCTTTTTCCAGATGATATTCTGAAGCATTTCGATCTTGAGGTGATGAAGGTGAAGAATTAGTCAGCCTATTTGCTTCTTCAACCGTAAAAAATGAGTTTAGGAAGTTTCTAGGTTATTTCTTTTTGAGCTACAACTTTTTTTCTTTTTTGTGAACCACTTAAATATGTGCTTTTCGACATAATAAAAAGAATAAATAAACGAACACGTCAACACTTCTATTATCAACATACTTCTATTACTTTGGTATCTTGGTGGCAAGAAAGATGGATTTAAACTGAAGATAATTATATATTGTTAAGAGCAGGAAGGCTTACTCTGTTCCGAACTCCGTTCCCATTTGCCTGCACTTACTAATAACAAAAGAATTCCAACCCAAAGTGCACGTAGTTGTTTCTATATTTAATATTTACAGCTACAGAAAATAAATACTTATATCTAAAATTTGTAAGTTTAAATATTACATTGTTTACAAACGCATTTAAACCATTAGTGGTCACAAACAGTTGCAAGCTTCTAGCGGTCATAAAATCATTAGCCCCAAAACGCTTTCAAAACCATTCGTTCGCCACGACCAGATGTAAAAACCTATTCGTCGCTTTACGGTAATCTTAGTATAATATTAAATATCTAATTTTAAGAACCTAGAGATAAAGAAACTAAAAATTAAAATAATTTTAAGACAATAAAATAGAATTGTATAACAAAATTTATACACGCCACTTTCAGGAATTCTCAAATTATAGATAATGTCGACTTGGATAAGGTCGAAATGCGGAACTACATACTTCCTACCTTTCGTCGGGTTATATCTATATAAAATAGAAAAAAAACTTGTATAATGTAAACGAATATATCGGCTTTTCGACCCGATTTGGGTTTTTTTTTTTCGAATTGATCACAATAGATAAAACAGAATTCAATTGCCTTTGAACCTCTTTGTTGTTGAAATCAAATCTTTAGTTTTTTTGTGCTGAAGCTTATGCAATTTGAACGTTTTTATTTGCATTCACGTTGCACGTTTTTATTAGTACTCAACACTGAAAAAACGCAACATTTAATATTTACTACTAAACATATGATCGAACAAAATGAAGTTACTCTTCTGGGATTCCATTTAGACAGCTCACTAACATGGAAACAACATACATTACATGAGCCGTAAACTCGCGGCATCAATATTTTCCATTAGAAGGATTAGTTTTATAGTAAACGAAGCAGCTGCGCAGCTCACCTACTATGCACACTTCCATAGTCTGGCAACATGTGGACTTATGCAGTGATGCTGTGGCATCAAGAAGAATATTTCTTCTACAAAAACGAGCTGTTCGAGCGATTGTAGGAGCACATCCAACTGATAGTTGCAGACCGATATTCAAGAAACTGAAAGTATTTCCCTTACAGGCATGTTATGTGCTCATCTGTTTATGTTACGTCCACAAAAACGTATCAAACTTATTATCCTACTTAATATCCATTCAAATAATCATGGTTATGAAACGCGAACAAGAGATAATTTAATCATACCCCGCTCTCGGATGCAAACCAGCCAAAACACATACACTTATTGGGGAGCCAAGTTGTACAACAAACTCCCTGTCAAAATTAAATCACTGAATAACAAAAACTTCAAAAACAAACCAAAATCATTCACAATCACAATCTAAAGTCAGTTTTTTACTCGACAGAGGAATTACTGGCGGAAGATGTACATAACCAGGGTATTGTGTGATTCCTGTGCTAAGAAGTGTGTAAAATGTGTAAAATATGTACAAACAAATAGTGTTATTCAAACTGTTTTATATTTACTCTATGTTAATTCAAATGACATGTCTTGTAACTATTGAAGGCGAAATAAATATTATTATAAACGCCTCAACGTTACGGTATGCTGCGCCATCGGCAAGTTTGGTGTCATAGAGCCCTACTTTTTTGAGGAAAACGGGAACATTGTGACCGTGATAGATGATCGTTGAATATGGTAAACAACTTCTTAAGAACTGAGCTGAGAGGACGACGAATCAATCTGCGAAATATTTGGTTCCAACAGGATGGAGCTACGGTCCATACTGCCCGAGTGTGGATGGCTGCTGTTAGACAACTATTTCCTAGTCGTATTATCTCAAGATTCTGTGATTTGAATTGGCCCCCACGCTCTCCAGACCTTTCAATGTGCGTTTTTTTCTTGTGGGGTATCTCAAGTTTCGTGAGTATGAAACCAAACCTCATATACTGGCCAAACTGCGACATGCGATAGAGCAAAACATCGCTCAGATCGATCGTCAACTATTGGAGAGAGTGGAGAGTAGAGTGACTTCTGAGATCGTCTCCACATTTGTCAGCGTGAAAATGGACACCATCTTATTGATATTATTTTTCGTACATAGGTAAACTAAACTAAACTTATTTCTGCCAATAAAAAAACCTACTAACCTACTTATTTCTGCCAATAAAAAATTATTTTATTTGTCATTCCACATCAAATCGACCAATGGCTGGAATGGATCACTTTCGATTTGGTTGAATATAGGTGGGAAATTCTACTAAACGAATAAAAACATTTTTTTTTCCTTTTTTTCCTAATTCCTAATTACTTTTTTTTCTTTTAACGTCATAAATTTTATACTTATGGCTCAAAATTACAAACTTGAATATGTGTTTAAGATTATTTTATTAAAAAACTTTTTAAAATTCAAAAATTCATATCTAAAAAAAAACAAAAACACCTCTTTGAGAACTTCAGGATCTTTAAAGGAAGTTCGAGCGTATTTTTGACTTATACGGTGTAATAAAAACATCTGGCTACAGCGCTTTATTGTGGCTTGAAAGTTTATAGAACAGAGAGAGAAAATAATAGTAAGGAGAAAGGAGTCGAGTGTATTTATTTCTCACTATATAACTATGTTTCCATCTTTTTCTTTTCTCTCAACTGTTCTCGCGACGTTGCCAAACCATCCGTCATATGAATTATTGTCGATAAACAAGATTCAAAATAAAAAGTTTAACTTTAATTATTTAAATAATTACATCGGTAACGTAAAATTAACTAAGTTTATTGTATATAGTTTTTTATTTCTAAGTTTCGAAATTAATATCGAAAAAATAAATAAAGAAGTGATGGAAGCTTGATGATAAGAATTGAAAAACATCATTTTTGATTTTTTTTTCGGATAAACTAAATGGTGGATCACTTTAAAATTTTGAGAGGATATAAATAAAGATCTGCGTGTATAAAAAGATCCTCTTACCTCCTTTAATTGATTCGCTCGAACCTCTTTAAGAACTAGTAGAGGTATTATATAAAAGAGCCAAAAAAAATAAGTTTTTGATTTATTAAATTTTAAAACTTTTTTTAAATATATATTTTTCTGTTGCCCCAAGTATCTTCTTTAATGCGAACCCGATGTCTTTTTTTCTAACTATAATGTTGTTCTAAGTATTTTAAAAATAAACTTGAAAAATTGATTAAACTACAAATTATTTGATATTTGATTTTAGACTAATAGAACATTCTAAAGAAACACAAGAGCATGTTAGTAAAGTCAAAACGGAAAGTCAAATTTGGAAACCCTTAATTTCTATGCTGATATCAAAAATACATACAAAACTAAGTATGAAATAACAAATATTTGTAACGAGTATTTTTTTTGTAATTGGAAACAAAATCGTCATTTCCACTGGGAATATCCCCATATATCCGCATTTACTATACTACAGGATACTTCCGGGAATTACGATTTTTTACAAAATGCTGATAATTCATTACTTTCAATATGAAATTTGCGTATTTGCTGACGAACTTATGAAAAGCTATAAAAAATTAATGTCAAAGTGTTTCAAAGTATTGAATAATAAAACTCAAATTAACATAAGATGAAACATATAAGACCTTTAAAGAAATTCATTATGGGAAAACACTCAAGTTTTAATTTAAATTTTATGCACACATTTATATGATAATTGAATATTGGGGTGAAACCCTGTGTATGTAGTCTTAAAAAGACTTAATAATACTATAAATTACGGAAAGGTTGAATATATTTATATATTCGAGCTATATTTCGCTTCAATAAGTTGGTTGAAAAATTATGACTTATGTATGTTACCTACCATTAAATAATAATAGTTAGTAATACTTTTAATAAAGTGTCCATTTAACTAAGCATATTTTCCAATAAAAATACCGTTAATAACTTGTTATTCTCGAGTTCGTTTACCTAAAACTATCAAAACAAATTATGAGTGTATTGTTTTTACTTAATAAATACAAAAAGAACTAATAAACATAATTTTAACTGCCTAATATTCAGTCAACCTTCAGTTTTTTTTTTAATGGAGCGGTGTTCGATTGAACAAAGTATTGCTTGTGTACTCAACGAATTCCATTATTCAAACTCACAATCAGTGTTGGTTTCGACAAGAGTTTAATTTTTCAGCGCCGCCAAATTGCAGGACAATTACAACATGGGTCGAAAAATATCGTCGAACAAGTTGTCTTAAGGACACTGTATTATAATATAATAATCTTTATTATTTTTTTTTACAACGAATTGAGCCTCTATGGACTATTGGACATAGATGTGGGTGGGTGGTAACAACCAATTTCATTTTAGGGTCTAGGTCTTGTTCTACTTCCAGCTATGACTTCCTGCCAGTATCTTTGAGCCCACCGGACAAATAGGACAAAACGTTCTCTCCGTCTTTTGGACGTTGATGCCATTTTTAAAACCTTTGTAGTTGTTCACGAATCTTTTAACTTTGTTGATCATGAACGTTTCTCTCTAAAATACAAATCTGACTAAGATCATTTTGGCATTCCTCGAACCATCTCGGTCTTGTTTTCTTAGATTGGATGAAACTCCATAATTTTTTTGTTAGTCGGCACCGTCCATTCTCATGAGATGACCTTAAAATAACAATTGTCTCTTTTTTAATGGATGCTGTAATAGGTTCTGTCTTGCTGTACAAGTCCTCATTTGCTCTCATTCGCCATTGTCCATCAACCTATCTTGGATCTTGGATTTTCCTGAATATCTTACGTTCTCGTTTTTCCAGCCGCTCAGCTTGACCTTGACTATTCATGGTCAAAGTTTCGGACTCATATAAGTCCTCAGAGTTTAAAACAGTATTATAATGTCTGAACTTGCTTTATAATGTCTGAACGTCTAACTTCCTTATCCTGACATTAATTGCTTCTTCTTCTAATACATTTTCCTGGATGACTTCACCGAGATACCTGAAATTTGTGACTCGTCCAATTTTTCTCGGATTGGTGATCATCCATTCAGGTCCATCGTAGAAGTTCGTCATATATTTTGCCTTTTTTATAGAAATCTGGAGTCCAACCTTTTCAGCCATTTGTGACAGCCGATTGATCTTGTCGACTGCTGACTCTATGATGTTAGCAAAAATGGCCAGGTCATATGCAAAGGCCAGACAGTCAATGTATAATCCTGTCTTCGTAGGACCAAGTCTGAATCACTCTTCATTTGTTTCTTCTTGGGCTAGCAGCTTTCTCCACTCTGGAATGATCTTTTCCAAAACACAGTTGAAAAGGATTGGGGACAATCCTTCTCCTTATCTTACGCCCGTTAATCTATTTGTATTATCCACAACTATTATTACGATGTTTTATGACGACAATGTTATTTAATATGATATGACATATCTCTAATGTCTATATAATAATGGAGAACACCTAGTTGACCAGGGTTACCAACCCTTGGAGAGAAACCCGATGCATTAGCAGCTTGGGCGTTCCATTACAACCTCTTTTTCAGTGGTAGCGCAACGGTACCTCAATGACACGACCTCAACTAGTCGTACTCAGGGTTGGTTCGGTCGAATCCGTAGTTGGATGGCTGCCAGGCGTCGGTGGTGTCGTGATCGGTATCGGTATTGGCTGAGCAGTCGCTGACTCAGTCTCGACTGGATTTTCATAAAAACCTGTAGAGCGATGCTCGTTGTCTGAAGAGTTCGATGGTCCGGTTCCAGGACTAGCGATATGTTTAAGATGCCAAGAGTTACTGCGGTAAATTGCTCCCTCGTTAGTTTTGATTAGGATCAGAGCGTTCTCTGTTCTCTGTTTATCACCTTGGCTGGAATCCAATTTTTGTGATCTTTTCGTAGTAGTATATCTTCTACTATTATAAATTGCTCATTTTCCTTTTTTCCCCTATCTGCAATTTCCTTTTCTTTCTCCATTATTGTTTTCAAATACTTAGCAACATTTCATATAATTTTAGATGTAAATAATTTCTCGTTGGTAGGTAATAAAGTCTTGGTTCTTTTATTCATTAGTCATTGAGAAGTGATCCTAGGTTGAGTCTGGACGTATTTCTGTGGTACAGCAGAGCTAAGTAAATATCGAAGCTGTTTTATGCACATTTTTTGAGTAGATTTTTTGCTTCTTGTACATATCTCTCGGCTAAACCATTGGATCTGGCAAAATGTGATCTTGAAATTCGGTGTTCGAACTACCACTGTTTAGTAAATTCATGACTGTTATACTGTCTGCCTCCATCTGTTTGAAGTCTGTCTGGCATTCCAAATGTAGCGAACCATGCTTTTAATGCTGATTGTGACCTGTGTCCTTTCCGATTTCACAGACATGGTAATCTGTATCACTTAATTCCTTTTCTTCTTCCAGAGTTTGTACATTTCTTCTTTCATTTCTTTTACAGGATTTAGTGAAGTAATTTCTTCTATGGCATATCCTACATGTTTTTCCAAATGCTGGACATGCCTTAACTCCATGTCTTGTACCACATCTTCCACAGTTAAATTCTCTATCTTCGCATTCCCTTTTTTATTTCTTACAACCTCTAATATATTTATCATTGTTATTAATATAAGTGTTTTTCTTTTTATAAGTGACCGTTTCTACTGATGCTGTATTCTTCATATTTTTCACATTTTGTTGAACCTGTTCCACTGAGTGACAGATATCTACTGTTTTTTCACTCAATTCATGTTCAGCCAGGAGTTTTTCCCTTGTAGTGTCACTCTCTATGCCGATTACTATTTTATCCTGAATTATGCTGTCTTCAAGAATTCCATAACCACAATTTTTAACTTTGATTTTGAGGTTAGTAACAAATTCATCAAAATATGTCCACTTTCTTGTGTAATCAGGTTAAACATATATCTTTAATAGGTTTCATTAGTTTTCGGTATAAGGTAGTTTGTAAATTTACTTTTAATAATTTCGAATGATTAGATAAGTTAAACAAACGTATTAAAAATGACAGCAGCGTCTGTACCAATGCTTGTCATGAAAATTGCGACCTGTACTTTTTTTACTCTTTTTCTTAATCTTTCCGCCCCAGCTGGTACACATATGTCCCACTAAAAGTTCATCTTCCGAAACTTAAAATTGTAAATTTAAAATTGTATTAGTATGAAAAATTTACCAGGCATTTGTTTCGTGTATGTTATATGTAAGAACACAAATATTGTATTGGACCCTAGAAAACTGGACTAGAATAGATCCCAACCAAATAAGTCTAGAAAAGGCGAAACCAGACGAAACCCGACATATATGATTGATTATTATATGATCAATACTGAATCACTGAACAGAATACAGAAGACTGATCAATACTGAACATACTGGAATATTCTGGACAGATATAGTCTATATTAACAAGACTGGACAATGCTGGACAAAATTAATTTTGAACCAAAATTGGACAAGAATGAAGTAGATTGAATATGACTCGATAATGTCAAGTCTTGGGAAATCCCCACAAAATTAGACAAGAAGAATAGATATGATATGATATGATATGATATGATATGCGTACCACTCATCTCTTGGGACAATTCAATCCATGGTCGATTTATTTTGATATATTGTGTTTATTTAGCAACAAATTTACAAAACATGAGGTTTATTCTATTTCTGCAATATTATTAATGTTCAGGGACGAAAGGGTTAAGTTAGTTGCAACGGCGTACCACTCCCACTGTTGTAGCCACAGTTTAAATGCTTCTGAGATGTTTTCTGTCGCTTCTGAAATGTTTTCTAACGAAATATTTCGGTTTTATATTTGCACCATCTTCCGACATTTGAACTTGGTTTCGGCAGCATGTATTATAATATAATAATCTTTATTAGTATGATCCACTACTATTATTAAGATGCTTTATGAACACAATGTTATTTAATATGACGTATCTCTAATGTCTATATAATAATGGAGAACACCTAGTTGACCAGGGCTACCAATCCTTGGAGGGAAGCCCGACGCATGAGCAGCTTGGGCGTTTTATTACAGATACTGAACTTGCAGAGAGAATATACATTGTTAGAACAGAAGTGAATACTAGTATACTAGTGAATACGCAAGTTAGGAACAGAATTGAAGAAAATTCCAATCAATCCGTGCGACATTTATCGCAGCAAGTAGGAAGTTCACGGTAAATATTTACGTACAATACCTTATGCCTTTGCCTTATACATGGAAAAAAGCCCAAAAACTTCTTCCAATAGACTGATACTCAAGAGTTTAGAATTCAGTCGATGGGTTTTGGGCAGAGGGGATAATTTTGTCAACAAAATAATTATGGGTGTCGAAAAACATTTTCAAACATTCTATGGGGACAAGAACAAACAATATTTACGTTACTGGTTTGCCGAAAACCCTCAAGTTATATATAATACGTTTTGAAGAAGAGCTGCATTTTCAAAAGTTAACTGTGTGGTGTGGAATATGCTCAGTATTGGGACGGTATTTTTTTGAAGATGATATGGGAAGGGCAGTAGTTGTCAATAGTGAACATTATGTGGGCAACCGTTCTTAATGGATGCCATCGCTCAACTTCTATTATCAATAAAAGATATTTGATATGAGAAAGACGTGCAAGGCCTCATGTATCTAACATGTCTATGGGAGTGTTACGAGAGTTTTTTCCTGGTAGTCTGATTTCATAGCATAGGGATCAGTTGCGACTTCCTTTTTAGGGTTTCGTACCAAAAACGGAACCCTTATAGGATCACTTTGTTGTCCGTCTGTCTGTCTGTCCGTCTATCCGTCTGTCTGTCTGTCAAGACTATTTTTCTCAGGAACGCGTAGAGGTAACAAGTTGAAATTTGTATCAAATACTCGGGTCTGCGCTCTCTTTCAGCTGTGAAAATCAAACTTGTAAGTCAACGCGATCAAAAGATATGACCGTTTATGTCGCATATTTTGCGATTTCACAAGGGAATCAAAACCTATAGGGTACTTCCCGTTGACCTAGAATCATGAAATTTGGCAAGAAGCGGTGTCTTACAGCACATATAAAGGGAAAAATCCGTAAATATGTAAATATGTAAAACCGTAAATATGTAATTTAATTACAAGAAAAATGCGAATTTACTATTAGAAACTTATGAAGATACACTAATGTGTTGCGTGGTATTGTCAGGCCCCAGAAGCATATGGGTTGCATACAGTTAGGTCCTCCTAAAGATACCTTACTTACAAGTTTGTACGGAACACTCGGTGCGCGAGTCACAACTCGCACTTTACCGGTTTTTTTCTCAAGATTTGTCGGTTTTGGATTGTTTCCTATGGATTCATGTTAAACCTGAGTTTGTCAGAACCAACCTGAACCCTTGAAAGCCTTAAAGACAGAAGAACATTCGACAAGCTAATGATGAGATGTCACAAATGTGCCAGCGAGCAATATACCTCAAAGTTCGGTTCAAGCGAATATTACGCAGAACGTTGTTCCCCAACAGAATCTTGCCCAAATGATGTCTCAAAAGCTCCATGGAAATATGCCGCCTATGATGGGCCATATCCCTCAAAGTATTTATTTTTGCATCGATCTCAGTAATGCATCGAAGCAAAAGGAGGTCATCTAATCGATGTAAATTCTAAGTATTAATTGTGAGTTTATGATTAACATTGTGTTCATAAAACATATTAATAATAATGCATTTAACATGTTACTAAACTTCAACAAGATTTTACTCTACAATGTTCAATAAAAATTTTGAGTCCAACTTGTAGATTGTAGATATGGTGGTAACGACTTCACTGAAACGTTCATAGATCTATTCTACCTATGGAGTCCAACTTATTTCGTTTTTTGATAATTGCAGTTTAAAATCAGGTCACTCTTATTTTTTCACCCTTTATATCTGATTATAAATAAATCTAATATTAACTGATTTTATTGTTAATAAGGTAAAAACAACAATTAGTATGTGAAGATAAACCGTGGAGGGAATCACAAATTAGACTAAGAGTTTAAAGACTATAATTGAATTGGTGCAGGTCAAGGTATCCCTCCCCTAATAGTGGGTCGCTAACCACGTTACACTGTAAGTGTAACGTATACTTGTGTCAACTTGTGTTAAAGTTATACTTGTGGCTAAGATCAAGACACCAACTACAAGTGTAGGCATTGGGAGGAGGTCCAGGTCCTACTTAGGACTTTAGCACCACTGAAGAAGAAGGTCAAGGCATACACAGATCTATGTAGATGGAATAATTATAATTTCCTAGAACTACATGAAGTATTTTGTACAAAACGTTTTCTTAATAATTCGACAGTCTGAATTGGTTTTTGACCAAGATTAATGATAAATATTTGCCTCAAGAACTGATTAAATGTTTGATTAAGAAAATGATTCGTGATTTTAAGTTTTAATTAAACAAACTAAACTGCAGAAAGTAGATATTTGCATTTGGTGAAGTAGGAAGATTTTGTTGCACGAAAACGTTGCTTGAAATAAATGAGTTGTATCTCTAGAAACTATGTTTTACAGCGTTTTAGTCCTTTACTTTGAAGCGCCATTTGTGCATTGTACAGTGCTTATCGACTTATCGTACAGTGCATATGGAACAAACGGGTTAGACATTAATTTCGAAAGCTCGGATATTAGCTTTCTTCAGTTAAATGCAAAATTGTTAAAATGCAAATGAAACACTTTTTAAAATAAAATCTTCATACATACAATTATTTAACTTTAAAAGACAAAACTTGATTGTAAAATGT
Organism: Phosphuga atrata; assembly: GCA_944588485.1. Classification (NCBI taxonomy): domain Eukaryota; kingdom Metazoa; phylum Arthropoda; class Insecta; order Coleoptera; family Silphidae; genus Phosphuga; species Phosphuga atrata. The sequence continues at coordinate 45,961,329 of OX155898.1, forward strand.
TGAAATTTATAAAATGATGTAGATACCTTAATAGACAAATCTCCCATGTTAATGTTAACTTGGTAGGAACATTTATTGGAATTGACATAACATTCTAAAGCAATACAAGAGAATGCCAGTAATCTCAAATCGAAATGACAAATGAACTGTAAATTAAACAAACAAGACTAGATGCCCTGATGAAAATGAATGTGGAATGAAGTGTTAGAGAGACAAACGAAGTGTCGAGCCTCACAAATGTCAACACTTTCCCCATGCTTCGACGATACTTAAACGACACAATAAAACAGTTCAACAAAACCGTACTGTTCAAATTTCAATGGCCCAAAAGACACTTTTCTGACACTTTGACGATACCTGGTTGACTCTTTACCGATATTTTGTTGACACATCGTTCACAGATTTCGACGACATTTAATTTTCTACAGAAAGATGGACAAATCAAAGCATTCAAGATTAAACACGATGTAAATACACTAAATAATATATACACTAAATAGTATATATACAAAGACTATGAAGACAAGAATTCTATAATTATAATTTGCAAATTATCAAGACAATTATCCTGGGGTAATCTGTTGTTCTGAAGTTGATATATATCTTGAAAGATAGTTATTGTTTGAACTAGTTCCGATTTGCCTCCGGAAAGGAATTCGTGTTTAGTTATGTGGAAGAAATACCGATTTAAATAATGATAGTGTGTTAAAGTCCCGATGAACTTTTTATTGAAATGAGATTTCATGAGACGTAAAATCGATGCACAATCTATAACCGTTTGCGAATCTTTTTATAAATGCTCGCCAGACCGTGTAATTTGATAGTTTCTTCATGTAAAATGGGGAATATGTTGATGAAATTGATATTAAGACGTGATATTCGAACAACTTTTCAATAAATATTCTTGAATTACTTCTCAATATTTTCCACATTAAATAGATAATTAAAATAGAAAGAAATAAAAGACAATTTAAAAAAAGGGTATTTAATATATAATAGACATAAATTAATAGGAAAATAAGCGCTACTTAAAAATATTTATGAAAGGCGCGTGTTCCATTAAAAACCTTGATACTGTTTGCGCCACAGAAGAATGGATTATATGTCTATTGTGTCTCTTAAACGATGTGGAAATAATGCCGAAACAATAAAATCATACCCCAACAGTGATAAATCCGTTCCCGGCGTTTATAATATTAATAGTAATTTATACGACACGCGTTAAATAATAACGACTCGATGCAGACACATCAACTTGTATAACGTTACAATAGAAATATTCCATAATTCTATATTGTAGATTTACCTCGATATATTTTCATATTGTATGTAATTTGTATTTATTTATGTAAGTCTAGATAGACAACAAAATATAGAGCCGGATTAAACAGACAAGTCTACACAGGTTAGACTGGATAGACGATATTAGACAGGCAAGACTAGACAGACAAGAATAGACAGACGTGACTAGACAGACAAGACTAGACAGACAACACTAGATAGACAAGACTAGACAGATAAGATTAGACAGACAAGACTAGACAGGCAAGACTAGACAGACAAGACTAGACAGACAAGACTAGACAGATAAGACTAGACAAGACTAAACAGATAAGACTAGGCAAATAAGAGTAGACAGAACTAGACATGCAAGCCTAGATATACAATACTGGACAAACAAGGGTATTTAAACATGTTATAAAATTGTTGTTTCGGTAATTATCTAATGAAGTAATTTAAATACCTAAATAATTAGTGGACCTATCTAGATAAAAACTGACGTATTTGCTTTGCACAATAATAAGTTTATTTCGCTTTGTGTCTCTGTGAATGTTCATTATAAATCAAATGATTTTGAAATTATAACATATTTCAAATTGTCGACTGCACCAGTGATAACACATTCTAATATATTGCATATTAATAATTATTAGAAAATTTATGTCACTTACCAGGGTGACTATCCAAGCTAAACAACACACTCACTTACTTTGGGAGCACGCTCTGGGAATATGACTTTCAAATGCGTTAAAGCTAAACAAACACTCCCTTCTACTCACACCTCGACAATACTCAGACTTAATAATCTACCTAATTATACAGCAAACAGTTTTACGCAGGATATATACTTTAAATAAACTGATGCAATGCTAATTTGATCAATACACAAGGAGAAGAATTATTTGAATTTGTTCAAAATATCTAGCTTATTAATACATAACCGTCTAAGTTTTATTTAGTCTGTATGGTCTGTCTATATAGTCTAGTTTGTCTGGCCCGTCTAGTATAGCATTGCTAAAACGTTTAAACACACGGCCTAAATAATTTTGTGGAAGTGAGAGTACGATCCATAGGTTGGATGGTAAATGGGAGACCTTTTAAAAATGTATGAACAAATTGTCAGCAACCTCTTCTAAGCTAGTTATTTACTTTTTTTATTTTGCTTTGTATTTTTATCAAAACAGTTTCGTTTCACGATCTAATTTAGCGCGACCCAATTTTGTGGATCCCGACAAAAAATAGGATCGCGTTAAGTAGTTTGAGAAACGCTGCTCTAGCGCCTTGATGAACTAACTTCTTTAACTAGACTAGAGAGACTAGTCTCAATAAGTTTTATTGTTTATGATGCATCAAAAATGCGGAGAGTGCAACACAAAGCTAATGAGGTTTCCGTGGTAATTTCAGTGCATTACGTAAACCGTATTCAATGCAGTAAGCTGTACTATTGATGGTTCTCATTTGCTCGGAAAACACATTTTGCTAAATAATTAACAGCAGATACCATACTCGTAGTTATCCAAACATATCATCATTATATAAACAGAACGTGAGACACGAAACCGGGACAGATGAAACTGGAGAAATATTTTCGTTGCCCGAACTCTGCTTACAACAATAGTTTCAGTAAGTTGCGTTTAGAAAATAATGCATGAACATTAACTATATTAGCAACTTTCGGAAAAAAGCTTAGCCTCATATTGATTTATGAGCTTTAAATATTAATTGATTATATTAAGCAGATATGACTAGATAGACAAAACTAGATATACAAGAATAGACTAGACAAATAAGACTAGGCAGACAAAGCTAGACAGGCACGACTAGACAAACGAGATTAGACAGAAACTAGATTGATAAGATTGGACAGACTTGATTGGACAGACAAAGCTGGACAAACAAGATTGAACAGGGAAAATTGTACAGACTAGGCTTTACAGACAAAATTGGACAGATGAGACTTGATAGATAAGATTGGACAGATAAAACTAGACAGACAAGATTAGATAGACGAAACTAGATTGATAACATTTCATAGACATGATTGGACAGATAAGACTGGACAAACTAGATTGAACAGACAGACGAGACTTGACAGACAAGATAGCCCGATAGGCCTAAACCAGGGGTCAGCAAACTCTATTAACGTAAGGGCAAAATTTTTATTTAATATTAAATTTTTATGTAAAATGATTTTTTTTCATAAAGTCATATTTTTGTATTTGTTTCATAATTAGGGATGATTAAGTGCCTATGCGATAATAATATTGGCAGCCTTGACTACCAAATCCATAACTTTACCAATATCTTCTGGAATTTTTTTTGCGCTACCTGGTGAATTATGCAATGGAAAAATAACACCTGATGTGAAAATTGTGACAAGTACTGTTTTATTACTACCATACTTTAGCTTTGTTGCAATTGACACCATTTTAGTAAGTGGGATGTGATTTTTCTTCAGACATTCGGTCACTGCATTTTCAATATCTTCTCCTCGTGTTTGACCCTTGAGTGGCAATAAAGCCAGAAGTTCTCCTTTGGGACCATGTGATGAAATATAGCGAGCAAAGAGGACATCTTGCGCAGTATCCATCCGCCATATTTATTGATATGGCGGTTGCTAATTTAACTTCCTGAATAATTGTTGGCATACATTTAAGGGGGTTCTCGCTGAAATATTTGTTGTTTTGATATTTGGGTTCTTTCATGTATTTAGAATGCCCCTTTGAAATATTTTCTTGAAAATGCCGATATAACGCTCGCGGGTATAATATCTCGCGGGTACAGAGCTTTTAAGAGCGCGCCGCCAGCTGCATCGACCCTGCGGAAGAAGAGAAAGGCCGGCCGCTCCAAATTTGGAGTGGCTATCACAAGATCTCAACGGATTCGAATCCTCAGCATCATCTGTCTAATGAGACCTGGTCCTGGATGAGGCCCAGCAAAACCGGGACTACTCAGATTGTTCAAAAGTACGTGAAGAAAATTTATAGGATCTGAAGAGCAATCTGAGCTCAAGAAGAGCTACGAAGTCGTGAAAGGATTGCTATATGATCCAGGAATCGATTCATAGAGGTGGGCGAGAAAGAATCATAATAATGTTTAATTTTCCAATACAAATTTAATTTTAATAGTCTTTTTTCGAAAATGCCTCTCCGCTGCTTCCGACCGATTTTCACCGATTCCCGTTTTCTTTTGCTGGACCGTGAATAATTTCAGATGTATTCAATATACTTTCAAAATTCTTTTTACCTCTTATTCCCAATACCTCTAGAAAAAATTGGTCCGATTTCACTATGAGAGAGCTACAAGTGAACTTTTAATCGCGTTTTTCTCGGAATCGTTTTTGCAATATGGTGCGCATGATTACGGATAGAGTTCTTGACCGATTTGAAAAACCTTGGCGAGTTTTGTTCACAGTATGAACAGTTTCCCATTGACGGATGGAAACTTTGATAAAAACTTTTTCCGCGATTCAGTGACTGTTTTTTTCTCCAAATTTTCGAACGTTTTCGAGGCTTTTTTTTTCGAAGATGCGCCATTTCTCTAAAATCGATTTGTTTTTAAGTTCCATTCGTCAATGGAGAATTTGACTCTTCTACTTTAATAATAAGTTTGATTTTTTGTTCTATGGGGCTCCGGAAACCGCTGATCGTGCACATCATATAGAGACTTTTTTTAATTGTCTCCTGAGATGCAGACAGCTCTGCGCATGCGCAAGTAGCGCACGCGTTGGAAAAAAAATGGACACATGGTCGAAGGATATTTAAATAAAATTAAAAAAAAATCAATTCTCTATCTGCCTTCCTCTTCTATTGGCACCCGTTCAAAAATGTATCATTTTTTCGGAAAATTTGAGCGAGTACCCCTTAACGACATTTTTTTGTCCTTCTGTTATAGTTTTGGCAGACAATGGTAAGCTTTTGATTTTATTCATAATATCTGCTTTATTGTTAAAATTGTGGAATAGTGTGTCAGCCACATTTGTAAAACAACTTTTTGTGTACTCACCATCAGTGAATGGTTTTACGTTTTTGATGAATTCGTGACTTACGACAAAGCTTGCCAATTTAGCATTATTTGCTGACTGTATCCAACGGTTAAAAGAGGAACTTGCCTTTTTAACTTTTTTCAGAAGTTTTTTAATTGCTTTCTTTCTTAAATCGCGAATGCGGCTTGTTTATTTTCGAAATGTCTCGACATTTGACTTTTTGTAGGTTGCTAGTTTTTCATGGCAAATAAACAAGTTGGAAGACCAGCTGCATTAGGTACAAACGCAAGCGATTCAGTCCACTCTGTTTGGAATTCACGAGGTCGATCGGCTATTTTTTTTCGTAGCCATTTTGAGAGGGATTTAGAGTTTCTGAATTATGTCCAAAAAAAGTACAATTTTGAACTATCCACTGACTCGACAGTGAGACACAAAACTAAAAGAAACAACCGAGATCCGCGCTGTGACTGTGAGTTATGGCGGCGACGGTAGTAAGACTTCCGAAAAGACAGTTCTGTTTCTATTTGTTTGTGATTTTGTTATGTTTCAATATATGTATTTACGAAGAGCCATAAGCTCACACCAAAAGAGCCACATGTGGCTCGCGAGCCTTACTTAGCCGACCCCTGGACTAGACATACAAGGCAAAACAAACAAAGCTAGACAGGCAAAGCTAGACAGACAAGACTAAACAGATAAGACTAAGACAGACAAGAGTAGACAGATAAGACTTGACAGATAAAATTAGACCGACAAGACTATACTCCATTTTTTTTAAGAATGCAGTAACTAGAAACCTGATTTACACTATGATAAATGTTCAATTTAGTTACAATATTTGGCGCTAAATTCAAATATACTTACTTGAATATAAAATTAGTAATTTAATTTTTAATTTAATGGTTTGATTGAATTTCTTAATATTATTGAATAACTAATAAAATACAAACAAATAAATGGAGAAAAACGCAAAAAAATCTGAATGAAACAAACAGATAAGATGACAATTGTGAATTGACATGCAGCCATTAACAACTAACAGCTGCAAATGTATGTGAAAAGAAAGAGAGAAAAGAGGTTGAGATGAAGAAGTAAATATCATCAGTGTGAACTTCTCCTCGATTTAAGCCAATCAGAGAACAAGGTCAAATAAGCTCTATCTTCCCTGCACTGCATTCTTAAAAAAATGGACTATAGACTTTCAAATTCTAACGTTTTTTGTTTTAAATTTTCATTTGTCATATGTAATTAAATTTACCAACTTATTGAAGCGGAATATATCTTCTATATATAAATATATTCAACCTTTCCGTAGCTCTATAATATTATTAAGTCTTTTTAAGAGTACAAAACAAATCTCATGTGGAAACACAACAGTTATTTGTATGCTATTTACTAGCCCCTACCCCACTTTCATGACACTAAACAAGTAGCAGATGCTAAAATAACATTGTTTTTAAGATCTTTTTATTTAACCTAAGTGAATAGTCATCTGCAGACGCGTTTCGAGACCTATCTCCCATCAGTGCAGCTTTGCTCTTTTGAATTATTTTAAATTAAAGATTTTGCAAAGCAGCACTGACGAGAGAGAGAGAGAGAGAGAGATTGATTGATTGATTGATTTAGTTTATTTATGCCAAGGCGTATGGCCAAATGGCAATTTCAGAATACAATATAAATACAATATAGGTATCATTTTTAACATTTGTTAGTCTTACAGGTCTCCCAAAGACAACAAAATATGTTATAACAAAATAACATTAACAAAAAATGATAATATGATAAATAAATGGTAATTCATAAATAATTACATAAATACTAATTTATGATTAAATTAAGTACTAATGATTACTTAAATACATAACATAATATGGTACATAAACACAGATATATTTTTAATGAGATTTAACCAAATTTAGTGTATCAAAAAATGTCCACGTTACTTTTGCTCTATGCAGTTTTTCTCTAACATTGAATTCAGAGTCAAAAGTCCAGATTCAATAGATAGTCAAATATTTTGTTTTTAAATACTTCCAGACTACTAGAGTTTACCATATCAGTGGGCAATTCTTCCCACAACCGTATAGCAGTTACTACGAACGAACGCTCAAGGTAGGTGGTATCAAAATGAGGTACTCTGAAGTAAGAATGCTTTTCTGATGCTAATCTATCCGATCGTCTAACTTCAGTCTCCTCCACAAATAATTCACGTAAATAACTTGGTTTACCTATTTTCAATAATTTATAAAAGTAACAAGCCATGTAGTAACGTCGACGATGTTTGATTGATAGCCACCCTAGCTCTCGTCGATAAGGGGTTATGTGCTCATCTCGTTTCAGACTAAAGATAAATCTTATAGAAGAATTGACTGCGCGCTGCAATTTCAAATTATTTTCTGATGTAGAATCAATAAGTACAATTGTGCAGTAATCTATGAGTGGTAAGATAGTTGCTGAAACTAATAACTTCCTGATTGCCGTTGTAAAGATGTTTTTGCGAATTTTAAGGCAATGTAAGGTCGAATTTACTTTACTAATTGTTTGCGAGACATGATAATTCCAGGACAAGTTTTGACTTATATGTAATCCTAAGCACTTTGCTGAATTTACATAAGGTAATGCAAGACCATCTATTATAATAGGAGGTATCTCCCTCTGTTGTAGTTGCTTTAATTTACTATTCGAGCCCAATATCATTACTTTGGTTTTTCCTAGGTTCAACTCCAAGCCATGTTCCCTAGCCCAATTTGCTATTAATTGTGCATCATGAGTGACTTTACTAACGGCTTCCTCCAATTGGAATATTAAAAAATGCAAATATATATACTTGTCATCGGCAAATAACCCATGCTTGCAATAGACAATCCACCCAACAACTGAATTCATTACTATCAGAAACAATATCGGTCCCAGAACAGAGCCTTGAGGAACTCCAGAAAAGGTTCTCAAGAGCTGAATTGGAATCCCAAAATCATTTAAAATTGATTGAGATCGTTTTGATAAGTAGGAGAAAAACCAAACTATCGTTTCCAGTGAAAAACCAAGTCTGAATAATGCGGTTAGTATAGTTTTGTGGTCAACGTAGTCAAAAGCTTTGCTCAAATCAAACAAAACTAATAATGTTAAATGATTTTTATCCATAGCATTCCTGATATCATCAGTAAGCCGTAAAAGTGCTGACTGGGTACTGTGGTGTTTGCGGAAACCAGATTGAAAAGAATCTAATAATTCATTATCTTCCAAATAATTTACCACTTGATTTGCAATAATTCTTTCAAAAACTTTAGCTAAATGAGACAAATTTGCAATCGGTCGAGTATCGGAGGGCGACTTAGGCGGTGTGCTTTTATTTAAAGGTATGATATAGATGAGCTTCCATACGTCAGGAAATACACCAGTGTCAAGAGATCTATTGAATAAAGCTGTGAGAGTGGTAGAAATTTGAGGAAAATGATCTCTTAGCCATCTCAGATCAATTCCATCAGGACTTTTACCTTTCGATTTTTGCAGAGTAAGATGTAAAGCTTTAGTAACATCAACAATGTCTATTTTTGACCACTTAAATGAGCATTCAACTTCAGTACTGTATTTTAAAGGCAAAGTGTCTATAAAGTCAATACTGCAAGGAGGATGTTTTCGAACTATATTGGCATAATACTCATTTAGTTTAAGCGCATCAAAGTGATTTAGCGGAGAGGAAGGATTTGATTTTATGAGTCCCAGATGTTTCAATTTACTCCAAACAGTTGAACCAAGTGGCAATGTTGACAAAGCATTCTTTAGATATTCTTCACGCACACGATTCAACTGGTTTTTCAATTCTTTTCTTTTTAATTTATAGAGAGTAAGAAGATTTTGGTCTCGTGTTCGCTTAGCCTGTTGTTTATGATAAGTAGTGCCATAGGGGACACAATACAGTGATAGCTCCTTTATAAATGTTTTCAGATGATCGGTTGTATAACTATTTTCAAGTAAGTTACAATTTAGATCCCCGGCTATAATAGAATTCTTAAAATTCGATGAAAACCGAGAATACATTTCGAAGAATTCATTCAGAAATAGACCCTTAGGCCTTCTGTAAATGCAAGACAGCAAAAGATGAGCACCAGTCGCTAAAGTCACATCAAGCATAAGAAATTCTGGTTCATTTAAATGGTTTGAGGTAGAAATATGTAAAACCTTTGTTTTTAGAGATTTATGAATAAGACAAGCAACTCCACCACCCTGTATATAACGACCACTATCAGTGTGCTTTAAAATGCGATCTCTCCTTATTGGAATATAATCATCTAGTGAAAAAATACTATTTTCTATGGAAGGTTTTAACCAAGTTTCTACGAGAACAATAATATCTGGTGTAGTTTCAGCAACTAAATTAAGAAATTGAGCAATATGGCCCACAACACTATTTATATTTAAACTTAAAATATTTAATAGTGTGGACCCTATATCGACTGAGCTATTGGTTAAATCTACATTTTGCTATTCTAACTTTCCTAAATCTAGTTCACAGTCGATTCTTAGTTTTTCGGAGTTATCGTCCTTTTTAACAAAAATTTGACTGTTTTGCACCCAGACATACCTAAACCTTAATGCCTTTGCTTTATTTTTCGTGTTCATTAACAGCTTATGTACCTTAGGGTGTAAAAACTCATTTACAAAAATATTTCCATGAAAAGATTTCTCAACAATAGTAGGAAACACCATGCTGACGGGCAAGTTTTTATGCTTTCTTTTGGTATTGATGATGAAGTCACGAACTTGAACCGATTTAAGGTTAAGTATGTATGAGTGCAAAACAGCATTACCACTATTATCACTGGCCATAGATTTTTTCTTATTTTCAAACTTACGTATGTTCAAAATATCAGTTTTTAATTCTGATATTTTCAATTTCTCAAAAACAGTTGACACTATATCAGAAAGATCAAGCCTCTCACTAACAACATCCGGAATTCCTGAGATCATTAGTTCCGACGTGGCCAAAGCTGATAGTGACGAACTTGAGGTTCCATCCTTTCCTTCAACAGATGATATCATATTTTCCAGGTTATTTGTTTTAAAATAGAGCTCAGAAATACGCGAAGTATTCGAAGCAACATTCCCGATTATAACAGATACCTTGTCATTAAGCGTGTCTTGAGTCTGCCGAAGTAACTCCATTTTATTTTCAATTTGGTCGAGTCTTAAGGAAGTTTTCTCACCCGATGCTGCTATAGCTGTCATTATCTGAGTAAACTTTTCATCTAGTGATTTTGATGACCAATCACTTGGGATAGCAGGAGAAGCTTCTTCGTTCGACATTTTTGACGAGCGCGACCCACTCACCGTTGTATCTACGTTTGGCAGAAGTTTGTTAAATTGTTTCCTGCAGCAATCCGTCGATGGCTTGTTCTTAACGAAGTCTCGTGCACAACCAGGATGAAAAGAATTCTTGCAAGAATTACATGTGATAGCCGATCTGGCTGTTTTTTTGCATTTAAAGCATAAGTCTGCCAATAATGACATTACAGTGTATAGACAGATTTCAGTTCAACTTGCGCTGCTACGCTACTGGTACCAGACCTTCACTAAATAGCGTCCATAAAAGTTAACCAAACAGATCACAAGTCTCAAGCTAGAAAGTCAAGCAAGAAATAGCTAAATAACTATTTGATTTTCACACTCGTAAATTCCTATCAGGGTTTGCTGAATGAATTATGAATCATATTTTAAATATTAAAACTTCATACAAAGAGAAAAGTCTTTTATATATGACGCGAATCGAACCGACGACCACTGAATCTAAAAGCAAGAGTTTTACCACTGCACTAATAGACTTCGTTCACGGATGAACTTAAACGATAATTTCTATTTCACTTTTAGTTTTTATTTTATCACTACGCGGTTATCTCCACATGGAGAATTTTAACCCTAAATTTAATTTATAAACTCAAACTTATCAGTCATTTAGAGACGACTAAATGGTACAGAAACACATGGACTGCCCTTATATGGCAGTTACACAAGGTTTATAGATTATTTTATAACTGAATCAGCACTTTTTTACACTTTTTAGCTCTAACAAAACACGACACACTCGAGAGGACAAACCAGAGAGAGAGAGAGAGAGAGAGAGAGAGAGAGAGAGAGAGAGAGAGAGAGAGAGAGAGAGAGAGAGAGAGAGAGAGATCTAGAAACGCGTCTGCAGATGGTTTCACTTGGGCTAAATAGACAGATGTGATCTTAAAAACAACGTTATTTATCTAGTTCTTGTTTAGTGCCACGAAAGGAGACTGGGGGCTAGTAAATAGCATACAAATATCTGTTGTGTTTCAACATGAGATTTGTTTTGTAGTCTTAAAAAATCTTTATAATCAATGTATTGTAAAAAGAATTTACGATTTAATGTGTCAGTGCACAAGATGTTATAAGATAAAAGACAAAGAGCACGATCTAATGATGTCTAACAATAGTACGGACAATCTTCAGTCACTTTTGGCACATGAGTTCAAGATACTCCATGTGAGCCTTTTCGCTGCGTCAAAGCAAGCGACTATGAAACGGTCAAGACCTATAGTGTCAGGGGCTGCAGGCCTGCAGTCTTACAGAAAAACTAAAAAGCGACTAAAAACTGGATGTTAACTTAACTATTGGTAGATTATCGGACGTACTGGGATAATCTACCAATAGTTAAGTTAACATCCAGTTTTTAGTCGCTTTATTGTTTTTTTTTGTAAGACTGCAGGCCTTCTGCCCCTGACACTATAGGTCTTGACCGTTTCATAGTCGATTGCTTTGACGCAGCGAAACGGCTCACATGAAGTATCTTGAACTCATTTGCCAAAAGTGATTGTCCGTACTATTGTTAGACATCATTACATCGTGCTCTTTGTCTTTTAGATATTAATCCTTCCGTTACTCTTTATAATATTATAGAACTTCGGAAAGGTTGAATATATTTATATATTCCGCTTTAATAAGTTTGTAAGTTGCTTTCTATAATTAGTTTGGTTTCACCAAAATATTCAATTATTATGTAACTACATTTGTTTTAATTCAATATTATATCTATAAATATTTGTACCAATAGTATTTTTTTAGCAGCAAGTAATTTTATTGACGGTCAGTTTAATGTACCAAATGGATTGAATATTTTTCAAATTACTACCTCACAGAGAGAATAAAATAATAAAAATTGATCCGTATATTCGCATTTAATAGTTATTTAATAGATTCAATATAAATAAAAAAAACTTTCTTTTGCAAAAATATTTAATCAACTCAAATATTGCAACAAATTGGAGCCGAATTCGAGTCGTTAAATGGACGAGCTATCAACGTAATCTTGCTGAAATCACTACCGATTAAAACGGGTCTAGTTCAGGTTTAAATTTGTCCAATTCGGTCGGAAATTTCTATTCAAAATTACACACATTCGTTTATTCATATAAAAGAATTAAGATTTGATTTTACATAAAATATCCGTCATATAATTATATAACAGTAGATTAGTTAATGACAACATGAAATGTATTCCAAATATTTATTCGACAATAATCTCGACAACAAATCGATAAATTTGGAAAATGTTAACCATTTAGTATTCACGGCCAAAAGGGCTTTCAAATGAGGTATCACTTATCCCACCGTGCCATTTAAAACTATAAGTGTAGTGGTCCCAGCGCGAAGGGGTTAAGTGATTTGGCTGCAAATTTTCTTATAAAAGGTGTCCCCGTCACGTTGACGGTACGAGCATTTTTTGAAAATTAATCTTTAAGTATCCGAAAATCCATCAGTTTCGTTTGCAGTTGCCCGCCCACCTAGTATAAGCTTCGTTTGTATTTAGAAAATTAGTTATACTGACGATGTTAACTCGAGGCGGTGGTGGCCTAGCAGTTAAGATGTCAGATTACTAAGCCAGAAGTCCCGGGTTCAAATCCCGGTGACTGAAAAATAGCTACTTTGCTCCTGTGCATGACTGTGGCAAAGCCATCAAAGTAAAAACCTTCCACGAAACCTCCCCTAATAGTGGCTCACCAACCACCTTAAAAACTGTAAGGACTCCCTACACTTGTGTCTAAGATCAAGACACCAAACACAAGTGTAGGCAGTGGGAGGAGGTCCAGGTCCTACTTAGGACTGTAGCACCCTTAGAGATTACAGACGATGTTAACTTCGTTAACGAAGTTTTCGATATTTTCAAACTCAACAAATGTGTATTTATAGTCGAGTATTTATAGTGTAGTCGAGATTCTATTTGCTAGTTTCACTATCTTAGTTTGCTAGAACCCCTTTATGGATAAAGCCCTGCTGCAAAGGTCCGCAGGTTTTACCGTCTTGTGCTACTTTGGTCGATCAAAGGGCCAGCTATTTTTTTCACTTCATCGTCCCAGCGTGTCAATCGTCTACTTCTACTGCGTTTTCCTAGTGGGCCACTATACAGTGTCGTTCTAACAGTCCATCTCTGGTCCATAAGTCTTGCCACATGTCTTGCCCATTTCCATTTCAGTTTTTGGGTTTTTTGGGTCATGTTTTGTTCAGTTTCTTTATATTGAACATGCTACGTTCTATTCCTCATTGAGAGATGATGATTTTATATTTTGCTTCGGTAGTAAGTTTCCATGTCTGCGGGCCGTATGTTAAGCACGGTAAAAGGGTTAAGTTCATGACTTTTGTTTTCGTGAGTTTTTCATCACTTCCGTGGTGAACAGCCGTCTTGGAAGATGTGTTTCGTGAGTTCCTTTAGCGTGCTTGGTTCTGTTTTTGTTTCTTGGGAGAGGCCGTGACCTTCGTTGCTAAGTAGTCTTGTTTTCTTCTTCTTCTTTCGAATAGGCCTACTTTGGACCACGTTTGTTCAACTGTTGAGGTTTGATCTTTGCCCAGTATTGTCGCATCTTTTGCCGGTGTAACTCCTTTCTCTCTTCTGTCCAGGAGGTACCTTTCCTTCGAGGTTTTTCCTGAAATCCAAGCACTTCCTTCCGGGTGCGTCTCACAGACTGTCTGTTTTGGAGATCTGTTATTCCCAGTTCTTTAATATCCTTCTCGGTTTCTGCCAACCAAGTGGTACGAACTCTTGTTTTGCCAGAAGGTGAACAGACGGTTGGTTTGTCGGTTTGGAGGAAATCTTGCAATGTGGCCATAGAAAGCTACCCTTCTCTTCCTTGCGCAGTCATAGAGCATCTCAATATGTTCGTAGAGCTCAGAGTTATGCCGCCATCGGAATTCCCCATCTTTCTTTACCGGGCCTAGGATCTTCCCGAGGATTCTTCTGTCTCTGATTTCCAATTTCTCCACCAGACCTCTTCGGTTCAATGAAAGACGCTCCATGGCATACAGGGCTTCTGGTCGTAACACTGATGTGTAGTGCTTAAGTTTCAGGTTGCGTGACAGGCATTTCTTGTTGTAAGTGTTCTTAGTTAGTCGATAGACTAGTTCTCACTTGTTGACTCTCGTGGATAATGATGTTCTTTCTGATAAGTTGGGTTCAATCCAGCCGCCGAGATACTTAAATGTCTCAGTCCTCGTGATGTCTCCCTGCTCTAGTAACATCTCTCTGTTTGCTTCTCTGATATCGGTGAAGAATTCTGTTTTCTCCAGCGACACTTGCAGACCCACTTTGGCAGCCTGTTTTCTGATGCAATTTACCTGCATTGTTGCCATCTCAAGTGAATCAGCAAACATTGCCATGTCATTTGCAAAGCCCAGCAATCTAAAACCAGTCCATCGTTCTCACGTCCCAGATAGATACCACTCGAAGCACCCAAATTGATCAGTTCCTTGCGCCATTCTCTCATAACCTTTTCAAGGACACAGTCGAAGGGAAGTGGGAAAAGTCCATCTCCTTGTCTCACTCCAGTTTTTATTTCGAAGTTTTCTGTAATCTCCCCTTTAAATGTAACCTTGGAATGGGTGTTGGTAAAAATTTCTAGGATGAGTCTGCGGGTTTTGTTGTCTAGTCCTATTTCCTGGAGTACTTTGTTAAGAGTTTCTCTATTAATGGAATCGTAGGTCTTCCTAATATCAACAAAGGTAAACCACCTTGCGGTTTCTCAACGGAATATGCAAGTACAGTTTTAAGATTGAGTAGTCACTAGTCTATTTAAGTAATCTTGTCGTTATTTGCAAACATGTTCAACTCGGTCATTGGTAGTAGAAACATACCAGGTAGATGGAAAGAGGGCAGATTGGTCTTAGTGCCCAAACAGAGAAAGCCCTCATCGCTACGCCCAATCTGCCTACTGGACAACTTAGGCAAACTTTTCGAGCGTATAGTAGCCACCAGGATAAAGTAAGATCTTGATCTTCACGGAATGCTATCAACAACACAATATGGTTTTCGAGCGGGGAGGTCGACCACAGACCCCAGTAGGTTATCAAGATCACCCACTATGTCAATTTGGGTAAACGCAGACACAGAAAAGTATATCTAGCCGTTGCACTAGATGTTAATAATGCGTGTAAACAGGAGCCTAATAATAGAGAACGCAACCAGGCCGGTGTCATATAGGAATATTCTCTACGATGACATTTTAGACCTACAAAAGACAAAATATCCCAAGAATTGCAGGCTGGTAGCATTCACCGACGACCTCCTTGTGGTGTCCATGGACACCAATGAGGAAGCTGTTGCAGCCAGGGTCGAAACTGCATTAAAAACCATTCATAGTCGGATGGAATGGAAATTGGAGAAAAGCTCCAGAGAAATCCAAGGTCATCGCACTAATACGTCGCAAGAGAATAAGTACCATAACTGTTAACATCCTAGGCAGGTTGATGTCGGCACTAAAATACCTCGGCGTCCATATTGACCAAAGGCTATCCTGTAGTGGACACATCCTAAATGAGGCTATGAAAGCCGAACGCGCTGGATCAGCACTCCGCAAACTAATGCTTAGACTGAAGGGCCCTGTTACTAAAACTAGAAGGCTACTTAACGAAGTCGTAAACTCCATCCTTTTCTACACCGCACCGGCCTGAGCGGATGGTCTAAAAGCAGCTTCTAAGAGGAATATATCAATGAGAACACAACGCCCCATGCTCATAAGCATATTCTGAGCCCACCACACAGTGTCCAACATTGCAATACACGTCAAAGCGGCAGTCCCGCCGATAGACGTTATGGCGGAGGAACGGGCTTCCAACCAAGGTACGAACAAAAAGGTAGGAGCTCAAACAGAAACCAACTCATAAGCGTATGGCAGCAACGTTGGGCCCACGCCAAGGTAGGGGAGTGGACCCGAATCCCATCCCCGAAATTGACTCATAGTACAATCGTAATCACGGTGAAGACAACTTCTACCTCACACAAATACTAAGCGGACATGACACTTTCGCCGCTTATGTTAAAAGAACGGGAAAAATAAAAAGTGATAGCTGCCGATACTGCCTAGCAACGGATACTGCTGAACACACTATCTTTTATTGTTTGCAATGGGCTGATATTAGGGTCGTAGCAGAACCGGAAGTAAGAGAACCCATTCTTCTTTTTCTTATCAGCCTGTTCTCATCCACTCCTGAATGCAGTCCCCTTCTATATGTTTCCATTGCCACCTGTCCATAGCAGTCCTCATCCAGTTTTTCCCAGAAATCTTCTGTATGTCATTACGCCATCTTTTTTGAGGTTAGCCAGTACTTCTTTTGCACTCCCTTGGCCGCCAAGCTGTTAAGTTGTATGTTCATCTCTCTATGATCTGTCTTGAATTATGGTCAGCCCATCTCCTTTTTAGCTGAGCTACTCTTTCGCTAACATCTGTTAATTGCATTCTTCTTCTGATTTCCTCTTTTGGAACTTTATTTCGTAAGGAGTAGAGGTTTTAGTGGGTATGCTGGCCAACAACAACTGCACAAGAGAGTCCCACACTACACGGGAAAGTAGTACGGACCACGTGTTCCCTCAAGGAAGTGTATTAGCACCCACTCTGTTTATTCCCTTTCTGCAGAAAGTAACTTATTAGTGAAATGAGAAAAAGGAGAGGCGTTGGCTTCCTATTTTATACAATGAGCGTAAAATGGTTGGCGTCTAAAGGTAAAGGTGTGTCAATTTTATAAAGAAAATTTTCACACCTCGTGATCCTCCAAGAAAGTGTATTAGCCCCGACTTTATACTGCAGAAAGTATATTTAGTAGTAGCTTATTAGCGCTAAATAAATTATGTTTCAAACTAGTATTGCTTATTGATACTGCAAATGAACATACTAAGAAACTACAAATATGTATGCTGTTCCTATTGTTCTTCTTCTAACTGCACCATAATTGATACAATGGGACTAGGAAATTATTCAAACTTTGAAAACTGCATGAGCCAATTTTATTAAAAAAATTTACGGACCTCACGATCCCTCAAGGAAGTGTATTAACATTGAGTCTATTTATTCGCTTTATACTGCAGAAAGTAACTTATTAGCGAAATGAGAAGAGTTGGAGGAGCTAAGGTTCCCAATTTTCTACATTGAGCGTCTAAAATTAAGTGAGGAAGTCAAGTGCCTAGGTATAACGCTGGATGCTGAATTGACTTCGAATCAATTATTAAGAAAGCTACCAATAAATGTAAAATGGCTTGATGAGAACCATAAAAACAAATTATTGGGACTAACCAAAGCATGGTACGTTGTTTATAGGTAAGAAACCAAACATGTGTCAAGGTGGGTTGGACTGGTATATAGACGGCTCCAAAAAGGATAGCGGAACTGGCGCAAGGAATCTACGGACCATCCATCCCTGGGGTACAGTTTATCTGTGCACATGGGATCACTTGCGACGACATTCCAAGCGGACTTACTTAACTTTTTCGTGTCCGCTGGTTTCCGGTGATGGAAGGATTGGCCACTGTCTGATGGGACAGTGTTTCCAGGGAGCGCCGGCATGTTCTGCATATACAGGAGAAAATGCACGCGTGGAGGCCCCTTCCGTGCTCCCCCATAATCGGAGCGGAAATACACGCCATCATGATCTGTGCCCGTGAAAATATAAGGATGCACTTCAATAGTAGAAACAGCCACATGTTCATGGACAATCAGGCTGCTATTAATGTTTTAGTGTGCTATGATATTAAATCTAAAACAACATGGAACTGCCGTCAGGATCTTAAGGCCCTGGCGAAACATAATAAGGTTATACTTGTTTGGGTGCCGAGCCACAAGAGACGGGTAGGAAACGAAATGGCGGACAAGTTACTAAACGTTGGAGCTAACAAAGCAAACATCCTAGATCTAATACCCAATTCTAGACCTAAAACAGAGGCTGGACCTGAATTATTTGCATGAATGGAACAATGTAGGGAATAACAATAGGCTAGCAGGCCGAAGTGTTTTAAGAGTTTACCCCCAAAGGGCTGGGCGTACAAGTTTATGGAAAAAGAAAAAATAATTAGCGCGAAATAAATTCTGTTTCAAACTATTATTGCTTATTGATACTGCAAGTGAGCATATTAAGAAATTATAAATATGAATATAGTTCTTATTGTCTAAATTCTAACTGTAGTATTATTGTACTACAATCGGTCTAGAAAATTACTTGAATTTTGAAAAGCCAATTTTTCACGTGTATAACACGATACACGATTTTATTATAACTGCTATTTATATTAAAGGACGAGTTCAGTAAGCGCGATCTTACAGCACGCATCCTTATTTCAAGTTTGGAAAACGGCGAGCGTGGCGAGTAGTTTTCTAATGGACAAGTCCCGAAAAACGCCTCACGAACGAGTTTTTTATAGTATTTTTTATATTTTGCGCCCTTTTATGCCATTTCTTAATAAAAAATCGCCGATACATATTAAGAAAATTGTATCGCACTTGGCGAGCCATATCTATAAAAAAACTTTCGAACTTATAGTTTTTTTTTTAGAAAACTTTAGAAACTTAGAAACTTTGAACTATACTTGAACTATATGAACTATACGAACTATATGAACTATATATGCTATATAACGAACTATATGAACTATATTCAAACTATAGAAGCACTATACGCTAGTTTTCTATATCGTGTGTTAGTAGCTTTACTGTGTTATAGCTTTGTATAGTTCAACTATATGAAAAGTTTTGGATAATCTAGCGTATAGTGCTGCTATAGTTTTACCATAATTATTTGACCTCTTCGTATAGTTCAACAGTTTGGACTATACGAAGCGGTCACACAGCGATAGGCAAACTATAGCAGGAATATACGCTAGTTTTCTATACTTTGTGTACGTAGCTTTATACTATAGGTTTGCTATATAGACTAGTGGGACAAGACTGTAAATATTAATATTAACAAATAGATATTTATTGCAGATATTTAAACGGTTGATTACCATGGTACGAGTTATCTCGTAGTATAACTACGAGTTATTTAGTAATATAACTAAATGTTATTACGTACTGTAACTAGGAGTTATCACGTAGCTGAGTTTAACTAAGTTAAATAATTGTAAGTTAACTTGCGTCTACTTGATAGAAAACAAGTTTTAGTCGGTAACTCGTTTGGTGCAGCATTCATTCATGAGTATTTTCTCTTCGATTTGGCTTTGGGAAAGAACATTTATATTTAGAAAAATTTAATTTTAATAATTCACGACTTCTTTGGTTACACAAATCAAGTATATTTTTGTTAAAGAAATTTAAGTAGATAAGCTCAAAGTTTTCAAAGTTTTTCAAAGTTTTTCAAAGTATTATAGTTCAAATTTTCGGCGATATTGTTTTGAGGTTAAGTGATGTGTGGAAATCGCGAATACACAAATTTAATTAATCAATAGTAATAAACGATATAACACATATTTCATTTAAATTCTGTCCAGCAATGGTAGAATTATTAAAAACATTTATATTGACATTGGATGTTTCTTGATCAGTAACACTCACACCAGGGGCATTATATATAGTGCTACTATTACTGTTGCTATCAAATAGCAGCATGTACGTTAATTCCTCACGTCTAAGCGCATCAATGTAACCCATTAACAAGACGATTTAGGTCTTAAATGAATACCTACCGTTTCATACAAAGCTGCGATATACCTACAAATTTACCCACCTATTTTTACATATTATTTTTTCATAGCCAGGTAAAACTTATCATCTGCGTCCCTTATAAATGTATGAACGTCTATATCGTCCATAAACGATGGTTTTTACTTCTTAAATGGTAATTCGAAGTAAGCAAGTAAAACATTTTCCGAAACAACTGTAACATTATTTTCATTGCACCACTCGTTAAATTTACTATATTGTTTTTCATATCATGGACGTGATTTATCCGACAACAAATTGCTCTCCGTATTTGCAGCAATTTGCTGAACTTCAGGTGGAGTACAAGATACTTTCTCACCCATTTTAATTTTAACCTTTAAATTCATTCCAAGTGTCAGTGAAATGTCAATTATCAGTGTTACCAACCACCATACAATTTTCTAAATATGTATGGACATTTTTTTTATTTAGAAATGGAATAAAATGGCGCAAAATAGAAAAATTAAATATAATTATAAAATATTCGTTCGTAATGCGTTTTTCAGCACTTCCATTAGAAAACTTGGACACGTGCAGAAAAATCGCGCTTACTAAACTCGTCCTTTAATGTACTATTGTGACTGCATACATTTTAAATTATATATAAGAATTTATGCTCAATAGGATTGTTATAATTGATAGGTGATAACATAGATGAAGCATTAAGTGAGTTAGAGGACGACATACCAATACGGTTAAATTAGGTTTTAAACGGTGACAGGTTGGTTGTTAAATTGATGTATAGTTGTCACATTGTATGTGTGTGTGTTGTGTGCAGTGGAAATTGACACGAACCCTGCGCCCGCAATAAATAAATTACTTAACAATACTCTAATTGCCGTGGAATGATGCATGGCCAAATATGTCATTGAGAATGTATATCACAATATGCTATTGTCCCGGCTTGCTTCCGATTTCCTGGTGCTGCCCGATAATAACGTAACCCTTGATCTACGCAGAACAACAATTCCGAGTTTGCGAAATTAACGCAATTAAGCATAATTCGCCTTAAATACTATACCTTCCAAATTTCCATTAATTAACATCATTAGTATTGGTAAGTAACTCCGTTGTCGAAATTAATTTAATTCATTGTTAAATGCCGATTATTTTGACGAAGAGAATGGAATCTAATATCACTAACGAACTACTCGACGGGATTTCACTTGTAAGGAATAATTTGATCGCATTTCAAAAGGAAATTTTATATTAGAACTATAGTTTACGTAAAACTAATTGGCGGTGTGTGCTTCGATTGAAGTCGCAAAGGTGATTTGGTATTGGATTACGAACTAGATTTAATTTTTCAATGTGTGTTCTATTACACCTAATTAGATTTTACATTTAGAAACCTTCCTTTTCTATAAATATTTTCATTACTAATATTTACTTAAGCAACACTAGATTGTTTTATATAAAAATAAATCATTTCAAATTGATTCGAAAGATTATTCTAAAATAAATCTTTAGGGTTATATTTATAAGCCCACTTTATTTCAATCCCAATTATAACATATTTATTTTTTTATATATTTTCAATTTCAAGCAGTCGTTCAACGCGGCGATATCAAACAAGAACTTTTGGGATTTTGGTTTGGCTTAGTCATGTTCATAACTAAGTGATATATTCCGCTCAAACATAACGTACACACGTTCATTTGTCTGCATAATTCAGAGCTATATGTTTGCACACATTCATAAATTAGCGTTCCGGTCCGTTCAACAAAAGGACTACAGCGTAAAATGAGTGCGGACGATTTGTGGTTCGCCCATGATGACGTGTCAGTCCTGCTGGAATGGACGCCGCTGATATAAATCAGTCGGACCGCGATTTACCTAACTAAACCTTTCGGTGGAGTAATTGAAATGAACGATCGAAACTGTTACTGGATTTAAGACAATGTATTATTGTTTGTCGCAGAACGCAGTTTGTCATAAATGTTTCTTAAATTTGTTTTTAACCATTTGAGGCACGGGGGTATTAAAAGTCTAGCACCTTTTTGATGAGTAAATGTTATGCCATTTTAAATCGGTTTTATTTTAAAGGCATGGTTTAGGCCAGTGATTCTCAACGACTCTCAAGTGATTCTCAACCACTCTGCCGCGGCACTTTCGTGCGCCGTCAAATTCTTGAAGATAGCTTAACGATGATAATAATGGCAATGTTAGCCATCAAGCTGACAAGTCCACGCTCAGTACGAGTAAAGATTTCTTTCTCTAAAATATATTGTCCATCAGAAATATAATGACGATTTCTTAAAATTTGGATTTACATCTATAATGGAAAATGGTGTAGTTGTTTCTGAGCGCCTGGTATGTGGTTGTAAATTACGAAATAGTGCTATGGTTAAGAGCAAGCTCCAACGTCACTTTCTGACTAACCATTCTTCGCTTGATTCAAAGACACAAGCTACTTCATCAAATCATTATCTGCATAATTCAAACAAGTAAATGTTTCTGAAAAATAATTTAGTGTGTCTGAAAAAGCTCATATAGCTTATTATCAAATAGCCAAATTAACCGAATTAACTAAATTTCAACCTAATAATTTGACTGAAGAAATTATATTACCAGTTTGTTGCAAAATTTAAAAAATAATGATTGGTGGATCAGCAAATATTGACATTTGTAGAATACCACTCTCAAATGAACTAATAGTCGGAGGTTACAATTGTAAATAGGAACGAAAAACGTTGCTGTTATGGAGCATGTCGCAGTGATACGGGTAGTAAATCATTTTCGGAGAATTTATATAATTTTATTGGTTTCCCAAGGCCTTGTTTGGAATATCGTCGAAAACTTATTAAGTCAACCACACAAAAACATATACATTTTTTTCCAAGATGTGCGATTTGTGATTTATGGGTTAATATGTGGACGAGGTGATGGGAATCGATGGGAATTTATGCCACACATCCGAATAATTTAAGGACTTTTTACAAAAAATTAATATGCGCTTAAAACTGCTAGAATTTTAGAATAATTTTGTTTATATGCAATCATATTTTGTTGTTATATCTTTACATTTATCATTATTTATTTATCAAAAATTATTAAATGATTAAAAAATTTATTCAAGATTAAATAAAAATAATTTGGGTTGGTCTTGCTTAGGGTTTGGAAATAAACGGTCTTTTTAGACTCGTCGAGTCCGAGTCGAGTCCGGGTCCGATTTTTCGGGTTCGGGTCCGGGTCTAATCTGTCTCGCAATTTAAACAAAAACACGAAAGGATTTTTCGAGGATGTCACGCATATGGTAAAGCAAGCGATACTGTACGAACTTACCGATAAAGTTAACTGGGACTTAGATAAACAAGGGATTTGGAAAATGTTATGGTAAATAGGTAAATAAAACAAAACTCCACAAGAGGCTAAGAGCGGAAGGCAAATGGATGAATTCCCTTCTAAATTGTCTAAAGTTAATTCAACTTGTTCGTATTCTTCGACATCATCGACGCTCTCGTCAGAATAATAATTTTCATCTTGATCGTCATCAATACCATCTAGAATCTAGACCATGGTTATCTTCATCTTGCAAGCCGGTAATATTTTCTTTTTATATACTACATCACAAACAGATAAGTGTATATCTAGTGTGATACAAAAATAAGATTAGAAAGTATGATACAAACAGAAGACTAGAAGATTTTCGTCCAAATTTCGCCATTACACTTGCGCCGTCGCCGGTTGAAGAAACTATATGATTTTTAAATTTTATATTAAATGTGTTTAAGAGTTGTTCTACTTTTTCGACTAATACTATAGCAGTACATGAGTTAAAAATTCTCAATACAACCAGATTATACATTTAAAAGTCAATTCCATGCAAATTGATATTTAGATATGTTCGAATTTTCATACTCGTCCATTCATCAAGTGTAATGCTAAATCGTCGATCTTCTTTACGGCGCGGTGTACTAGACAATGCCAAACATTCAAGACCCGTGACTCGTCGAGTCTTAGATCGGGTATCGGGTACCGGGTATTTACCCTTCGACTCGAGTCCGGGTCCGGGTACTCGGACCCGAAAAACCCTAGTCTTGCTTTTAGGTCTTCCTTAGACTACAACGCTAATGTTAATTTTTTTTCCAGAGTGAGAATGTAAAGAAACCAGTGGCTGAAAAAGTTTCAAGACAAGGATGTCCATAAACTGACGCAGGAACTTTGGTTTCATCTAGGCTAGATTGGGTGGCATACCGCGAAACGGTAGATAAATCAAGAATATATACGCGCGACAGCGCGATCTCGCGTTCCATGATAAGATAAAGTGGCAAGGACTGCTGGTTCAATCTAGGTTAGATTGGGCAACGTGCCAAGAAGCAGTAGATTAATCAACACTACTACTACAATACTACAATAATTGTATTCTACTACTACAATAATTGTATTGTACTACTACAATAATTGAAGGGCAGTGGTAATAAAACAGATTTTAAAACCAAATTAAACCTGTTAAATTATTTAACAGGTTTAATTTGGCACATGGGCCAATTTAGTTACTAAAACGGATACCTAAGGGGCACCTAAAACCAAAATCTACCATTTATTTATTTATTAGTGTCAGAAACACTTACATTTGCAAATAAAGAAGAATGGAAGGATACAATTGAAACTTTAGATATAAAAAAGAAAGTAGTTATTTGAGATCTCTCACTGTATAACATATAGTTCATTTAGGTTACTGCCGCCCAGAAGTTGGCAACCTCTAGTGCATTTGGTGAGGCATGCAGTAAGTCATTCACAGTATATGTTGTTGTCGGACACTGTTTATACTGGAGCAGATGAGGTCGTCTGGATTTCCCCACATTCACATAACAAGGACTCCACTTGGAAACCCCATTTTATCAAGATGGTTTTAGATCTTTCTACTCCTGACCGTAGTCTGTTGTGTGATTTCCATATAATCTACTTCTCTTTGTAGCCAGAAGATAGTTTCTCAATTGGCTTCAGCCAGTCTTTAGAGCTATTAAACCTTCCTCGGCACAAATCCACACGGGATTGCTTTTCTGTCCCGGCGAGAGTCATTGTTCAGGAAGCTTTTTCTAGATTTGAGTCGTGAATTTGCTGACTCATATCCATATAGAGGGTGTGTTTCAGATGTTAGATGCTTCTTCTTCTCATCATTGAATGTCAGGTGGAGCAATACCAGCTAAGCTGTATAACTTATCTATTGGTAAGTATCATTGAGAGCCACATCGATTATTTTGGCGTGGCTAGATCTGGACCATACTGGGCACGCAAATCCTCCAGCCGAGAAACATAGAGCAAGGGAAGAGGTTCTGAGGGTGCCAGGGTGTGCTCTCCATGTTGTATCAGTTAGCTTCCTTATAATGTTATTTCTAGCAGCCAATTTTGGTTTGGTGTTCAAGCAATGTTTCCTGTATGTTAAAGAACGGTCGAGGGTGACTCCTAGGTATTTTGGAAACATACAGTGGTCTAGCATGACTCCATCCCAGGTAATATTGAGAGCTCTGGATGCTTACTGGTTCTTAAGGTGAAAAGCACAAGTCTGTGTTTTACTAGGGTTTGGTCTCAGCTGATTTTCTCTATAGTAGGCTGATAGTTCTATTAATGCTTTGGTCAGCTTCTGCTCAACAGCATCAAAGCAACTGGCTTGGGCAGTAATGGCTCATTCATCTGCATAAATGAAACTCTGCGTCATGTCAGATAATGCTTGATCGTTGGTGTAGATATTTAATATCGCCGGAGCATGCACACTACCCTGGCGTAATATGTTCTTCTGTGATCTCCAACTGCTTCTTGGCCTGAAATTCAACAAAGAGTTTCCTATTTTCAAGAAGGTTCCGTATGAAACAGGCTAGTTGGTAATCTTTGGTAGCCTTATATAGTTTCAGGATAAGCTATTTGTGATTAACTGTGTCCTAGGCTGCTGCTAGATCTATAAATACAGCTCCTGTGATATCCTTCCTTTCCAGCTTCAAAATGCTGTGTGAGTTTCAGCACTTGAGATGTACAACTCTCCCTAGACCTAAAACCGGCTTGTTGTGGAATAAAGACTGCCTCCAACTTTCCCATTATTCTATAGAGGATGAGTCTTTCAGAACCTTATACAGATGGCATAAGAAAGATATGGGACGGTAACTTCTGGGATCATCCTTATCCTTGCCTGCATTATGAATCGCTATAACTTTGGCTTTCCTCCATATCTTTGAAATCTTGCCGAATTTTATGCAGTTATTCATCAGGTATTCATTCTTGCAAGCAGCGCCTAGTTTTTTTCCCAAAGTTCTTAATCTGCTCAGCTCTTATTTCATAGAGGCCCGCGACTTTGCCATTTTTGCATTTACTCAGTTAAAGATCTATCTCATCCTGTGTGAAAGGTTGTTGTAAGAACGTGGTTTCTTGATAAGGTTGCCTCTCAAGCGTTTTCTTACTAGTCCTAGTTGTACAAGGTGTTTTTTCCATTAAGCACAAGCTGGCGTGCAATATGATCAGCTCGGATATTTGCATGGGAGTTTGCCTGGGAAGGATCATTATTCAGACGCCGAAGAACTCTCCAAGCCACATTACTATTCCTGCCCATATCACAGTCTGACATTAGTTTCTCCCACTGCGTACGCTTTGCCTCAAAGATTAAGGAGAGAACAGAGCTCGCTGCTTGGGAGGTTTCGTCACTAAAAGGATCTAGTAAAATGGTTGTTCCTGGAGTCGGAAAGAAAGAAAGAAAAAAGAAGGTCACACCTTGAAGATATACTGTCCTACAGCCTCTTGGAATACAGGTTCGTAGAGTTTAAATAGGTAAACAAAAAGTTTATAGCTTTCCGGTCTAGGTGAAATTGTTTGAACTTTTTCATCCAACATTCTGGAGAACTTAGGCCAATTAGCCTTCTTGAAGTTATACCTTCGCCTGAAGTCAGTTTCTTGAAGTCTTATGATGGGGAAGAGTTGACACATTATTGGTCTGCGTTGTGTGTTTGGGATAACAGAACACACCGATTTCTGGCCCTTTTGTGCTATGTTTTCACTGACGAAGAGGATGTCAGGGTTGTACCTTCGTCGCTATCTTCCACTATTGAAGGATGGAGGCAATTTGCAATCATGAATAAGGGGGAGGTAGTTGGTTTCAGCCCAAGATAAAACAGCTTCTCCGTTTTCATCCTCATGTGAATACCCTCAAACATGGCTCTGGCTGTTAAAATTCCCTATTACTATATTTGTCTTCCTGGAGTCAAAATTGCAAGGTGGGACAAAGGAGAACTTTCCTGAAGGAGGCTTGTACATTGATGTGACCACACAGTTGTTTAGCTCCAAGGTGATAATTTAGATGATATTTTTGCGTGTATAATGCCTTTTGTAATAGCTTATATATTTGGGTACATTTCACACTGTGCAAGCGATCAATTTATTTATTGGATTTCTGGTCTGACAAAGATGAAACTCGATGAGCAGGAGACAGGTCCGATGATACTAGCGAGAAAAACAATAAATTGATCGCTTGTACAGTGGGAAATGTACCCAAATACATAAGCAATTACAAAATACTGATGAGCATAAGGTATTTCTGCAACTAATCGTAAGCGGGGTATCGTAAGCACTTGGTCGTCTCTGATGGCTATCTCTGTGGGTTTCTTGAATGCACAAAATATCACGCTTCTCTTCATAGCATATTTCATTCAGAAGCTGTTTTTTAGATGCTGAAATGCTTTTGATATTAACCTAAATAACTTTTAGGGTTGGTTCTGAAAAAAGCCTTTTGTTTAATCACATAATGAGTGTTTCTGGATGGCTGACGTTCAATTCAGTACTATAATTCAAATCCACGTACCTATGCAGGGGCACCATCAGCAGGAATCAGCCTCACCCCATTTTTTGACATGTGTCACATGTCTTAATATCTACCATAATTTCTATTGACTATTATTAACTTTTATTTTTTAAATTAATACTTTAATTCAACCTTATATCAATAGTATTGTTATCCTAACTTTACTCTACAAGTTCTGCTTTATTTCCGCCTTGAGGGCGACCATGGCACTTTAGCCATCGCCGTAACTGAATAAAATTGTATGCTGTAAGATGCACTAATGAGGCATCATCAATTAATTTTTCATATAATTGCATTGGTAATGAAGGTGACGATTCTTGTTGTGCAGCCATATTTATAAAAAGTGCAAGAAACTTTCATATTGCCGCCTTTCAAACACGGCGGATGCGTTTGCGCTTAAATAATCGTAAGAACGTCTATTCATCACAGAATTAAAGACATGTCGCCAAATATTAAAGAAAATTGTTGCAAATCCAAACCATGTTCTCCAAATAGACGAAATAAAAGAACATTACGGGAAAAGCACAATTACTTTCATTCCTTCGATTCATTCACGAAAATGATATAATTAATCAACTTTTATGTTGTCGTGAGTTATCTGATTGTACAACACGAAAACATATTTTTGATGTAATTAACTCGTATTTACAAGAAATACAAGTTTCGTGGAATTTCTGTATTGGCATTTGTGCAGGTGGTGCAGCATGGATTGCTCCAGCTATGACAGGACATATAAAACGATTTGTGACACATGTGAAAGAATTGAATGCAGATATATTAGTTTTAGAATTGAAAATTATACGGCCCTAATTATACCAACGGCTGAAACTTCGATCCGTCATCTCACCTTCGATCAATATACATTCTACCAGCTTTGTCGAAGATTCTAGAAAAACTCGTTGACTCACAGCTCAGAGAATTTCAGAAACATAATAATGTGCTCCATTCTACGCAGTCAGGCTATGGAATAAATCATAGTTGTTTCACAACCTTACTGGATATTATGGATGAAGTAACTGGAGTCCTTGATAATAATCAAGCTGCAGCACTTATACTATTAGACACAAGACCTTTGATACCATAAATCACGATATGCTATTACTATATATATATATATATATATATATATATATATATACTGCACTATGTAGGGCTCTCCAAGCAATCCATTTTCTTCTTCAGGAGTTAATAAATTCAAGTATGCAAGAACCGAAAGAAATTAATATATTAAACTCAACAGATAAACTGGTGGGATTAAAAAAACAGTTGATGGAAGAAGGTATTAAGACGCCTATGAGACGAAATATGTGTTGAATACAATAAGTCACTCGTTCTAATATTTATCGAATAAAGCAACCAACATCCAACATAAAATGCTCGAAACTCTTTAGGCCGAGTTTGGAATAGACCACATGTACTCAACACTAATAAAAGGCATCTAATAAAATGCAACTGCTAGCGTTAGGCTCCACGATATTGAGAAGTTCAATATTGAAGAACAACAGACAAGTTCAACATTCAGCGCGAAGTGCGAAGAGACTCCTCAAAACTATCTTCTCCTCTCTTAGAACTCGTGAGTAAAAATGGATTGGGGCGAAATGGACGTTAATATAAATAGCGAGAAAGTGAACAATCTGAAGTTTTCAGATGATATTGTTCTGATAGCGCACGGGCTGGACGAAGCTAGGAAAATGTTGGAAGGGCTCCAGGCTACTTCCGATAACGTCGGGCTTAGATCAACACGGACAAGATCCAATTTATGACCAATCTCGTTATAAGCGAGAATATGACAAATAATGGTAAGGGAATTAAACAGATAATATAATATAAGTACCTGCGCCATGAAATACAAATAGCTCCCGACAATCCAACGGCCGAAATTTATCGAAGGATAGGTCTGTTATGGGCTGCGTTTAGCAAGCTGAGGGAAGTTTTTAAATCCGACCTACATATATGCCTCAAGCGTAAGCAATACAATCAATGCGTCCTGCCGGTGAAAACTTACGGAGCGGAAACACTCACTCTAACACGTAAATCAGCAAATAAGTTACGAGTCTGCCAAAAGGCTATGAACCAGTCAATATTAGGCATTGCACTGTGGGACAGAGTACCAAATCACAAAATCCGTCAAAGAACAGGAATCACTGACGCTCTAGAACGTATAGCGTCACTGAAGTTGAACTGGGCAGGTCACACTGCAAGGACGAACGGCAGATGGACTAAGCGACTCCTTGAATTGCGATCAAGACTCTAAGAAAGCTCTCTCTTTCTTAGAGTATTGACCGCCTCCAACACGATGGTCCGACAATATTAGGCGTCTGTGCAAGAATTGGAAGTAGCTCAGTAAGGAAAGGGATGAGTAAAAAAAAAGTGAGGCTAGGAGAAGCTCTATCAGCCTGTGTGCTGAGCTCTCATCCGTTAAACCCTGAGTCCACTTGGCGATATTGCTTTTTCCCTGAATCATTCTTATCTTCAGGGTGGATCGCCCGAAGGAGCATTTCTCTGTCCCCCTAGGTATTAAGCCTTGAGATCTTCCCGGTAGTTCTTTCTTCCGTTTCTATTATTGTTAGAATGTTCTTTATATAGTTATGAATGCGCGTCCATTCCCCTTCACTATTTAGCATATTCTTGATGGTGGTGATGTTGATGGTTTCTATAGTCAACTCCCATACCTCGTTATATAACCGACTTCTTTCTGAGCATCATCTTGTGTACCTAAAAGGTAAAAGGTATGCTCTGGTGTCTCCTCCGCGTTACAGTGGAGGCAGAGGTCATCGTTAATAATCTTAAAACGCTTAAGATATGCTTTGAAGCACTCGTGTCCACTTAGAAATTGAGTGAAATGGTAGTTGACATTACCGTGCTTCCTCGCGGTCCATTTGCTTCCTGGTGGTCCAAGTTTGAGTTTCTTGCTCCAGGCTGCTTTCCCCATGTCTTGCGACCATTTCCTTTGCCACTTCTGAATTATATCCAATTTGATGTTCTCTTTTTCTGTCATTGTTTTCCGGGTTGCCCTTTTCCTTTATTTGACCATGACATTGATGGGCGTGATTGATGCGATGGCCATTATAGCTTCCGTTAATATAGTTCGAAAGCCGGATGTAATTCTTATAGCTATCGTTCTTTGTACTGGTTCCAGCACGTTTATAAAGATTTTATGATCACGGGTATCAACCCAGATCTTTGCGCCATAAAACTTGATGGAGTGCGCGACTGTGCTTAGATTTTTTCTTTTGAAGACAGACGGCTCCTTAATTCTTTGTATCAGTTTTGTTAGTGCTATAATTGATTTTTCGGCTTTTGGTCACGTCATGCATTTTTTTTGCATGACATGGTCCACCGTCCTCATATACCTTAGATGGGCTTTTTTAGTCCTGATTACTCTCTTCCTGACTTTCTGTGTGATGGTCTTTAACTTTTTGCCCGTATAGTATTAGCGCTTCCGCCTTGCTCTCCTCAACCATCAACTTCATTGTCGTGATCGTGTTGATAATGAGTCAAATAGCACGGTTTGTCAGTGCTAGTGGACCTAAACGGTTCCTAGCACTGTATACCAATATCATCCAGACCTTCACCAATCCTTTTGAACCTGGCTCTGGACCTAAACGGCTGATTGATGACGACTATGGGTAAGTAAAATTCTTTGAAACGTATATTATTCTTAGAGTGCCGCAAAATTTTGAAATTGTTAAAAGTGCTTCATTATTAAAACAGAATCATTAGTCTAAGGATAATAATGGTGGGATATTTTCTAAACCACCTCGAAATATTTCAATAGCTACGTCTACATACAAATTTCTTTGCAATATGGCCTTCTTATATTCTGAAATTTCGAGTCTGAAAGGGTTAACTGTCCTCTTAAGGAAATTGTTTTCGCGCTTCTGAGATATCTTTATTATTCCGAAACACAATTGCTTTGTAACTATCGATATGCTTGAATATTATAACGGAGTATATATAACGATCGATGTGAAACAACGGTTGAAACGCAATCGATGCAGAACAAAGGACATGGAGAAACAAACACAATGTTATCAAATGAACATTCTCGCTTACGTATTGTATTTAGTTTGATTAGACGTATCGAATACAAAACTTTAGAAAGAAAAGCTTCAATAGAAAGTTCTCGGCATTGTCGACCTTACTCGATTACGAAACGGAGTAAATTTAAAATCCACCTCACTCCACTACAAATAAAACAGAATATAAACTCAATTTTATTTAAAAAAAATGGGTTGCAAAAAAAGTTTGTTTTAATATCATTTGGGACGGATAAATCAATGGATGTATTAATGGAATTAACATTGTTCCAGTTGACACAGCAAACAAATAATAAAACACGTCAATTGATATTAACATATATTTCCATACACTGAACCTATCATACTATAATTTGATTTGGCACCATTTTAAATACATTTATCTACTAATTTAAAATTATTAGGCTGGATTTGGTTATGTCATAGCGCTACATTCAATCGTATATAATTATTTACATCATAGTTGATTTTTATATAAAAAAGATTGAATTGATTTAAAAAAATAATAATAAAAAGTCGCATATATTTACATAATGTTATATATAAAATGTGATATACCTAGAAGAGAAATATTTAGAGAGAAAGCTATTAGTTTCATTTACAATATATACATAAAATACATTACACGTTTCTTTTATTCAATATTAAGTATTCATTACATTATATTTACAATGTAATTAATTATAGAGCAATTCGAAATAGCAAGTTTTACCAAGTAAATATTTATATACAACTTACATTTTTAAACATTTCCTTTTTATTATTATTTAGAATCAAGAACATACACACGCGTCGGCATCAAAGTTTTAATTTACGACTAAAATCTAATACACAGCCTTTTCAATTTTAATGTAATTACTCACTTTAGGTTTACTTCAAACGCGATTGTTCGACCGTGCGACAGGCATTCTCCCTTTTTCTATAACAGGACACCTTAAATTAATCCAACAGCGAAACATTTTAGGTAATTAAATATTTACACATAGCTCGTACAAGGGTTTCCAATAAACTTGGATAAAAAGGATTTGGTTAATTATAATGTTACTTAAATTAATTACAATTTGCATGATAATGCTTAAACCTAAATATAGTAGGAATTTATTAAATTAAACATAATTTTGGTTCAATTTACATTTATTTTTCTATATTTCCAAAATTTTGCAGTGTAATAGTGCAATATTGCAAAATTTTTACTAGAGGTGGCGCAAAAGTCATCAGCCAAATTTTTATGTCCAAAATTCCACAAATTTTTCACAATCTCATGGAAAATGTAATAAAAAGTGCTCAAATTTGAGTGAACATCAAACGTCAAATTTGATGTGAACGTCAAATTTTCAATCCGAGTGAACATTAAATCATAATTATTTGGCTTCCAGTTACGTCCAACATTTAGCAAAATGGTGTCTATATATCTTTGACAATTGATAGAAATACACAAATGATGGCAATTGGAATACTATGTAAAGACAACCAAACTTACATAGTTTTCCAATTGTCATCAATTGCGTATTTCTATCAATTGTCAAAGATGTATCAACACCATTTTGCTAAAAGTAAACTTGTCGGGACTCGGGACTGGAAGCCAAATGGTTTATATTTTGTTTATTCCCAAATCAGCGAAAAATATATCCTAACATATAAAGTGGTGAAAATTGGGGCAATTGAAAAAACACGGCAGTTGTTCAGCAAGAAACTGCCGCATAGGCTCTCCAACTCAATCGCGACTCTCACCTCCACGTGGTGAACCCTGGTAACCTGAGCAACACACCCGAGATGCGGTAACCACCCCCGTATGGAGGCTCAGGTCGGGGATAACTAGAGCGGGAGAAATGACCCTCCGATCATCAGGGGGTTGGGCGTAGGGCCAACAACTCTACTCAGGAAAATTAAGTTACGAAACCAAAACAATGGTCTTGGACATCGGACTGGACTCTTAAACCGCAAAAGCCAAGGAAAAGACTGGAAAGGAAAGAGAGTTGATTTTCGGCACATGTAACGTTAGAACCCTACATAGCCTGGGAACGCAAGAATTAAGAAAGGAAATGACGTTGACATATTGGAGGTACGAGAAATCAGGTGGTCAGGTAAGGGAATAATGGACATTGCAGATTCGTCAGTCTTCTCCAGTGGCCACCCTACTAAACACGAGTGTGGCACAGGCTTCCTGGTGAAGAAAAAGCTTAGACTTTACGTAATTGACTTCCAACCAATAGACGCCAAAATCAGAAGCTGACAACTAAGAAAGCAACAGGCACAGATAATATCCCAAACAAACTCTACAAAGTAGGTACTGAGAAATTACAACAGAAACATACCAACTAATCCTATAAATTTGGAGAAAGGAAGAATGCTGATGGTATGGGATATAGCGATCATAATACCTCTCCACAAAAAGGGAGATAGGACAAAATGCAAAAACTACCGGGGAATATCGCTTCTAAATACAGAATACAATATTCCGTCGAACATCTTGCTGATCAGGCTTATCCCACATGATGAAGTGGCGGTACACTGGCGGTACTGAAGTGCAGCTCAAAAATCTGCAATTTTTGAGAATTGAGAATTTGAGAATTTTTGAGAAAAATCTATAAATGGAGCGAAGAGGAAGCAAAACAACTACTGAGACTACTAGACGTGGAGAAGCTAACGAAAATTAAATATCAGGCAGACTTAAGTTCTAGAGCATTCTGCGATCATATAAATCGACTGAACGAGAGTATCTCAGAAGCAATACTAGAATTAACGATGGTTAAGAAAACACGTCATCACATGCCCTGGTTCAATGATGACTGTAAACTGCAAAAAGAAAAATGTGTATCACAACTAAGAAAGTCCATCCAGCCTTCCATGACCAGAAGAGGAGGTATAAGGCCTTAATAAACGAAAAGCGTACAACTCACGAAGAAAACTAGCTGATCCTAAAGTTTGGATCTAAACAGCTGAAAGAGGCCTTTTAAAAAAATCGAAGGGCAAACAGTCTCACAAATTCCACTCGAAGACCTACAAGCTGACTTCAAAGTCCTGTACACCGACATCAACAAGGACATCAACAACAACCACACAACAAATGGGACCTACGACGCCTGGTGCGACGACCTATTTGCGGAAGAAGAGATTCTGAGAGTGGTAACGGAGAGTAGAAATGGGAAAGCCAGCGGGCCGGATACCATATCCAACGAACAAGTAAAGCAGAGCTGGCCGATACTTCAAAATGAATTTGAATTACTGATCAACAGGTGCCTGCTTGATGAGAAAATCCCGGACGCCTGGAAAAGCAGTCTCATTAAAGTAATGTATAAAGGGAAGAGTCCTCAATCAGATCCAAACAGCTACAGGAGCATTGCCCTTCAGCAAAACGGCTACAAAAGCCTGTCTAAACTAATAAACAACAGAATGGCTCCCAAAATCCGAGATGCTATCCCAAAAGAACAGTTTGGATTCCAGGAAAGGAAATCCACCACAATTCCAATCGCCAAACTCATCAAGGACATCGCAATGAAGCTAAAGAAACCAAACGGTACGCGTGTTTTGTGGATTTTTACAAAGCTTTCGACAGCGTGA
Organism: Phosphuga atrata; assembly: GCA_944588485.1. NCBI lineage: Eukaryota > Metazoa > Arthropoda > Insecta > Coleoptera > Silphidae > Phosphuga > Phosphuga atrata. The sequence goes on from OX155898.1 coordinate 45,996,954, forward strand.
ACAGATCCTTGCTGATAGAAAAAATATTTGAAAGAGGCGTAGGGGGGATCCTAAAACTAATTAGTAATATCATTGGCCAAAATAACATTCAGGTGATCGACGGTTTAGTTAGATCTACGCAAATAGAACAGACAGAGGGCGTGCTGCAGGGGGATAGCCTAAGTTCCACCTTATTCATTCTATTTGTTGATGACGGCCCAGAAAAAACTTAAACTGGGAACGAGAGACCTCAATATATTCATGTATGCAGACGACCTAGTGTGCTACAGAAAATATAGATCAGATGGGAACACTGCCCTAAACAACCTGGCTGGGTACTATGAACAACGCAAACTAATAGTCAATCGAGACGAGACAAACATAATGAAATTTAGAAAGGGCGGCAGACTAGCCGGGGACGACGTCTTCAAATTCGCCGACGAGGATATCTCCATGACAAATAGCTATAAGTATCTAAGGGACCCTGCAGATCCAATTAAGCCTCTCGGATCATGTCAAAAACATGCAAGCCAAAAGGGCGACCAACAGCCTCAAAAACATCTGGAGGTTATCACTAGGCAAGGCCTAGCAACTTTTCAACCAGCAGATAGAGCCCATTGCGTCATATGCCATTAAGGAAGTGGCCCCATACCTGAAAGTTGCAGACTTAATAGAGTTGGATAGAATCAAGGCGTATTTCATCAAGAGAAATTACACCGAGGGCCCCGCCTTAAATTCCAACAAGTGGGCTGCCGCCAATCAATCCAACAGAAGCAGAGTGTGCCGGATGACGGTGCATGGTTTCCACCATTGTATTCCACCATCAAAACTCCAATTTCCACTTAGGAGGCCTCGGCTGCATCTGCAAATTCTGCCGAGGGGTTTGTCACGAGAGATACCATGCCTTGATATGCCCGAACAAACAAGACTTCCAGCTCAGTATTAAATCAATTGATCGACAATCAATATTGATTTCAAACAGGCATACGATTCCATGGAACGAAACACCCTCTGGTACGCACCCTCTGGTACAACACCTTGTTATAGCACCAACACTCCGGAAATTGATTGAAGTCACCACCCAAAAAGCAAAGAGGCAGGTAAGAATTGAAGGGGCGCTCTCACAACAAGTCAACATAACAACAGGACTTCGACAGAGCGACGGACTATCACCAATCCTTTTCAATCTGCCCCTGGAATATACAATAAGAAATAGCGGAACAACTTGATCCGAAAATCGGAACAGATCCTAGCAAATGCGGATGATATCGATATACTGGGAAGAAGTATGCAAGCGGTGAAGGCAACATTTAACACAATAGGGCTGAGGGTAAACGAAGGAAAAATAATGGTAAAAATTAAGAACAAATTTAGTACAAATAAAAATAAGAGTAAAATAAGAAGGAAAAATAAGGGAAGGAAAAATGAGGGCAAACGAAGGAAAAGTAATGGTGACAACAAGGGGAAGAGAGAAACGGAATATAGCGGTAGAGGGCAGAAATATTTAAACAGTAGATACTTTCGAAAACCTGGGCACAAACATCGATAAGCAAAAAAATATAGAAATAAGAAGTAGAATCAACCAGGGCAATAAAACAACAGCCGGCCTCAAATTACTACTTAAATCCAGCACACTACCATTGACAGCGAAACTTGAACTTTATAAGTCACTAGTGAGGCCAGTGATAACCTACAGGTGTGAGTACTGGACGCTAACCCAAGACCAAGACTAGAAGCTACTACAAACAAAAAGAACGGTTCTGAACCTCTGATGGGTATAGAATGAATTTTGAGCTGAAATAGCTGATAAAGGGCAAGCGATAGTTGACATGTAAAGCGCAGTAGGAGTAATAGAAACATCAATGAGGTCCTAGATGCGAGACCAGAGGGCAGAAGACCGACAGGACGTCCACGACTGAGATGGAAACACGACGTGGAGGTAGATATAGGAACGCTGGAAATCAACAACTGGAGAACAGCCGCAGAGGACAGGAACGGATGGAAAAGGATTGAGGCGGCGGGAAAATCCCTTAGAGGGACGAAAGGCCAAGAAAATATGATAAAATATGCGTTATAAAAAGATTTTAAAATATTGTAATTATTTTTGTTTGTTTTTATTTTGTAGCCCTGAAGAAGGTCATGATAAAAGATTTACCGCAACTTTGGTAAACTATCAATATTCAGTTGTTTTCATAAAATCCTTTTCGAAAGAACTTAATAAAAGTATTAAAGAACTTCACCATTCTCTCTTTTCAAACCAAAGTTGAAGAATAAGAAAATCGATTATGACTTTTGCACCACCCAGTATTTTAAGCAAAACTTTTCCAGCTTTCCAGTATTTTCTACTCCAATTACCTGCTAAGGGGAAAAAGTCCGGAAAATATTGAAGGGAGTTAAAGAAAATTTGATTGAAAGGATGTTAGTCGAGACATCAAAGGGTCTTATAAGTTCCGAGGTTGAAGGTGTTTTGGTGGATGCGCCGGTATATTTCATTAAACATTTACGGTTGCACGTGAGACATGAATTCTTAATAAATAAAATTTTGTTAATTGATTTAGATTGACAAACCGGCTATATAATAATAAATTCATTTAATTTAAGTGGTTCATCAATATGAAAATAAAGATAAATTCGGCGGTTTATTGCTCATTAAAGTGAGCACATTATTATTAATATTTAGGCGTGAAGTTAAAACTTTTCTTCTCTCACAAAAGTAATACGATTCATAAAATTGTTATGGAATTATGAAATTCAAATTTCAACGAGCAAATCGCAGTTTTGAATATGTTTGATCGATTACAGATATCGAATGTAGCTTGAAAGAGAAAAGAAAAACTTGAATACAAAGTGTCGCGTTATCAGCGTTATTGGATTACGCAAGAAATTGACATTTAAATCAATTCCTTTCATGGGAATAAATAATTCAATTTGGTCGCATAAATTACATTTAACTTATACATGAAAGGTAAAATATACCATGATTTGATACATTAAGGATATTTATGAAGCGGTTTAAATATTAAACGGGTTCTGCTTTAAGGTTTTATGTGCCGTAGTAATATTTGTTTAATAAACGAATATGTTTATTGAAATACACTCAGTAATTTAGTGTAACTCAGTTACTGCGGCTGGGCAGAGCTTGCGGATTCGTTTCGAACAAACGGAATATCCCGCTGGTCCCAAATAGGAAATAAACTTTCACTTTCTGTATACAAATTTCGAAAACAAAAAGAAAAAGTAGTAAATTTACATTTTCAATATTTTCAAGTAAAGCTAGCTTCCAACAAAAAAACGATTGTAAGTATTTGATTGAAAGGAAACCAACATTAAAAAATGTTGAATATACTATATAGCAGAGATTACAAAACTACTGTACCGCTACATTACGTTAATTTTGATGATGAAAAATATGAAACAATTTTAGTATTCTGCAGTTTTCTGCATGATGGAACAATTTAAATATTTCAACGTTCGTTAATAAGTGAGTTAGATTTATCGGTAATTTTGTTAATGTATGCTTCTTATAGTTTTAGAGTGGAGGAAAATAACAACCACCTTTGGAATAATGAGTCTTCAAAATTTATTGTCCCTTAATCTAGTTCTTTAAACTAGTCCGCATTCTCACCGCAGAAATATATTAGATACTTAATGATTAGGGTAATTTAAATCAGGTGTTTGGACATTTAAATTACCCTAGTCATTAAAACAAGGACGTTATACCAAAAAAAAAAATATATGATACTTTCATACATTTCAAAGTAACATATTTAGTATTGTCTTCTGGTGTACGCTAATTGCCAAGACACAGTTCACTAAAAGTCTTATATAACACGATGCAAACTGATATTGTATAGCCAAGTATTTTTGGGGTCATTTAATTTAATATGTATATAATTTTAATTTAATGTGTATATAGTTTTGCAAATTCCTGCTATATAGTATGTGCAAAATATAAATATAGTACTGACAATGTTGAATAACTTTGCTCTACTTTCTTATCTTGGCTAGTCTAGATAAGATTTATACAATCATGCAAAATTCTTGTCATATGCTGGTAAAATCCTGGTAAAATCGTGGTTATATGTGAACTTGCTAGATCTTGTGTGGTTTTCCCTATTATTGTTTGATCATTTCTGGATATGTTTGGTCTCGATTGGTATTGTCTAGTGTTATCTGGTCTTGTCACGTCTTGCTGGTCTTGCTTGGACTTGTCAAGTGTCTTCTCTGGCCTTGCCTTGTTTTGCCTGGAATTGTTTGGACTTGTCCGCTCTTGTCTGGTCTGGTCCTGACGGGCCCTTCCTGGTCTAGGCTAGCCTTGCCTGGCCTTTCCCGCTTTTGTCTGGTCTTGTCCGGTCTTGTCTAGTCTTTTTTTCCGAGGGGACACAGCAAGCATTTTCGTTAACTTGACAAGTGCCCCCCCTTCCCCGAACTTCACGTACATCCCGGAACCTCTCTTCGCATATTTTTGTGATGTCGCTGCATTAGAAAAGGTATTTCGAAATCTGCATTTCCTAATTACAGCCCTTACATCCCCAGCTCAGTTTGTATTTTCAGGGAGTTTCAATTAGTAAAGTTTGGTATTTGGTTGGATTTGGCGCGTGACCTGTGCTGTTCGTTCGTCATGTCTTTTTGTCTTAGAATGGCTCTTATAAAGTTGTCTGTGACAGTCCAGCTCTCCTTGTCCTGCAGCATTTCCGTTACCAGTGAGTCATTGAGTATCGTTTTTGCCTTGTTGGTCCATATGTTCCGCTTGTCAGTCCATTTCTCGCATGCAAATATTTTGTGTGACACTGTCGACACCCCCACAGTAGACGCATCTGTCACCTTCGGCTCTGCTTATGCGGAACAGGTATTCTTTAAAGCACCCGTGTCCACTTAGCACCTGGGTGAGATCCATGGTTCCGGTTCCATGTAATCCACGGGATTATATCAGGTATCATTTTGTAGGTCTACCTTCCTTTTGATGCCGCGTCTCAGTTGCTCTGCCTCTTCTCCAGCTGCTTTTCCCTAGTCTTGTCTGGTCTTATCTGATCTTATCTACTTTTGTCTGGTCGTTCTAGTCCTGTCTGGTCTTGTCTGGTTTTGACTGGTCTTGATTGGTCTTGCCTCGTCATGTCTGATATTGTCTGATATTGTCTGGTCCTGTTCGGTCTTGTCTGGTCTTGTCTAGTCTTGTCTGGTCTCGTCTGGGTTTGTCTTGTCTTGTCTCGTTTTGTCCGGTCTCGTCTGGTCTTGACTGATCTTGTCTAGTCTTGTTTGCTCTTATCTGGTCCGGCCTGCACTTATCTGATCTTATGTGGTGTTATATGATCTTATATGGTTTGGTCTGGTCTTGTCTGGTATTGTCTGGACCTGTCTGGTGTTGTCTGGTCTTGTCTGGCCTTGTCTGGTCATGTCTGGTCTTGTCTGGTACATATTTAGTATTGTCTTCTGGTGTACACTATTTGTCAAGTCAACAGTCCAATGAAACTCTTATACAAGGAGATGCAAACTAACTGATTTTGAATGACGATGTAATTTTTGGTCATTTTAAAGTGTAGTTTTGCAACATTTGCTATATAGTATTGGTAAAATATAGACTGACAATAATGTTGAAAAACTTTACTCCACTGTCCTATTTTGTCTAGTATAGACTAGATTTATCAAATCTTACCAAATCCTGGTCATGTCTGATCTTGTATAATTTTCCCTAATCTTATTTGATCAAATCTGGATATGTTTGGTCTCGTTTGGTATTGTCTGATATTATATGGCCTTGTCTGGTTTTATGTGGTCTTCTTTGGACTTGGCTCGTCTTGTATAGTCTGGCTGGCCTTGTCTGATCTTATCTGGTTCTGTCTTCTTGTCGCGTTTCGTCTGGCCTTGTCTAGTCTAGTCCCATCTTGTCTGATCTTGTACGGTCTTATCTGGTCTTACCTGGACCTGTCTGTGTTCTTGTCTGGTCTCGTTTCGTCTTGTCTGCTTTTGTCTGATCTGATCTGTCTTTTGTGATCTTGTCTGATTTATCTGGTCTTGTGTGGTTTTGTCTTGTTTTGTCTAGTCTTGTATGGTTCCATCTGGATTTGTCTGTTCTTGCTTGGTCTTGTCTGGCCTTGTCTGGTTTTATTTGGTCCTGTATGGTCTTATCTGAATTTGTCTGGTCTTGTCTGGTTTTGTCTTGTGTCTTCTTGCGTAGTCTTGTCTGGTCTTGTTTGGTCTTGTCTGGTGTTGTCTGATCTTGTCCGGAATTGTCTGGTTTTGTCTGGTCTTATCTGCACTTATCTGATTTTGTTTGGTCCTGTTTAGTCTTCTCTGGTCTTGTCTGGTCTTTTTTTTTGACTTTTTAATTTTTTTTTAAACCCACTAAAACCACCTACCCCCTGATTTCTACTCCTTGCACCCCGAAGACCGTCAAGTATTACTTGGGGTGAGGTCTTGTCTGGTCTAGTGTGTTCTTATCTGATCTTGTTTGGTCTTGTCGTCTAGACTGATCTTATACGGTCTTGTCTGGTGTTGTTTGTTATTGTCTGGTGTTATCTGGTGTTGTCTGGTGTTATTCTGGCCTTTTCTGGTTTTGTCTCGTATAGTCTAGTCTTCTCGAATCTCGTTTAGTCTTGTCTAGTTTTGCCTAATCTTCTGACGTTTAGAGTTTTCGCACGTTAGAATCTAATATCTGCAATATAAATTCAGTAAGGATTATAACAGAGTTTGTTGAATTTTACTAAAAAAAAAAAAAAAAAAATTGCAAACATTTGTAATATTCCGCAATTTCTTCGATTTGTGTATGCACTTGTCGGAGAGCACGAAATCATTTTGGTGCAATAGGCAAAGCATCGAAAATCCATTAGTTTTTGCCTGTTAATTAACGAAATAACGTTGCAATAATCACCGGCAGAAATGTAGTTACAAAAATGATAGAAACCAATATTGCGCACCATAAAAATAAATGTTGATTAAAACCATTTCCGCACTGCAAAATTTACACTTTTTCCCACAATTTCCAATTACATATATATTTTTTAGTAAATTTATGATTTAGACCTTAGTAATAGCTTAAAAATAATAGGTTTGCATAAACAACGGCTATCGCAATAATTTGATAGCGTTAAATTTACAGTGTATTAGAATTTACAGCAACAGCATCCGATTAATAGGCGGCTTTATCTGATATTACCATCCGGCAATACCAAAACCATATTTCTTCTGCGAAATTCTGCGCGTAACAACACAGAATTAATTGCACACAGTTATTAATAGCGGTAACCTCAATTCTGCCTATTTAATTGCTCGTCACGGTTCCACTTAAATTGAAAACTACTCACCAAAGTGTAATATTTATTCACTTACAAACAATTTATTAAAAAATGAAACGCGTTTGCAATGATGGATGGAATTCTGTTCGGGGATTCTCCTTGCCGAGTTTTATATCCCGAAGAAAAACACACAGTTTGTACGCGTCTAAGTTCGTTTAGGCTGATAGCTAATTCTTCATCAATCTTAGAGCCGTCACCGGTTAACCATCGTCGGGATTGCAGCGGCGAGAATCATAAGAATCGGCTGGCTTCTGTAAGCGGAGGAGTAAACTTCGCTGTCTCTCGAACGGTGTCCTCTAGCTGGCTCGGCAAGACCTTCAAAAACGCATAAAACTCATTACACAAATATATTTCTCCGAAAATAAATTAGGACGAGGAATGTATTTGGCAATCCTGTTTATATTTTCGTTCTATGCACGAGTGCCTACTCCGAAGAATAAATAGTAATATGAATTTTATTACGGCGTAGTAAAAATAAATATCAATCTGCAGACATGGAACTGCTATTGTACAGCTCAAGGATTGAATCAAATATATCTCTCTGTTTGTTCTTTAGATTGAATAAATTTTCAAGCTCCCCGAAGCAAGATAAGTTTCGTGTTATTCGTTCGGAAAATTTTCGTTAAATATTTTTCATTCATTTTAACTTGTATTATCTTGTATTTATTGATAGCATAACCGTTTTAAAGCAATACACACACACACACACACACACACACACACACACATATATATATATATATATATATATATATATATATATATATATTTAAACAAAATACATTCATTTAAGATAAGACTCCCGCCAAGTTGGCCCCCGAATTTTTGAAAAATTTAAAATTTGTGGGGAGACTTCTGGCGAGATTTACAATAGTTCTGGAGATTTTGCTTGAAAATTATAATAGCTCCGGGGAATTTTTGGCATAAATCGAGAAAAAGGATTTATTGGGACAATTCCACGCAACTACCATTTTTCTATGGAAAAGAGTTCTGACATAATAGTAGAATAATTCAGATCATGATATAGTTCTAGGGTTCTTAAAAGGTATGCTGTGCACATAGCTGTCTATGCTAATTGTTTGCAAAATTTTGTCAATATTTCAAAAAATTGTGAAAATTCTGATTACGGTTTCCGATAGAGCAAAGGCAGATAACACAATATGCCTATTAGACATTTTGTATAATCAATATTCATAGATTTATTTATTTAATAATTTCGAAGAAGCTCAAAAAAAGAATTCTAGAGTTCTGTTAAGAGTTCTAAGTAGCCCCCAAGAGTTCTGAACAAACGCTTTTACATTTTTTATTGTCTAAGCAAAGATGAATTCGCCCCTCTTCACAAATAGCGGAAAACCTCACAATGATCAATTTCCTCATATTCCCCGTCTTCAAGGTCTGAAAACTCGAATGGGAGACGTTTTAGTAGACGTCCTCCTAAGGTTGGGGGCACATCGAGTTATTTGACCTTGAAGACGAGGAATGTGAGAAACTCACTGATCATTGCGAGGTTTCCCGCTATTTTTGAGGAGAAGTGAATTCATTGTAATATCTATTTTCAGTACTTTGTGTTAAAATAACTGCTGACCTTCAGCCACTGACACTTGGTCGCTAGATCTTGATCGTTCTGGTTACTTGCTTTGAGGCAGCGAACGGCTCACACAATGCGTCTTGAGCACCGTGTGCTAGAGAGTAAGATCCGTGAAGAATCTTAGAAGATAAGATATCCGTGTTGTTAGACATTATCCTAAGAATATGTCATCTTTCTTTTATTGTTGCATGTATACCCACACACACACACACACACACACACACACATTTTCAAGAGATATATGCGTCCGTGCGGGTCAACCGTTAGACGCAGACTGAGAGCTCGTTCCTAGGATGCGACTACTTATAGCTGTCTGGCTTCGCGTCATGTGCGTTGTGTGCGGTGCTTCAGTTCGGTTGTTTGTTTGTCTTGTTGGTCGTACATGAGTCTGGGGTGTCTGGGATTGCATTTTGAGGGTGGATATGATCGGTCGCTATGCTGGGGGCAGTCTCAAGGAATCGTCTCTCGTGTTTATGCAGTAGTCTCGTTTTTCTATCTCTATGGCTCTGTATACTCGTGACATTTCGTGGCTAATCTGTGCAAGAGTCCTTGAATTTCTAAAGTCCATCCAGTGACCGGTGTTTGTGTGTTGGACAAGAGCCCATGAAACTCTGTCTCTGTGTCTGACTGAAACTACATGTTCTTGAATCCTAGCCGATATTTTTCTATTGGTACGTCCAATGTAGGTTCGTTCACATGTTCCGCAAGGTATTTCGTAAATTCCATGGGTTTCTAACGGGATGGTGTCCTTAACGCTGCACAGCATGGAGGAAATTTTCTGGTTTGAAAACGGTGTCGATGTTGTGTCTTTTAAGGATTTTGGCGATTTTCAGTTGAGCCATATGGTAGGTATGCTGTGCTAACGGGTTTCTGGCGTTCTTCAGTTCTTTGGCTACTGTTCTCTATACAACGGAAAGCTCTGGATATTAAGCTGTTTGGATATTCATTTGAAGAAAGAGCTTCTCGTAAGTTCCTCAATTCTTTCGGTAAGTTAAGCTGGTCGGATAGTCTTTTGGATCGGGTGGTAAGAGTGTTGACTACAGATGCTAGTTGTTTGAGATGATGGTGCGAAGAAGCGTTCAGATATCTGTATGTATGGGTTGGTTTCCGGTACACAGTGTGACTCAAGGTGCCGTCAGGTTTCTTCTGTACCAAAAATTCAAGGCCTCTTGCACAGATTATCCACGAAATGTCACGAGTATACAGAGAAGCCATAGAGATAGAAAAACGAGACTACTGCATGAACACGAGAGACGATTCCTTGAGACTGCCCCCAGCATGGCGACCGCTCATATCCACCCTCAAAATGCAATCCCAGACACCCCAGACTCATGTACAACCAACAAGACAAACAAACAACCGAACCGAAGCACCGCACACAACGCGCATGACCCGAAGCCAAACAGCTATAAGTAGTCGCATCCCACGAACGCATCCCACGAGCTCTCAGTATGCGCCTAACGGTTGACCCGCACGGACGCATATATCTCTTGAAAATGGCGAATGCCAGTTCGCCGAAACGTCGAGAATGCGGTTCTTTTCAGAACCAACCCTCAACATCAACGCGGAATCCCCGAGCAAACAAAACAACACAGGTATCTATCCGCGAAAACCTCAAATACAACATATATATATATATATATATATATATATATATATATATATATATATATATATATATATATATTATATTTGAGGTTTTCAAAATATGTGTTGATTTGTTTTCTCGGGGATTGCGTTGATGTTGAATTTTGGTTCTGAAAAGAACCGGATGCTCGACGTTTCGACAAACTAACACCCGCCATTGTCAAGAGATATACACGTCCGTGCGTTAGGCGTATACTTAGCGCTCGGTAGTGAGACTTGCCTATTTATCGCTGTCTGGCTTCGGGTCATGCGCGTTCTCTGCGGTGCTTCGTTTCGCTTGTTTGTTCGTTTTGTTGGTGTTGATGGGTGCGTCATCTCATTTCTGGACTTTCCATTTCTCCTTGTTCCATGTCCGTCTTATTGGCCCTGTATGTGTCTGGCCCTATATACGGTTGGGTGAGGTATGTAAGATTGGTTTTGTTCTATCTCTTAGAAAAGATAGAAAAACCTTCCCTAGAGACCCTTTTATCAGGGGTTCTATCCCATCAAGAACCTTTGGAAGGGATAGAAAAACAAGACCATTGCCTGCAAACGAGACATGATACCTTGCGACTCCCCCCAGCATGGCGACTGATTATCCACCCTCAAAATGCAATTCCATACACCTCACCCAACCAACCTAAGACACATATACGACTAACAAGACGAACATGGAACAAGAAGAAACGGTAAGGCCTAGAATGAGGTCATACAGGACTTCCCATATCTCATGGCCTCGCTGTCGACAGTGCGTTTCCAGGTAGAGCGAGGTCTTCCCACTCTGCGATGGTTTCAAGGATTCCACTCAAATGCTTCCCTGGAGATAACAGAATTGGGTTTTCTTGCGTGTCGCCTATCCAACTTCATTTGCACATTTTGATCTCCTTGTCTATTGTTTCTTAACTTGTTAACCCGATAGTGCAGAATTTGAGACTACTTTTGGTCAGCGTATGTCGAGAATACGCCGCAGGCATTTTTTGACAAAGATCTGAAACCTGGGAGTAGTAGATAGAGTATCTTTTATCTTCTTCTTCTTCCATCTTCATTTTTTCTTCTTCTTCTTCCATCTTCAATTTTGTTACACGAAGGAGATCTTCTCCATCGACGCTGATGATCCCAACTTTTTGGGGATCTAAAGTCATATACTCCGTCTTCATTTTATTGAGTCGCTGGCCATATTCAGCTTATCAGTCACTCCACATTTGTGTTTGGTGCTGGAGTTCAAGTTTGCTGTTTGCAGCTAACATGATATCATCAGCATACAGAAGAGTCCATGGGATTGGCTTGTGCAGGTCTGATGTTACAGTATCCATTACAAGAATGAACAGCAATGGTGACAAGGGCAGAGCCCTGGTGGACCCCTACTACGATGTTGAAATCATTGGTTGCTCCTGCAGCAGCTTGAACATAACTCGTCGGTTCTTTGTAGAGAAGCTGTACCCAGTTGACAAGATATTCTGGAATTCCGTGCTCTCGGAGCGCCAACCAGATTACATCATGAGGCACCCGATCGAAGGCCTTTAAGTATATAGAGTATCTTTAATATAGCATATAAAAGAAACGATTTCACGTTGCTGTTTAAGACCTTGATTTTAGTACTCCACTAATCCAGGAATTATTCAATATAGCAAATGCTGATTTAGGAATTCTTTGAAAGAAAAATTTGTAGATTTTTTATGTGAAATCACTCTTTTTTGATTTTCTAAAATTTCCGTTTTCTATCCCACTCCATTTTTTCCTATCCAGTGCTGCATCCTAGTATCTCTCTGCAGTCAGAGGTCACCTCATATTGCCATCTACTCCTCGGTCTTTCAGGGGTCTTGAGATCTGGCGAACATAGATCTGACGATCTATTCTGGGAGCATTCATTTTGATCACATGTCCTGCCTATTGCAGCCGTCCATGTGCTTTCATGATTTTCACTACCCTGAGTTGATTGGCTAACTTGCACAGCTCATGGTTTGATCTGAGAACCCATTTTTGTGTTTGCTGGTCAAAAGTGGGTCTAAAAATTCTTCAATACACATTGTTTTCGAAGACTGTAAGCTGGTGTTCCTCCCTTTTGGTCACACTCCATGTTTCGGGACAGTATAGCAGTACTGGTCTGATGATCGTGTTCTATAGCTTTAGTTTGGTTTTTCTGGTCAGTAGCTTGGAGATAAGTAATTTCTGCTGGGAAAAGTAAACTTTGTTTGCGTTCTGTAATCTAATTTGGTGTTTAAATTGGTCTTCTGTTGCAGTCATTTATATTGATACCGAGGTATTTGAAGTTTGTATTGTTCTTCAACGTGAAATTGTCTATATTAATGTTATTGCGTTGATCTGTAGTCAAGTTTTCACTTTGTATGGTTCTGTCTTCTCTTCATTAATTTTTAGACCTATTTTAACAGCGGCTTCATTTAATTTCCTGAATAAAGTTTCAATTTATCCTTGGTTACTTCCTATTAATACTGTCATTTGCACATGCTAGGATTTTGTGATTGTTATCTGTAACGTCTCTGGTTGTAGCTTTTTGGTTTTCCGAATTACCTACATCCAAGACAATGTTGAAGAGAGAAAGTCTGATATAGAGCCACAGTGTGTCACCATTCTCCATACACATTTTGACCAAGCTGATTAGTTTCTGTGGGATTCCATATTCTGCCATGATTTCCCACGTTGTTTCTCTGTGGATTGAGTCGTAGGCCTTTTGGAAATCAATGAATAGGCAATAGACGTTTTTGTTGTACTTATTCCCAAACTTTTTCATTGATTGTCTTGATACAAAATATGTTGTCTACTTGTACGGAAACCATTCTGATATTGTCCTATTATGTCTTCGGCGTATAGAATTTGTCGTCGTAATATAATGTGCGACAGTAATTTATAAGCTGTGACAAGTAGGGATATTCCGCTGTAGTTTCTGCACTTTCGCTTATCTCCCTTCTTATGTATTGGGACAATAATTGCTTCCTTCCATTCATCCGGTATTTGTTCCTCTCGCCATATTTTCAGGATAAGTTGATGCAGTTTCTTATGGAGCTTCTCATCCCCATATTTCGGTAATTCAACTGGTTCATTCAATTCGGAACCAACAGATTTGTAGTTTTTCAGTTTCTTCAGACTGCTGGTTACCTCTTCATATGAGGGATCATTGATGAAAGGTTCAACCGTTGAACGGGTGTTTTTCTCCAGCTTGTTCTCTGGTTCAGGGCAGTTCAGTAAGTTGTCAAAGTACTCTTTCCATGCCTGTAAAATGTGATGTATTCCTGCGATGATGTTACCATTATTGTCATGAAGAACTGATGAGCCCGGTTGATAGCCTTTCCTTATGTTATTTACTGTCCCGTATACTTTACGGCAAAAAACTGATCACAATCGTCAAAATAAGAAAAAACAGCATATCTTGGCTACATACTTCGTAATGACAAATTCTACCTCATACAAATTATCATGCAGGGAAGAATGGAGGGAAGAAAAGGCATAGGAAGAAAAAAGAAATCTTGACTGAGGAATATCAGAGAGTGGACTAACCTCAGTGTTGAACAAATATTTCACGTTGCAAGAGATAGCGAAGCGTTTAAAGAAGTGGTTTCCAACCTTCGTTAAGGAAGACGGCATGTGAAGGAGAAGAAGAATACTTTACGGATGTTGTTCTCTTTCTGGTCATTCGCAATGCTCTCTAATGTGTGTTTAAGGTAGAGTTTCTTCTCTTTTCGTAAGGTTCTGCTTGTTTCTCTTTGTGTCTCCCTGTAGTGCTGTTCTAATTCTTCATTTCTCCTGTCCTGTGCCCATGCTTTCCTTGCTGTGATGCTAGCTTCTACTGCTGTTCTGCATGTGTCGTTGAACCATTTCTTCTTCTTTCGTTCCACTTTTACACAGTCTATCAATATCTACACCTTCACCTTCATCCACTTCTCCTGCTTCATCAAGTACGTCAAATCTGTTGCTCACTTCCACTTGATATTGACAAGTTTCAGTATTTTCTTTTAATGCTTGTAGATCATACCGCATTGCGTGACCTTGCTGTTGTTGTTTGTGGTGTGTTTTCAGTTTTACATCCATGAATGCAACCACGAAATTGTGGTCAGAATCTATGTCAGTTCCCCGATAGGTACGAATATCAGTGATGACGCTTCTGTGTCGGTTTGAGATTAGTACGTGGTCAATTTGATTTGCTGTCTTTCCATATGCTGAATACCATGTTTCTTTGTGTATATCTTTGTGTGGGAAAGTCGTACTTCTGACATTCATGCTTCCTGATTTTGCGAATGCGATCATTCTAAACCAATTTTCAGAGGTTTTTTCATGAAGGCTTTCATTACCTAACGTCGGTTGCAGGTGTACTTTGACATTAAAGTCTCTTAGTAAAATCTTTATGTCATATTGTGGCAGGTCTTCAACAACACTCTCCAGTAGATCATAGATGCTGTCTTTCACATAGTCCTCTTTATCATTTGTAGGTGCATGTACATTGATAATGCATATATTAAACCATCGACTTTTCACTCGTATGTAGCTCATCCTTTCATTGATTGCTTTAAATCTCATTACTGTTTGAACATATTCCTTTCATACGAGGAATGCTGTTCCGAATTCATGCTTTCCAGATTTAATTCCTCTGTTGAACATAGTGCACTTTCCGAGGTTATGTATGTCTTCTCCTGGATTCCATCCTGGACTCCGTGCATTCCATGTACCAATTCGTACGTCTATATTTTGTTTTTCATGCTGTCGTAGAGTATCAATTCTTAAATCGTTCCGAGGCTTAAGTGAGAGATTTGTAACAATTCTTTTTAAGTGAGAGGGTTGTTAACCCTAAGCACAACCCAAACCTGGAGGACCAGGATTAAATCCCGAAACACGTTACTGTCACCGTGACAGCTTTGCATATACCTTTTCAAACCTGGGTTAGGCAAAAAAACTATATTGAATTTTCGTTTCAAACTTTTACAGGCCTACACAGAACTCGAGAAATTGTTGGTATGAATTCGTAAATGTTTAAAACAATTTTCCATGTGTTTGCAAATAAATTTTCCAATATTGGTTACACAAAAAAAATGAAAAGGAGATTTGTTCAGAACTTTTCTGGAAAAATCCAGAACTGGCTTTTTCATATGTTTTAACCTGAATTCACAGCAATTTTCTTGTCTTACATTATAACGGAAACATAAAATGTTGAAGACTTTGAATGTTGGTTTTTATCATCCCTAATGTTACACTTATTAAGCGCGAAATGTAGCCTGAATATATAAATATATTCAATCTGTTCGTAGCTCTATAATATTAAGTTTATTCAGACTACAGATTGAATATATTTATATATTCAAGCTATATTTCACCCTATCTATCGTTAGTATACTTTCACCAATATTAAAATCCCTAATATTCAGTATTTATTTTATTATTGGGAATGGATTATTATTAAAAGGCTTTGAAAACTTAATTTGAGGTTTTTCAAAGGGTAACTATCTAGATCTATCTAGATTCAAAAAAACCTGTAAAATCAAAATAAGTAATCGATTTTACAATGTCTAATAGAGATTTTGTGTTTATTTGCCGCAGTATAATTGGAAACCGTTATCGGAATTTTGTAAATATTAACATAATTTTGCAAAAAATAATAAATGTAGGACTATATCGAGAATCTATTGAAAATTCTTTATCAAGAACTGAAATATTACATCATAAATCTTTTTCATGAAAAAAGAGACTGCGTTAAGTTTTTCTCGATATCCGCCTGAAATTCCCCGGAACTATTTCAATTTTCAAGCAAGAACTCTACAACCATTCTAAATCTCGCCAGAACTTCTAATTTTTCGAAAATTCGAGGGCCAACTTCACGGTAGTTCAATTAACTCAGAAAATAGGATATAGCACATTATAAAAACAAATTTTAAAGTGTCGTCAGGCTTAGAAAATGCGATTATAATTCGAATTTCCCTATAATTGGAACAAATGGAACCTTAAGTGGTCACACGGCGCATTCTCTCGCCGTTAATTAACTAAAACGCGGCGGCAACACGAGCACACCATATTGGACGTAATGCACACGAAATGTTTTTCATTAAATTCGAAACTTCTGCCGCAAAAGTTAAATTTAAAAACATACTTACCACCAACTATACTTAAATGATTATCGTGCGCTCCTCCAGGTCCGACTTTAATTTCTGCAACCAGAATAAATTAATACAAAACGGGTTATTAAAATAATAAACGCAGTTTTTTTGCTCGGCAAAGTTTTAACGATGTAACTCGTCGAGGAGTTCAGAAGAGTGAACAAATGCTTCATTATTTATTAGAAGTGAACATAATCTAACTGTAGAAACTAAATTATTTTCATGACATATACTTCGTAGATAATACGTCAAATTGACAATTAAAATTAAATTTGAGCTAAAAAATTATTAGCCGTTGTATATATACAAGCGTAAATGAATTACAAACGCAGAGGGAGATCCAATGATCTCAAAACCTCGGCAGAAATAGAGAAAGGGAAGTCCTTGGCCAGTGCAATTCTAGTTAATAAGTTGCAGAAGACACAAACGCCTCCCGGGGAAATTGCACGAAGTCGCCAACATTTCGAAGAGTTTAGGAAATATTATCAAGGACGTTTGATGAATAAAAACCAAATAGTGAACAGATGTCCTGACAAGAAACCCGTTATGTTAAGAGCCCCATTAAGAACTGTGAAAACAGTATCAATTGAGGTTCCTGTATTCGCTAAAAGCGCAATATACCAACCTACATTTAACCGATCCAAAGGAAGGTCAGACCAGAATCCTAAGAGAATCGAGAAAAGAGAAGAGGATATATACAATCCAATAAAAAACACGATTAATCAAACTGAACAAACAAAATTAAAGAATTCAGATAACGATTTAAAATCTAAAACTGTTAAAAAGAGACAGCCAAAAATAATAGTCCACAAACCCCCCGTCGACAAAAATAAGCATACGTTGGTATCAACACTAACAAAGCTTAATAAAAAGCTGCAAAACCTGCAAGACAAATATTTTAACGACCCCAAACCAAAGTATAAATCAATATACGACATCGACGAGACAAGAATAACAAGAACCGTAGATACAATTTACGAAAACACCGACTTCGCAATCGACGAGGAAGACTCTTACTGTTTCGAAAAGCAGAAAAGCCAGCCTACCAAAACCTACTCACTCAAAAAAACCGAAGGCACCGTTTTCAAAATTAATCCCGAAGAAAAGTATTTCGATTCCCAAAACAAATACCTAAGCCAGAGTTTCATAGAAGAAACATCACCAAGGGGCGGACCGTCGTGTCCAAAAAACTCTCCTTCTGTTGATATATTGATTCTTTCGCCCGCACGCACGAAAACTTGCCGAAAGCAAGTTTCTTTATTCTCCGAAAACGAACTTATCGAAACAGACGAACCTATCGAAACAATCGAACCAAACGAAACAATCGAACCTAATGAAACAAACAAACCGGAGAGTCTGGATTCGATATCTGGGATACCTGGCTTAGAGGAATCCATATTGAAATCAGCTTATCTCATGAAAGAGTTTGAGGTAAATGCAAAGCCTGTGCACATTGATTTGGCGAAGATTAGAAATAATGGAAATAGGGCGGCGAAGAAAAACGTCCGTTTCGAGCTAGATCCGAAACGAATGTATTCCCAGAGAAGAATTGAAGATTCCATTAGCAAGCAAATGGAGAATTCGTTTTTTCAGATGAAGCTAAAATAAAATGTCGCACTGAACAAAATGTAAAAATATATTGATGATCATTAAGTCAAGCAGAAGCGTTTATTCTCGTATCGACGTTTTATAAATTGGCGAATTTAAATTACAGCGGGACGTAATTACATTCGCAACAGCTGTTGTATGTAAAATTGTCATACTGACTGATTCGGTATCCAATCAAAAGCTTATTTCACGGTACTAAAAATGCCAACTATTAACTCGCGGAAATGGTTTTTTTTTCAACACCGGCGTTGACGATTTTTCAATAAAATTGACTTCGAGTCTGACTATCTCTGACTTATCGAGTTTTTAGTATAACAAATTTCGAGTAGACTTCTGTTTGTCCATTGCTATTGTCCACATCGAAATATCGAGTTTTTTAAGTTCGCAAATTGTCTACTCTTGTCTGCCTAGCCATGTGTATCCAGTCTTGTCTGTCTAGCCTTGCCTCTATGGTACTGTCTGTCTTCTCTTGTATGTCTAGTCTTGTCTGTCTAGTCTTGTCTGTCTAGTCTTGTCTGTCTAGTCTTGTCTGTCTAGTCTTGTCTGTCTAGTCTTGTCTGTCTAGTCTTGTCTGTCTAGTCTTGTCTGTCTAGTCTTGTCTGTCTAGTCTTGTCTGTCTAGTCTTGTCTGTCTAGTCTTGTCTGTCTAGTCTTGTCTGTCTAGTCTTGTCTGTCTAGTCTTGTCTGTCTAGTCTTGTCTGTCTAGTCTTGTCTGTCTAGTCTTGTCTGTCTAGTCTTGTCTGTCTAGTCTTGTCTGTCTAGTCTTGTCTGTCTAGTCTTGTCTGTCTAGTCTTGTCTGTCTAGTCTTGTCTGTCTAGTCTTGTCTGTCTAGTCTTGTCTGTCTAGTCTTGTCTGTCTAGTCTTGTCTGTCTAGTCTTGTCTGTCTAGTCTTGTCTGTCTAGTCTTGTCTGTCTAGTCTTGTCTGTCTAGTCTTGTCTGTCTAGTCTTGTCTGTCTAGTCTTGTCTGTCTAGTCTTGTCTGTCTAGTCTTGTCTGTCTAGTCTTGTCTGTCTAGTCTTGTCTGTCTAGTCTTGTCTGTCTAGTCTTGTCTGTCTAGTCTTGTCTGTCTAGTCTTGTCTGTCTAGTCTTGTCTGTCTAGTCTTGTCTGTCTAGTCTTGTCTGTCTAGTCTTGTCTGTCTAGTCTTGTCTGTCTAGTCTTGTCTGTCTAGTCTTGTCTGTCTAGTCTTGTCTGTCTAGTCTTGTCTGTCTAGTCTTGTCTGTCTAGTCTTGTCTGTCTAGTCTTGTCTGTCTAGTCTTGTCTGTCTAGTCTTGTCTGTCTAGTCTTGTCTGTCTAGTCTTGTCTGTCTAGTCTTGTCTGTCTAGTCTTGTCTGTCTAGTCTTGTCTGTCTAGTCTTGTCTGTCTAGTCTTGTCTGTCTAGTCTTGTCTGTCTAGTCTTGTCTGTCTAGTCTTGTCTGTCTAGTCTTGTCTGTCTAGTCTTGTCTGTCTAGTCTTGTCTGTCTAGTCTTGTCTGTCTAGTCTTGTCTGTCTAGTCTTGTCTGTCTAGTCTTGTCTGTCTAGTCTTGTCTGTCTAGTCTTGTCTGTCTAGTCTTGTCTGTCTAGTCTTGTCTGTCTAGTCTTGTCTGTCTAGTCTTGTCTGTCTAGTCTTGTCTGTCTAGTCTTGTCTGTCTAGTCTTGTCTGTCTAGTCTTGTCTGTCTAGTCTTGTCTGTCTAGTCTTGTCTGTCTAGTCTTGTCTGTCTAGTCTTGTCTGTCTAGTCTTGTCTGTCTAGTCTTGTCTGTCTAGTCTTGTCTGTCTAGTCTTGTCTGTCTAGTCTTGTCTGTCTAGTCTTGTCTGTCTAGTCTTGTCTGTCTAGTCTTGTCTGTCTAGTCTTGTCTGTCTAGTCTTGTCTGTCTAGTCTTGTCTGTCTAGTCTTGTCTGTCTAGTCTTGTCTGTCTAGTCTTGTCTGTCTAGTCTTGTCTGTCTAGTCTTGTCTGTCTAGTCTTGTCTGTCTAGTCTTGTCTGTCTAGTCTTGTCTGTCTAGTCTTGTCTGTCTAGTCTTGTCTGTCTAGTCTTGTCTGTCTAGTCTTGTCTGTCTAGTCTTGTCTGTCTAGTCTTGTCTGTCTAGTCTTGTCTGTCTAGTCTTGTCTGTCTAGTCTTGTCTGTCTAGTCTTGTCTGTCTAGTCTTGTCTGTCTAGTCTTGTCTGTCTAGTCTTGTCTGTCTAGTCTTGTCTGTCTAGTCTTGTCTGTCTAGTCTTGTCTGTCTAGTCTTGTCTGTCTAGTCTTGTCTGTCTAGTCTTGTCTGTCTAGTCTTGTCTGTCTAGTCTTGTCTGTCTAGTCTTGTCTGTCTAGTCTTGTCTGTCTAGTCTTGTCTGTCTAGTCTTGTCTGTCTAGTCTTGTCTGTCTAGTCTTGTCTGTCTAGTCTTGTCTGTCTAGTCTTGTCTGTCTAGTCTTGTCTGTCTAGTCTTGTCTGTCTAGTCTTGTCTGTCTAGTCTTGTCTGTCTAGTCTTGTCTGTCTAGTCTTGTCTGTCTAGTCTTGTCTGTCTAGTCTTGTCTGTCTAGTCTTGTCTGTCTAGTCTTGTCTGTCTAGTCTTGTCTGTCTAGTCTTGTCTGTCTAGTCTTGTCTGTCTAGTCTTGTCTGTCTAGTCTTGTCTGTCTAGTCTTGTCTGTCTAGTCTTGTCTGTCTAGTCTTGTTGTCTGTCTAGTCTTGTCTGTCTAGTCTTGTCTGTCTAGTCTTGTCTGTCTAGTCTTGTCTGTCTAGTCTTGTCTGTCTAGTCTTGTCTGTCTAGTCTTGTCGGTCTAGTCTTGTCTGTCTAGTCTTGTCTGTCTAGTCTTGTCTGTCTAGTCTTGTCTGTCTAGTCTTGTCTGTCTAGTCTTGTCTGTCTAGTCTTGTCTGTCTAGTCTTGTCTGTCTAGTCTTGTCTGTCTAGTCTTGTCTGTCTAGTCTTGTCTGTCTAGTCTTGTCTGTCTAGTCTTGTCTGTCTAGTCTTGTCTGTCTAGTCTTGTCTGTCTAGTCTTGTCTGTCTAGTCTTGTCTGTCTAGTCTTGTCTGTCTAGTCTTGTCTGTCTAGTCTTGTCTGTCTAGTCTTGTCTGTCTAGTCTTGTCTGTCTAGTCTTGTCTGTCTAGTCTTGTCTGTCTAGTCTTGTCTGTCTAGTCTTGTCTGTCTAGTCTTGTCTGTCTAGTCTTGTCTGTCTAGTCTTGTCTGTCTAGTCTTGTCTGTCTAGTCTTGTCTGTCTAGTCTTGTCTGTCTAGTCTTGTCTGTCTAGTCTTGTCTGTCTAGTCTTGTCTGTCTAGTCTTGTCTGTCTAGTCTTGTCTGTCTAGTCTTGTCTGTCTAGTCTTGTCTGTCTAGTCTTGTCTGTCTAGTCTTGTCTGTCTAGTCTTGTCTGTCTAGTCTTGTCTGTCTAGTCTTGTCTGTCTAGTCTTGTCTGTCTAGTCTTGTCTGTCTAGTCTTGTCTGTCTAGTCTTGTCTGTCTAGTCTTGTCTGTCTAGTCTTGTCTGTCTAGTCTTGTCTGTCTAGTCTTGTCTGTCTAGTCTTGTCTGTCTAGTCTTGTCTGTCTAGTCTTGTCTGTCTAGTCTTGTCTGTCTAGTCTTGTCTGTCTAGTCTTGTCTGTCTAGTCTTGTCTGTCTAGTCTTGTCTGTCTAGTCTTGTCTGTCTAGTCTTGTCTGTCTAGTCTTGTCTGTCTAGTCTTGTCTGTCTAGTCTTGTCTGTCTAGTCTTGTCTGTCTAGTCTTGTCTGTCTAGTCTTGTCTGTCTAGTCTTGTCTGTCTAGTCTTGTCTGTCTAGTCTTGTCTGTCTAGTCTTGTCTGTCTAGTCTTGTCTGTCTAGTCTTGTCTGTCTAGTCTTGTCTGTCTAGTCTTGTCTGTCTAGTCTTGTCTGTCTAGTCTTGTCTGTCTAGTCTTGTCTGTCTAGTCTTGTCTGTCTAGTCTTGTCTGTCTAGTCTTGTCTGTCTAGTCTTGTCTGTCTAGTCTTGTCTGTCTAGTCTTGTCTGTCTAGTCTTGTCTGTCTAGTCTTGTCTGTCTAGTCTTGTCTGTCTAGTCTTGTCTGTCTAGTCTTGTCTGTCTAGTCTTGTCTGTCTAGTCTTGTCTGTCTAGTCTTGTCTGTCTAGTCTTGTCTGTCTAGTCTTGTCTGTCTAGTCTTGTCTGTCTAGTCTTGTCTGTCTAGTCTTGTCTGTCTAGTCTTGTCTGTCTAGTCTTGTCTGTCTAGTCTTGTCTGTCTAGTCTTGTCTGTCTAGTCTTGTCTGTCTAGTCTTGTCTGTCTAGTCTTGTCTGTCTAGTCTTGTCTGTCTAGTCTTGTCTGTCTAGTCTTGTCTGTCTAGTCTTGTCTGTCTAGTCTTGTCTGTCTAGTCTTGTCTGTCTAGTCTTGTCTGTCTAGTCTTGTCTGTCTAGTCTTGTCTGTCTAGTCTTGTCTGTCTAGTCTTGTCTGTCTAGTCTTGTCTGTCTAGTCTTGTCTGTCTAGTCTTGTCTGTCTAGTCTTGTCTGTCTAGTCTTGTCTGTCTAGTCTTGTCTGTCTAGTCTTGTCTGTCTAGTCTTGTCTGTCTAGTCTTGTCTGTCTAGTCTTGTCTGTCTAGTCTTGTCTGTCTAGTCTTGTCTGTCTAGTCTTGTCTGTCTAGTCTTGTCTGTCTAGTCTTGTCTGTCTAGTCTTGTCTGTCTAGTCTTGTCTGTCTAGTCTTGTCTGTCTAGTCTTGTCTGTCTAGTCTTGTCTGTCTAGTCTTGTCTGTCTAGTCTTGTCTGTCTAGTCTTGTCTGTCTAGTCTTGTCTGTCTAGTCTTGTCTGTCTAGTCTTGTCTGTCTAGTCTTGTCTGTCTAGTCTTGTCTGTCTAGTCTTGTCTGTCTAGTCTTGTCTGTCTAGTCTTGTCTGTCTAGTCTTGTCTGTCTAGTCTTGTCTGTCTAGTCTTGTCTGTCTAGTCTTGTCTGTCTAGTCTTGTCTGTCTAGTCTTGTCTGTCTAGTCTTGTCTGTCTAGTCTTGTCTGTCTAGTCTTGTCTGTCTAGTCTTGTCTGTCTAGTCTTGTCTGTCTAGTCTTGTCTGTCTAGTCTTGTCTGTCTAGTCTTGTCTGTCTAGTCTTGTCTGTCTAGTCTTGTCTGTCTAGTCTTGTCTGTCTAGTCTTGTCTGTCTAGTCTTGTCTGTCTAGTCTTGTCTGTCTAGTCTTGTCTGTCTAGTCTTGTCTGTCTAGTCTTGTCTGTCTAGTCTTGTCTGTCTAGTCTTGTCTGTCTAGTCTTGTCTGTCTAGTCTTGTCTGTCTAGTCTTGTCTGTCTAGTCTTGTCTGTCTAGTCTTGTCTGTCTAGTCTTGTCTGTCTAGTCTTGTCTGTCTAGTCTTGTCTGTCTAGTCTTGTCTGTCTAGTCTTGTCTGTCTAGTCTTGTCTGTCTAGTCTTGTCTGTCTAGTCTTGTCTGTCTAGTCTTGTCTGTCTAGTCTTGTCTGTCTAGTCTTGTCTGTCTAGTCTTGTCTGTCTAGTCTTGTCTGTCTAGTCTTGTCTGTCTAGTCTTGTCTGTCTAGTCTTGTCTGTCTAGTCTTGTCTGTCTAGTCTTGTCTGTCTAGTCTTGTCTGTCTAGTCTTGTCTGTCTAGTCTTGTCTGTCTAGTCTTGTCTGTCTAGTCTTGTCTGTCTAGTCTTGTCTGTCTAGTCTTGTCTGTCTAGTCTTGTCTGTCTAGTCTTGTCTGTCTAGTCTTGTCTGTCTAGTCTTGTCTGTCTAGTCTTGTCTGTCTAGTCTTGTCTGTCTAGTCTTGTCTGTCTAGTCTTGTCTGTCTAGTCTTGTCTGTCTAGTCTTGTCTGTCTAGTCTTGTCTGTCTAGTCTTGTCTGTCTAGTCTTGTCTGTCTAGTCTTGTCTGTCTAGTCTTGTCTGTCTAGTCTTGTCTGTCTAGTCTTGTCTGTCTAGTCTTGTCTGTCTAGTCTTGTCTGTCTAGTCTTGTCTGTCTAGTCTTGTCTGTCTAGTCTTGTCTGTCTAGTCTTGTCTGTCTAGTCTTGTCTGTCTAGTCTTGTCTGTCTAGTCTTGTCTGTCTAGTCTTGTCTGTCTAGTCTTGTCTGTCTAGTCTTGTCTGTCTAGTCTTGTCTGTCTAGTCTTGTCTGTCTAGTCTTGTCTGTCTAGTCTTGTCTGTCTAGTCTTGTCTGTCTAGTCTTGTCTGTCTAGTCTTGTCTGTCTAGTCTTGTCTGTCTAGTCTTGTCTGTCTAGTCTTGTCTGTCTAGTCTTGTCTGTCTAGTCTTGTCTGTCTAGTCTTGTCTGTCTAGTCTTGTCTGTCTAGTCTTGTCTGTCTAGTCTTGTCTGTCTAGTCTTGTCTGTCTAGTCTTGTCTGTCTAGTCTTGTCTGTCTAGTCTTGTCTGTCTAGTCTTGTCTGTCTAGTCTTGTCTGTCTAGTCTTGTCTGTCTAGTCTTGTCTGTCTAGTCTTGTCTGTCTAGTCTTGTCTGTCTAGTCTTGTCTGTCTAGTCTTGTCTGTCTAGTCTTGTCTGTCTAGTCTTGTCTGTCTAGTCTTGTCTGTCTAGTCTTGTCTGTCTAGTCTTGTCTGTCTAGTCTTGTCTGTCTAGTCTTGTCTGTCTAGTCTTGTCTGTCTAGTCTTGTCTGTCTAGTCTTGTCTGTCTAGTCTTGTCTGTCTAGTCTTGTCTGTCTAGTCTTGTCTGTCTAGTCTTGTCTGTCTAGTCTTGTCTGTCTAGTCTTGTCTGTCTAGTCTTGTCTGTCTAGTCTTGTCTGTCTAGTCTTGTCTGTCTAGTCTTGTCTGTCTAGTCTTGTCTGTCTAGTCTTGTCTGTCTAGTCTTGTCTGTCTAGTCTTGTCTGTCTAGTCTTGTCTGTCTAGTCTTGTCTGTCTAGTCTTGTCTGTCTAGTCTTGTCTGTCTAGTCTTGTCTGTCTAGTCTTGTCTGTCTAGTCTTGTCTGTCTAGTCTTGTCTGTCTAGTCTTGTCTGTCTAGTCTTGTCTGTCTAGTCTTGTCTGTCTAGTCTTGTCTGTCTAGTCTTGTCTGTCTAGTCTTGTCTGTCTAGTCTTGTCTGTCTAGTCTTGTCTGTCTAGTCTTGTCTGTCTAGTCTTGTCTCGTCTAGTCTGTCTAGTCTTGTCTGTCTAGTCTTGTCTGTCTAGTCTTGTCTGTCTAGTCTTGTCTGTCTAGTCTTGTCTGTCTAGTCTTGTCTGTCTAGTCTTGTCTGTCTAGTCTTGTCTGTCTAGTCTTGTCTGTCTAGTCTTGTCTGTCTAGTCTTGTCTGTCTAGTCTTGTCTGTCTAGTCTTGTCTGTCTAGTCTTGTCTGTCTAGTCTTGTCTGTCTAGTCTTGTCTGTCTAGTCTTGTCTGTCTAGTCTTGTCTGTCTAGTCTTGTCTGTCTAGTCTTGTCTGTCTAGTCTTGTCTGTCTAGTCTTGTCTGTCTAGTCTTGTCTGTCTAGTCTTGTCTGTCTAGTCTTGTCTGTCTAGTCTTGTCTGTCTAGTCTTGTCTGTCTAGTCTTGTCTGTCTAGTCTTGTCTGTCTAGTCTTGTCTGTCTAGTCTTGTCTGTCTAGTCTTGTCTGTCTAGTCTTGTCTGTCTAGTCTTGTCTGTCTAGTCTTGTCTGTCTAGTCTTGTCTGTCTAGTCTTGTCTGTCTAGTCTTGTCTGTCTAGTCTTGTCTGTCTAGTCTTGTCTGTCTAGTCTTGTCTGTCTAGTCTTGTCTGTCTAGTCTTGTCTGTCTAGTCTTGTCTGTCTAGTCTTGTCTGTCTAGTCTTGTCTGTCTAGTCTTGTCTGTCTAGTCTTGTCTGTCTAGTCTTGTCTGTCTAGTCTTGTCTGTCTAGTCTTGTCTGTCTAGTCTTGTCTGTCTAGTCTTGTCTGTCTAGTCTTGTCTGTCTAGTCTTGTCTGTCTAGTCTTGTCTGTCTAGTCTTGTCTGTCTAGTCTTGTCTGTCTAGTCTTGTCTGTCTAGTCTTGTCTGTCTAGTCTTGTCTGTCTAGTCTTGTCTGTCTAGTCTTGTCTGTCTAGTCTTGTCTGTCTAGTCTTGTCTGTCTAGTCTTGTCTGTCTAGTCTTGTCTGTCTAGTCTTGTCTGTCTAGTCTTGTCTGTCTAGTCTTGTCTGTCTAGTCTTGTCTGTCTAGTCTTGTCTGTCTAGTCTTGTCTGTCTAGTCTTGTCTGTCTAGTCTTGTCTGTCTAGTCTTGTCTGTCTAGTCTTGTCTGTCTAGTCTTGTCTGTCTAGTCTTGTCTGTCTAGTCTTGTCTGTCTAGTCTTGTCTGTCTAGTCTTGTCTGTCTAGTCTTGTCTGTCTAGTCTTGTCTGTCTAGTCTTGTCTGTCTAGTCTTGTCTGTCTAGTCTTGTCTGTCTAGTCTTGTCTGTCTAGTCTTGTCTGTCTAGTCTTGTCTGTCTAGTCTTGTCTGTCTAGTCTTGTCTGTCTAGTCTTGTCTGTCTAGTCTTGTCTGTCTAGTCTTGTCTGTCTAGTCTTGTCTGTCTAGTCTTGTCTGTCTAGTCTTGTCTGTCTAGTCTTGTCTGTCTAGTCTTGTCTGTCTAGTCTTGTCTGTCTAGTCTTGTCTGTCTAGTCTTGTCTGTCTAGTCTTGTCTGTCTAGTCTTGTCTGTCTAGTCTTGTCTGTCTAGTCTTGTCTGTCTAGTCTTGTCTGTCTAGTCTTGTCTGTCTAGTCTTGTCTGTCTAGTCTTGTCTGTCTAGTCTTGTCTGTCTAGTCTTGTCTGTCTAGTCTTGTCTGTCTAGTCTTGTCTGTCTAGTCTTGTCTGTCTAGTCTTGTCTGTCTAGTCTTGTCTGTCTAGTCTTGTCTGTCTAGTCTTGTCTGTCTAGTCTTGTCTGTCTAGTCTTGCCTGACTAGTCTTGTCTGTCTAGTCTTGTCTCTCTAGTCTTGTCTCTATAGTATTGTCTGTCTAGTCTTGACAGTCTAGTCTTGTCTCTCTACATGGGCGTAGCTAAGGGGGGTTTGGGGGGTTCAACTTAAACTAAATCTTGGCTACGCCCGTGTCTGTCTAGTCTTGTCTGTCTAGTCTTGTGGGTATAGTCATGTCTGTCTAGCCTTGTCTGTCTAGTCTTGTTTGTCTAGTCATGCCTGTATAGTCTTGTCTGTCTAGTCTTGTCTGTCTATTCTTGTCTCTCTAGTGTTGTCTGTCTAGTCTTGTCTGTCTAGTTTCGTCTGTCTAGTCTTGTCTGTCTTGCTTCGTGTGGCCTGTCTAGTCTTGTCCGTCCAGACTTGTCTGTCTAGCCTTGTTTGTCTAGTCTTGTATGTCTAGCCTTATCTCTCTAGTCTTGTCTGTCTAGTTTTGTCTGTCTAGTCTTATCTGTCTAGCCTTGTCTGTCTAGTCTTGTTGGTATAGTGTTGTCTGTCTCGTCTTCTCTGTCTAGTCTTGATTGTTTAGTCTTCACTATATAAGCCTTGTCTGTCCAGTCTTGTATATCTAGTCTTTACTGTCTAGCCTTGTCTGCCTAGTCCTGTTTGTTTACTATTGTCCGTCTAGTCTTGTCTGCCTTGTATTGTCTATATAGTGTTGCCTGTCGTAGTCTTGACTGTCTAGTCTTTTATGTGTTATCTAGTCTGTCTAAGCTTGTCGATCTGGGCTTGTCTGCCTAGTATAATCTATCTAGTCTTGTCTGTTTAGTTTTGCGTGTTTACTCTTGTCTGTTTTAAAATTCTGGGCTAGAAAACAAAATGTTGCGATATTTACGCATAAAATGGAAACGAGAGATATTATAATAAGACTGTAATAATCTTGATATTCCACGGAAAATTTGAATTGTAAAATGATACCATATTTCGGAATACTAAGAAGATTAGAGAATAGACGTAAAGACAGAAACTAGTGGAGATTTTTACTTTAGAGAATGTATGTCGTGATATTTATATGTTTGTATGTTTAGGTTGTTGATATATTAGTGCGGGAAAAGGGAAACAATGTGTGAAAAAAAACGTGATGAAAAGTTTTTTTTTCCAGCCATCGAACTGATTGATGTGAATTGGACCGGTGCTATGACAGTCTGTAATTCCGCAGTATTGGTCCCGCGTTTTCATTGCCGCGGATTATTGATTGGATATCGTTCTGACAGCGACATTAATCTGGCCTCGGTCTGTCTTTCTGATGTTCGAGTCGCTTAAGTCATTAATTCTTATCGTGAAAACTCATTCACCCGTGATTTTCCGATTCGAACATCGTCGGCTCCGAGATAGAATCTCAATAAAACCGGTCCCATTGTTTCAAATCTGACAATTTGCCTGCGGACGAAAATCCATTAATTGATATTTACACGAGCGGAGAAACTTAAACGTTCGGCGACTCACCGTAAAGTCGAAGAGTTCCCTCTGCTCTCCCCAAGGAGTTCGTAGATACACAGTTGTAAGTGCCAATGTCTTGAGCTGAGAAAGCCCGGATGATGAGCCACATGAATACCTTATATCCGCTTCGCTCTTCACGTATTGAGTACTTGCTCCTGGAAAAGAAACATTCAATTAAACCTGCTGCCAATTCAATAAAGGTTCTCATTTAAATTCTATGCATGTGTAAATGAAATATAAAAGACCAGCATTCAGCAAATACAAACTTTACATTGGTTTATCTCGACTTTAATTAATAACGCGAGGAATTTCAAATCATTAGTAATTACGTCTTTTATTTGACTTGCATGTATTTATAGCATTGAAGTGAATGAGAAGAGAATGAGAAGTATTGTCAATTAAACGGATTCTCTATTATAAATGAACTTTGTTTCCTAAGGAAAAGTCATTATTTATTTATTTGTCCATTTATTTGCTTATAACGTTAATTACCAAATGCAAAGAAGCTTTCGCAAATTATTTTTTCATCAATCATAAACGAAATTAACGAAGTTATAAACGGAATTGCAAAGTTGAACGATTTATAATAAAAAAAATTAAAACCATCTTCGAAGGCATAAATCAAACTCGCATAATATTTATACAATATTCGCACAATACAAACTTAACATACAAAACGGCCACTTCAACTCTTCTATTAATATTAAGTGTACCATAAGCGAGTCCTTAGAACTGTTTGCTACTTCTTAACAAGTATCAAACTTGTAGGTGCAATGAAAAGAGTTCAGGTTTACAAAGCTGAAGAAATCAATTACAACAAAAACACATGGCAGACAATAATTGGAACTCGTATATACGGGGGGATTAAACAGGGTAAAAACTTGTTTAATGATATTATGCCAAGCTTCACCGCAATAATTATTTTTGTGGGGTAGAAGAGATAGCATTGCAATGGGATGCTGTTTTAATGAGCAGAAATGTTATGTTTTTTAAAAATATTGGTTTGTCTTTGATGCTGAAATTCTTCAGTTTAAAAACATGTTTTGTATAAGTTGGAGGCGAGTATTAGGGGACAAGAATGTACGATATGGAGCATGTCATTATGCAAGGAAAAATGGGGTGTAAGAAAATATGTTTGAATAAACTGCGGAAAATGTCTTATGGCATGACTGATAATAACACAAATATTGGTAAAAAAATGAGAGTGTAACCTTTATGTGTGGCAAAGTAGAACGTATTTGACGGTTGTGGCATGTGTTACTAAAAAGATGAAATTTAAAATAAATATGTCATACTAGAAATTAGTCTAATTTATTGATCAGTTTTTATTATTAG
Source organism: Phosphuga atrata (assembly GCA_944588485.1). Lineage (NCBI taxonomy): Eukaryota > Metazoa > Arthropoda > Insecta > Coleoptera > Silphidae > Phosphuga > Phosphuga atrata. Next base: position 46,026,599 of record OX155898.1, read on the forward strand.
TCCGTCGATGAAAAAGTTTTAGTTTTACTTTAAAAAGTGAGCCATGATTCAAAATCATTTTAAACGACATATATTTATCAATTTCTACAAAATTTCAAATTGTTTAAAAAATTTTTTGTAGCAGAATATAGACTTTACTTTACTTAACATTATGTCCGTCAAAAAAAGGTCTGCGCCATTCTCGCTCCTAAAGTAGTTTATTTCAATTTTTCAAAGTTCAGAAATGTTAAAATGCTGGCACTATAGTACAGGGGTCGGCAACCATTTTTTTTTGCAAATAATTTAATTAAAAAATTTATAATCAGTGAGATTTTGACGAGTTAATTGAGACAGAGATTTGTATTATATCAGATTCGTAATTTTAGGTTTTTAGATTTAAACAACTTTGGGCTGCTGGGCTGTCTTTGGGCTGCTGGGACCCCATTTTATATTCAGGATATTCATGTTGTTAAAAATCTGCTCACAATAATATATGAACCCGAAAATTGATTAGATTTCAAATGCTACAGACTTAAATTAATTGTAAACTGTTCCAAATATAATTTCACCTTTCAAGAAAGATTTAAAAAGTATGATTGCTAAAAGTGAATTTGAACTATCGTCTTGTCCTTCTCGCTACTTCTTATGGAGATTGTTAAGATGCACTGTCCAATTTCAGTAGCAAAATAGAATAGGGAATATGCATCCATTTTTTTTATTTGCTTAATTCACTTTTTAGTTCGTTTTAACATCGTAAAAAATATAAATACTGTTGAAAGTGTTTTAATTAATTTTAAAAAATATATATAAAATACCGATTAAATTTGACCTGTTTGAACGGTCTCATTTATCGCGGGCTTTGGATGACGTCACAGCTCTCGTTGTCATTCAGTGTTGTTTACGATTTGCATAGACAGTTAAGGATTTTCAGTTTGAATCGCTATTTCGATAATAGAAAAAGCTAAAAAACCATTTTATAGATATTGTCTAGTACCGGAATGCAAAAACACTATTATAAGAACACCGGACAAAGTTTGGATAAAGTACTAATCGAGGTATATGTCCATCCTACTCACAACTATTGCGCATGCGCTACAAAATATGCTTTCATGTATTTATTTTTGGTAGATTGTTCGATTGTATGTTTAAAAACCAATTTCAGCCATTGTTCTTGATCATTTATAATGTCACTATATACCAAAATCGCACTAGGTATTGGAAAACACTACAGAAATATTGCACAGAAAAGCAGCACAGTGAATATAGACGCCGACCAATATCATAACGTGCACGTCACAGTCCGCTATTTCGGTTCGACCAATGGTGATGCGTTTCGCAAATTTGAATTTCGCTCGCATATTTTGGACTTTTTGATTTTAATTTTTGGAATTAAATACAAACTAAATAAGAAAATAATAGGTGTATAGGTGTAATATCAAGATTATAAAGTATCGGGGATAAAAAAATCAAGTAAATCTAAATCTCTTGCATATTCCCTATTGGGACGACAAAGGGCATCGGTTACTATGAGTTAGACGATGGTTTAACACAAAGAATTAGAAGTCTTTTGTTAACGAAAATGTGTAAATATGTTCTATACACGAAATGACTTTATTAATGAGTTTTTAATTTCATTTTCTTTTATTACTAATGCGTTAAAAGTACTATCCTGGCGCAAGTTTTTTAGTGGGAAAAATGTCATTTTTGGGTGTATTACCACATAACTTGGGTAACGCACGCAAATATTCAATATCGCTAAGCTACTTTACAACAATTAATTAAATAAAAGAAACACAATTTAGACCTCAATATTAAAATAAAGTGTAATTTAAATAAAGTGAAATTTTTTTTTCATAACAAAATAAAAATAAAAATTAAAGAAAATCTTTTAAAATGAGTGTAAATTCTATGGTAATACCGGAGACTGATGAGAGTTCTTATGACGAATCCACACCACCGGTTACAATTCAAAAAGCAAATTCTTCATTTTTTATTCTATTTTTTTTATGGTCCTTGGATCCCAAACTTGTAAGATACGTCCCCTCGCATGAATAATAAAAAATATTATTCGCAACACGGGCGGTATTGTCAATTGCCCTCTAGAGCGAATGTGCGATTTCGCTCTCGTGACCAATTGACAACTTACCGCCCTAGTTTGACAAATATACTATAATATAATTGGTTTTGTTAATGTTCGTGTCCAATTTCGCTTTCGTGACCAATTGACAACTTACCGCCCTAGTTGCAAAATGTACTATTTTATAAAAAACCTTTTGGTGTTTAATGCAATGAAAGGTGAATATGTCTATCTTAAAACAGGTACGTACTTTTCTCATTTAATTTTAACATATTGCATCTAAATTATTTAAAACTTCTATTTTAATAAATGAAAGTTTGATTTGTTCCAATAAACTTTAAATATATGTTATGGACGAGTTGAAGAACCACACAATTTAAGTAAAAGAGCCGCGCGTAGTTGTCCACTGCCCTAATTTGAGCACTCTGAAATCACTTTCTCATTGGGTCAGCCATATTTCAGCTATTTTAGTAATGAACTAATTACAAAGAAAAATTTTAGAGCACCAATTTACAAAACCACAATTCTCAACATTTCAAGTATAATCCATCTTAACTTTTCAAATTAGAAGTAATGACTTTTATTTATTTGACTTTTCGTGACCTTCCATCTATGACCTTGATCCATTTCATTATTCTCTAGTACACTAGAAAGAGCAGGTGCAAAACAGTCCCGGTGATTTTACTGTAGAGTGTATTTCGGGTCAAATTGACCCGTCTATAATAAATACGTTCTTGCAATATACACAGTAAGTTATATTCAAATTACATACTTATTTTATGCTGGTTGAAATAATTATAAGATTTCTCTAAATAAAATATAAAGTTACTTATTTTAATTATTTTGATAGCATAATGAATTACCGGTACTTACGTACTAACGCCACCGCATATACATGGATGGTTAGATTAGGTTATAACGGAGCAGATAAATTCATAACACATATCGCGCGGCAGCGCAACCTCTCGATCCGAAATAAGAAAAAATATTGGATAAGGGTTAGATTAAGTTACATTAGAGAAGATAAATCCAGAACACATATCGCGCGGTATACCTCTCAACAACTTTCGATAAAATTAAAACAATCGGTACACAGCCTGAATATATAAATATATTCATCCTTTCCGGAGGTTTATAACAATTACTGAGTCTTTTTAGGACTACCAAAACCAATCTTATGTGAAATTTGTCACATGAGATTTGTCACATTTGACAAATTTGACTCAGAAATTGACTCAGTCATTGTTATAAAGCTCCGGAAAAGTTGAATATATTTATATATTCAGGCTGTGTTCCGATTGCTTTAAGTTTTTATGATTATCTATAACGTAGGATGGTTTTACCAATTCTTCAACTTTCGATAAGATAATTAACAGTGAAGACTTTTGGGAATCGGATATTTTTCAAAACCAACCATCAGGATCACATGAAAATATAGTTACAGTCGATAATAAAACTAATGAATTAATGATAATAACATAAGAAGCTGATAAAAGTGGCGATGAAGATGATACAGAAATATTTAGCGAACGCGATGCAAATAATGAATGTTCTATTTCCAATGATTATAGTGATTAAGATTGTGAGACTTTATGTAGTGAAACAACGTCACTGAGAGCACGATGGTACAAAATGGACTAAAGATCAACCCAATAAAAAAGTATGATAAGTCGGGGAAATATAATAACTTTCAAGGCAGGCAATATAGGACCTGCGCTAGCAATTCCACCAAAAAATCTACTAGATATGGTTCAGAAGAAAGTGATCTGCACAAACAAAAAAATTGAAAGTTTGGGTATGAAATATATGCAGCTGAAATGGCGCAGGCAATCGCGTACTTTATTGACTCCCTCATTCATGTATAAAACTTGTAACAAGAAAATGAAAGCTTTCATTCATTTATAAAACTTGTATCAAGAAAATAAAAGCATTCTGCTCTTTTTACAGGCAATATTTAAATCGAACCATGAAGATCTTCGTTCAGAGTGGTGCACTGAGGGTACGGGAAAGGATATATTTCGGTGCACAATGCTATTATCACGTTTTTCCTATTTGTTAAGTTCTTTTGCAATTTTATTTCTTTAATTTTATGACCTTTTATTGGCATATATAAGTTTTAAATAGATACATTGCAATACGAGCCATCATAGATTACAAATTACACATAAACGGAGCAAGTTATTGCTTAGTACTTATTTGCTCTTTCTACTTTTTCACCCTCCTTAACAATTCATTTCCCCTCTCATCCATACACTTTTTCCATTCTTTCCCTAGCCATTTCTCTTGTTCTTTCCAATCGTTCCTTGTACATTCTTCCATACAATATTTCCATATATCCTGCCCACATATTCTAGACTTCCTATATTTTTTACTCATCCGTTATTTCCTACCTCGCTCTTCATTTCCACACCTAAAACTTGCTAGTATGACCTGCGCGTCTGACTCTTGTATTTAAATAGGTGGGTAAACGACCATGCACCTGAATCATTGCGTATTCTTTGAAAAATCTACTATTGGCAATTTTGCTATGGCGTTCCTGTAATTCTACATCTACTAATCGCTCTCCTATCATTTCCACCCAGTTTGCAGTTTCTCTTTTAATTTTTTCTAGTCCCTGACCAGATATCCCTCCTCCTTCATATAATTTCCATTTATTCATTCTCCACACCTTCCCTTTCTTCCCTCTTTCACCCTCCCGATCCGCGATTCTAAACTAAACAATCTAAACTATTATCATTTCATCCCCCATTTCACTAACCTTGCATTCATATTTTACCACCCTTTTTGCAGCTAAAACGGCCACCATGTAGGCATTCACCTCTTGAAGGACAATGTAGCCTGGTGTCGACTTGTCCAGCTTTAGGAATTTCTTGTAAACTTTTGTTGAACCCTCTCTATCTTGTCTTCCTTTCTAGTCCCCCAGACATCCGATCAATACGTTAACACACTTCTTACACACACTTTCCATATTATCTCAGCCGCCCTAAAGTTAAAATTCCTATTATCTCTGGTTGAATATTTGCCAGTAAATTCCAGCAGGAACATAACAGTTGATAAATGGCAAAATTTCAACCAGAATTCAATATTTCTTATCATACAATCAATATTTGGATTTAAAACTGGAATAACTTTGGTTTCCCATGTACCAAAACGGACAACAACAGTAATTCTCATATCTAGTATTCACCAATATCTCTATCGAATACGCGATTACTACGGTGCTATGTATTTCTAATTTTGTACTGTGCAATGGAAGGATGGACTTTGTGAGGCAATGTGTGACCGACTGGAAGGGTTCCAGATGTGGTGCTACCACCGCCTGCTGAAAATATCATGGGTAGACAGTCCGGAATACCGTGGTGCTTGCCCGTTTCCAGAAGCAACTAGAAGTCATGTTTACCATCAAAAAACGCAAACTGGAATATTTTGGACACGTTATGAGAGGAGAAAAGTACCGTATCTTGCAGAATATCATGCAAGGCAAAATCTAAGGTACAAGAAGACGCACGTCCTGGCTGAAAAACCTGAGAGAGTGGTATGGTGTCAGTTCCACTAGCCTGTTTCGTGCCGCTGCTGATAAAATAAAAATCATTATGATGATCACTGACTTCCTCGGAGGACATGGCACGTAAAGAAGAAGAAGAAGTATTCACCCCACTGATACTGTGAACGTAAATACAAAGAAACCTGACATCACACAATTCCATTATGAGAAAAATTTAGGTGTGGATGCACTCGATCACAAATGTGTTGTCTATTTAACTTCTTTTAGAACCAGACGTTGGTAGATGTCTTTATTCCATTGCATATTAACAGTAGTATATAATAAGAATAATAAGTAGTATATAAAATCACCATCATTGGGAAAGACAAATTATAGGTATTCTTTTATAAAACAATTAGGACGTGGGTTGTGTGCAACACGTGCTACCAACAGATTCCCTGTATTCTTAGAATTCTCTTTACAAATATCTTGAAGGTTAAAATGCCTGTTGAAACACAACCCAATGAACGGATTTCTACATCGAAACGGGAGGGGTTTTGTTTTTTGGCCAAGCAAGGGCGATAAAACAGCAACGTTTGTGACACATGCAAAAAATCAAATTGTACTACTTGCTCAAAAAAAAATTGCCCAGACTGTTTTGTGTAATAAAATCATATATAATAATATAATTAATATTTTGGGTTGCTCATGAAATCTACAGCCTTCTAACACATTCCAAGGAAGCAGAAGAGTTGGATTTCACCTAATACCAACCTGGGTGAATTCCAGATAGACCATATGGCCATTTCACGAAAATCTCAAAAGGAAATACAAAACGTTAAGGTACTAAGAAGCGCCAATCTGGACTCAGACCACTACCTCTCAAAGATCAAAATAAGACTCCAGCCTAGAAACGCTAGATTACACAGAACCTCCTAAATGATAACAATTGACGCAGAGCGACTTAAGAACAGTCAAGAAGTAAGTCAGAGACTTTACAATACAGATCTAAACAGCTGAGACCAACTGAAGGAGACTCCTGTCCAGGCGGTCAATAAACTAGCCCCCCTCGCTAGAAGAAGGAAGCATCCCTGGTGGACTGAAGACTGTGACAATACAACAGCGCAAAAACAGACAGCCTTGTTGAAATGGAATTAAAAAAGACCAAGAAAAAATGGTATAAATTTTTGGAAAAAAGAAAGCTTACAGCTAAGATAAATCAAGGAACCAAACGGCCATTCACACAAAATTAACTAACCCAGACCGAATAGAGTTTTGCTAAGAATGACCCCAGAGATTTCTTTTTAACCTTCAAGCAGACACTCAGAAAATACGCTCCGCAAAGCCTCCACTTCAGAGATTCACAAAGCAAACTGGCTTTTAACAACAAGGACAACTGCTACCTTTGAGCTCAGTACTTTAAAAATCTACTCAACTATGATCCACCCAGCGAAGACTTCGACTATAACCAAACCACATCAAACCCGGACTCGCTGCCCCCTTTATTGGAAGAAGTTGGCCAGGCCATTCAACTGCTTAATAATACTAAGGCAGCTGGAGAGGACTCTATCGTTGCTGAACTGTGGAAAGGTGCTGGAAGCAATACCGTGGGCAAGCTAACCGAGATCATCCAGGACATCCGGGAAAGAGAGAAATTACCACCCGATTGGAAATCGGCTTTGATCTATCCGCTTCACTAAAATAGAGATCTTACTGGTCTAAACAACTACCGTGGAATTTCTCTTGTCCCGCTAACATACTAGATTCTCTCGTCAAGCATTACAAACAAGGGAAGCAAATCAGCTAGATAGTAAACTGGGAGAATATCAGGGAGGCTTCAGGAAAACCCAATCCTGTGTTGAACAGATCCTCAATCTAAAACAGTATTTGCATACTCCAAGATCAGAAACCGCAAAGTTGTCGTCACCTTTCTTGATTTTAGGAAGGCCTACGATTCCATTGATAGAGAAACGCTTAACAAAGTACTACAGGAACTAGGGCTAGACAACAAAACCCGCAGACTCATCCTAGAAACATTCGAAATAAAAACTGGAGTGATACAAGGAGATGGACTTTCCCCACTTCTATTCAACTGTGTCCTTGAAAAGGTTATGAGAGAATGGCGAAAGGAACTGATCAACTTGGGTGTGCAGAGTGGTATCTACCTGGGACCTAAGAACGATGGACTGGTTGTAGATTGCCTGGCCTTTGCAGATGACATGGCATTGATTGCTGATTCTCTTGAGATGACAACAATGTAGGTAAATTGCCTCAGAAAACAGGCTGCCAAAGTGGGTCCTCAAGTGTTTCCTCACTGAAACATCAAGAGGACTGAGAAATTTAAGCATCTCGTTGAATAGATTGAGATGAGAGTTACCAAGTTAGAACTAGCCTATCGACTGACTAAGAACACCTACAACAAGAAATACCTGTCACGCAACCTGAAAGTTAAGCACTACACATTAGTCTTACGACCAGAAACCCTGTATGCCATGGAGTGTCTTTTCTTGTACCGAAGAGGTCTGGTAGAGAAATTGGAAGTCAGAGAAGGAGAATCCTCAGGAAGATTCTAGACTCGGTAAAGGAAGATGGGGAATTCCGAAGGCGATATAACTCTGAGCTCTACGAACATATTGAGAGGAAAAGAAGGGTAGCTTTCTATGGCCACGTTGCAAAATTGCCTCCAAACCGACTAACCAACCGTCTGTTCACCTTCTGGCAAAACAATAAGGTTCGTACCACTTGGTTGACAGAAACCGAGATGGATAATAAAGAACTGGGAATAACAGATCTCCAAAACAGACAGTCTGTGAGACGCACCCTGAAGGAAGTCCGTGGATTTTAGGAATAACCCCGAAGGAAATGTACCCCCTGGACAGAAGACAGAAAGGAGTTACACCGGCAGAAGATGCGACAATACTGGGCAAGAATCAAAGCCCAACAGTTGAGCAAGCGTGGTCGAAACTAGGCCTATTCGAAACAACAAGAAGAATATAATTAATGTTATACTCGTTAGATGATAAAATTTAATCTGCTTTTATTGCAAAAAAAATTATTTTGTTCTTCTTCTTGTTTCGAATGGGCTTACTTTGGACCAGGCTTGTTCAACTGTTGGGCTTTGATCATTGCCCAGTATTGTCGCATCTTCTTCAGGTACCCCTCAGGTACTTTCCTTCGGGTTTTTTCCTGAAATCCGCGGACTTCCTTCAGGTATATTTTGTTCTATTATTGAAATAGTTAATAAACGGGTCATATTGACCCATATGTGTGTGGTACTTATTTATTTATATAGTAGTTGTTGTGGCTTGTACCTGCATTAAAGCAAAATAAAGATCACGAGCTGAATTATTAATATATGTTATTAATTACTATTAGACGTGCAGATTTTGAAAAATAAGTATAAGCCATTTAGTTTAAAATACATTTTTCATATAATTCAACAAAATGCTAAAGACAAAAATGCTAAAGACAAAAATCTAGAACTGACGTTTTTTTAAAAAGAATATTCAAATGAAAAACAGACAGATTAATACAGTTAAGATTATGAATGGTATCTAATACATATACGAGCAGTTGTGAATTAAACATTAAATCAGTCGTAGTCTTATCTGTCTACTTTTCTCTGTCTAGTCTTGGTAGAGAGAGTAAATATATTTATTGCACAAAGGGGTACTGTTACATTCTGGTACACAAAGGGGTACTGTCCACGAGGTTCTTCTGCCCTTCAGGCAGCCTTTTGTGAAGTTTGGAATACGTGTGTTACCTACCATATTAGCAAAGTGGGTTAAATTTGTGCTTGCTTATCTTGTGATATCTGAAGAATATTTGGCACTAAATGGCACTTTGTAGAGAAATAATTTAGAAATATATATATTTGTTTATGTTCGTAAAATTCTACTGAATAATAATGAAGTAAATATGTTGTAGCTGTAGATCCGGGAGATAAATGTTATAAATGCCCCGATATGTCGATTATATACGTATATTTATTATCGTCAGTGTGTCAAAGCGAATAAATATTGATGAGTATGCGACACGAATACAAAAAAACATTTTTTATGACCATAGGTGCATGTCAAATGTTTTACACACATAACTAACGATCTTTTGCATATTTTATGTATTTCCATTGTTCATTTAACGCACCACATTTTAATATCTGTTAATAATTTCCTGAATGTTATATAATAGTAATGACATAAAATAAGTTAGTAAGTTTCAATTTACTCTGTATGTAAATCGTCTTTTTGTGTGTGTGCAAGATGAATGCTACGATGTATAATAACTTTGAGAAAGGTAAAAAAGGAGATTTAAATGGGGACCCATAAAGGAAAAATTTATAATGGAAAGAGGAAACGCGATTCTGTCATATGGAAACCGGGGCCCGTTGAGAATCTCCCTTCCTTCTCATTCTCCGCATTTTCTGGGGAGAAAAATGTGCGATTCTCCGAGGATGTTTCAGTTGAGCCAAAATAACTGAACTATTTGCACACCTTACATTATTCCGGGTGAAATCTCATTTCCATTTAGGTTTTACTGTAAATACAGGTCGTGATTTCTTTTTTCATTACGGAAGGAAACGTCAAAAACACTTCGTATATCTTACAATATAATAGTGTCGACTTTTATTCAACAAATTTATTGTTTTTGCTTTTTTGAGATTAAATTTCACTTTTCATTAGCATATAAATGGGGTTGTGCGAATACACGTGCAAGTTGAAACTCATTAAATGTTTGGATAATAAGTTTTTTTTCAGCGAGCAAAAACAAAAAATCTAGATTGCATAATTCTAGTAATTGAAAGCTGGAGGTTTCGGAATATATTTTCTGCAGAATAAAAACTCAGTGCTATCATTGAAACTCGGCCGTGTCAGACAATATTCCCCTTGCTTTTCATCCGATAATAAATCATTTTCTAGTAGTTTCACAATTACGGATGTTGATTGATGTATACCCACACAACTTGTATTTAAAATACAAACGGAAGAATCCATCAATCAACGCGAACGAAAAAAAAACTTTATATATACGACAAATCCATTACACTTGCAATAATAATCGGGATAAATCTGATGGAAAATCAAACAATTTCTACGAGCGGAAAGTAGAAAATGATGTAAAACCCAAAATAGAGAAAAAACGTAATGTGTAATGCATTGAAAAATCATGTGTGGAGGAATAAGGTCACGTAACATTACTCCGTGCATTCCCTAACTTAGCAAACGAGAATTTATATATAGAAACCTACACATATTTTAATATCCAATCCACCAAATCTAAATCGCGTGACATGCGAACGAACTGGAATTATTCTTTATATTAAGTTAAGCTGTCGGCGAAATTTGTCTCTTGTGAGACAATGAAATTACTGCCGTGTAGCGTGAAACGGCTTAAAATAATTGTCAATCAACAGTAAGTTTCCCATTAAATCACATCAGATGACTTTCCCTATAATAATAATAAATAAAATGTTTTATTTTAAGCTTCCATAAATATTTTCAAACTGCATCCTCCGTTACATTTATACATATTTTTGTGTATTTTGTTTAGTCTGGACCGTCTAGCCTTGTCAATCTAATCTTGTCTGTCTAGTTTTGCCTGTCTTGTTTGTCTAATCTTTTGTCTAATCTTTTCTGTCTATTATTGTCAATCTATTTTTGATTGTCTAGTCTTGTCTGCCTAGTTTTGTCTGTCTAGTTTTGTTTGTCTACTCTTGTCTGTCTAGTCTTGTCTGTCTAGTCCTGACTGTCTAGCCTTGCCTGCCTTTTTTTTTATTTTGTGAAAGGGGGGAAAATACATTTACGTACGACCCTCACATCGGGAGCTGCAAGGAGTGTGGGACTCACCCGGCATGATGGTAGCACCGGTCCTACCCACTAAAAACCCAACCTTTCATTTTGTGCAAACACATTCCACGGGATCACCTTTCGGTATTGCATCATGGAAGTGGGTTGACTTTGTGCCTCAGAAGACACGCTCTTCTTCCTTTTCTTTGACTCGTTCGTCGTTCTCCTTTTCCCGCAGGATGCTGTCCGCCATTTTTTCAATACATTTCCATTTTATTTCGCTTTGTAGCATCTGTGCTATCATGTTCTCCACGGTTACTTTTTGTCCAATGCACACTTCAGCTATTTGCCAGGTTTCCTCCCACTTTGGGCATTTGAAGAATGTGTGCTCAGCATTATCCTCATCAGCCCTGCAGTACAAGCACTCGGTTGATGTGCTCTTGCCTATTCTCGCTTTGTAGGCCTCGAAGCAGCCGTGGCCCGTGAGCATTTGCGCTAGGTGGAATGTTATCTCGCCATGATCTCTTTCATACCAGTCCTTGACTTTAGGAATTAGCCTGTGCGTCCAGGCGCTTGTATTGACCTTCTCCCATCTTTCCTGCCACTTTTCCATACTGTCTTCTCTGGCTTTCTTTTTCTGTTCGGAGTCTGCACCATGCGTCTCTCCTCTCTCTTTAACAACGAGGTCCAAAGGGATCATCCTTGCCAATACAAGCAGCGTTTCTGTCGCAGCCGTTCTGTAGCTTCTGCAGATTCTTATGGCGAGAGTTCTTTGTACACGAAGGAGTTTCACTGTGTATGTTTTGTACGTACATGCCCTCATCCATATGGGGGCAGCATACAGCATAATCGATTCTGCTACCGTGGCAAGCAGGCTTCTTTTTTTTTCAGTTGCCCCATTTTCACGGTGCATTAATCTAGATAGAGACAGCGCCGCTCTCTGGGCTTTGGCGGCTACATACGTGATGTGATGACCGAACGTGAGGTTTTTGTCTATTACGACTCCCAGATACTTAATATAATTTTTTGGGACTATTAGTGTACCTCCCACCTGAAACTCTATCTCTCCGTGCCTTTTCCTACCAGAGAGTATCACTATTTCCGTCTTTTCTGGGGCGAGCTGGAGCTTATTCCTTTCTAGCCATTCGGATGTTCTGTGGAGTGCTTCGTTCGTCTTATGGGCTAATTCATCTCCCGTTTTGGCTGTGGTTACCACTGCCAGGTCGTCAGCAAATGCGATTGTTTCGACTCCTTAAAGCATGTCTATACTGAGTATGCCGTCGTATAGCACGTTCCACAGTAATGGGCCCAGGACCGAGCCTTGTGGCACACCACATGTCATCGGGATCATTGAGCCGTCCTCCATCTCGAGCTTTCTATCTGACAGGTAACTTCCTACCATTCTTCGAAGGTAGGTCGAAATATCTCTGTCCAACAGTTCCTTCTTGATCAGGTTCCAGTTGGCAGAGTTGAACGCGTTCTTGATGTCTATCGTGGCGAGCACACACAGCTTTCTTGTTTTTTTGGGTTTTTTTCATTTCCCCATTTGCTACGTCCCATACTCTCTTTATGGCTTGTATGGTTGAAAGCCCCTCTCTGAACCCGTACTGCCTGTTGGATAGGTCCTTCTTATCTGCTAGTTCTGTTGTTAGTCTTTTGTAAATGAGTCTCTCTAGCAACTTGCCCGCACTGTTTAGGAGACAGATCGGCCGATAGGTTTTTTCCGCGTTTTCTTCCCTTTTCTGTTTTTCAATTAATACCAGTCTTGCTGTCTTCCAGATACGGCTCAGTGCGAAAGCGGAGAGCCGGCATTGTATTTCACAAATTAATAAAATAAGATGTCTTCCAGATACATGGGAATGTTCCTTTGGCCAGCAAGTTGTTCAAAACATCGAGGACGTAGTTTGTTTTTTCCGCTGCTACTAATTGGATTACCTCTGAGGGAATCAAATCTGGTCCCGGCGCTTTTTTAGATTTCATTCTTTTAAGGGCTTCCTGTAGCTCATTCTCCGTGAATGGTTCAGCTGGAACATTCTCCGTGGGATACCGGTCTCCTTCGTCGCATTGGGGAAATAGCTTTTCGACAACCTTTTCTCTTATTTCGGGTGGTAGTGGTTTCCGGAATACCCTCATACGCTTCATTGCGATGCGATACCCGTCCCCCCATATATCATCTTCCACTTCGTTGAAGAGTCGGGACCATTGTGCATCTTTTGCCTTCAGGATGGCGCGTTTCAGATGCTTTTTTGCTACTTTATAATCTTCTTTCTTCTGCTCTAGCTGGTTTCCTCTAAGCTTTCCGTGGGCTCTCGTCAAGGTTCTTCTAGCTTTTAGACATTCTCTGCGCAGTATGGCTATGTTTTCCGTCCAGCAGTAGGCCGGCTTTTTGTTCCCTATCCTCGTCAGATTCGGTAATGCTATCTTCCCAGCCGTTTGGATTTTTTTGATGAATGCTTCCGCTGAGTCAGCTTCTGGTCCTTTCGTCAAGTTTACAAGCTGTTGGAGGAATCTCTTCGTGCAGAGTTTCTCTAGCGGCCACCTCTGTTTGGCTGATTCTGTCAAGTTCTCGTTAGTAATATCTTCGAGTTCAAAGTAGATATATTTATGGTCGCTCATGGATTCTTCGGACAATACCATCCACTTGTTAATTTTTGCTTGCATATTTTCATTGGCTAGGGTTATGTCAATAATGCCTCGTTCGAAGGTGGCTTTTCCCCCACATTTTGTACAGCTAGTCCCTCCTGTGCGATCCATTTTGTTAATATATTTCCTCGAAGGTCTGGCGTTCTAGACCCCCAATCTACTGATTTGGCGTTCAGGTCGCCCATAATGATTATGTTCCTGTTTTGTTGTTTTTGTATGCTCATAGATAGTTTTTGAAGATACTTTTCGAAGGTGTCTATGTCTACGTTTGGAGAGATGTAGCACCCGTAAAATACCAAGTTGCCTGCCTCTATCCAAACAAAGCCGCTCTCTGCTCTGTACTTTTTGGTGGGGTTGTGGGTTTTAGTTTGACGGATTGCCACGTCTATTCTGCTGTCAGTATAGTATTCTCCATTATCTACGAGCTTTTTGTTCGGTTCCATGATCGCTGCGATGTCGATATCTTTATCGCTTATTGTTTGGGAGAGCAAATCTAGTGCGCATCTACATCTATTTGTGTTAATTTGTAGGATTTTCAGGATTTTCATTGTGTAGAGATGGTAGTGATATGGATGGTGATGGCTGCGACTGTTCGCGAGCTTGGGCTGGGATAGTTTCGGATTCGCCATTGTTTACTATCGGTAAGCCTTGCCTGCCTAGTCTTGTCTGTCTAGTCCTGACTGTCTAGCCTTGCCTGCCTAGTCTTGTCTGTCTAGTCCTGACTGTCTAGCCTTGCCTGCCTAGTCTTGTCTGTCTAGGTATGTCTATCTATTGTCTGTCTAGTCTTGCCTGTCTAGCCTTTGTCTATTCTTCTGCCTGTCTATACTCGTCGGTCGAGTCTTGTCTCTTTAGCCTCGTATGCCTTGTCTTGTATGTCTAGTCTTCTCTCCAGCGGAAAATAGCAATAAGAGTCTGCAGCCCGTATAGGACGATATCAAGAGATGCTGTACTTGTGATAGCTCGTATGCCGCCAATAGAGTATACCATCGAGGAAAGAGTCTTGCTTCATAAAGCAAGAAACGGCCTAACAGTGACAAACAAAAAGGAAAGAAGAAAAAACGCTAGGGCACAAACATTTGAAAAATGGCAACGAATGTGGAGCAATGCTAAATTCGGGCCGTGGACTAGGCTTCTTATCACCCAGATAGAACCATGGGCTACAAAACAACACGGGGAAGTTAGCAATTATATAACCCAGGCACTCAGCGACCATGGCTCTCTTAAAGAATACACCTGCCACTTCGGCAGCACGGCAGACAATCTTTACATATACTGTGGCTGCACAGATAGTGTTTAGCACACTATTTTTGAGTGCGATCGATGGGCCCCAGGAAGAGACATATGGATAAACGAGACACGATCCGAACTAAAAGTGACAACATTAGTTGATATAATGCTTAGATCGCCTACCGACTGGGCGTACTCCGAGGAGATGTTACAAAACATAATCAGCGGTAAAGAGAAGGACGGAAGAACGAAACAAGACATAGATAGAAATAAACTCTGAACCCCTAAACACTGATGTGAATGGGAGATGTAGGAATGGACAAGTACTTTAAAGCATATACAGCGACATCTTGAGAAAATGTTAATAGCGGTACCAAGATGCTCGTGATTTAGGGGGGCCACTTGACAAGTTAACGTCTATCGTGCTTGCTACGTCCCCACCCCAAGTTTTGTCTGTTTAGTCTTATCTGTCTAGTCTTGTCTGTCTGGTTTTTTATGTCTAGTCCTGCCTGTCTATTCTTGTCTTTTTAGTGCTGTCCGTCTAGTTTTGTCGGTCTAGTCTTCTCTCTAGACCTGTCTGTCTGCTCTTGTCTTTCTAGGGTTGCCTCTTTAGTGTTGTCTGCCTGGCTGTACCTGTCTGGTCTTGCCGGCTTAGTCTGGTCTGTTTAGTCTAGTGTGTCTAGTCTTGTCTCTCTAAACTAGTCCTGTCCGTCGAGTCCAGCCCGTCTAGTCTTCTCTGTCCAGTACTTTCAATCTAGTCTGACTATTCTTGTCTGTTTAGTCTTGTCTGAGTAGTCTTCTAGTTTTCTGTCCTCACTTGTATGTCTAGTTAAATTCAAAATATATTAATCTTAAGATATACACATACATACATATCAAACATGTCAATAAAAGTAATAAATAACACTAATTGCAGATTAACGTTCATTTTCAAAAAAGTCATTAATACTATAACAGCGTTTTCCTATTAAATGCGTTATAAGACGTCTTCTAAATAGACGAAAAAATGGTTTGCTCTTTCAAAAGTATTGGAATACGATTATAAATTTGTATACCTATGCGATTAGGTGCTTCTTTGCAGATAGTAAGATAGCTTTTTACAGGTCTTACATTAAGTCAATTCCGTGTATTGCGTGCATATCCATTATCCCTGGCACCAATTTAACGTATATTTTTATGGATATAAAAGACTAGAAATACCCGTTGAGAATATGAGGAACTTCCCCATACTTGAATATTATAAGCCATGATCGACTAAGCTTCGGCGTGGTATACGCTTAGGAGACCATCCATCCCCACTGTTTGATAAATTTTTCATACTAGATGGCACTTAGAGTTCAGTTTTCGAACTATTTCAGAAGTAGTTGAAGACCATGTCAGATGTTCTTCCAGGTAGATACCTAAAAAATTGACTTGTTTTTGACGAATTAACTTGCAATTGCCGATTCAAAGTGGAATGTCTTGTATCGGGTTTCTTCGGTTGCAGTGCAACACTACATAACTATGAATAGGATGCTAGCGACAGTTACTACGTGGAAATTCATACTTACATTTAATTGAAAAATTCACTATGTTTTTACAACACTAATACTATGTAGAAATGTTATACAACTTATTATTCACAGTTATATAAATTTCTGCACATATCACGACTTAAGTTTCGACGTTTGACGGACATTTTCAAGTGACTTAGCAAATTGATGACGTTGAATCCGTACGTCAAAGATTAGTTGTTCCAGGAGTTGTTTCCTACGACGTCCAGAATGCATATAGGTCGGTATGACGACGGCAGATCTGGGATACCTTTATAGTTTTGGTGGGGAGGGGGGCGGTGTCTGTCCGTAGATGAGGACTTATCTGCTTGAGATTGAGTGCGATTAAAAAGTTGGGAAAAGATTAATTCTGTTTGCTCGTTTAGGAGATTAACTGACGGATTAAGGTTTTTATTGAAAATTTCTAATGACTCTAGGAGATTTAGTTTAAGGCCTTTGTTGCAATTATGCAAGAATTTTTGATTACATTCGAGACAATGACTAGCGAATGAGCTTGTGACTTTTTTAAGACGAAAAGCCCGAAAGTTATCCGAAAAACGAGTTGATATGCTTCGTCCTGTCTGGCCTACGTAGTACTATTGCATTCTGAACAACGAATCTCATAAATGCCGGATTTTTTGAGGCGGTCGATTTTGTCTTTGGAATTAAATAATGTGTTGGATAATTTGGACGAAGGTTTAAAGGCCAGTTGTATGTTCTGTTCTCTTTAAACGTTAGCTATTTGCTCAATAGTTTTGTCAAAGTACGTGAGGGAAACGAAAGTTTTTTTCTAAATTGGGCGTTTTTGATATATTTGGGACTTCGTGAATTGGCTCCAGTTTTTATTTATTAAATTTTGGATTAGGGTCGTTGGGAAGACATTCACAGTGGCAATTGACTTTATGGTGTTTAACTCTTTTGTTCGGTTATCAGCGGTGAGATAAAGAAGGCAGGATGGAAAAGGCTCGATGTATCATGGAGTAATACGCAGCTAATTTATGTGACAGTGGGTGATTTGATGAGAAGGGTATTGTACAGTTTACACTCGTCGGCTTTCTATATATGTAGAATTCAATCTTGTAGTTTTTATTTTAAGGTAAGGTCCAAAAAGTTTATTTGGTTGTTGTTTTCTACCTCGAGACTGAATTTAATTTTAGGATGTAAGTTGTTGATCAAATTTAGAAATTGATTCAGTTGTCTTTCCGTCCCATTGAAGCACGCTATTACGTCGTCAACATATCTATAGCAAAATGAAATATGTTTTTTAGCAAAATCTAATTTGAAGATCTGTTCCTCAATATGTGCCAAGAATATGTCGGACTTTTAGTATTATTTATTATTTAGTATTAATTTAGTGATATTTTTTAAGAGGTTCCTAATTTATGTTTGAAATTTTGTTGTGGGATCCTTATTCAAAAGAGTTAAGTTTTATATTGTAATGAACGAGTTCATTTGATTGATGTACTGTTCTCTTTCTAGAACGACAATCGAGTTGGATTTATCTGCTTTACTAAGTACTAAAGAATGGGACTCTATTTTGGATTGCTTTGATTATTGCGGAGTCTTTAGCAAGATTACGAGAGTAAGATTTTATGTGCTCTGCTATTTTGGCTCGCGATATTAGAGGTTCCGTTAATTTTCTTAGCACAATTTCTGCTTCTACAATTATTGTGGACTTATCGGATTTGTTTTTGATGAATGGGGCGTAGTTGGGTTTTTGAGAAAGGAATGCTTGTTCGATGGGACTGAATGTAGCTTTCGAGAAGTTGATGAATGTGGACACTAGATTAGGTTTGGAACTCACTTTTTGGGATGCTGCATTTTTATTCTCAATGAGAACGGGTAATTTCTTTTTTAACCTTAAATATTTTATGTGGTTAACTTGACTGACATTTTCTCGAACAAAATCATCAAAGATGGTTGTAATTCTACTGGGTGTAATTTAAACGTTAATTCTGAATGGATTATCTTAAGATAATGTTGAATAACATCTCTTCTCCGATGAAGATTTTGAATTTCGGATCTAATTCAAGTGTTTTGGGCAGATTTTGTGGAGCGGGTTTTAATATTTACATTGTTGGGTACGACTTTGGACCGACGACATTCTGAATTGAACCAGATATCTTGTGATACGAGACGGTATTTTTTCATCAATTTCTTGTACAATTTTGTCAGCAGCACCGAACAGTGGGTGCTTAAACAGTCGTTTATTCTAGGGAATGTTCCGAAACTATGATGCTGGAGTCTTCAGCGTTTCTTCTAATTCCATAGGAGTATAATTTTGATAGGAGTTTGTAATGAGCGACGCAGTCGAAGGCCTTGGAGAGGTCGCAGAAGATTCCTACCGGACATTTCCCTTAATCCACTTCATTTAAGATCTTGTTATAGAAATGATTGATAGCTGTAGCTGTGGATTTATGTTTACAAAAGCCATGTTGCTGGTTTGGAATTAGCTCCTTGGAATGTTTCCCACTGAAGGGCATTAGTCGGTATTCCACGGCGTATTCCAATAACTTTGCCAATACTGACACAGACGATATCGGCCTGTGGTTATTTTTGTCTAACCGGTCTTTTTTTTTAAATACTGGAGTAACAGTGGACATTTTTAGTATATCAGGTACCATTTCAAACGCGAATGAACAAATAATAATGTGTGTGAAGGGTTCGACCAGTTTATGTTGTAATTCCTTAATGATATATGCAGGGAGATACGTCGATTTATTTTTTAGTTTCTTTAAAATTAATGTCATCTTCGTGGGAGAAAATTCTTCCAGATACATAGAACTATTGTTTCGGAACAGGTGGTCATTTTCCAAACTTATTGACGGTTGATTTTGGTTGATATTTTTTGGCGCAGCTTCAAAGAAAGTCGTTAAATATAGAGGCAACTTTATTAGGCTCTTTGATAATTATATCTTTATCTTTAATGTGAATGTCTTGTTTGCTCCGAGTTTTATTAGAGAGTTCATCTAGTTTTCCATAAGGTTTTTTGTCTATTAGCGGAGTTGTCTAATTTATTTTTATAATAGTTTTCCTTAGTAGTAACTAATAGATTTTGGTGGCATTTCTTCTTCAAGGAGTAAATGTTTCCTAATATTGGATATACCTTTTGCATGCTGTACAAGTCTTTTAAGTTCCTGCTTGACAGTTCATCCTCTTTAGGTATCCATGATGTAGGTTTCATCTTATTTTTTTTAATTGAACATAATTTAAATATATAATATTGCAGCAGTTGAATGAAAGCTGCCGTCTTTTATTCGCAATCATTTATGTTATCAATTTCTGACCTTGTTTTAGCTGCAGCTTGTTGGTGTCACAAAAGTTTCTAATATAGAAATAGTCTTGTTTACATTTTTGTCGCTTCAGGACATTTAGGGGTATAGCAATCAAAATAAATTTATGATCCCATATAATGGTATCATCGACCGTGACAGTGGCAGGAAGATTTCTCCTCGCAAAAACATTATCGATGGATCTTTTTCTTGTTACCCTAGTGGGCATTATTTTCAGAAGTAGTTGATGGACCATGTCAGATGTTCTTCCAGGTAGATACCTAAAAAAATGACGTAATGGTAAATGATAAAAATATCCGTATCTGTTGGTCAATATCCATTTCTTTAAATGCAATATCGAATTCTTAAAAAATATCAAAACCGGTACACTTCCTTTTTAACGTTATTAGTTTCAATAGCTAGCTCTTCTTTCATTATATTTCCTAATTTATATCGAGCAAAAACTGCTAATTTTGTTCATTATATTTTTTATTTCATGAAAAAGAGGAGGGAGGTCAAAGACTACTTTTTTGTTCTCTCTTTTAATGGCTTTCATAAAATTTAAATTTTCTTCTTGTTTTACAGCTTCTGGAATTTTGGAAGTGAAGAGCATAAAATAAAGGTGGAAGTCAAAAAATTCAATGAATAAGTACATAAAACTAAAAGTCCGAAAGTTCATAAATAATAAGTCCTGATATATTATAGAACGAAATTCAATTAGAGGATGTGGAATATTTTGCTTAAGATACAGAATAAAACCGATGTTTTTCCCCACCATATTAGGTACATCGTCTGTTGTAATAGAACCAATTTTCTGTTGGTCAATATCTATTTCTTTAAATGCAATATCAAATTCTTAAAACAATATCAAGACCGGTACACTTCCCTTTTAACGTTATTAGTTTTTTCTATATTTAGTAATATTATTTAGTATTTCTTCTATATTCTTCTATATCTCTCGTATTTAGTTTCTTCTTTCATTGTATTTCCTGATTTATATCGAGCAAAAACTGCTAATTGTGCACAACTATTTACATCATTACTCTCATCTAAAGCAAGTGAATACATTGTTACATAATTAAAGTCGTTATGTATTTGCGAAAAAATGTATCTCTTAAATTCTATTATGCGATCTTTAAATGTATTCTGACTGACATTTATTCGCTGTTATACGCTTCTTAATCAAACATTTGTTTTTAAAATCTGAAATAAATTAGCACACATTCTAAAAACCTTTGTTTTGCAAACTCTCTTTCTGAAAAATGTTTCTCGTGACGAGCAATGTAATGGCCAGCTTGAAAGCTAGCAGCTGTAATGTTAGGTTTTGAAATAAAAAACGCTACCAATAATATTGAAAAATTGCAATTTTAACAACATTCATCAAATCGCTAACAGAATGAGGTTAGAACATTCAGCGCCTCTGGGACAAAAATTGCTAGGTTATAACTAGTAAAAACGAACAGTGACGGGAATACTATTTGGTTGTTGTCGATGTAATCTAGATAAACCTAGATATAATCCGATTAGATTATGGTTAGATTAAGGTTTATTAGTTAGAGCCAGATAAATGAGAATGATAAACGAGACTTGATTGAAAATAAGAAAAATTATTTCAATTTTAATATATGACTGAAAATTTATTTTTGGGCCTCCTGAATTGTAAAGCTAGCTTTGACATTGTGTATACGTCCAGCGAAACTAGATTTTTGCGTACAATGTTGCAAAATACGGCTACGATGCGGTAAAGTGACCAGTAAACTTTAACCTTTCAGGGACATTTACAAAATAAATTAAATATAGGACAATAAAATCTAATTAAAAAAACGCAACTTTACACCACATTTGTCACGATAATGTAGAAAATAAGAGTGATTTTTTAAATTTTAGTGTGCGTCTGACATTTGGAAAAATGACATAACCAAACTAATAAATTTGAATTAGTAAAAATGTCAAAGTTTGTGATGATTTATTAACATTAAAAAATTAAATAATTTCCAATATTTTAATTAATCTAAATCTATTTGTTTCTTAAATAATAATTGTCGGCCAAAATATCTTTTACAAATTTCGTGCGAAAATGATTTTACAATGCTCCAGCAAATGGGGACGAGCTGTTGCATTGTAAAATCAATGTTTCCGCACTCTAATGTAAATAACTATTCACTACGTCTATGATTTTTGTTTAGTGAAGCGAGCTGTTGCCATAGTAACAACAAACAGAAATCGTTAAATATTGAAACTCCATGTGACTTACATTGGACTTTTGCGCACGATTTGAATACTTTTATACACTATTATTGTTGAAATAAATCGGAAGACTCGGTTGCAGTACTTAATGTATATTTATTAACTTTCTATTTACAATTACATACTAATAACTAAATGAGAACTTCTTCTATATAATCAATAATTAACTTCTCGCTTGAACTTCATTCTTCGGCAGGCGACATGCGACGACTCATTGTTCCTGCTTAGCGCACACACTATTTAGTTACCCCACTCTCTAAGTCTTAGATGCAGTACCGTACTAGGAAATTTGCACATATTCCAACAATTATAATAATGGCATCCTTCACATAATAATATATAATAATAAGTAAATTATTGTGTTCATTTTAGTATGCGAGTAGATAAACATATTTAAAATACAATAATTTGTGAAGAAATTTCTTATTGATATAATATTCATACCTTTGTGGTTCAGAAACTTTACTAAGAAAATAATTAAAGTTTTGCATTATGGAACATTTCAAAAAGTTCTAAAATCAATGCCTGGGTCACTTAAAAATCCTGTGTGGGCCAGTGTCTGACCCGCGGGTTGTAGGTTCGCCATCCCTGATCTAGGCCATAAGAATGCAACATGTTTATTAGATTATCTTTTTCTTTGAAATCTCCTGCAAAATTGATTTTGTCTCCAACAACAAATATGTTTTGGCACTTGTGAAATATGGAATCAAGTAACTCTTCGAAGCTAAGCATAAATATATAGATACTTTGGCAGGTGGTTTTCGCAGGTCGCCTATGCAGGTAGCCTAACAACTATGATTATTTTATTTATGCCTGAGTTGCATGCCATACATTGCAATTTGTTTTTTCCACCGGTTTTCACGCGATATCCAGCATATTGCAACAACTACTACCATATGATTCTTTTATCCAAATAGCCGCGCCACCACCAATAGATTTAGATCTATTGAATAATGTGACTAGTTTTTACCTAATTGGATATATTCGTATATTGTATTATTTCATCCGTTAGCCAGGTTTCTGCTAAGCAAATGAAATAGGACATATAGGAACTCAGCCATTAGAACATCAAATTGAAGAAGTTTTTCTGAATACTTTGGACATTTAAGAAGAATATCAGTTTTCTTTTATAAGGCATTTTTTTTATTCGAAGTAGTATCTTCAGAGTATATTTTACTTTAGTAATCTACGATTCTAAAACGACAGAATGGTGGCGTCTTTCGTTTTAGAATTGTAGATTAGTTTCGATACCTCAATTCTTCACGGTTTAAGAAAAAACGTTCCTGTAGGTACTTTGTAGCTAGTTTAACTTAGAACGTCATTTACTTGCTTATTATTAAGATATTTGGTTAATTCTTCCTCGGTTAACTTAGGATCCATACGGTATACGTGATTCGCGTATACATTTCCTCGGCGCTTTAACTACAGTATTGTCCACGTTAGAACCAATTATAATATTCGATGATCTAGAATGTCTCTTCTTTTAGTTTTGAATTTGCCAAGTTTCAGACTCTCCGATTTCTGCATCGAGTTGTTTGTTGATGTTCTTTTTGTCGGGGCGCATATCATTGGCGATAATTTCTTTCTCTACCTTTTCGCGGCGCGAATGTGATACGTTATCGCCTATAGCTGCTACAGGACACTGCTTCAATTCCAGATATAGGCGAGTTAATCGGCGTATCCACCGTATATTTGACGGGCTTGGACTTTTAACTTCTCGTGAGGTTTCTTTAATTTGTAGATTTGATCGGATAGCTCAGAAAACAATTTCCGTTAACAATTTCAGCGGAACTATATGAATTTTATCTGTGTTTCAGCAGACGACTCTGCTACTCTGCTAATTTCTCGTTACCGCGCTTTAATTCTTTTATCTGCTACATTAATTCGCCATCTAAAACATGTATGGGCTCAATATGTTTTTTTTATTAAACCCGATTAGAAATTTTCATACTCGGAACTCTGCAGGAAAGTAGGTACACAAAATGTCGAATTCCTTTTCCGAAGGGATATTGGATCTCAATTGTATAGACATGTTTAACACTTTTATGGGACTTTAACACTTTAAAAAAGACAACTTTAAAACTCTTGGAAGAATAACTTAATAAACTTTAAAAAACATTCTCGCACGTCCACTCTCACTAAACGCTGGCGCGTGACTCAGCGTTCAGTGAGAGTGGACATGCATAGTCTTGTCTATCTAGTCAAATCAAATCAAATACATTACTTCATTATTTAAGATACAGTAATCTAAATGAAATGTATCATAGCAGGAAAAAAAATACATATATAGGGTGTCCCAAAATTCACGCAAGTTTTGAAGTAGCCGCCATTTGTGAGGTATAGTGTTTCTAACCAAAAAAAGACAGTTTGACTAAAAATGGAGCACTACACCAAAGAACAACGCGTTTTAATTGTTGAACAATATTTAAAAAATGGTGAAAGTTTTGCTGCCTCAATTCGCAAATTTCGCACAAAATATGGTCGTAATATTGTTTTAATTTCTTGAACTGTGATGAATATCATTAAAAAAAATTCAAAAAGATGAAGCTAATTTTGACCTTGATGGCTTCGTTAATCGTCAAAATTGCTGGATTTGGGTTTCAGAAAACCCACAAATTGTTATCGAAAAAAAGATGCATCCAGAACGTGTCACTGTTTGGTGCAGATTTTGGGCTGGAGGCATCATAGTAACTGTTACTGGTGTTCGATATCGCAACATGATAAGGGAGTTATTTCTTCCTAAATTAGAAAATATTGATGTGGATGACATGTGGTTTCAACAAGATGGTGCCACATGCCATATATCCCGTGGAAACAATTGGATTACTTCAAGAGACATTTCCTGGTCGTGTACTCTCTCGTTTCGGTGATCAGAATTGGCCTCTTAGATCATGCGATTTAACCCTACTGGATTTTTTTCCATGGGGTTTTTTGAAGTCTATGCCAACAAGCCTCTAACCACCCGTGCATTGAAGGAAGAGATTCAACGCTGTATCAAAGAAATTCAGCCACATTTATGCGGAATGGTGATGCAAAATTTTGAAAAAAGTTCGTATTTGTCAGCAAAGTCGTGAGC
This sequence comes from Phosphuga atrata, assembly GCA_944588485.1. NCBI lineage: Eukaryota > Metazoa > Arthropoda > Insecta > Coleoptera > Silphidae > Phosphuga > Phosphuga atrata. The sequence goes on from OX155898.1 coordinate 46,051,922, forward strand.
GCCATATGTCCGATGTGTTATTTCAAACGTAACCCTAGACTATGTACATTATGTTCCAATATAGAAATATAAAGTTATTTAAGAAAAACTCTGTTTTCTATTTAATTCAAATCTTGCGTAAATTTTGGGATACCCATTATAAGTAAACTGAATTCATGAAAACAAAACAGAATTTACGAGAAATATGAGAAAAAACTGAAATTAATAAATTGTCTAGTGAGACATTGTTAACATATGTTTAGGTAATTGATAAAGATCTCTGTTATATCTAGTTCTCGTTCTTTGGGGTTTTTAAAACATTCAAATAAATGTTTATGTTTGAATACAAATAAAATTCTCTCGTAGATATGTGCCCGTAGTTGTTAATATTTCTGATCTTCTGAAATAGCCTCTACAGGACTCTCGGTATTTTACCTAACCACCTGACATACGTCTCTCAAAGTAGAACCAAAGTAGCAGTAATTTTCTCACCTGAGACGTATGGTAGGTGGTTAAGGGTTAAAATTAGAATACGCAGGCTTGCTTTTGTATTCTAAATACGCTTTGAACATTAATTCCATTGCCCCAGAATATGATTCCAAAATGAGGACTATTTTGAAATGAGTTTAAATTGCAAAAATACAGGAGTCTCAAAACTTTTTTGTCGACATATCTCTGGAGGGATCGCACGGCAAATACTGCTTTCTTGAGGATCTTAGTAACATGATTTATATGGGATGTCCAGTCCAGAGTATTATCAATGTATAATCCCAATAGTCTGACGGATTGTTGTTCTTCTATCAATTTCCTTCTATTCTATTCTATACCATTTCCTATTCCAATAACTCGTGGATAATCTGTAGTGCATCTTTTAGTTTGAAATACAATACTTTTTGTTTTGTTCTGATTTAATATCAGACTGTTCTCTGAGAACCAAGCAGTTAGAGATGACATTGCTAGGTTAGCGTTTCCGTTGATATCTAGCATTGACTTATTTATTATTAAAAGGGTAGTGTCGTCGGTATAGTTAACCGTGGTGTGTTGAGGGATGATATGCGTTTTGGGGAGGTCATTAATAAAAATGGTGAAGAGCAATGGACCAATAGTGCTCCCCTGTGGGATACCCATGCTGATGCTCCCTTTGCTGGACATTACGCAATCATTCGGAGTGTCTAAACTAGCTATTTGTAATCTATTGTTAAGGTACGATTTTAACCATTCTAGTGCAACCCCTCCGATGCCGTATTTGTCTAATTTGTTTTGTAGAATAGTGTAATCCACTAGATCATATGCCTTGGACAAACCCATTAGCAAATCTAGTGGAATATTCTTAGCTCCTAGATTATTCATAATATCCTTGATGAATTCATAGCAGGTAGTATCGATATTCTTTCCTTTGATGAATCCGTGTTGCTGGGGGCTTCTTGTTTGATATTTTTCAAGGAATGATATTATTCTAGTACAGATTTTTTCGAACACTTTTGAAAACACTGAAAGTATACTTATTGGTCTGTAATTTCCCACACCAGTTATATTTCTGCTTTTGTGAATTGGAGATATTATGGCTACTTTAAGTTTATATGGGAATTTGCCAACAGTGAAGGAGTTATTTATGATGGACTTTAATGGCGTCAAAATCGATAGGAACACATGTTTTAGCACGAATGAAGGAATGTCGTCTTGACCCGCACTTGTTTTTAAATGCATTATTGTACTATATAGTTCTACAGTTGTTACTTCTTCTTCTTTATATGGCATCTCCTTTCAGGAGGTTTGCAATCATCATCGCTATCTTCATCTTGCAAGCGGTAGCTCGGAATAACTCTTGGGATGTGGTATCATACCACTCTCTCAGGTTACGCAGCCATGAGTATCTGCATCTACCGCTGTTCCGTTTGCACATTACTTTGCCCTGTATTATCAGTTGAAGCAACTCATACTTTTCTCCTCTGGATATATGGCCAAGATATTGTAGCTTCCTTCTTTTTATTGTTTGTATGATTTCTCGTTGCTTGTTCATGCGTTCCATTACTCTAGTGTTCGTCACTTTGTCCGTCCATGGTATTTTAAGCATTTGTCTATAACACCACATCTCAAAGGCTTCTAGCATTTTTAGTTGTGTTTGTTATAAAGTCCATGCTTCCATTCCATATAGTAGAATGGAGAACACGTAGCCTCTTAGTATTTTTGTACGTAGATCAAGTTTTACTTGTCTATCACAAAGAAACACACGCATTTTAAGAAATGTGCTTTTGGCTATTTCAATTCTGGTTTTAATTTCTAGGGTTTGGTCTATTGTATTGGTTATCCATGTACCCATGTATTTATATTTAGTTGCCTTTTCTATACGCGTGTTATCGATGTATAAATCTTGATATTGTGTTCTGATTTTTGTTATGAACATGTACTTCGTCTTTTTCAGATTCATCTTCAGACCATATTGTATACCGATAAAGTTTAGCTTGTTTGTTAACCTCTGGAGATCTGCAAGATTCTCTGCTATAATTAAAGTTGTTAATTGTCTGACCATTTACTGTGATTCCATTGTGATCTTCACTTAGCGCCTCTCCGAATATTTCTTCGGAGTATAGATTAAACAGCATAGTGGACAGTACACAACCCTGTCGTACTCCTTTTAGTATGTATATTTCGTCAGATTCGTACACTTTTATCGTGGCTGTTTGGTTCCAGCAAAGTGATTCAATAATCTGAATGTCTCGCGAGTCGATGTCTCGTTTTTTCAGTAGATCTATCAGAATATCATGGTGTACATTATCAAAGGCCTTTTCATAGTCTATGAAGCATATCTTGTATATCTAGGTTCATGTCTAAACATCTTTGCGTTAATAAATTAAAACTGAATAATGCCTCCCTTGTACTGAAACCATTCCTGAAACCAAATTGAGTGTTTTCTATGTCATTTTCGAGCTTGTTGTATAGTCTCTTGTGAATGACTTTGATAAATGTTTTCAGTGTATGACTCATTAGACTAATAGTCCTATAGTCACTACACTCTCTGGCATTTGTTTTTTTTTGGTAAAGTTATGAAAGTAGATTTTATCAATTGTTTAAGTATAATTCCGGTTCTGTATATTGTATTCAATAGATCTACCATAATATCGAGCTGGTCCTCATTTATTAGTTTTAATTTATTAATAAAGTTCGCTTGGTATTTCCTCTGGTCCCACTGCTTTTCCGCTTTTTAATTATTTATATTTATTTATGGCAGAGAGAACTTCTTTCAATATGTTTGGTTCTTTCATATTCTGCTTGGTTCTAGTACTTTTTGTGTCATGAAATAGTTCTTCTATATATTCTTTCCACCTTATTAGTTTTAGTGTTGGTTCTACTATGATCTTCCCTTTTTTATTTTTGATAATGATGGTTTGTCTTTTTTGCGATGTTCCGGTTAAATCTTTGATTTCTTTGTGTAAATTTCTGTTATCGTATTTTGAGTGTAGCTCTTCTATATATTCACATTTTGCAGTTAGCCATTTTTCTTTGTCTTTCCGGATTTTCTTTGTTATGTTTATTTGCAGCTCTTTATATTTTTTGAGGTTGGTTTTGTTTTTTCTTCGTTCTTCTATAAGAAGGAGGATTTCTTGTGTTATTCATTTTTGTTTAGATTTTGTGTTATCTGGTGTCAATTGGTGTTTACTTCCGTCTATTAGTGCTGTTTCAATACTTTCCCATTTTTTATCTATATCTGGGATAGTATTTTCTTCTCGTATTTCATTCATTTTTATATTAATCTCCTTTTGTACTTGTTCTTTTATTCTATCTTGTTATTCTTTATTTTAGATTTTAGTTGTTTTAATTTGATGTGAAATCGGGCGACTACTGGGTTGTGGTCTGAACCGATGTCTGTCCCTGGGTAGGTTTTAACTGCTGTTATACTATTTCTGAATTTCTTTTTTATGAGTATATAATCAATTTGGTTTTTTACTATTTTTTCTTCATTATGTTGTGGAGACCTCCATGTATATAGTCTTTTTTTATACAGTTTGTAATAGGTATTAGTTATTACTAGCTTCTCTGATTGCCAGAATTCTGTTAATCTGTCGCCCCTTTCATTTCTCTCTCCTAGTTCATATCCACCCACTAGTAGATGTTACTGGTGTTAGAAATATCGAATTGTTACTACCTGTTATATTTTCATTGAATTCTAACGTTGGTATAGTATTATACAATAGTTTCACCCTGTGTGCGATGAAATTATTTATCTTAGTAGCACTGGTTTGTGGGTCCTTATTACGGTTATAGTAGGTTGTATTTTTCTTTTTTCAATTCGTTAAATCAGGAATAATCTCCACGTTGTTTTTTGAACATTCTATTAATTGATTATTTAAATTTTCTTTTTTACGTTTTCTTAATAGATTTGTGAAGTTTCTTTGTAGATTATTGTAGAGTTTCTTGCAGTTTAAAGAATATCTACATTTTGCATATCAATCATTTGGCTACTCCCAGAATATCGATTCGAGAGTTCGAGTAAGTAAGACGTGCAAGTGTTTGAAAAAAGTTTAGTTGCGATTTATAACCGCTGGTAGTTCGCTAGCGTCGAATTTCCAGCGCAGCCCTACGACAGAAGGGGCCACGAAAACCCCAAAAAGCCAAGTAATCATACCAGGAGAACAAGAAAGAGAAAAGGGGACTGAGTGTAAGGAAACAGAAAGAAAAAGGCAAAGATAACGGTAGCAAGAAAAAAAAAAGAAAAAAAAAACGAAAGAATAATATGGAGTATAGTGAGAAGGAACGCAGTTCCGATAGTGAACAGGCCGACCCATTCCAATCTATTCCCAGATCCTTTTCCATCTGTTTTAAATCAGGATTTGCAAAAACCCGTCGAGCTGCCGGTCTGGTGTAAATAAGTTCTTTGGGGAAGGCCTCGTTGAAGTGTATGTTGAAGATTTCCATGAAAAACGTCCACTGGTTATCTATTTCATAGTATGTCAGTCTTGTATGTCTAGCCTTATCTGTCTCGCTTTGTCTGTCTAAACTTGTCTGTCTAGTGTTGTCTATCTAATGCAGTGTGTATAATCTTGTCTGTATTGTATTGTCTGCTAAATCTTGTCTGTTCAGTCTTATGTGTCTTTTGTAAAACCCCTCTTCTGTCTCTTCACTACACTCCATATAGAACTGCGTGAGCATTACTTTGGGTGGGTGGTGGTTTGTTCTATTTACTTCCTTTTGCTTTTTTTTCTTGTCCTTTCCTCATCTCGTTTTCGCCTTCTGTTGTATTAGCTATGTAGTCGCGTAGTTAGCTATTTTTCCGTCTTTTCGTCACATGTCTAGTCGTCCATGTTGCCTTCCTTGTGTGTCGTGCGCTGCTATGGCCGCCTTCCCTTTCCTCTCCATTTATTCTTTTCTCTTCATGATTCCGATAATGTAAGCTTGTACCGCATCCCAGTTATGCTCACTTTCTAACATAACTTCCATGATGTTTTGTTCTTTCAATCTAGTACCGCCTAATATCTCTACAAGTCTAGTTTTTTCATCCTCTGATTTTATACACATGAATATAGTCTGTTGTGCGTCGTCTCACGCTTCACTTCGTTTTTCGCTCTGTGCTGCTGCAGCTCTTCGTAGACTTCTTGTTTCTCGCGGATTAGTAAGCCTATTAGGTGCGTGCTTGCAAGTACCAGCGCCGTGGCCTCCGAAACCGTTCTGTAGGTGGAAATCACTCTTAGGGAATTTCTTCTCTGTACTCATGTAAGTTGTTTTCTCGCTCCTACATTTTTCGTTACGTCGGCTTATATTTTCGGCCTATATGTGTAGTTTCCGTTTCAATTCTCTCGGCCCTTTAATATTTTGCATCAACCGCACCAAAGCTGTCTCTGCAGAGGCTATCTTTTTACTGTTTGTCCATATGGTCTTCGTACCACAGACAGCTGTCGAGTTGGACGCTAAGGTATCTCAAAGATTTCGATAAACAGACTCTTATTTCTGTGAACAGTGAACAGCCTCTTATTTCTGTGAACAATCAGCGGTGGAAGATTGAAGATGATAAAAAAAAACGAACAAAAAATGGACGCCACCCGACAACATCCACGCCTACCAAAGAGAAATAGAAAACCGCTTATATAACTCTTAAGTCAAACCAAATGGCGACCAACGGAAGTATCAACATAGATGATCTTAACACATCGATAACAAATGCAATAAAACAGGCAGAACAGAAACACTGTGATAAACCAAACGAAAGAGAACAGAAACTAAGCAAAAACACCAAAACACTAATGGAAGAAAGAAGTATGCTGAAAAACAAATATGGCCAAAACTTGACAAACAGACTTGACTTGAAGAACTGAGACAATTGAACAAAGAGATCTCAAAAGGCATACGAAAAGACGTCAGAACATTCAACACGAATATTGTTGCTAGAATAATAGAGGCAAACAGAAGCTTAAAAGTACTTAGGCAGAAAATCTCAACACTCAGAAGAAACATACATAGACTCAGAAATAGACAGGGAAATATAACATCAAATAGGGAAGAAATACTGGGGGTAGTGAGAGAATTTTATGAAGAACTATATAAATCACCTCGAAGCGCAATAGAAGCGAACCAAGCGAAGCAAACGAAAGATGTTCCAGAGGTCACTATCTCCGAAATAACAACAGCACTCTCGGAGATGAAGAATAACAAATCAGCTGGGGACGATGAAATCAGCATAAAAGCAATCAAACTGGGAGGATACAAGTTACATTCTCTACTCAAAGTGCTCTTCACCGAATGTCTCATGAGAGAAATAACGCCCTCAGAATGGAAAAATGCAACAATCATCGTCCTGCATAAAAAGGGAGACATTACCGACCTTGGAAATTACCGACCTATCAGCCTGCTGTCACATATATTTAAGCTGTTCACAAGAATAATTACGAAGAGAACAACTGTTCGGTTAGAATCATACCAACCAAGAGAACAAGCCGGATTTAGTTCAGGGTTTTTGCACAAACGACCAACCCCAAGCCCCAAAAAACCTCATAGAGAAAATGATATATGAGTATAACAAGTCACTGGTCCTAATATTCATAGATTATGAGAAGGCGTTTGATTATGTGGACCAACACGAAATCCTAAAATCATTAGCTGATTGCCTTGTAGATCACCGGTATACCAATATCATCAGACACATATACAAAAATGCCACAGCATCTGTCCGACTTCACAACGATACGGGAAGATTTAAAATAGCCGGAGGTGTTCGACAGGGTGATACAATCTCCCCACGACTTTTTACTAACTTACTCGAATACATGTTTAAATCTATTGATCTGCAACACCTAGGCATTAACATAAATGGGGAAAACCTCAGTCATCTCAAATTTGTAGACGACATAGTCATTATAGCGAATAGCATCGACCAGGCAAACATGATGATGCAACACCTAATTATAGCCTCACGCAAGCTGGGCATATAGATCAACTTTGCAAAAACTCAGTTGATGACCAATCTTGTACTGAGTGATAGTATAACCGTAGATGGAGTCGAAGTCCTCATATAAATACCTAGGGCATGAAATTCGCATACACAGAGATAACCAAACGTGTGAAATACCAAGACGAATAGGATTAGCTTGGGCTGCATATGGGAAAATGAAACAAATATTTAAGTCATACTTACCAATCTGTTTGAAACGTAGAGTCCTCGATCAATGCGTCCTCCCCGTTTTAACATACGGTGCAGAGACATCAACACTAACAAAGAATGTAATCAATAAGATCAAGGTAAAACAACATGCAATGGAAAGATCCATGTTGGGATTATCCCTTAGAGACCGAATCCCTAACACCGAAATTCGGAGAAGATCGGGAGTACCAGATCCAATAAAACGAATAACAACCTTGAAGTGGAACTGGGCAGGGCACATTGCGAGAATGAAGGACAACCGATGAACCAGACGAATGATGGAATAGAGACCAAGACATGAAGCTCTCCGAAGCAGAGGACGCCCACCTGCAAGATGGTCTGACGATATTAAACGTATCCATACAAATTGGATGCAAGCAGCGAAAGACCGACAGATGTGGAAGCAGTCACGGGAGGCCTACGTCCAGCAGTGGACTACGATAGGCTAATTGATGATGATGATGATGATGGTGAACAGCCTCTTGTTCGTGATGAGTATCGTTTCTATTTCATGAACTGGCATTGTTAGACCCTACTCGTTTCACCAATTATTTGCCTGTCGAAGGGTTTCGTTAGTTGCAAGTTCCAGTTGCACATTTCCTTTACAGTCATCACCACTGCGACGTCATCTGCGAACCCAACTATTCTCGCTGTCTATTCTTATCTGTCTGATATGGCCTATCTAGTCTTGTCTCACTAGCCTTGTCTGTCTTGTGTTGTCTGTCTAGTGTTGTCTCTCTTGTCTTGTCTGTCTAGTATAGTTCTGCCCGTTTAGTCTTGTCTGTCTAGTCTTATCCATCTAGTCTTATCCATCTAGGCATATCTGTCTAATCTTGACTATCTAGTCCTCTCGTTCTAGTATTATCTGTCTACTTTTGTCTATTTAGTGTTGTCTGTCTTAGTCGAATATATTTATCGAATGTATTTCTGCTGAAAATAATAAATTAGTAAATGTAAGCGGTAACAGTTACTGGTAAACCTGCGGCCACGAGTGTGAGATATATCATTCTCGCATGTAAACTGGAAAATATAAGTGCGGAGGCCGTTAAATCAAATTAAATTGCGATTACACGCGAAATGAGACAATGAAAGATACATTCGGTTGGTGGGCGAGACGACCGGGAAAATCTAATTAACCTTAATGCGACGCGTCGCGACGGTGTGAATAAAAATAAAAAGGCCGTTGATATCGTTAGGAGTTTATAAGAAACGCATTAAAAATTAAATTCTTTTTTCGGCGACAATTGCGTATTAAAAGCGTGTCTATTATGTTTCGACGACAATGGAAAACGCGACACAATAGGGATGAATGCTTCCGATTGAAATTCATATATTTAAAATTGTTTTTTTCCCAACTAATATTTCACGTTATATTGGAAAATATATTTAGAATTCTTCGCAGCGAAGAATCATTTATTAAACGCGATAGATAAAGGGAAATATTCTTGTGGGCGACACAAGATTAATATGAATTTTTAATAACGAAATATGTTATATATACATATATATATATATATATATATATATATATAACTATGTATATATATATATATATATATATATATATATATATATATATATATATATACATGTGCCCTGCCTTACCCAGTCTCTTAAAATGAACAAAGAAATATAAATAATTGGCATATGGCTTTAATACACCGGGGATACACCCCTTCTGTATCCCCGATATCGGAAGAACAAATTTAACAATTGAGAAAAGTGTTTCTCAGGCGCAACGAAATTTGTTTCCAACTAGAAAGTCCTAGTAAGTCCTAGTAATATTTTTTAATTATTAATTGTGTGGATTAAGCCGTCGGAGTATCCACGAGTAAGGAAAACTTGTCTACCTATTTTAGTTATTTATGCATAGTAATAAATCAAGAAGTTTGTTTCTCGCAATAATTCCTTGTCCGTAATAAAGAATAGCTACTTACACACTTTCATAAAACGAGAAGAAAATTTAACGTGAAGATAGTGTCTATAAATTTCCCGTGTCACAATAGCGGACATTGTACGTTCGGCGCCCTTACCAGAAATAAAACCTTTTACCACTCATACACTCCAACTTTATTCACTTTCCTGTCGAATAACTTTATAGACAATGTAATACGGCCGTAATACACCCGGATATTCGTCCATTGTTCCCATAAACGGAAAGCCCGTGCCGAATGGACCGTAGGATTTTTCGGCGATCCAGGATTAGGGATAATAGTCGACACAAATGACCAGACGATTATCAGAATAGATTAAGAGAAATCAACTAGATTAATCCACTGGATCGTTGTAGACGTTTATAAGACTTTTTTCCTCTTCTTTTCACCGGAAATACAAACAACACTTGTTTTCCTTTACGCGGAAAGTAATTAATCGCTAGTTTCGTTTTCGGGGATGGTGTCTACGAACAAAAGGACCAGAAAATAGGGTGGACGTCAATCAAATCTGTGATGATGCACTTTCATCCCCCGCAAGTAATCGATATTCCCCAATATGGATTGAAGCGAGACGATTAATAATTCTTATTAACTCACCCGTTGAGCAACATCTCGCCTCTATTCTTCACCCAGTAGTTAATAGTGTTCGGGAACGCTTCCACGTAACATTCTAATTGCACGTCTGTGTTCAGAGGAGCACCAAGAAGTTGGTTCGGCACTTTGATGACTGGAGCAACTGGAACAAATGTAAATATGAAGGCGAAATGTTTGTTAATATCATATATACATAACAATATAATATACACCTACATAAATAAGGATGTATGGCATACAGAGAGTATTAATTGATATTATGCGCCACTTCATTTAATATGTCAATACATAATTCTATCAATATCAGGATAATGGTTTATTTTATCTGAAATATGATTTCAAATAACTTTCTAAATTCAAGCAAAATAACTATCGTTCATATGTGCTTTTAAAACGTTTTGAGTTTGACAATTTGGATTGAACAAGCATCACGGATATAATAGGAGTAGTTTAAACAATATTTGAAACTACATTTAATTGTGTTGTAAGATAGAGGTGACCAACCTTTTTGAAAGCAAGGGCGCAACTAAAAAAATTCATGCACGTTGCGAGCGCAACAATATGTAACACATCAGATATGTTTATTTTTTTATTGTTATATATTTTATCTACGACCAATATTATAAATGCCCATTATTGTACACTTCGTGTACTATGTAAATACATCATACTACACACATATGTAACAATCCGCGATTAACGTTATGTAATAATTCAAAATCACCCATGAAAGTTTGGTTAACGATTCCTTGATTGGTTGAGAGCTGCACGTTGTTACTATTTTTAAATATAGTACTCCGTGATTTCCAAACAATTATTAAACGTTACATCATTCACATAGAAGCTGTCATTCATTTCGGTTTTTCACGTTTAAATCGAAGGTGTTACAATCGAAGGTGTTACATCAAACATATTTTTCTTATTAAACAGAAACAAATTAGTGTGGTCGTAGATAAAGTATAGTACATAACTCGAGTTGTAAGGCAATTACGTACTCGCGGAATTACGCCCTCACCGCTACGCCGGTCGTGCGTAACTGTTCCGCTCGTACGTAATTTGCTTCCTACAACTCTTGTTCTAAACTCTCTACAACAATAAACTTATAGTATATTACGTATACTATAAGTTTATTGTTTTATATTTTTGTTTATTGTTACATAAATAGTATTATGTTCATATAATTTTAAATTCTTAATTATACATTCTTTTTTTCATTTAATTTTTGTCATTGTCATTGTGATCAATTTCAAGTGAACTTGAAAATGACTTTCAACAGTCGAAACTCAAGTCGTGTAAAGTGTGTAGATTTATATACCTTCACAATATATATATATATATATATATATATATATATATATATATATATATATATATATATATATATATATATATATATATATATATATATATATATATATTTATATATATAACATTTTCACTAGAATTAGTGGTAAAAACATAGTGAATTCTTCAATTCAGAGTGTAGTACTGTCAAGAATACTAATGGAAGAAGCAAGGAAGCTCAATAGTGAAAGAGAAATATGGATGTTTATTTTCACAAATGGCAAAAAAAGCAACGGAATAGTCCTCAAATTAAGATGGAAAGATGGAGAACACATTTTATGCACTTATTGGACGGATAAGAATATAAAGTAGCAGAGGAACAATGGAAGATGGTGAAAAGGGAGACGAAGGACAATAACCAGAAATTAAGTGGGAAGAAATGGTACAAGTTCTGGCTGGATTTAAAAGAAAAATAGCAGGTCCGGGCCGGATGGAAACAAATGAAGTTTGGAAGCTAGCGCCGGTGACAACACAAGAGAAACTCCACGAAATAGTCAACAAGATTTTCCAAAGGCAACAAACAATTTCAGAAAGCTGGAGGGAAGGGGACATTGTGCCATTTTTCAAATCAGGCAATAAGGGAGAATCAGAACATTACAGAAGTATCACGCTCGTGGATACATCACATAAGATATTTGCCAAAGTAGTTGAGAAGAAAGTACAGGAGAAAATTAAGGAAAAGGAAGTGATTCCTGAAGTACAAAGGGGATTTAGAAAAAAAGGAAGTGGGACAAGGGACTAGTGGACCACCTTAAAATACGTAATAGAATAAGAGCTGGCACAGCAAGGTAGGAAGGTGAATGCGTTATTCATATATCTTCAGCAAACTGAAAGATGATGTGGGAACTGATGAGAGCAAAGGGATGAGCTGGTGGCTAGTGAAGGCGGTTACATACCTATACGGTATTACAAGCTGGAGAGTAAGAATGAGTGAGAAAAGGTCGGAAATATTCTGGATTAGGAAGGGGTTAAAGCAAAGATGTCCACTTAGCGCTCTCCTTTTCAATCTTTTCATTTCTGACTGAGGAGTGGTAATAGGAAGGAGAAAATTTTGGTCGCTACCATATCAAAGATCAAAGATCAAAGATATTTATTTCATTACTTAAATTTACAAATACAATAATATATGTTTTACAATTTTATATGATTTGTAGTTTAAATGAAATATGTTAATATTGTTGAAAGTTATGAGAATTGTTTAATTTTTGTATAATATTCTTGTAGGTTATACGGCTCTATCTTTAGCAGGATGTTTTGTAGCTTCCTTTTAATTTGGTTTTTGTTATTCAATTCCCTTATTTCCCGGGGTAGGGTATTGTACATTTTAATGTTTATATATGGTGGCGCTTTTTCTGTCATAGTCAGCTGATGAATTGGAAAACAGTAACTTACATTTTTATTTCTAGTATCTCTTCCTTGTTGATTATATTTCTCGAATAATTCTTTGTGTTTAATTGTGAACATTATCGTTTCTACAATATATGTTCCTGTGACCGTGAGAATCTCTGCCTTCATAAATTCCCCTCTACATGACTCTCTATATTTTAATGTGTTAATAATTCTGATTGCTTCTTTTTGTACTTTGCATATTTCGTTTATATGCGATCCTCCGCCCCAGAAAATGATTCCATATCGTAGGTGGCTGTGGAAGATTGCAAAATAAACTATTTTTAATATTTTCCTATTCATGTATTTTTTAAGAATCCTTAAAGCAAAAATGGATTTATTTAATTTTTTCCTAAGATGGTTTATATGTGAAGTCCAATCAAGATGCTGGTCAATATATAGACCTAATAGTCTTACATCTGTTTGTATCTCCATATTTTAGTTGTTGTTGGATATTTCCGTCGGATAAACTCTTGTATCCCTCTTCGTTTTAAATATAATATGATTGGTTTTATCCCTGTTTATAATCAGTTTGTTAGCTGAAAACCAGGCTGTTAGCGTGGCCATGGTCCAGTTTAAATTTGCCTGTATATGTTCCGGTGTTTTATTTATCACAAGGATGCTGGTATCATCTGCGTAATTTATTAAAGTGTGGGGCATCTCCTTTAAAATAGTTGGTAAGTCGTTAATGTACAGAGTGAAAAGCAATGGCCCAATAATGCTACCCTGTGGTATCCCGATATTAATTGTTTTTTTGGATGAATGTATCTTCAAGCCGTCCGCGGTAATAATTTGAGTAATTTGTTGTCTGTTTTCTAAATATGACTTTATCCAGTCTATCACTTTTCCCCTTATTCCTTGTCAAAAAAGTTTTTTAAATAATATTTGGTGATTGACTGTGTCATATGCTTTCGACAAGTCTAATAAAATTCCGAAGGGTATGTTTCTGGTCTCCAAATTCTGTAAAATGCCCTGTTATATATTCAAAACAAGCAGTGTCCGTCGATCTCCCTCTGAGAAACCCATGCTGCTCACAACTTATAACATTGTTTTTGTTTAGGAAGGAAATCATTCTTTCATATATTATTTTCTCAAAAATTTTGGAAAAGGAGGTTTGTAAACTAATTGGTCTATAGTTCCCTATGTCGCTTTTGTCACCCTTCTTATATATTGGTCTGATTGCTGATATTTTCATCTGTTCTGGGAAAACTCCGCATTCCATTGAATTGTTGAGAATATGCACTAGTGGACTCAGTAATTCGTCTTTAACCTCTTTAATAATATCTATCCGTATATCATCATATCCTGTAGTTCTCTTGTTTTTAAGTGAATGTATAACTTGAGATACTTCTTCTGGGGTAGTTGGTACCAGGAACATAGAGTCACTGACGGTGGGCCCATTGTCTTTATATTCGGTTTTGTCTAGTGTTTCCACTAATTTATCTGCTTTCCCTGCAAAGTAGTTGTTGATGTTATTTGCCAGTGTTTTGGTGTCAATGCCTTCTTTTGAGAAATCTTCTTTTGATTTAGTTTTTAACTTTATTATTTGTCCTATTACTTCCCATGTGGTTTTTGTAACGTTGTCGCTGACTTGTATTAACTCTTCAAAATGTTTCTTCTTTTCTTGTTTTAGGATTCTATTATATTTTCTACGTGTCCTGTTGTAAACTCTTTTTAAGTTTGTGTTAATATGCGATCGCGTTCTTATCAGATCTAATTCCTTTTTGCTAATTTCGCTTCTTCACTTAAAGGTATGCGTTTCTTTTTCCGTGTGTTATGAGATTTGATATGCGGGAAGCTCTCGTTGTAAGCCATACCGAATATTTCAATGAACCTGTCCCATTGTCGGTTTACGTCCAATTCGTCTACCATTGATAATGATTCCCAGGTTTCTTGCAATGTTTCTTTTAGTACTGTTCTATTTACTGCGCTGAAATTTCTGAAGTAAGTCTGTTTTTTCCCTTTTTTTTCAATATTGAATATTATTTGTTGGGCACAGTGGTCCGAGATATGATAATTTAATGTTTCCACACTGAAATTCATGTATGTATTCGTTGTCAATACATGACTTGAAGCTTAGATGACTTTCTTCATTCATCGTCAAGTATGCATTAAAGGATTCCAGTTTTGAAATTAGCTCTTGTCTATTTTTTGAATGTTTTAGTACATTAATATTAAAATCTCCAGCTATAATAAATTGTTTTTCTTCTTTTGTAATTTTTTCTAATAGCTGATGCAGTTTATTAAAAAAACTGTCGATGTTGGTGTTTGGAGCTCTATAAATGGCTATAATAACTATTGCTTCGGTATTTAAACTGGTTTCTATGGCAGCACATTCGAAAACATATGTTTCTGCCAAATTATCTATATCATTTCTTGGTTTGCTGGATATTGTCTTATTTGTAAATATTGCGACTCCTCCGTGGGTTCCTTCATATCTGCAAAAGCTTGACCTCAATTCACTATTAAACTAATAATATTAGATCTTACTGGATTTAAGTATTTTGGGATAGTTGGTTTGTTCTGTGAAAATTTATATTACGCCTTCTGTCCGCAATTCGAAAATTGAATCTTTCATAGCGAATTCCCTCCGGCCAGAAATTATTTTCATACACGGTTTCTTTGAGCTCTAGTGGTACTCCTACTTTGAAAATATTGTTGTTATCAATAATATTTTTTGGTGAGAGTTTTTCGACGTGGAAATTATTTCACATCATCCGCGTATTGTTGGTTTAGCATACACGAGAAGGGAAATGAAGGAGATGATTGGAAGAATTAAAAGATATTTTGAGAAAAGGTGATTTAGTGTGAATGTAGAGAAGACTCAGTGGATGGCTTTTAGAAAGAAAGTTGGTAAGAAAGAGGAAAGCTTGATGTGGGGTAAAAGGTTATATAATAGGTTAAGAGCTTCAAATATTTAGGGTTTATGTTTAGAAGTAATGGGTCCTTTAATGAACATATTATGTCCATATGCAGGAAAGCATGGGTGGCTGCTAACATGTTTTGGAATCCATAGAAAGATTAGTTTCGTTGCAAAAAATGTAGTGTGGAAAGCGAGTGTTCGGAGTATTTTATGTATGGGGCGGAAATATGGTGTATGAATGAGATAGACCAAATAGAAAAGGTTAGGTTATGTTAGATCAGCTGCAGTTTACAAAAAGGGCGCCGACACTAGACAGAACTACGCCGGGGTACCTGCTGCTACAAGAGCGAATGTTTATAAAGTTGCAGTAAAGGCATGCATGAGAGTGGCAAGATATGAAAGGAATGTGTCTATATTAGGGAATGAAATAATAGTGAAAGAGGTTTTCAGAGTAATACAATGGAGAAATAAATGGAAAAAATGTATTAAGGAGTAGGATGGGCGAAAGGGGAGGCAGAGAGGACGAAAGGAGAATGCGTGATGTTTGAAAACTTGTTGGGGAAAGTAGTAAGTAGATAGAGTTGCAGAGAAAACAATCCCGTATAAACAAAGGCAGGTACAACAGGGATTACAACAAGATACTAGAATAAAAATAAGGCGAACGCTCTTTGGATCTAAGTAGAGGTTCTAGTGGGCTCCAATGTAGAATAGCCAGATTTCGCTTCGGCAACGAGGAAAAGGCATGGGCAAGTCAGGTAGCGGGTGGCCCATAATGCGTGAAATTTTAGAGCGGAAAGGAGTGACAGTTGAAAGTGTTTTAGGGAGTGAGAAACTTAGTACGGGCGAAGAATGTTTTTTTGTAAGCCGGCTACTTGACACTGGCGGATCCAGGGGGCGATCGCCCCCCTTGGGGCTGTACCAAAAAAAAAAAAATTTACAGCAAGCATAATTTTCTCGCAAATTTAAAAAATCCGTCTGAATCTGTGGTTTGAAAATTGGCTTCATGCAGCGCGCATTACAGTTTTACTAATATTGCCATAGGTGGCTACGCACCGCCTAGCCATGTGCAACTGAAATTTGTTAAAATTTCGGTCTCTTTTTAAAGCTTTTCATGTTTGTGGTGAACGTCTGGGGTTATTATTAAAGTTATTATTAAAGGTTATTAAAGTGGGCAATCATTATAATAACCACAAGTAAACCATAAGTAAATATTTGAAAAAGGAACTGGTACAAAATTCTTTAACACCTCCAAATAATTATGTGTTCCCATATATATACTCAGAACATACAAAAAAGGGAAAAATTGAAAAACACTATTTGAAACAAAGCCATTTAACAAAATATCCTTGGTTAGTGTATTCGCCAAAACTGCAAGGGATATTCAGCAAATATTGCTTCATACAACATCCAACATCTGTAGGCAGTGAAAAATGCAATGTAGAAGGTGGTGCTTTAATCACTAAACCTGTGACAAAGTTTGCTAAACTGCTGGGAGCAGAAAGATATTTGGAGAAACATCAATGTGCAAGCTATCATAAAAATTCCAGTGAAATTTGCAATATGTTCTTGCAGAATTATGATATGGAAAATAAAATTGAAAATATGTTATCATCTCAACGTTTGATTCAAATTCAGGATAACCGGAATCGACTAGCTCATATCTTAGACGTAGTCATAATAATCGGCCGACAAAACATTGCATTTAGAGGTCATCGAGATGACGGCTCGTTAGATGACTTTCGTAATAAACCTTCTGGATGTATTACGAACGAGGGCAATTTCAGGGCAATTTTGAAATTGTTAGCTGTTGTAATAGTAAGATCCGGCGATACAACATTGAAGGAGCATCTACAAAATTCATCTGCGAACCCTGCGAACTTATATATCCAAAACAACTCAAAATAGTTTAATTAAATTTTGCGGTGATGAAATTGTGAGTAAAATTAAATTTAATGTAAACAAAGCCGGTTTATATTCCATAATGTTTGACGAGACGACTGACGTATCCACAATATCTCAACTAAGCATCGTGATAAAATATATATTAGAAGATGAAATAAGAGAAGACTTTGTGGGATTTTTTGATTTGCATCAATTAAACTTTGGAGAAGATTCTAATGCTGAACCGGTTTTAAGAAAAGTACTTGGATATTCGGTTAAGAAAATTCTGCAGAAACATGAATTCAATTTGAAAAATTGTGTCGGCATACATGTACAGATACATGTAATATAATGTCATCTAAGCAACGTGGAGCGGTAGCAGAAATTATGAAATATACTGAATGTGCAATCTGGGTACCATGTCATAACCATTCTCTTAATTTAACCATAAGTCAAAAGTATTAGGAACTTTTTTTTTAATAATTTAATAATTTTTTTAATAAAGTGCTTTCATTTTTTAATGCGCCTGAAAACAGTCTTTTGTACTAAAAAAATCTATGGCTAAAACATCATTTTATACTTTATGTGGGTTGAAAGACAAACAACAACGCTAGCGTTTGACCAAGATTTAGCGGTAATTTTAGAATCATTGAACAGTATTAGTGTATGGGACGATGCCATATCATCATCGAAAGCTGACATATTGAATACCTCATTATTGACACTTGAGTTCATTGTTTCATTAAAATGTATCAATCACATTTTTGTCTTAACGTTACCATTCAGTAGAATATTTCAAAAAGAGACATTTGATATAAGTACAGCCGCTACGGGTATACAGGATCTTATCTTAGTACTCACTTCTGAAAGAAATAATGTGGAAAATATTTTCAATAACATTTGGAAAAACATTGAGAAATTAGCAAGTGAACAAAATATAACCATTACTCTGCCCAGAATTGCACGAAAACAAACAAATAGGGACAATTAACTAGCAAGTAGCGCCGAATAATATTTCAGAATATGTATTTTTATTCCTTTGTTAGATTTTATTTTAAATGATGTGAGTACTAGGTTTTCTTCAGATACTATCGATGCTTTTCAATTGAGTAAATTACTACCTCAAACTTAATCAAATTGGACAATGAAAACTTTCAAAATTTAACTGAAGTTTTATGGAAGAAATATGAGACTATATTTCAGAAAGTTCAAAATTTAAATTCGAAATCAATATTTGGAGCCGAGTTAAACTTATGGCGCGCTAAATGTTTTCGTTTAGTAGAACTCGGAGGAAATAATTTTCTACAACCTGTTTATATTCTGTGTATATTCTGAACATTGCGATCGCGAATGTTATCCGAATTGTAGCATTCTATTAAAAATTTTACTAACGTTGCCAGTTAGTCTAGATACTGCAGAAAGAAGTTTTTCAGCCCTTCGTAGGTTAAAAACCTGGATTCGAAATAGGATTGCTGAGGATAGAATGACGGGATTGGCGTTATTACACGTTCATCAAGAAATTTCTATAGACATTGAAAACGTTATTGATAGGTTTGCAAATTCGCAATAGCGAAAACTTGAATTTATTATTTAAATTTAAATGCTAAACTTGATAAATTTTTAATTTCTCAATTTATTATTTGTTATCAGAATTACTTGATTCTATTTAAAGGAGATTTCCTTTCGAAAAAATATGCTGCTTAATTTTCCTTGTGACCGCCCCCCTTTGCGTATTTTCTGGATCCGCCACTGCTACTTGGGGTATTTTGGATTGATGTTCCTGTTTATATTTTTTTGCCATTTTGTTTTTTGTGTATTGAGGAAGTTCTATATTGTGATGATAACAATGCCAATTAAGGTAATAGTAATAAAAACAGTATGACAATTCTAATCATAGGATTTTGAAAGAAAAATAAAATCGATTCCAAGTCATCAAATTGATGAAATCTTTTTTTTTCGAATTTAACAAATTGTGGACTGCAAAGAACTTAAGACTTTGCATCATAAGACATAAGTTTTACAAAGAACTTAAGACATAAGTTTTTCATCTTTTCTACTCCCAGAACCCCTTCACATGTTCGCTTCTTTTCTCTCTCTCTCCTCATCGAAAATGATCCGTTTGGGTCTCCTCATTGTTTCTGCTGAAATTCTTTTATACTGTCTACTCTCTTTCCAAACTCTATTGTGTTGTGGGCCATCTGTAGTGTGATTCCAACTTCTGCCGCATCCATTTTCACCTGTAGTTGAAGATCCTTTTGTCAGTCTGCATGCATCCATTCTTAGTAGGTGCCAGTAGAACTTCCAACCTTCGCTTCCTCATTGTGTCCGTGATCCCCTCAGTGTATTTGTAGAGTCCTTCGTTGTTCCTCATCTAAGTCCCATCAGTAGTTTTCTGTGGAGTATTTTCCACATAATCCTCTTTTCTTCCTTTTCTAGTTTTTGGTACACTCCCTTCTGATTTAAAATAAGACACACCGAGGCGTACAATCAGGTTGTACTACCAATTTATAGTATATGATTTTGGCCTTGCAGGATAATGCCCGTTTGTTGTAGTTGTTCTGCGTTAGTTTGTAGGCCAGGTATAGTTTTCTGGCTCTTCCTGTATTTGCCTCCTTATCTATTCCGTTGGGTTGGATCCATTGCCCCAGGTATTTAAACTTCTCTGTTCACTTTATCTTCCCATGATTTACCTCCATGTACTCCTCACTTTTTTGCTTGTATTCCATATATTCTGTCCTTTCATAGGAAATTTGAAGACCCGTTTTTATTGCGATTTCAGGAAGAAACTCAAGCATCTTTCGAGCGTCTTCTCGGATATTGGCTAAGATAGCGAGGTCACCGGCAAAAGCTAAACATTTGATTTCCAGGTTTCTCCTTTCCCTTCCAAGGCGTATTCATCTTATTCTTTCCAAATTAAGGGCTTCTTCTCAGGTTTTCATTATTTTTCCATTTCCATGTTTAAGAGCATTGGGGATAAATCATCTCCCTGTCTGAGTCCTGTCTTAATTTAAAAAAATGTAATGATGAAATCTTTTATTAAACTCATTATTTAATTTTGTTAGATAATAAACATACGTGGGATTTCCAGTGCGGGTTCCGACGGAACAAGTTCAGACTGTTCAGGCCGAATTGAATCTTTGGTTGTCGGGATGGTAGGCCGGGAAGTGCTGACTTCTGGCGGAGTCGTTCGCGTAGCTCCGTGTATGACGAATATAGGAGACACGCGCGTGGATCCTCTTTCCCCCAAAAATATAATTTCGAGAGATCTGCCTGAAACACGTGTGTAGTCGGTGTTTCTTGGTTCGTAATTGTGGTTTTACCCACGAAAATCTTGTCGTCGTGAGCTAGGTCTTCCGTATCGACCTCATTGCCGAAAACGGATGAAAATCGGTGGTAAGGGATCCTTTCCTGAAATTCCGTCTGTGTTTCGTTCTCTACCTACCTGGTAATAGTAATAAGTGGGGTATTATTTGATTGGTAGAAGTCGAGACGCGAGCGATCTGCGAAGGAAACGGTGAGTGTCTAGATAATACCGAACACAGACAAAATCTTCTATATACGCTGTTGTAATAAGAACCAGGACTGGACATCTGTGCATCTGTGCCAGGACTGGACATTACGTTTTGGATTAATGCAATGGTTTTATAGTTTTTCCAGAAACCAAGAGTTTTATTACTACGCTAAAATCTACCTACATTTTAGAAAACGTGGGATGGCCTATAAAACCTTCCCATAAAGATGTGGACCAAACATTTTAAGTTCTTTAGAGAATTTCAGCGTTGATTGTATATGTGAGGAGCCAAGTAATCCCAATCTCGCTATTATTTGAATTAGTGGGATGATTTAACCTCTTTAGAGTTATATTATACAAAGGATGGTATAAATACCATTTTCCCAAGTTGTCACTACAAGGTGGTAAGCTGTAAGTGCATAAGTTCTAAGTCGTAAGTTATTTCGTGCAATTGTATTATTGTTTAATTGAATTGCTAAAACCAACCCGACTATTCGACAAACTCCGTGCCATGCTAATCCCCGTGAACATTACTTTTCGAGATCCCGAGACTGGTAGATATATCTCAGAGACCGAATAATTGGTGGCCAGCAGTCCTTCCCTCTCAACATTAGAGTCAGCGGTGGTTCCCATCCGCCCCCCTTCACCACAACGCAATATATTGGAAAAGTGTTGGGAGTATAGTATCGAGATGCACCAACTATTCGTAGACTTCAAACAAGCATATAACAGCATAAACAGGACCCAATAATTTAGGATAATGGAAAAGTTTGGAATACTAGCAAAGCTTGTCAAATTAACCTGGATGACATTAATCGATTCTAGAGGCAAAGTACGGATAAAAGGGTAGCTATTGACAAGTTTCGCAGTAACATCAAGACTGAGACAAGGAGAAAGCCTCTCAACAATGACAGAGTGAATAACAATGTCGGATGTTCAACCTGGCCCTAGGAAAAGCTGTGAGAGCGATTGGAAACAGTTGAAAGTGATCCTTGCGTTCGCGGACGATATAGATGTAGTAGCCAATATTCAAACAATAAAAGAGGTATCAGAACCTCTAAACGAAACTGCGAGGAAAATTTTATATCGAGAAGACCAAATATATGATAGGAGCGGCGCGCAAATCGGACCAACGGTGTAAATAGGCGCAAGACAGTTTGAAGTGATGGAATCTTTCAAGTATCTGGGATCTATAATAAATAGCAAAAACGAAATATTTTAAAAAGTCACAACTAGGGTATCTTATAGTAAACAACCAATAATCAGCAGCAAATACCTGTCGCACAGAACCAAGCTATAAATATACAAGACACTAATTAAACCAGTGGTGACATATGGTAGCAAGACTTTGACCCTTACAAATGTACACCAACTTCAATTGAACCGCGTCGAACGGAAAGTACTACGTAAGATATCTGGCCCAGTAGATGTAGACCGGGGGTATTCTTCTTCTTGGTTCAGCTTCTCCGTTGGAGGTTTCTGATCATTATGGCATATTTTTGACATCGCGGAACGGAACAGTTCTGCCGATGACACTCCAAACCAATCTCTCAAGTTGCGCAGCCAAGATATGCGGCGCCGACCAGCACTTCGCTTGCCTTGGACCTTTCCTTGGATTATGAGCTATTGCAATCCATATTTTTCGTTTCTGGAGATTAGTCGCCTAGGTATTCTAACTTTCTTTATGGTGAAGAGTATCTCAGTTTCTTTGTTCATTCTGCGAAGTACCTCTTTGTTCGTTACTTTGTCCACCCACGGCATTCGCAACATACGACGGTAGACCCACATATCGAAGACCATTATCCTTTTTGTTGTTTCCTGGGTCAAGGTCCAACCTTCCATCCCGTATAGCAGAATGGGGAAGACGTAGCATCGAGTCATTCTTAGTCTCAGTTCTATGCTCAGACCCGGAGAGGTCAGCAACTTTTTCATTTTAATGAACACTGCTGTTGCCTGTTCGGTGTGTGCTAAGACCTATTGGCGATTTGTCCACTCGTCATTTATCCAGGTTCCAAGGTATTTGTATTTGGAATCCTGTTCGACGTCGACGTGCAGTTGGATCTGCTGTCTGGTTACTGAAATCAGCATGCCCTGTTCAGTTGTGTTCAGTTCCAGTCTGTATTCTCTACTTTTTGCTGATATGTTGGTTATCATGCGTGTGGGGTTTTTAATGTTGTATGGGGTCGTTGTATTGGGGTGGATTCCCTCAGATTTCTCGGCAAGCGCTTCTTTGAATATAACTGCGCAGTATATGTTGAACAGCATAGGGGAAAGAACACATTCTTGCCCCACACCCTTTCGAATCTGTATGTCCTCTGTCAGTTCGCTTTCAATCCTGACTTTAGCTGTCTGACCCCAGTATAAAAGTGCTCACAGACTGGCGCGAAAGTTTCGTTGCCGCGACCGCTGCGATATCGCGGCGGACCGATTGATACGGTGGCTTTTGTACATGTTCAGACCAACAAGCGCCGAAAATCGCGCTTGTTGGTCTGAACATGTACATAAACCGCCGTATGAATCGGTCCGCCGCGATATCGTAGCGGTCGCGGCAACGAAACCTTTGCGCCGCTCTGTGAGATCCTTAAATTCGACACAATCTGAATATCGCGGCGGTCGATATCCAGATACGTCAAGATGTTCATTAGATTCCCATGTCTGACATTGTCGAAGGCCTTGCTATAGTCAATAAAACAAGCATATACGTTATTGAAATCAAGCCACCGCTGAACCAATATCCCAAATGCATGTAGCGCCTCCCTTGTACCAAAGCCGTAGCGGAAATCAAATTATGTATCGCTTATTTTCGACTTACATCTTAGATAGATCGGGCTTACATCTTAGATAGATTCTTGAATGAATAATTCTAAGGAACACCTTCAGTGCGTCACTCATCAAGCTCTTCATGCGATGTTCATTACAGTCGAATGCATGTGGTGTCTTTGGTATGAACCGGGGGTGTAGACCAGGGGTAGAGGATATTAATGAACCATGAGCGACGACATATTTTCATTGAGACAGATTTGTTAGCGATAATTAAATGCGGTAGGTTACCATAGTCAGGATACATAAACAGAATGGAGGACACTAGGTACCTCAAACGGAAAGTAGAAGTCACTATAGGAGGACGCAGACCGCGTGGCAGACCGATGACAATAGGGGGCGAATTTCCCAATTTGCATTCCCGATTGCAGTCGTGGAAAACTAGCGGAAAACCGAAGTAGATATAACCTTCATTGAGAATGCACTAAACGGGCCCTAAGGACAAGTAGGAGGATAAACATATGTTCCAGAATCTATATGTTATTCTTAAAATATTATGTTTGAAAATGCGTCACAGCTTTTTTTTTCAAAGCGAACTCCATAGGGCTAATTTAAATTATTTATCGGGAATCGTGTCGTGGGCGCATAATAAATCGCATACGGGCGCGTGGTTGACCATCCCGGTTACAATATATATATATATATATATATATATATATATATATATATATATATATATATATATATATATATATATACATATATATATATATATATATATATATATATATATATATATAGATATATACATATATATATATATATATATATATATATATATATATATATATATGTTTTATTGAGTAATTTTGTTACATATCACGTTAAACAAATGCAATATAATTGAAAAAGTGTCAAAATGTATGGCATAAAAGGAGGGATGTGAAAATTCGGAGGTAACCCGTTTGCTTCCTTTTATTTTAAAGCGATCTTTTCAAATTTGTTTCAAAAAATATTTCGGGTGTAAAAACCGGAATAAGTAGATTTTAATATCGTTTAGGTGCAACGGGCCATTCCACAACTTATTTATGCCACCCCCCGTTATATAGGAGTAAGGAACCTACAGCGGAAATTTACACATATATAACATTTTATCTGAAAGGATTTTTCAACAAGTCGAAATGACATTGAAATGGCGACAAATATTACATTTTTCTATATGCGCACATGCTGAGAAAAAATGGAATATTAACACACAAGGCAGAATATTTATAGATAAGA
This sequence comes from Phosphuga atrata, assembly GCA_944588485.1. Taxonomy (NCBI): domain Eukaryota; kingdom Metazoa; phylum Arthropoda; class Insecta; order Coleoptera; family Silphidae; genus Phosphuga; species Phosphuga atrata. The sequence goes on from OX155898.1 coordinate 46,077,085, forward strand.
CTAGGCTGATAAAACTAGACAGACTAGATAAGACTAGACTAACAAGACTAGACTGAAAGTTTCAACTTAGAGTTTATAAATAGCATATTAATAATTATTGTATGAATTAGTATTATTTGTATTATTATCTTATTTGTATATTATTTGTATGAATTACTGTAAATATTTATGGGCAACGAACACTAATTTTGATCATTAACATTAAATAACAATTCAGTGGGCGAATGTTATTACCTGAAAGGGGTTGGAACTAAGGCTTAATTTCGGTCGCATGTACAAAGCGCCATACATTATTCCAGCCGAAACAGACAATCTAATTTTCAGACGGTGATTATTTTTCGCGGCGGGATGTTGTCGAGCGAAAGAGTGCCGCATAAATTTCGTAACAAGAAGCGACACGGTAATATAAAATAAAAAGGAAAAGTACAATTAATATTTTTCAAGATCTTATCAAACGTTAATAGAAAACGAAATATTGTGCTTGACATTTTTGAAGAAATACATTTCTTGTAGTAATACTATTGGAAATGGTAAACTGAGTATATGATTCCATTCCACTGAGGATTCTATTTAATATATAGGAAATTCTAACAGCTAGGTAATTTCACCCTTCTGTAAGTGCCAGCTGTCCTGTAGAAGCGCTGTATAGAATTACAGTTTTACTATCCAGACGTCCTTCAGTAAGTTTCTCGGGATCCCAGTTTGACTTTCCCAGTTGGGTTAACTATAGTTATGAGTGGTTGGAGATTACAAACCCCAACGACCGCTAATTAGAATTAGACACTCATATTTTATGCGTGTCGTTTTTTCCTTGTTTCATTAATGCAAGATTGCCGGCTAATTGTAATACGGAGAAACAATGCAAATGGGTTTGGTTATAATGTGTTTTAAGGAACATACTTTCGGTTTCAAGTGCGGTGATTGATTATGATGAAGCGGTTTTTTATTCCGCACGTTGTACGGTGTAGTTGAATATTCATAAAGTGCCCTTTGGTGTGATGTATCTTTTTTATATCATTACGTTTCGGTGCTTAAAATAGCATTACTAGTGATGTTTTTTAGCTTAGCACAATACGAAGAGTGCTCAGCACTTTTTATATAATATTTTTTTGTGTGAAATTAATGACATTTTTTTTAGTAATCAATATCTAGATTTGGAACAAAAAATATTTAATTATGCTTTCATGTTATTTTTTTTTCTCTCTTTTTTTAAACAAAAAATAATACATAAAGCCGTATGGCATTAATTAAGTTATTTTTTATATTCAATTACTCCTCCACTACACTATAGTTGTTTTAAAATAATGAATAAAGGAATTAGTATATAGGATAGTAATCTAAAATTATGGCGTGGAAAGACCTATTAGCTTTTCATATATGAGTAATAAAGATTTATTCCCTCTCTCTTTTACATACCAAATTTATAATTTAACGCTGTAATTTTCCATTTATGCTATAATAATATATTTCCATCTGCAGATAAATTAATTTTATTACAATTGCTAGGATTGATAAAGTTATTGTTCTTGTCCTCGAGTTATAATTATGTTTCTTAAGGTTTCACTGGTGTAACTCAAATTCTTCAATTTGTCCCTTAAATTTTTTAAGTACGCAAAGGTAGAGTAATTTCACCTTAAGGTTCTGTAATGACACTAGAAAGTTCTATAGTGGCACCTCAGGGTTGTATAATAGCATCTTAAAGTCCTGTAATAGCACCTCAAGGTTCTTTAATGGCATCATAAGGTTCCAGAAGTTTTTAAAATCCTTTCAAAAGTCTCTGTGGTAGCCCTGGAAGGCTGTGCAATTCTAAAATTGTTCTTCAATTCTTTCCGGAGCTGGTAAAATTGAACTTTAATTAATGTTAAAAGTTCGTAAATTAAGGAGAAAATTCTTAAATTGTTTTTGAAGTTTCAGTTTATTTTCTTCAAAGATTCTGTAATGGTACCTTAAAATTTTGTAGTGACAGCTCAAGTTTTGTAATGAAGCCCCAAGGTGATGTAATTACACTTCAAGGTTCTGTAATGATACCTCAAGGTTCTGTAATGTTATCTCAAGGCCCTGTAATGACATCTCAATATTCTGTACTAATACCTCAAGATACTAAAATGGCACCTCAAGATTGCGTTTCAATTAAAGCAAAAAATTATAATGTTCTTAAATTGAGTCCTAAAATTGATTTATCCAATTGTTGAAATATTTCTGGGGTATGTTATTTGAATTGTATAAATCTCTCACCGAGGTTAGTCAAAAAAACGAGACAACAATTTTAACTTTTGAACTTATTTACAGAAATCCGAATTATTCCTCGAAATTCTGTAATTGAACCAATTTTCGTAATGCTATCTCAAGGCATAGTAAAGACACCACAAGGTGTAATTACACTTTAAGGTTCTGTAATGGCAGAGGGAGGCGATCCAGGTTCTACTTAGGACTGTTGCACCAGTGAAAGAAAAGAAGCAAGGAAAAAGTTCTGTAATGGCATCTAAAGGTTCTGTAATGGCATCTCAAAATTATGTAATGACCCAAAGGTTTTGTAATGACACCTCAAGGCTCTATATTAGCACTTCAAGGTTCTGTAATGGCATGTCAGGATAGCAGAAGTTTTTAAAATTTTTCTAAAAGGCCCTGTATTGGTGCTAGAATGTGTAATTCTATAATTTTTCATCGATCCTTTCTGAAGCTGGTAAAATTGCACATGAATTAATTCAAAAATTTCATAAATTGAGGAGAAAATTGCTAAATTGTTTGTGAGATTTCAGTACATTTTTTCAAAGATTCTGCTATGGTACCTCAATGTTTTGTAGTGCCAGCTCAAGGTTCTGAAAAGAAGCCTCAAGGTGATGTAATTACACTTCAAGATTCTGTAATGGCACCTTAAGGTACTGTAATATTATCTCAAGATGCTGTAATCGCATCCCAAAATTCTGTAATAATAATTCAAGATTCTAAAATGGTACTTCAAGGTTCTAAAACGTTCACTTTTTAAATTAAAGCAAACATTAATAATGTTCTTAAATTGAGTCCTAAAATTGTTTTTCCAAATTGTTGAATTATTTCTGGGGTTCCAGTACATCTTGTTTGAATTTTATAAATTTCTCATCAAGATTCGCCAAAAAAAAAACAAGAAAACAAATTTAACTCATTTACAGAAATTTGGATTATTATACCTCGAAATTCTGTAATTGCACTAATTTTTGTAATGCTATCTGAAAGTTTAACAAAGACACGTTAGAGTGTCATAATTACAACTTAAGGTTCTATAATGGCAGATGGAGGCGGTCCAGGGTCTATTTATGATTGTTGCACCAGTGAAAGGAATGAAAGTTATGTAATGGCATCTAAGGTTTCTGTAATTGCATCTCAAAGTTCTTTAATGACCTCTTCAGGTTTTGTAATGACACCGCAAGGCTCTGTAATGGCTCTTTAAGTTTATGTAATAGCACCTAAAGATTCTTGTTCTTATGGTTATTCTAAGAGGTTCTGTAATAGTTCCAGCAGGATGTGTAATTCTATAATTCTCCTTCGATCCATTCTAAAGATGGCAGAATTACATTTTATTTAAAGCAGAAACTTCATAAATTGAGGGGAAAATTGTTAAATTGTTTTTGAGGTTCCAGTACGATTTTTTTCAAAGATTCTGTGATGGTACCTTAAAGTTTTGTAGTGCCAGCACAAGGTTTAGTAATGAAGCCTCAAGGTGATGTAATTACACTTCAAGGTTCTGTAATGGAATCTCAAGGTTCTGAAACGGCATTTTAAGGTTCTGTAATGGCATCGCTAAATTCTGTAAGAATACCTCAAGATTCTATAATGGTACATCCATGTTCTAAAATGGCACTTCAAGGTTGCGTTTGAATTAAAGCAAAAAGTTATAATGTTTTCAAGTTGAACCCTAAAATTGTTTTATAAAATTGTTTAATTATTTCTGGGGTATTTTATTTGAATTTTATAAATCTCTCAACAAGGTTCGTCAAAAAAACAAGACAAAAACTGTAACTCATTTGCAGAAATCGGGATTATTCCTTGGGATGTAATTTCACAATTGTCGTTATGCTATCTCAAGGCTTAGCACAGACACCACAAGGTGTTGTAATTACACTTTAAGGTAATATAATGGCGGAAGGAGGCGATCCCGGTTCTACTTAGAACTGTTGCACCAATGAAAGGAAGGAAGGAAAGAAACAGTTCTGTAATGGCATCTAAGGGTTCTGTAATGGCATCACAAAGTTCTCTAATGACCTCTCAAGGTTTTGTAATGACTCCTCAAGGTTCTGTAAATGCACCTCAAGATTCCTGTAGTTTTCATAATTCTTCTAAAAAGCTCTGTAATAGTTCTAGGAAGATGTGCAATTCTATAATTCTTCTTCGATCCTTTTTGAAGCTCGCAAAATTGCACTTTAATTAAAGCAAAAAGTTAATAAATTGAGGAGAAAATTATTAAAATGTTTGTGAGGTTTCACTTCATTTCTTCAAAAATTCTATAATGGTACCTCAAAGTTTTGTAGTGCCAGAAAGGTTAATGAAGCCTCAATATTATGTAATTATACTTCAAGATTCTGTAATAACATCTGAAGGTTCTTGAACGGCATCTCAAGGTCCTGTAATGGCATCTCAAAATTCTGTAATAATACCTCAAGATTTTAAAATTGTAAATCAAGGTTCTAAAATGGCACTTCAAGGTTGCGTTTGAATTATAGCAAAAAGTTATAATATTCTTAAATTGAGTCCAAAAATTGTTTTTTCAAATTGTTGAATTATTTCTAGGGTTCCAGTACATTTTATTTAAATTTCATAAATATTTCATCGAGATTCGTCAAAAAACAAGGAAACAAATTTAACTCAATAACAGAAATCGGGACTAGCACCTAGATTCTGTAATTGCATCAATTTTCGAAATGCTGTCTCAAAATTTAGTAAAGACACCTCAAGGTGTTGTCATTACAACTTAAGGTTCTGTAATGTCAGAGGGAGGCGGTTTATGTTTTAATTAGGACTCTAATGTTCTTGTAATGAATGTTCTATGTGTTTACTATAATGTTCTCAAAGTTCTGTAATGACCATTTAAGGTTTTGTAATAACACCTGAAGGCTCTGTAATGGCACCTTAAGATTATGCAATGGCACCTTAAGGTTCTAGAAGTTTTTAAAATTCTTCTAAGAGGCTCTGTTAGTTCTAGAAGGATGTGTAAATCTATAATTCTTCTTCGATCCTTTCTGAAGCTAGCAAAATTGCTTTTTAATTAAACGTAAATGTTTATATATTGAGAAGAAAATTGATAAATCGTTTGTGAGATTTCAGTACAATTTTTTCAAAGATTCTGCAGTGGTACCTCAAAGTTTTGTAGTACCAACTCTAGGTTGTTTAATGAAGCCTCAGGGTGATATAATGACAGTTCAGGTTCTGTAATGGCATCTCAAGGTTCTGTAATTATATCTCAAGGTCCTGTATTGGCATCTCAAAATTCTGTAATAATACCTCAAGTTTTAAAATTTTTCATCAAGGTTCTAAAATGGCACTTCAAGGTTGCATTTGAATTAAAGCAAAAAGTTACAATGTTCTTAAATTCAGTCCTAAAATTGTTGTTTCAAATTGTTGAATTATTTCTAGGGCGTTTATTTTAATTTAAAAATTTATCATCGAGATTCGTCAAAAAACAAGAAAACAAATTTAACTCATTTACAGAAATCGGAATTATTCCTTGAGATTCTGTAATTGCACAATTTTCGTTATGCTATCTCAAGGCTTAGCAAAGACACCACAAGGTGTTGTAAATACACTATCAGGTTCTGTAATGGCAGACGGAGGCGGTGCAGGTTCTACTTAGGACTGTTGCATTAATGAAAGGAAGAAAAGGAAAGGTATTGGCAGCCAAACGTTCTGTAATGGTATCTCAAAGTTTTGTAATGACCCTTCAATGTTTTGTAATGATCCTTCAATGTTTTCTAATGACGCCTCAACGTTATGTACTGGCACTTGAAGGTTCTGTAAAGGCACCTCAAGCTTCCAGGAGTTTTCACAATTCTTCTAAAAGATTCTGTGGTGGTTCTAGAAGGATAGTGGTGGTTCTAGAAGGTATGTTTCGATAATTCTTACAATTCTTAGAAGCTGGTAAAATTGCACTTGAATTATAGTAAGAAGTTAAAAAATAGAGGAGAAAATTGTTTCTGAGGTTTCAATACATTTTTTTCAAGGAATCTGTAATGGTTCCTTAAAGTCTTGTAGTGCCAGCTCAAGGTTTGAAGCGTCAAGGTGTAATTACATCTCAAGGTTTTGTAATGGCATCTCAAAGTTCTGTAATGGAATCTCAAAGTTCTATAATAATATTTCAAGGTTCCGTAGGTTCTGTAATAATATTTCAAGTTTTTATAATCCTTGTAAAATATTCAGTTGTAGTTCTAGAAGGAAAATGT